>CM060918.1:595684260-596310927 GCA_030737875.1 Allium sativum
CTGATAAAAGTGCTAAATTTGTCTGCTTTGGCTTAACTTTTGGTTTGTGCTGTCTGTGATATCCTTGTTTGTCTCCAGTGTCTCCTTAAAATCCTCATTAATAGAGACATCAAGTGGTATCAGTTTGTATGTGCTGTCTTGCTATATATATTTTTAATTCCCTCTTGCTTTGAATAGCTCTTCATATTCCTCTTGTAATTGATTTTCAATTTTAAAATTATTTATTGATTATTCATTCAGAAATTGAAATCAATAACCAAATTGAACTGTATTTATAATTCATCAAAATTATTATCAGATTTTGAAATTGTGATGAATTGTGACTGCAGTATATTTCAAAACAAGAGGAGATTCTATTTAGATTTTCATTATGGTTAAACATTTATTATAATATCTTTGAATTGGCAATTATTTCGCAACCATCTTCTTTATCTATCATCTTTCTGCCATCCATCATGATTTTATATTAATGTAGAGAGTTTATTTTTTAAATCAACTTGTTTTAAAATAGTGAAAATATTTGTGATAGAAATTGGACTATGTTATTATTCAGAATTAGTGACAATTGAAAATTTTCAATGATCTCGGTATGGTTGATCATATTTCTTAACACGATTAATTTAGAAATTTATTTCACAGTCCATTTCTGTACTTACCACATTTCTATCATTCATATTGGTTTATATATATATATATACTGAGGAGTTTTTCATTTTGGAGCTAAAAATGAAATGATAAATATAATTAATATATAAGTGTATCTCTAACATCATTTAAAAATCCAAGCTCTGTTTATGCATGGTTATGAGATTACTTATATTTAAGCAGCAATTGAACTCATTTAAAAATCCAAGATCTGATTATGCGTGGCCAGTGTGCTCTTAAATCAAAAGAAAAAGAAAAGAAAATAATTCGATAAATAAATTTTTATATGAAATTCTCCTAGGTGTATGAAAACCAGCTTATCAATTGATATTCTAACTTATGAAATGTGTTGAAATCTTATGACGTATTATGATTTGTTGTTGATAGGTATTGGGATTTGAGATTATATGATGTTGTCAATTAAATTGATTTATTAATTATATTCCAAATCCATCACTGTTTTTGTGCTCAATTTTATAAAATTTCTTTGGAAAATAATTGGAAATCATATTTTTGATACTCTCTCCATTTATATAATTTTCATCGTATATCCTTCATTCTCTACAATTTGAAATATGTCACTAGTTCTTAGAATACTTTGATTTTTGTTTGACTGATTGAGATTTATGATGACTGTTCTTCCTCTTAAGCTAAAATTATATTTTTAGTCATTTTTCGTATATATTTTAATTTCCGAATCTTTTGATGATAACAAAAGGGGGAGAGTGGGTCGGGATTTTGATTTATGAGTGAATATTTTATAAATATTTTTAATTTTGAAAATTCATTATTATTCATTTACATCGTGCATAGTTATAGAGGGAGTCTTTGTTGTAGAGGGAGCTTCCAAATAGGGGGAGTTATGTTCTTCTCTGTCAAACACATTTATTGTATTCAAAATCTTAACATTTTTTTGTCATCATCAAAAGGGGGAGATTGTTGTATATAATGGTGTTGTTTACACAATTACATGATTTTTGTTTGATGACAACAAACAAATATATATTATTTTAAATGTGTTTATTGCTGTATTGTTTCATATATTTATCACAGACAGGAATATAATATTTATATTTAAATAGAATACGACTATATAGAAATTCAAATATTCACACAATATTTTTTTAAATATAATATTTTATTTGAATATTTAAACAGTACAAATTTACAACTCCAAAATTTGTACATCTCAAAAATACAATACAGTCTATTTCAATCAATTTCATTATGTACAAAGCTCCTCACACATCACTCAATACACTCTGTCACTCAGTTTACAGATTCACTCATATACAGATATTCTATTATACATTTCTCTGTTATCTTCAGTCTTTTGTCTTCACAGCATCTTCTCAGTCAGTCCAGTCATCACTTGTTTACTTGTCACTTGAAACACACATAGTACACTGCAATAAAATTAAAACTGAATACATGTGAATATAAATTTTAATTTTAAAATTTTATTTGTCAGAGATTTCTAGTTTGTTTCTCATCATTTTTCATGACTCGACCTGATCATCTGTGTCAGTCAGTTTGTATATGTACAGTACAGGGACGGGAAATATTATCTGATGGCTGCATATACACACATGTATAAATATACACGTGTGCAATGCCTCGCCAATCCAGTGTGCAACTGAGGAGTAGCCACATGGACCATCTCGACTCAGAGCAACAATAATCAATATGGTCGAGGCAACCCAAAAACATCAATGAATTCAAGTCAACATGACAAGTGCAAACCAAAGTGGCCGAGCACAATATTCAATGCAAACATGAGCGTGCATAGGAACATAGTAATCTACATAACAATGATGATCACAATGGGTCGAGTGAGACAGCAACTTCAACAAGGTCAGCCAAGGTGGCACAAGACATGTGTAACATGACACATCCAAGAAATGTCACATAGCAAGGTTCATGGATTCATCATATTGATGCATAGCTCAAATTCAAATACATGGAAGTACTGCATGTAGAACATGAGACAAGTGTGAATGAGCTCAACATAAGTTACAAAGCAGTAATTAAGAAACAGAAAATGACAAGCAAGTGTGCAGCAAATAATAAACACAAAGCAGTTTTATACATGTGTGTACACTCAGCATGGTGTATAAATAAAACAGCAAAAATGAATGTTTAATGGTGCAATTCAACAAGACAGATTACAAGCATAAAGTGAAGCATTCGTGGCAAATTACTCATGTGACAAGTAGCTAAAGGGCACAAGCAAGTGCATACATGTGTGCATGTGCAATGTCGAGTGAACTAGATCCAAACATGTATATAAGCATATAAGCAAGATAGAGAAAACAGAGATCGACAAGTACATGGTCTAGACAAGCATGTAAGTATGAAAACAATTTCTAAGCCAAGAAAGTTTGAGGCACCCAAACTACAAGAGTGCACAATCAAGTATGATAATGCTCAGAAATGTTTCAGCAAGTCAAAGAAGTTTTAAAGCATGGTGCAACAAGTTGAAGTACACAAACCAGATATGAACAAGTCTACATGAAAGCAGTTGAGAGATTTCTTTTGCTTCAGCATAGCGATCAAACACCAGTATGGCCGAGGCAATGTCATAGAAATGAACACAATAGTGATGAAACCAATAGCATAGTGAAATGGTCGAGCTCGCAGCAGCTTATACATGAAATGGCAAGTAAATGAGTGTGCATAAACATATATGGTCTCTCAGCATGATAATGCTAATATAAATGGTGCAGTATATCTACACATTTCAGGGTCGAGCACAAGCCATATTTGGTGCAAGCCAACAGGGAGTAAAGACAGAGGAAATCATCTTTGGAAAGCAATACAATCATGCAAGGATTTAAATCGAACTATGGTTTGGTAATATTGTGTTTGGTAAGACAATGTTTTCTAGACAATTCAATTCAAAATTAACAGAATATCAAAAGGGGCAAGAAAACATTTACTTGTTTTTTTCCAGAAAATTTCATTTCATTTTTGGCATCAAATCATGGCAACAAAGGGAGCATATTTTAAATCATTTTTTTGTGAAACCATATTTGGCAATTTTCGTTCATGTCCAGGAATTCAAAACTGGAAATACACGCAAGCAATTCTTTATAACCGAGAATCAGAAGAGGACGCGGCAAAAAATCAGGACAATTTTCAATCGAGGAAAGCAATCAATCAGATCGAATCTATATTTGAAATCAGAGAATAAACGAAGGGTTTGTAACCCTATAAACACTACCATTTCATCATAGGCATGATAATCGGAAACCAAAAGCACCAATTCGAGAATATACAGAAAATTCAGTCAAAGAATCTTACATGATTTTGATCGCAAGCAGCGTGAATTGCGCAAATCAGATCGACCAAGAGTGATAACGAATTCAAGCATTTAGAGAGCCATTTTCTTCAGCAAATCAATTGATCGATTTGGGGATTATAGAAAACCCTAGAAAATCATTCAGATCGCCATCACCAATATTATTCCTAGAGCATAGAGGGATCGGGCATAACAAAAAGGGTGGAATCAATTTGAAGTAGACCGGCCCATTTCTTTTTGTCCTAGTTGATGTGTTTAAAGGGAGAATTAATTATCTCCTTTTTGAATTCTAGGGTTTCTTGTTTAAATTTGTATTGTTTTTAATTTTTTCGTAAAACGAATCGAACAGTTTCTAGGTCTGTAAATTCTAGGGGGATCCAGTCAGGGTGTTGACTGACAGTTGCTAGAGTCTGTAAAATCTAGGTTACTGGTTACACGGTTGTAATCCGGGGAAATCTGATCTTGGGGATTAGACCAGTCTAGGATTTTGAGCGTAGGATTAGAATAGGATCGAGTGGTTCGCGAGTGTACATGGTTGTAACACCCCACACCCGCTAAGGTCACTCACAAAGGGAATGCCTTAGCTTCGGTGGAGTATTTAAGTGAATATAGAACTGAAAAATTACAACAAGACAGATATAAGTAATACTTGAAATTTAAAACATCATTTCATTGCAGCAGAAGGTAAACATGTTTGGTTACATCTCAAAAATCAACAAGAGTCAAGTACAAAATATCCATCTCGTTAAGACATAAGTACATAATCCCACTACCTACTATAGCCATAATAGAAAAGATAACCGAGCTTTTCTTCAAGAGTCCAAGCTCCAAAAGATAGATAAAGCAATCTGATCAAAGCCCACTAGTGCTAGGCCCACTCTGAGAACCTGAGGGTTGGGGAAAAAGATAAAAACAACGGGGTCAGACATAAGTCTGAGTAAGCCCTATAACCTTAACAATACAATCATTAAAGTAATTAGGGTATGATATAAACCTGGTACGGTACGACTGGGGATAAATGACTACACTAAGTAGCCAACTAGACTTAGGATAAACTAAGATAACGGTAAAGACGCGCCTATCCACCCAAGGATAAATATTATTCTGCACCACACCAGATCTACCCACCCAAGGATAATTCCTACACTGCACCACACCAGTTCTACCCACCCAAGGGTAATTCCTACTTAAAGGTTGATCCCACTAAGTGTACTTGGTAATTTTTAATAGTAGTTTCGTGTACCCCTAGCTGACTACATAGGTGCCATCTGCCCCTATCTCCACAAGGTGTACCTAGTAATTTTAATAGTAGTTTCGTGTACCCCTAGCTGACTACATAGGTGCCGTCTGCCCCTATCTCCACTAGGTGTACCCACTACTCCCATTCGATCGGCTCCCTAACGTAGATACCCGTGCTGGCCCCGTAGTGGGGTGTATCACTCCCCAAAGTGGCAACCCGATAATCAATGGTGCACGGCTTATACCTACACGATGCAACAACGTCTTACCTACCAGCCCGGGTCCACACACGCATATGAAACCCGTTGGACTTGCGTTGCCACCGCTAACCCGTTTTGGCCTCTTATAGTCAAGCCCAGTACGCGTGTCCCGTCCTCGACATGGGTCGACCCCAATAAGATACATATGGGTTACTGGTTGAAATGGGCCCCTCCACAAGCTACCACCTAAGCTTGTCATTTGTTTCTAGTGCATCCCACTTAACCCTTTTTAATAATCATGTCCACTTACATGTTTAAAGTTTGGTTAAGTCATCTAATCATATATCAATTGCCACTCAAGGCACCCACTAGATTTCCCCATGCCACCCAAGGCACTTACTTGATTTCCACATGCTACCCAAGGCACTTACTTAACCCCTTTAATCATGTTTAATTACATGTTCCACTTTGGTTAAGTATTTTAATCTTATCTTCCATTACCACCCAAGGAAACCACTAGATATTCCCCATGCCACCCAAGGCACTTACTTAACCCTTTAATCATGTTTAGTTACATGTTCCACTTTGGTTAAGTATTTTAATCTTATCTTCCATTGCCACCCAAGGCAACCACTAGATTTTCCCCATGCCACCCAAGGCACTTACTTAACCCTTTAATCATGTTTAATTACATGTTCCACTTCAGTTAAGTATTCTAATCGTATTTTCTATTACCACCCAAGGCAACCACTAGATTTTTCCACATGCCACCCAAGGCACCCACTTAACCCCCCATGTCCTCTACATGCTAATATGGTTAAGTGTTTCTTAATTTATTAAGAACGTAACCGTTGTAAAGACCTCTCACATTAGACTATCTCTTATGGCAGCTGGATTTGCCGGTCGGGTCCGGGCAGCCTTACGCCATAACCGAGTCTAACCTCGTGTCTATACACTTGTCACGTATTTAGTTTGTGCCTAAGACCTCTCACATTGGGCCAATCATTTGTAGCCGCTGGATTTGTCGGTCGGTTCCGGGCAGTCTTACGCTACAAAAGGGTCCAACCTCGTGTCTTAGTCGATTAATTACACCTAATTAATCACCCCCATATTTCGAATTAATTTTCCCTAATTAGTTCCAATTTTAACGATGTACATAATTGACTCAATTATGTCCATCCACTTTATGGTATGTATAATCATACCAACTTCACACCATTTCATTAACATGTATATTAACCCCATCGTTCCCCACGTAATTCGCCAACATGACACAAAAGGGAAGATTCATCACAAATACAATGGGTTCAACTTGCATAACATTAGCATCAACATGGGTTTAAAGGTGTCAACATGCATATAGCATCAACCCAACTAGCATAAATAATCAACCCAAACTTGCATGAATCACATATGTCATAAAGAGGTTAACTTGCATAAGTTATCTATGTCATACAAAGGGGTAAACTTGCATATGTACGTATGACATACAAAGGGGTTAACTTGCACATGTATGCATATCATAATAAGGTGTAAACTTGCACATGTTACTTGCATATCATCAAAAACCAAACTTGCATAACATGTCATATATGAACATGCATATAATCAAACACCAAACTTGCATAACATATCATATATGAACTTGCATATAATCATACACCAAACTTGCATAACATATCATATATGAACTTGCATATAATCATACACCAAACTTGCATAACATATCATATATGAACTTGCATATAATCATACACCAAACTTGCATAATCATGGTGTCATAATGGATCAATGTTTATCATAGCAATTTGCATAACTAGCATCATGAACACATAGCCTAACACTTGCATAACTTGCATAACATTATGATCATGTAGCATATAACTTGCATAACTTGCATAACATCATGAACATGTAGCATATGACTTGCATAACTTGCATAAAATCATGATCACATAGCATTTGACTTGCATAACATCATGAACATGTAGCATATGACTTGCATAACATCATGATCACATAGCATTTGACTTGCATAACTTGCATAACATCATGAACATGTAGCATATGACTTGCATAACTTGCATAACATCACAAACACATAGCATTTAACTTGCATAACATGCATAACATCATTAACACATAGCATATAACTTGCATAACATGCATTGATCCACATTCATAGCCATAACCTCATTATATCCTATCATAATCAATTCAACAATTGGTCATTAAGGCTATAGAAAACTCACAACTTGTTGATTAGCACTCCTAAGAAGAAGATTAAGTTGCTAGAGTTGATTAGAAGTTGATTTGAGAAGCTATCTTCCTCTTTAATTTGATGGAGGCTCCTTCAAGTTGCATTTTGACGGCATAACGGTGTTGTAGCTATTTTTAGTATGAATTAAGGTAGTCTTGGGGTGTATTTATAGTATAGTTAGGTGTTTTAGGCCATTAGATTAACCCTAAATTAGATTAGAGCCGTCAGATCTCGTCCTAGCCACCAAAACACAGCCCAAAAGCCAAACTGGTGCACCCAGGTCACCTGGGCTCGACCAGGGAGGTCGACCCCCAGGTCGACCCTAGGGTCGACTCCCCAGTCGACCTGGTGGGCAGGTCGACTCCCCAGTCGACCCCCAGGTCGACCCCCTGGGTCTGGCGGGAATTTTTCCGCCACTTCTGAAATTTGAAATTTCTGTTTTTAAATCTGTTTTTAAATTTTCTGAAACTTCTTCGGGCAATATCTGGGTCATAAGGACTCCGATTTTCGAAAACTCGGACTCTATTTCGCGTATTTTTCCGAGACGAACGCAATGGCATAGCCCGTTTCCCCGGGTTAATATTTTAAAATTTAATTCTGCCCTGTTTTATATTATAGCAAGTTATTCAACATACGGGGTGTTACATTCTCCCCTACTTAAAGGATTTCGTCCCCGAAATCTCTAAGTCAAGAAGAACGTATCCTACCAACCAAACAACCATCTACTCAAACCATCAAACACTGGCATCCATTGTCCTTAGAGTTTCTAATGCTGTATGAACATATGCAAAGAGTGTGTGTATATGTTCCCTGTCTAATGCAAAATTAGGCGGTCTACTAATTCAGTTGACCTCCTTAATGCAAACCATGATAGTGCCATGCATCCAATATGTATGCAAAAGAACCCTATCGACACACACTATCTCTACATGAGTGCACAATCATTCACCAAAATGCATCATCCATGTGATAACACAACCATTATACATCCATTAATATAGCTACCTACACACAATTATATGCAATATGCAATATGAAGTGATTGAGCCGATCTAGTGCCTAGAGTGTGTGTATATGCATCCACGAGCAACCACTAGCAACCACTTGCATCCACATGCATCCATCAATCGTAACATGTCTCAAACACATGTTTCAACCATAGGTTTACCCTATCTAAAGGTCAAAGGTACTAATGAGAGGACATACTAAAGATAAGATAAGCACTAGACAAACGATAAAGGAGAAGTTAAAGGACATACCCTCAAAAAGGAATGGGTACAATGAACGCATCTTCGCTTCTGTCTCCCAAGTAGCATTGCTCTCATCTTCTCCCCTTTTCACTTTGACTATTTGAACCTCTCTGTTTCTCAACTTCCTAATCTCTGACCCAAGGATGCGGGTAGGAGCTCGTCAAATAATCGCATCACGCTCTACCTTTACTTCCCTAAGCAGGCTCGGCTCTACCACCTCTGCGGTCTCATGTAGGCACTTCCTTAAATGTGACACAAGGAATACGTTCCGTTCCCTATGCAACCGAACTATCTCTCGAAGATAAACCGAAGCTAGACATGGAACGGTCCTCTTGCTCTTCACAGGTATGAAATGGCGCTCTTAGTAAGTCTATCTACCACAACCCAAATTCCCGTATTACCCTTCTTCGACCTAGGTAACCTATCAATAAAATCCATCGAGACGCCATCCCACTTCCATTGCGGAACTTCCAATGGGTGAAGCAACCCACCTGGTTTCTTTTGCTCCGCTTTCACCTGTTGGGGCACCAAGCATCTAGCGACATACTCGGCCACATCTTTCTTCATACTGGCCCAAAAGAAAACTCGCTTCATGTCCTGGTACATCTTGTCCCCACCGGAATAAATGGTCATCCTAGAACGGTGTGCATCATCAAGAATAGCCTTCCTTAAACCCTCGTCTTGCGGCACACAAAGTCTACTGTCTCTACGCAAGCACCCCCAATCGTCTAAGGTATACCTACTCAAATGGCTAGACGACTCTCCTTTTATGAGCCTCTAAACCAACTCAACCAACTGTGGGTCGTCCCTCTGTGCCTCGCCAATCCGTCTCAAAAGAGTAGGTCTGACCTCCAAGGATGCTAGCAAACCGGGTATAAAGTTAACGGAAGGTCTGAAATCAAACATCAAGATAAATTCCAAGCTTCGTCGTTCCACGAACAATGAACTCAAGGACAACCTTTTTCTACTCAAGGCATCCACCACCACGTTACCCTTGCCAGGTGTATACGCAATCTCGAAATCTTAGGATGCTAAGAACTCTATCCACCTTTGCTGTCTCAAGACTATGCGCTCGAAGAGTCTCCAACACTTCCCTAAGATGTAGGGCATGCTTTTCTCCACTTCTGGAGAAAACCAGGATATTCTCCCATACAAAATCGTCACAACTATTCATCTCTCACGCAGACCATCCTAGTCGAACTCGGCATCCCCCAAGTGCAAGCCGAAAAGGCCTAAACCAATATCAGACAAACACCCAAGGGATACCTCCTTCGAATTCAGACGACCTACGTGAGATGATACTAGTAAAACGGCTAAATGATTAAGCCCTTGTACAACTCTGGATGTCCTTGCCAGTCCCGCTCCAAAACCACCGTTGATCAAATAACTGGCTTTGCTTAACCTATTAAGCACATACGAAAACTTATTTCGCTTTTAGAAAAGACCAAGATGTCATCCACAAAGACCACTACGAAGTTATTTAGGTACTCCCTGAACACCCTACTCATCAAATCAACAAAGTATGCGGGGGCGTTCGTCAAACCAAATGGAATCACAAGCCACTCATAGAAACCATCCGGAGTCCTAAAGGCGGTCTTCTCTATACTATCCTCAGTCACTCCCAACTGATGAAACTCCGTGGCCAAGTCCCACTGCGAAAACACTGAGGCGCCAACCAACTGATCAAAGAGATCCTCAATCCTCGGCAATGGGTATCTATTCTTCTTTGTGAACTTGTTGAGTTCTCTATAGTCTACACAAAGTCTGAGGGACCCATCCGCCTTCGTGGCAAAAACTACTGGGGCACCCCACTCCGATATACTTCGTCTTATGAACCCCTTCTCAAGCAACTCCCCTACTTGCTTATGGAGTTCCCTCCTCTCACGAGGAGCCCTGCAGTGCACTGACAAAGATACTGGTTTAGCATCGTCTACCAGATATATTCGGAGGTCTATCTCCCGCTTCGGAGGCAAGCCCTTCACCTCCTCAAACACATCCGAGTATTCCCGGATTTCTCTAACAGATCGCAAACTCTCGACCGAAGCGTCAGGCGATTCAAGATAACTTAGCATAACAGAATCTATGGGATTACAAGAGATCTCGAGAGTGTTACCCAAGCGGGTTATGAGCCCAACAACTCTCTTTTCGCAATCAAGAACGGCACCATTACTGGATAACCAGTATGCCCAAAATCAACCCATAGCTCGTGAAGCCTAAACAAAAGCATCACCTCTAAACTCAACGCTAAGTATGGAAATCTTCAAACCCAAACATATCATGGACAAATAAGTGGAGCCCCCCAATTGGGTTTGAAACAACCACAGGATCATCTACCAAACTGGTGTCTAGGTGCAGTGACTCAACTAATGATGATGAGATAAACGAATGTGATGCGCCAAAGTCGAATAAAGTTCGAATAGGATGATCGAGAGAACCAAATTTCAACTTAGACGGTCCTACCCCCATCAGGTATACCCGTCGTGAGGGAATACATCTACCCTCTAGAAGATCTTGTACTTCATCCTTACCTCTTTGGACAACCCTAAGGTGTCCTATTTCTCCAAAACAACTAGCCTTCCCCTTCCCATTCTCCTTTCGTGGCCTTCTTACCACAATGAGGTTTCGTCCTTTATTTACCTAATAGCTATTTGAACCTTCCTCTCTCGTCCATCTTAAAGGTACCCATAAGCCCTCCACCTCCTTGGACTAACTTCTTAGCTCGGCAAACGTCTTAGTCCCTTGAAGTGGTTCTTCCGTCCTTCATACGGAAGTCCTTATTTATCTTAAAAAGACTTATATACGCTGAGGGGAAATTCAAAAAGAGAAAGAGGAAGAGATTCAAAACGGAGAATCCGAAGGATAAAGATATGGCTACTAGGGGATTATGCTTTTCTTTCAAAAACTTTTCCCTTAAAAGACATGTTTTTGAAAATACTTCTTCCGAAAATGTTTTTAGAAAAATAGTTTTCAAAAAAATTTATCTGTTCTGGTAACCTTGAGCTCTGATACCACGTGTAACACCCCCACACCCGCTAAGGTCACTCACAAAGGGAATGCCTTAGCTTCGGTGGAGTATTTAAGTGAATATAGAACTGAAAAATTACAACAAGACAGATATAAGTAATACTTGAAATTTAAAACATCATTTCATTGCAGCAGAAGGTAAACATGTTTGGTTACATCTCAAAAACCAACAAGAGTCAAGTACAAAATATCCATCTCGTTAAGACATAAGTACATAATCCCACTACCTACTAATAGCCATAATAGAAAAGATAACCGAGCTTTTCTTCAAGAGTCCAAGCTCCAAAAGATAGATAAAGCAATCTGATCAAAGCCCACTAGTGCTAGGCCCACTCTGAGAACCTGAGGGTTGGGGAAAAAGATAAAAACAACGGGGTCAGACATAAGTCTGAGTGAGCCCTATAACCTTAACAATACAATCATTAAAGTAATTAGGGTATGATATAAACCTGGTACGGTACGACTGGGGATAAATGACTACACTAAGTAGCCAACTAGACTTAGGATAAACTAAGATAACGGTAAAGACGCGCCTATCCACCCAAGGATAAATACTGTTCTGCACCACACCAGATCTACCCACCCAAGGATAATTCCTACACTGCACCACACCAGTTCTACCCACCCAAGGGTAATTCCTACTTATATGTTGATCCCACTAAGTGTACTTGGTAATTTTTAATAGTAGTTTCGTGTACCCCTAGCTGACTACATAGGTGCCGTCTGCCCCTATCTCCACTAGGTGTACCTAGTAATTTTAATAGTAGTTTCGTGTACCCTTAGCTGACTACATAGGTGCAGTCTGCCCCTATCTCCACTAGGTGTACCCACTACTCCCATTCGATCGGCTCCCTAACGTAGATACCCGTGCTGGCCCCGCAGTGGGGTGTATCACTCCCCAAAGTGGCAACCCGATAATCAATGGTGCACGGCTTATACCTACACGATGCAACAACGTCTTACCTACCAGCCCGGGTCCACACACGCATATTAAACCCGTTGGACTTGCGTTGCCACCGCTAACCCGTTTTGGCCTCTTATAGTCAAGCCCAGTACGCGTGTCCCGTCCTCGACATGGGTCGAGCCCAATAAGATACATATGGGTTACTGGTTGAAATGGGCCCCCCCCCCCACAAGCTACCACCTAAGCTTGTCATTTGTTTCTAGTGCATCCCACTTAACCCTTTTTAATAATCATGTCCACTTACATGTTTAAAGTTTGGTTAAGTCATCTAATCATATATCAGTTGCCACTCAAGACACCCACTAGATTTACCCATGCCACCCAAGGCACTTACTTGATTTCTACATGACACCCAAGGCACTTACTTAACCCCTTTAATCATGTTTAATTACATGTTCCACTTTGGTTAAGTATTTTAATCTTATCTTCCATTGCCACCCAAGGCAACCACTAGATATTCCCCATGCCACCCAAGGCACTTACTGAACCCTTTAATCATGTTTAATTACATGTTCCACTTTGGTTAAGTATTTTAATCTTATCTTCCATTGCCACCCAAGGCAACCACTAGATTTTCCCCATGCCACCCAAGGCACTTACTTAACCCTTTAATCATGTTTAATTACATGTTCCACTTCGGTTAAGTATTCTAATCGTATTTTCTATTGCCACCCAAGGCAACCAGTAGATTTTTCCACATGCCACCCAAGGCACCCACTTAACCCCCCATGTCCTCTACATGCTAATATGGTTAAGTGTTTCCTCATTGATTAAGAACGTAACCATTGTAAAGACCTCTCACATTAGACTAACTCTTATGGCAGCTAGATTTGCCGGTCGGGTCCGGGCGGCCTTACGCCATAACCGAGTCTAACCTCGTGTCTATACACTTGTCACGTATTTAGTTTGTGCCTAAGACCTCTCACATTGGGCCAATCATTTGTAGCCGCTGGATTTGTCGGTCGGTTACGGGCAGTCTTACGCTACAAAAGGGTCCAACCTCGTGTCTTAGTCGATTAATTACACCTAATTAATCACCCCCATATTTCGAATTAATTTTCCCTAATTAGTTCCAATTTTAACGATGTACATAATTGACTCAATTATGTCCATCCACTTTATGGTATGTATAATCATACCAACTTCACACCATTTCATTAACATGTATATTAACCCCATCGTTCCGCACGTAATTCGCCAACATGACACAAAAGGGAAGATTCATCACAAATACAATGGGTTCAACTTGCATAACATTAGCATCAACATGGGTTTAAAGGTGTCAACATGCATATAGCATCAACCCAACTAGCATAAATAATCAACCCAAACTTGCATGAATCACATATGTCATAAAGAGGTTAACTTGCATAAGTTATCTATGTCATACAAAGGGGTAAACTTGCATATGTACGTATGACATACAAAGGGGTTAACTCGCACATGTATGCATATCATAATAAGGTGTAAACTTGCACATGTTACTTGCATATCATCAAAAACCAAACTTGCATAACATGTCATATAAGAACATGCATATAATCAAACACCAAACTTGCATAACATATCATATATGAACTTGCATATAATCATACACCAAACTTGCATAACATATCATATATGAACTTGCATATAATCATACACCAAACTTGCATAACATATCATATATGAACTTGCATATAATCATACACCAAACTTGCATAATCATGGTGTCATAATGGATCAATGTTTATCATAGCAATTTGCATAACTAGCATCATGAACACATAGCCTAACACTTGCATAACTTGCATAACATTATGATCATGTAGCATATAACTTGCATAACTTTCATAACATCATGAACATGTAGCATATGACTTGCATAACTTGCATAACATCATGATCACATAGCATTTGACTTGCAAAACTTGCATAACATCATGAACATGTAGCATATGACTTGCATAACTTGCATAACATCATGATCACATAGCATTTGACTTGCATAACTTGCATAACATCATGAACATGTAGCATATGACTTGCATAACTTGCATAACATCACAAACACATAGCATTTAACTTGCATAACATGCATAACATCATTAACACATAGCATATAACTTGCATAACATGCATTGATCCACATTCATAGCCATAACCTCATTATATCCTACCATAATCAATTCAAAAATTGGTCATTAAGGCTATAGAAAACTCACAACTTGTTGATTAGCACTCCTAAGAAGAAGATTAAGTTGCTAGAGTTGATTAGAAGTTGATTTGAGAAGCTATCTTCCTCTTTAATTTGATGGAGGCTCCTTCAAGTTGCATTTTGACGGCATAACGGTGTTGTAGCTATTTTTAGTATGAATTAGGGTAGTCTTAGGGTGTATTTATAGAGTAGTTAGGTGTTTTAGGCCATTAGATTAACCCTAAATTAGATTAGAGCCGTCAGATCTCGTCCTAGCCACCAAAACACAGCCCAAAAGCCAAACTGGTGCACCCAGGTCACCTGGGCTCGACCAGGGAGGTCGACCCCCAGGTCGACCCTAGGGTCGACTCCCCAGTCGACTTGGTGGGCAGGTCGACTCCCCAGTCGACCCCCAGGTCGACCCCCTGGGTCTGGCGGGAATTTTCCCACCACTTCTAAAATTTGAAATTTCTGTTTTTAAATCTGTTTTTAAATTTTCTAAAACTTCTTCGGGCCATATCTGGGTCATACGGACTCCGATTTTCGAAAACTCGGACTCTTTTTCGCGTATTTTTCTGAGACGAACGCAATGGCATAGCCCGTTTCCCCTGGTTCAGATTTTAAAATTTAATTCTGCCCTGTTTTATATTATAGCAAGTTATTCAACATACGGGGTGTTACAATGGTCTTGTATGCGGGATCTATTCTTTTACCTAGTAGAAATCTTAGGAATGCAGCAATAGGCAGGGTTTTGTTGAAGCTGGGTATATCTGTGTGTGATTTATTTTCTGCACTTTAATTTTTGCTACATTCTGTGATCTGCTTATTATTTTAATATCCTGTCAGATTTTTAATTCAGTGAAAAACTGTGTTAAACCCTATTCACCCCCTCTAGGGTAAATCTAGATCCAACATTAAATTGATTCCATGCGAACTCATCCTCTGATACAACAACTTTACTACATTCCAACAATTCATTACTCATCCTTAGAGTTAACGGGAGGCTAATTTCCTCTTTATGGCATCCTCCAAATTGATATCCGTAAAGATTCTCTTATAAGTGTCGAGCCAATCCCGGACCTCTGTCGCCAATTCCGTTCCTGTAAAAGGTTGCCTCCTAAGATGGCTAGGTTCTTATTCTTCTTAGTAAAATCTGCTTTAGGTGCCTATGGTCGAGCACCGTCTCCAACGGCAGCATTAGGATCGACATTATGAGTATTTTGTAGAATATTCCTCATGAAAGTATTGAATATGGTTTGAAAGTTGGGATTAGCAACTCCTAAATCATTTCCTTCTGTAGCTACCAAACTATGGTTCCCGGCAACACTTCTCGTCTGGTGACTCATTCTTCAATCATAAAGATGATTGGTCTTCTTATAAGAAATCAAACCTAACTAGTGCTTGTGCAATACAACTTATGCTATGCTATATATATATATATATGTATATATTATAATATAGGTTTGAAAACCAAAATATTTTCATAAGTACACGCTTATGTATACGTATATATATATATATATATACACACACACACACACTCCTGATTCGTCCTTTAGGTCAAATAATGCAAACTAAGCTTTGATACCGAATGAAAAGACCACCCTACGCTTCCAATGCTAAAAACTTGATAAAAGCATTGTTATAGTGTCCGAACAATACAAGGTGACTATTTATGAAGGAAATGACTAAAAACTACATATAATATGTCATATATCTCACAATGAATAGAATAAAATATAATAGTAAAAAAACATTTATATAAAACAAGTGAGGCAGTAAATAACTGAAATGAATCCCAAAAGTCAAAGTAATATATCCAATAGCAAACCACAATGTCAAAGAGTTATACAAAGTAAATAACACCAATAGAAACTGTCTCTAACCAAAATCATGAAGATATTACTAATCCTATAATATTGAACATCGGAATGAGATAAGTGCATATAAATAATACATGGATAACCTCCTGCTCATTTCCCAATTAGCTACTCATGATCATTCCTAACCTGCCTCTAGTCTTCTTATATGAGACAACCCAGAGTAATAAGAAGTGAAGCTTAAAACTCTTGGTCATACAAATTCTGGTTGGGCAATAAAATCTCAAGTACAGAAAATAAATGGAACACACAGTATGGTGAACCATACCCCTGTACAGTACGGGCGGGACCTATAAGGATAGTCGCATATATATCGAGTCAATCAAAGTAAGAACAAGGAAGACCAGAGCTAAACCAAAATACCAATTTCTTTCACTATCAAGACATCATATGAGGTACAACCTCAATTGGATATTTAGATTGTTTGACGTAGGGAACATTCACTTGGCTCTTGATGGGTCTTTCAACTAGTTGAAGGGTGATTCGTGGAGCCATAGCAATGGAGAAAGAGATAGACTAAATAAAATATCTATACTGTAGCCTAACAAAGATGTCCTTTACAGATATAGAATTCCTATACTAACTTTCATACAAGGGTAGGCCTTGTTAGCGGAGCTCAGGTAGAAGACAAAATGATCACATTTAAGTCCATGATGTTAGCACTGGGTGGTACATCGTGGATGTCTGGTCATTGGAGCAAGATGATGTTGATGCAGTGTCATGTTTTCCTATTTGATAATGGAACATTTGTATTGTAAGCCTCATGAAGTTTTCCTTTTCAGATATGGTGGAATTACTCTTTCATAGAGAGGCGACGCAGTCCTATTAAGGAAGATACGAAGGGTACTACATGTAGCGCTTAGGACAGAGGCAATCTTTTGGGCATAAAGCTACAGACATGTTGATTATTAGGTTTGGTCTACTTAGAAGTAGATGGGTAAAGATTACTAATGGAGTTAAGAATTTTGTAAACCAAAATAACCTAATATATAAAGCAGTATATGTAGTGTTAAACTTAATAGTATATAAGTTGTGCACTCGCCATAACTTTAGTTTTGACCCCTCCTCATAATAATCCATAGGTTAGACCACATGCAGTAATTATCCATCTTTGTGACACATATTTAGAGAGTGTTATTATTCTGGTAAGTGTTTACCTATTATTATATTTCAACCCTTTCCGCTAAGAGTTTATTGTTTGTGCTATGATATAATTATCTTTGCCTATTTGCAGGATTATAAATACTCAACTTGAGCTTTAGTGGACTTGGAATTTAGCAGTATGGGAAACAAATCAGAGCCCGTTGGGGTTTGGGTTGTTACATTTGGTATCGAAGCCTAGGTTTAGTAATCCTAAATAGATAGTTAGTGAACAAATTTGTTTTTTTAAAATATAACTATGTTATATGTTATATACCGAGATTTATAAAGAAAAACCCCACTTTTGAGAAAAATGATGTGTAAAAAGATTATGGTAGCAGTTTTGAACATCAAGATTTGGATTATTAGAATCCAAGAGTTGAAGGTCCTAGTGTGACCATAGTATAAGATGTGCAATAAGTTTAATATTAAATGGGAAATTCGCCTATTGATATATGTAAATTGTTAGTTATTCCCGATTAGTAGGTAGTGCCTTGGCATATATGGAAACATAAGAGAGGAAATGGATTACAAATATAAATTGGATGCACATATGGCCCTAGAACCACATTTTTTGTTTAAATATGGATAATATTGGGAAATTGGTATAAAAAGAAATTAGACTGAGGGGAACCACTTTATGGAAATATTCGGAAAAGAAATGGAAAATAAGAAAGCATTTTAAGTCTATTCCCATAATTAAGTTTTTAAGAACGTGAAAAAGAAGACTTTTGGAAAGTTTCCAAGTTTTGATTTTTTTTTTAAAGTTATACATATTTACTGGTTAGTTATGGAGAATTAGATAAAATGATTTATTTTAAAAAAGATAAGAATGGGTTTGTTTTTAAATAAATGGCATGAATAAGTTATAGGGTTGGACTATATAAGTGGTTCGGAAAGTGTGGAGAATACAAATGGATAAGACGTGATTTGAGTATAATGAGACACATTTGATTGAAGAGTGGGAGTTGTCAAGACTCCAGTGGGAGGGTAAAGAAAATTTACGATTTTACCTATGTCATAATAGCGACTTAATCGACCCGGAGTTGTCAGAATAGGAATTGGCTAAAATGGTTAAGCTGGTAGTAGAAACACAAAGAAGTAAACAAAATCAGATCGGGTCGTCCTATGCTTCTGGCGGGTCGAACGATAAACTAACCCATCCAAAGGGGCAGGACGACACACCTACTATGTTTTACGTCGAAATATAAGGATAAAGTCGAAAGGCTTCGTTGTATTTTCTCCCTACATAGAAATCTTCATCTCCACTAAAACCCAAGGAAAACCACCATTTTGGACACCTCCCACCACCTCCAGTCAGTCTAAAATAGTATCAAATCAAAGCATGTTGCCAGATTTATCTGTTTCCGTAGTTCTTTTACCTTAATATAGAAGTTTTTCGCCCTACCTATAAGGCAATCATTGGTTAACCTTTTCCCAATTGACTTCGTATGAGGTTTCTTGGTGTTAGAGCAATAGAAGGACAGTTAAGGCACATATGGATATGTCCACCCATCAGTTTCTACAAGGTAGGGTGATTAATTTCTCTGATTTTCCTGATACGCCCTTAGAGTAGCTTTTTTGGATAGTGGATTTTATTAAATTCTTATCCACTTTACGTTTGAGAAAAGGTCATATAATAGGTTAGCGTCTTTATTCGATACTAACTTAGACTCAAATACTTTTAGGAAAGGATTAGCCTTCAGGTCGGAGGTCAAGGACATTAGGTTAGCATTCATAGAGATCCATCTAGAAGCTATTTTGGTTATTAGAGGGAACTCCCTAGATTTGGACCATGTCAAGTTAATGGATGATGCCATCTTGGGAGAAATCTCTATAGCCCTTAATAGAAAATTTGGGATATTAAATATGTACACCCTTAACTCAAGTGGTTATATGCGTCTTTCTATATAACCTTATCCTTAAAACAAAGAGTTTCGACTGTCTATATGCTAGTGAGATAGGCTACCTATACCATTTTGGAGGCTTACAAGTGAACTGGGGTAAGGAGATAATGGCCTGGCACTTAGTAGAAGCGAACGATCGATGGTCTTCAATTCCATTTTTTTGACTTATGGGCCGAGTATTTAGACAAGGGGATGGAGATGGATAGGGACACTTTTATTGAGCAGGAACACACCATAATCTACCCTGTGGAGGATGCATATTGAGTACCGGATTTACGGATCTCACATCTGCAACAGGAGCAGTTTTATCCTGAGCTTGAGCAGCAGCACTAGTATTTTCCTTACTATTCGACACAATAGTATTTCAAGACACCATACGGAGAAGGCGTTGGGCCTGCAGAGCTATCACAGTGGTTCCTATGGATTGATGAGTTAGCTAGACATTTCTTAGATCAAAAAGTTTTGTTAATGCTCGTAATTGGCTGAGAGAGACCGATCGTGTGTTTGGATTGTTAGAGCTTCATGACCGGAGGATTAAGTTGGTTTCTTGTCAACTAAAAGGAGAAGCATCATTTTGGTAGGAAGTAATTGAGGATCAGTGTGCCATTGAGACATAGCATGAGTTCAAGAATAAGTACAAGGAAGTTTTTATCAAAAGCTGAAGAAGGAATGCAGTTAGAAAAGTTCTTGAGTCTGAAGCAAGGAAATATGTCAGTGAAGAAGTATGTGAATATTTTCAATGAGTTAGCAAGGTTTGGCTTGGATCTAGTTAATACTTCACACAAGCATGCTTTGAGATTTACGAGGGGACTAAACCATCCCCTCCAAGGAATGGAGATGAAACATATTCTGATGGGAGCCATATTTGAGAAGCTGGTGGAAATGGCTCTTATGCACAAGGACGGAAAGGTGAAAAAGCAAGAGGTTAAGATTTTGGAGGCTGAATCAAATATTAGGATAAAAAAGTGGTGGCCTAAGAAGGATGCAGTGAAGAAGGGGGATAAACCTGAGAAAGCACAAATCAAGAAGGAAGTAAATTGTCATGGCTGTGGTATGGTGGGACACTTCATCAAAGACTATAGGAGGAATAACAAAGGTACTTGTTTTCAGTGCGGGAGATGGGACATTACCGCAAGTAATGCCCTCAGAAGTAGGGACCGAGGGTAAAATCATCTGGAGCACAGGTTCATGCGATTGAGGAGACTCAGACTAGCGGCAGCAGTCAGGAAAGTGATAGGAAGGTCACTATAGAAAGATCGATTTCTCTTTTCGACTTCCCATTAGGACCTTGTTTGATTCATGTGCTTCTCATTCTTTTATATCTAGTTTTGTTATTGGTATTTTGCACATAAATACTTCTATAGTTTCTGATTTATTAGTTGTCTCAATCCCTATAGGAGGTACAACTCACCTATCTATGATGTGTAGGGGTTTGTGAATTTCTATTCTTGGCATCGAGTTCGAGTGTGATGCATATGTACTGAGTTTTATAGGTTACATGCTTATTCTAGGCATGGATTGGCTAGCTATGTACAGTGCCATCCTTGGCTATGTGAGGAGAGTTTTAGGCTTTTAACGTGCCACGGTAGGACTCTCGAGATCTATTTTGACCTACGAGGTTCGGCCATGCTTAGTTTCTGGCATTCCTTAGATACTTCTATCGAAGATCTCAGTTTCATTCCCATAGTTAGAGACTTTCCGGACGTATTTTAGGAGGTGAGAGGGCTACCTCTTAGGCGTGAGATAGATTTTTGGATATACTTGGTGGAGAATGTTAAGCTTGAGGTGCTACTTGTGCGCCACATGGCTCCGAGAGAGAGGAGAGAGCTTAGTAAGAAAGTGAGTGAGTTGTTCTGGAAAGAATTTATTAGATGGAGCATTTCTGAGTCGGGAGCACCAGTCATCTTTGAGACCAAGGCGGGCGGTTATCTCCGTCTATGTGTGGATTATAGGGAGTTAAACAAACACATTAAGGATATTAGACACCCACTCCTACGAATAGATGACTTATTTGATCCTTTAGTGGGTGCTTCGGCTTTTTTGCAGTTGGATATAGCCATTGGATTTCATTAGCTTAGGGTAGCGGATGACAGCATAGGCAAGACTGCTTTTAGGACTCCCGACGGATTCTTTGTGTGGTTGGTTATGCATTTTGGACTAAACAAGCACCGACACACTTTGTGGATTTGATGCGCTAGGTGTTTTAGGAGTACCTGAACTAGTTTGTGGTAGTGTGCGTAGATGATATCTTGGTTTTCTAGAGGAGCGATGTAACAACCCTGAATTTTGGGGCCAATTTAAAATTTATTTTAAGTAATTTTAATGAGTTTTTGATATTTAAATTAATTTATTCTAAAATAATAATGATTGAATGTTGATTTAAATCGAAGTTAGATTGAATAATTTAATTTTAGTTATAAAAGGAATTAGAAATAACGCGGTAGTTTGAAAAGTCAAACTTAAACTTTGACTGAACATACATGATGCAAAATTTAATGGATTTTAGTGAAACCAAAAATATTAGAATCTATTTAAAAATATCTTTCCAACGAATCCGAAAAATGGAAATTTCATAGCGGGAATCAAAAGTTATGCCCAAATTAAAATTTAGAAAGGCCGCTATGAAGTTTACAAAGGTCAAAATTGCTATTCTTTGCATACGAAGGAATTTGGACTCGAAACCACTTCCATTGAGTTCAGAATGATGTTTCTGCATTTAAAAAGTATAAACACTTATATATTTCGAGTTTCGGAAATTATTGGTATAAAAATTTATTTTTAATATTAAATATATACGCCTTGAGAATTGAAATTTTGCAACCGGTCTCCAAATTGAACAAAATTAATTTTGATGGGTTCGTATCATGAAAATAAAGCTAAAAATGATTTTTCAGTAATTTTTAGAATTAATATATAATTACAATTGATTTTTCAGTGTAAACGGACAATTTTTTACTTTAAAAATTCATTAAAAATTCATACGAACTTGAAAATTTACGAAACCAGTTTCTATAGGTTCGTATTGATTAGGATTAGCTGTGGTCCAAATTCCATCGAATTTTGAATCAGTATATGGTCATACAGTTTTAAAAACTGCAAAACGGATGTTAATAATTACACTAAAGCTATAATTAAAATGGGCTAAATTACATATGGGCTGGATTAAAGTAACCCCTGTATAATATCTCATAGACCAGCCATAACCTAATTCTGAAAATCTAAATATAACCTAGCCTCCATCTTCTTCATCTTCATTTCCATGGCCTCCTCCTTAGAAAAAACCTTCTTTGGACAAAAATCCCCAAATTTTCAAATTCTTAGAAACTAGCCCTGTGACATCTCGATCAATTTGCCAAATTACCACAAAATTACAGATCAAATTCGTTTTTCGAATTTCCTAAAATTCTGGGCTAGAAATTCGTTTGAAGCTGTTTCAATTTCCTAAATATCAAAAATCCCCAAATTTTCAAAATCTCAGAAACTAGCCTTGTGACAGCTCGATCAATTAGCCAAATTACCACAAAATTACTGGTCCAATTCGTTTTTCGAAATTCATAAAATTCTGGGCTAGAAATTCGTTTGAAGCTGTTTCAATTTTCTAAATATCAAGAATCCCCAAATTTTCAAAATCTCAAAAACTAGCCTTGTGACATCTCGATCAATTTGCCAAATTACCACAAAATTACTGGTCAAATTCGTTTATCGAAATTCATAAAATTCTGGGCTAGAAATCCGTTTGAAGCTGTTTGACGTCGCCTTAGTATCTAAACGATGGAAGGTAACGCTTTAATAATGTAATAATAAGTTAATTAATTTTGTAATTAAGTTATTTAAAGGATTAAATAGCGATATCTTTTTTTGTATAAGGTCTGAATTTGATGAAACGAAATGCGTTGGAATCCGCTTGACGAGAAGCTTCGCATAGACACTAATTTTGCCCAAAACCGCCCATTTGGAACAGATTAGAGCGCAAACAGAGCATCTTAGAAATTCAGCAAATTTCAGATCTGATGAATAAAAAGGTGAGAGTTCTGATTTACAAAAATCAGTTTTAAATTAATTATTCTCCTCGCTTATAGATGCATGATATTTATATTATTATTTCTGATCCGTGATGTGAGATTGTTGATTGTGGATAATGGTAAAACATAAGTAGATTTACTATGATTACATGTTGATGCTTTGGGTTTGGATTTGACTGTACTGTAAATTTGGGTATTTGGATTGTTCTTATTTATTTAGCTCTATTATAATTAGATCTATAAACACCTATTTAGTAAGATCTATACACACCAATGGATTTAGATTTGGTCTCATTGATTCATGACATATATGTTAACACCCAAATATAGTTGTTGTTCATGTGTTATACTTAGATTTAGTGTATATATATATATATATATATATATATATATATATATATATATATATATGGGATCATGATCATATGTTGACACCAAACTTATAAATTTGGTTACATATTTTAATATGAATCATGATGCGAATGTTGACATCATAAAATTTTGTTCGTTTCATGCTTGAATCATCACCATATGTGATTTTGTTGAAACATGAAATATAAGCATATGTAATTTTTTTTTATCGAAACATGAAGATATAAACATATTGTACCGTTTTGTTGAAACATGAGATTAAGAACATTTTAGCGTCTTTATGAAATAATCAAATAAAAAGATTAAATCTTTATGTTGCGTTTGAATCAAATAAAAAGATTAAATCTTTATGTTGCGTTTGAATGAAATAAAAAGATTAAATCTTATGTTGCGTTTGAATGAAAAAAAAAGATTAAATCGTTATGTTGCGGTTGTAGTCAAATAATTTAGGTTGACGTTGAAATTTCCATTGAAATTAAAGTATGATATTACATCGTAAAGGAAATTATCTTTATTTTTAATAAATAAAGAATAAGATTTGCATTGCAAAATAAAATTACATTTTTATATGTAGTTGAAGAATGATACTTTACGCTGTAAAATAAATTTACATTTTTATTGTAAGTAAAAAGAATGAACATATATACATTTTTTTAATGTAAATTAAGAGGACATTTTTTTATGTAATTAAAGAATAAATTGTCATCTTTTATTAGAGAATAAATCGTCATCTTTTATTAGAGAATAAGTTGCCATCTTTTGTTAGAAAATAAAAGAACATTTATGTTAGAATTAAAAAGAACATTTATGTTAGAATTCAAAATGACATTTATGTTAAGGTTCAAAAAATGTCATTTATGTTAGATTAAAAATGTCCTTAAATTGGAATGGTCATTAAATTAAAATTATCATACTTGTTGAAATAAGAGAGTTGAAACCAAATTATCATATTTGTTGAAATGATAGAATTGAATTAACATAAAAGTATTCTTTTTATGTTAATATATGAATTGTTAGAATTATTAAACATTAAAAATATCTGTGCTAATTAAACAGCATTTTTGTAAGAATATATCATGTTGTGTTAAACATATCATTTTAGTTAGGAAATATCATTTTAGTCAAAAATGTTTAATTAGGATAGACATGCCACTTTTATTAGAAATATGTTATGTAAGGTAAATTTGTCATCTATGTTTAAGATAAATTTGTCATTTATGTAGAAATAAATTTGTCATTTATGTGGAATTTAGTTTGTCAATTTTAGGGAAATTTGAAATTGACATTTATGTTAGGATAAACTTGCCCTTCATGTTAAAATATTATAAGGTCATATATGGAAAATGTCAACAAAT
Organism: Allium sativum; assembly: GCA_030737875.1. Classification (NCBI taxonomy): domain Eukaryota; kingdom Viridiplantae; phylum Streptophyta; class Magnoliopsida; order Asparagales; family Amaryllidaceae; genus Allium; species Allium sativum. Next base: position 595,709,996 of record CM060918.1, read on the forward strand.
TAGGATGTCATTAAAACTAGAATATCACTAGATTAAAATGTTGTTAAGTCATAATGTTATTAAAACTAGAATATCACTAGATTAAAATGTTGCTAAGTCATAATGTCATTAAAACTAGAAGGTTATTAGATTAAAAAAGGTCATTAGAATTCATAGAAAATATATTTACATATAAAATATCCTCTTTATATGACAATAGAATTCATCACCTTTATTGAAGAATGGCACGTGAATTAAAAACATCAATTATGTTAAGAAGTGTCATGTAAAATAATATTTTTAGTAGAACAATTATAATGATTAATTAAAATTGTACTTGGACACGAGGTTAGGTCACATTTGTAGTGAAAGTCTGCCCGGACCCGACCGGCATATCCAGCAGCCACAAATGTTGGGCCTAATGTGAGAGGTCCAAGTGCGCAAATACAGATTGGGCCAAGACACGAGGTTAAGCCCAACTTGTGGGAGAAGTCTGTCCGGAACCGACCGGCCTATCCAGCATCCACATGTTGTAGGCCTAATGTGAGAGGTCTGGCCCATATTAAAATATAAATGGATAACTTAGAAATTGACGTTATTTTCACACCGTTATGTGTTAATAATGAAATGAATATTTTCACCTCCAAGTTTGTTATAAAAGAAAGTTACATTTTTAATAAAATAAGATAAGAATTATAAAAGTTTTACATTTTTCTTAATGTAAATATTAGAAAAGTTACATTTTTCTTAATGTAAATAAAAGGAAAATAGGAAGTTACATTTTTATACGTAATTGGTGTAATATAGAAACCAACATTTTTCAATGTAAATAAGGATGAAATAGAAATTATATTTTTATATGCAAATGAAAGTGTTTACATTTTTCAATGTAAACAAAAGAATGATTAGGAATTTATATTTTCGAATGTAAATAGAATATGAAATAAAAGCTACATTTTCAATATAATAATATATTGAAGTATAAGTTTACATTTCTCAATGTAAATAAAATAGGAATAGAAATTTACATTTTACAATGTAAATAATAAGATTAGAAATTTACATTTCTAAGGAATGGATCATTAGAAAAATAATGAAACCAAATATACATTTGGTGTAAATTGAAAAATGGAAGAGTAAAATACACATTGTTATGTTTAGGATGTGTATGTAAAGTAAAAATGGCGATAGATCGTTATAAATTATTAACAACGATATGAAATGGTTTTCAAATTTATATATTTGAGAGTTATTTGGAAAGTCCGAGTTTACTCTCATTCCAAATAATGATACGACGTTCGAAGAATTGAAGACGGTGATTGAAGACCGACGATCTTCACATCGAATGGGTAACTAGTGTTGAGGCCCTTGATTGATTTGCTCCCAAGACGGGGCTAAGATGGTAGGTATCCGGACGTAGTGTTGATTTGTACGGATTTGGCTTTCGCTCAGACCCAGAGCTTAAGTATAAATGGAATGTGTGTCTGACATTGTACTCCTTTATATATTGTACTTATTGATTTTCTGCCGAATGTATGAATATTGGTGGCGGAGAATTTATTCTCTTGCTTAACACCCTTTTGTACATTTTGGCAAAAGATTAATAGTATGATATGGATTGACAGTGTGGCATACCAAGATGCAAAGATCAAGGTTCTTGTTGAAAAGCATGCCTTGTGGGATGATCAAAGCATAGCCTGTTTAGGCATAGCTTTGTGTATAGCGTGACTTCGCGAGCTTCACACACCGGCGGAGTCTAAAACGGGAGAAGGGAACGCAGGGAGAGCAACACGTTTCTTTCTAGCTAGAAGTGGTGTTTGGGTTTTAACACGGCCTGGCATTTTACTTGTGTGGATGATGGAATGAGGTGCCTCAGATGATAGGTCCTATAGGACTGGGAAACGTGTGTTCAGGAATAACTAATCCGCAACTCGTATGGTGGACCGGCCCTGCAGCTTTCCAAGGGTTCACTGCGGGGGATCCTGAGACATTAGCTAGAGTGTCTCGAATCGGTAAGGAGCTCCTCCCTAGCCTTGAATCATGATGGAAATTCAATTTCCAATACGACCGCATGCGGTTTTGATTGTATTACTAGTATGGAGGCATAGTAGTATGGGGTACTATTCTTCCTAGAATTGATACATTTACTTTGGAATGTTTTTAAAACATATACTCACTAATATTAGATATCGTTTTTATCGTATCAAGCATTTTTGACCATTATAAGGTAAAACCCTATCCTCTGGTTTGCGTTGCATTGTGTGATGGGACTTGGGTCTTATGATGGTTTCATTTTTCTAAAAAGCATTGCGTTGTTTTAACGATTTACTTTAGTTTATGCACCAGCAATCCATTGGAGTAAACTCGTTCCGCGTTAGCGGTGTGGTCCTTGGATTTGCCTTATTACTATTAGTTAAATTAGTTACGAATTCTCACACCAGTCCCATGACTGACCCGTTGTTTGTTTCACTTTGCAAACTCGGGTGCCCTCTTCTCCACACGGGCAGTCGAGTAGTTTGTCTACAGGTTTATCTCTTTAGCAGGATCCTGGATTGAAGCTTAAAGCTGTGTCCAGAACATTGGAAGTCTTCCACTGCCTTAGTTATTTTATTGTTTCCGTTGCAATGTATTAAAATGTTGTAATCTATCTTCCGTTGTAATTTATTTCGTTGTACTCTGATATTCTGTACTCTGTTGTTACGTTATCATGATGTAATAAAAGTCTACTGTTATTGTTCTGATGTTGTTGTATTTCCAAAGTTAAATTATTCGTAGATTTCTAACCTTTTTGGGTCAGACTTGTGTGGTTTATGTTCGATCCAAAGAGCGGGAATTTACGGGTCTTTACAGTTGGTATCAGAGCTTTGGTTAGCTCAAATCTTTGGGGTACAACTCATTTGAACTGAACAAAAGACTCATCAGAGATTGGATTAGTAATATCCAATAAGAATACTTATTAGAGATAGGATCAGCAGTATCCTAGAATGAGAAAACTCATTAGAGATGGGGTTAGTAATGCCCTAGAATGAGTTGAGAATAGCAAGCCTATAATATACGTATTTATAATTATATTTTAGAAAATATGATTTTTGAATATACAAAAGTTATACACTTTAAAAGTTAATCAACTAATTGATTGATGGTTGCGTAGTGTAGTTATTAGTTCAACTAATAAAATTATAGAAACGAATTAAAGAATGAAAGATGAGATAGGATACTTAAACAACTTTAGTTTCGTTCCTTTTCGAGGACGAAAAGTTCTTAAGTGGGGGAGACTGTAACAACCCTGAATTTTGGGGCCAATTTAAAATTTATTTTAAGTAATTTTAATGAGTTTTTTATATTTAAAATAATTTATTCTAAAATAATAATGATTGAAAGTTGATTTAAATCGAAGTTAGAATGAATAATTTAATTTTAGTTATAAAAGGAATAAGAAATAACGCGGTAGTTTGAAAAGTCAAACTTAAACTTTGACTGAACGTACATGATGCAAAATTTAACGGATTTTAGTGAAACCAAAAATATTAGAATCTATTTAAAAATATATTTCCAACGAATCCGAAAAATCGAAATTTCATAGCGGGAATCAAAAGTTATGCCCAAATTAAAATTTAGAAAGGTCGCTATGAAGTTTACAAAGGTCAAAATTGCTATTCTTTGCATACGAAGGAATTTGGACTCGAAACCACTTCCATTGAGTTCAGAATGATGTTTCTGCATTTAAAAAGTATAAACACTTATATGTTTCGAGTTTCGGAAATTATTGGTATAAAAATTTATTTTTAATATTAAATATATACGCCTTGAGAATTAAAATTTTGCAACCGGTCTGCAAATTGAACAAAATTAATTTTTATGGGTTCGTATCGTGAAAATAAAGCTAAAAATGATTTTTCGGTAATTTTTAGAATTAATGTATAATTATAATTGATTTTTCAGTGTAAGCGGACAATTTTAGACTTTAAAAATTCATTAAAAATTCATACGAACATGAAAATTTACGAAACTAGTTTCTATAGGTTCGTATTGATTAGGATAAGCTGTGATCCGAATTCCATCGAATTTTGAATCAGTATGTGGTTATACAGTTTTAAAAACTGCAAAACGGATGTTAATAATTACACTAAAGCTATAATTAAAATGGGCTAAATTACATATGGGCTGGATTAAAGTAACCCCTATATAATATCTCATAGACCAGCCATAACCTAATTCTGAAAATCTAAACATAACCTAGCCTCCATCTTCTTCATCTTCATTTCCATGGCCTCCTCCTTAGAAAAAAACTTCTTTGCACAAAAATCCCCAAATTTTCAAATTCTCAGAAACTAGCCTTGTGACATCTCGATCAATTTGCCAAATTACCACAAAATTACTGATCAAATTCGTTTTTCGAAATTCCTAAAATTCTGGGCTAGAAATTCGTTTGAAGCTGTTTCAATTTTCTAAATATCAAAAATCCCCAAATTTTCAAAATCTCAGAAACTAGCCTTATGACATCTCGATCAATTTGCCAAATTACCACAAAATTACTGATCCAATTCATTTTTCGAAATTCATAAAATTCTGGGCTAGAAATTCGTTTGAAGCTGTTTCAATTTTCTAAATATCAAAAATCCCCAAATTTTCAAAATCTCAGAAACTAGCCTTGTGACATCTCGATCAATTTGCCAAATTACCACAAAATTACTGATCAAGTTCATTTTTTGAAATTCATAAAATTCTGGGCTAGAAATCCGTTTGAAGCTGTTTGACGTCGCCTTAGTATCTAAACGATGGAAGGTAACGCTTTAATAATGTAATAATAAGTTAATTAATTTTGTAATTAACTTATTTAAAGAATTAAATAGCGATATCTTTTTTTTTATATAAGGTGTGAATTTGATGAAACGAAATGCGTTGGAATCCGCTTGACGAGAAGCTTCGCATAGACACTAATTTTGCCCAAAACCGCCCATTTGGAACAGATTAGAGCGTAAACAGAGCATCTTAGAAATTCAGCAAATTTCAGATCTGACGAATAAAAAGGTGAGAGTTCTGATTTACAAAAATCAGTTTTAAATTAATTATTCTCCTCGCTTATAGATGCATGATATTTATATTATTGTTTCTGATCCGTGATGTGAGATTGTTGATTGTGGATAATGGTAAAACATAAGTAGATTTACTATGATTACATGTTGATGCTTTGGATTTGGATTTGACTGTATTGTAAATTTGGATGTTTGGATTGTTCTTATTTATTTAGATCTATTTTAATTAGATCTATAAACACCTATTTAGTAAGATCTATACACACCAATGGATTTAGATTTGGTCTCATTGATTCATGACGTATATGTTAACACCCAAATATAGTAGTTGTTCATGTGTTATACTTAGATTTAGTGTGTGTGTGTGTGTGTGTGTGTGTATATATATATATATATATATGGGATCATGATCATATGTTGACACCAAACTTATAAATTTGGTTACATATTTTAATATGAATCATGATGCAAATGTTGACATCATAAAATTTTGTTCGTTTCATGCTTGAATCATCACCATATGTGATTTTGTTGAAACATGAAATGTAACACCCCGTAAATCAGTTAATACTAATATTCACAAATGGAAGAATAATTAATTTCAAATATAAGAATATTGGGAAACGGGCTGCACCATTGTGTTCGTCTCGGAAAAATACGCGAAATAGAGTCTGAAATTTTGTGAATCGGAGTTCGTATGACCGAGATATGGCCTCGAGAAGTTTCACGAAAAATTCAAATTTTAAAACAGATTTCAAAAACGCAGAAATGGAGGCAGGCAGGAAAACTTCCGCCCAGACCAGGTCGACCTGGGGGTCGACTTGGGAGTCGACCTGGGGGGGGGGGGGTAGGTCGAAACTAGAGTCGACCTGGGTGTCGACCTCCCTAGTCGAGCCCAGGTGACCTGGGTGCATCTGGTTGGGTTTTCGGGCTATGTTTTGAAGGCTGGACGAAATCTAATGGCTCTAATCTATTCTAGGGTAAATCTAGTGGCCTAAATGCATCCTAACATCTATAAATAAGTGGGTAGACTCTAACCCTAAATCACTTGAAAAATTGGAGAGCTACCGACATGCCTTTGCCATGGAGTTCAGCGTAGCCATCACAAACTAAAGAAGAAGGAGAAAGCATAGCCTACAACTAAATCTACTCAACAAACAAATTAAATCAAAGACTCTTTCTATTTCTCTTCTTTAAATTGTGAGTATGCTGATTCTCACAATGTTATTATAAAATAATTCGATTAAGTTATGAATGGATCACAAGAAAGTGATGTGAATTGTAATTGTAAATTCTATATTGTGGATCTCTTGTTATGTTATTATGTTGTCATATGTTGTAAATTCTCCTATGCTATGCCATGCTATGATGAAAATCATGCTACGCTATGTTATGCTATCATGCTATGCTATGTGTTAATCATGCTATGTTATGTCATAAATATTATATATGTTGTAGATCTCATGTTAACACATATGTTGAAATCCATATGTTATATGATAATGATATCATGTTAAGTTGTGTTGAATCGTACACGTTGTAAAATCATGATGTTGTTATTTATGTGAATAGGATCATGTTTAAAGTTTATGTTTTTTTTTTTAAATTAAATGGATCACGATTATGGGAATTTGCCTATTAGGTTAGGTGTACCCATATACATGAATCCACAATTTAAATTGGATCTCGAATATGGGAATTTGCCTATTAAGTTAGGTGTACCCATATGCATGAACCTATGACTAAATGAATTTTTATTATGGGAATTTGCCTATTGAGTTAGGTGTACCCATATAAACCCATATTGTTAGATTAGATGATGTTGATTCACACATGTTCCTATGCAAGTTTATGAAATTTGATTGAGATCATATTATGTGAATTATGAACAAGTTGACATCTTTAGATCCATGACATGTATAATCCTATGCAAGTTGTACATATGCAAGTTTCACCCCTTATTATGATTCATTTAGTCATATATACATGTTGTTATTGTGATAATCTCTTTTATGCTATGAGTTAGACCATTTGAGTCTAATATATATTTTGCGAATAAACGTTCAAACGTAGGGTAGGGGTAATATTAGGAGGGGAGTCGTCTAGCCATCTTCGTAGGTATACCCTAGACGATAAGGGTTGGTTACGAAGGGATATTAGACTTTGTGTACCACAAGACGAAGACTTAAGGAAGGCCATTCTTGATGATGCTCATCGCTCAAAGATGACCATTCATCCCGGCGGAGACAAGATGTACAAAGATATGAAGCGGGTTTTCTTTTAGGCCGGTATGAAGAAGGATGTGGCCGAGTACGTCGCTAGATGCTTGGTGTGCCAACGAGTTAAAGCGGAACAAAAGAAACCCGGTGGGTTGCTTCACCCATTGGAAGTTCCACTATGGAAATGGGAAAGCATCTCAATGGATTTTGTGGATGGATTACCAAGATCAAGGAAGGGTAATACGGGGATTTGGGTTATAGTAGATAGACTTACTAAGAGCGCCCATTTTATTCCCGTGAAAAGTAAGAGGACTGCTCCGTGGTTGGCTTCTGTGTACATTAAAGAAATAGTTCGTTTACACGGTATTCCTTCTAGTATAGTAAGCGACCGTGATCCCATCTTCACTAGCGAATTTTGGAAGAGTTTACAAGAGGCGGTAGGGACTCAGCTATGTTTGAGCACCGCATATCGTCCTCAGACGGACGGCCAGACCGAGAGGGTGAATCGTATTCTAGAGGATCTTTTAAGGCTTTGTGTCCTATACTTTGGGGGTACATGGGAAGAGCACCTTCCATTGGTAGAATTCACCTATAATAATAGCTTTTAGTCTAGTATTGGCATGGCACCTTTCGAAGCTCTTTATGGAAGGCCTTGCCGTTCGCCTACATGTTGGTGGGAATCTACCGATAAAATCCTACTTGGGCCCGATATGGTTAGGGAAACCTCGGAGAAGATTGATTTGATTCGAAGGAGGATGAAAGCAGCACAAGATAGGCAGAAATCGTATGCTGATAAGAGGAGGACAGATCTTGAGTTTGACATTGGGGACATGGTTTTTAACAAAGTGTCTCCGTTATGGAATGTTGTTCGCTTTGGGTCCGTTGGGAAATTAGCGCCAAGGTTTGTAGGGCCGTTTCGTATAAAAGACAGGATTGGGAAGATGGCATATAGGGTGGAGTTACCTGAGAAACTTAGTGGAGTACACGACGTATTCCATGTATCACATTTGAGGAAGTGTTTGCACAAGACCGCGGAGGTGGTAGAGCCGAGCTTGCTTAAAGAGGTGGAAATAGAGCGTGATACAACAATTAGACGAGCTCCTACATGCATTCTTGGGTCGGAGATCAAAAAGTTGAGGAATCGAGAGGTCAGACTAGTTAAAGTGCAATGGGGAGATGATGAGAGCAACGCTACTTGGGAGACAGAAGAGAAGATGCGTTCGTTGTACCCTTTTCTTTTTGAGGGTATGTCTTTTAATTTCTCCTTTATCGCTTAGCTTATCTTATCTTATCTTTAGTATGTCCTCTCATTAGTATCTTTGACCTTTAGTTAGGATAATACTATGGTTGAAACATGTGTTTGAGACATGTTATGTATGATGGATGCAAAATGGATGCAAGTGGTTGCTAGTGGTTGCTCGTGGATGCATATATACACACACTTTAGGCACTAGATCGGCTCAGTCACTACATATTGCATATTGCATAAATGAATTTATTTAGTATAATGGATGTATAATGGTTGTACCATCATATAGATGCTGCATTCGGTTGAGTGGATGTGCACGCATATAGAAGTAGTATGTAAGCAATTAGGATCTTTTGCATACATAATGGATGCATGGAACTATCATGAATTGCATCAAGGAGGTCAACTGAATCAGTGGACCGCCTGATTTTGCATTAGATACGGACATATACACACACTGTGCATTTAAACATAAAAGCATTAGAAGTCTACAAGGACAGTGGATGCCAGTGTTTGATGATTGAGTAGATGGTTGATTGGATGTTAGGTTAAACATTCTCCTTGACTTGAAGATTTCGGGGTCGAAATCCTTTAAGGAGGGGAGAATGTAACACCCCGTAAATCAGTTAATACTAATATTCACAAATGGAAGAATAATTAATTTCAAATATAAGAATATTGGGAAACGGGCTGCGCCATTGTGTTCATCTCAGAAAAATACGCGAAATAGAGTCCGAAATTTTGTGAATCGGAGTTCGTATGACCGAGATATGGCCTCGAGAAGTTTCACGAAAAATTCAAATTTTAAAACAGATTTCAAAAACGCAGAAATGGAGGCAGGCGGGAAAACTCCCGCCCAGACCAGGTTGACCTGGGGGTCGACTTGGGAGTCGACCTGGGGGGGCCAGGTCGACACTAGAGTCGACCTGGGTGTCGACCTCCCTGGTCGAGCCCAGGTGACCTGGGTGCATCTGGTTGGGTTTTCGGGCTATGTTTTGAAGGCTGGACGAAATCTAATGGCTCTAATCTATTCTAGGGTAAATCTAATGGCCTAAATGCATCCTAACATCTATAAATAAGTGGGTAGACTCTAACCCTAAATCACTTGAAAAATTGGAGAGTTACCGACATGCCGTTGCCATGGAGTTCAGCGTAGCCGTCACAAACTAAAGAAGAAGGAGAAAGCCTAGCCTACAACTAAATCTACTCAACAAACAAATTAAATCAAAGACTCTTTCTATTTCTCTTCCTTAAATTGTGAGTATGTTGATTCTCACAATGTTATTATAAAATAATTCGATTAAGTTATGAATGGATCACAAGAAAGTGATGTGAATTGTAATTGTAAATTCTATATTGTGGATCTCTTGTTATGTTATTATGTTGTCATATGTTGTAAATTATATGTTGTAAATTCTCCTATGCAATGCCATGCTATGATGAAAATCATGCTATGCTATGTTATGCTATCATGCTATGCTATGTGTAAATCATGCTATGTTATGTCATAAATCTTATATATGTTGTAGATCTCATGTTAACACATATGTTGAAATCCATATGTTATATGATAATGATATCATGTTAAGCTGTGTTGAATCGTACACGTTGTAAAATCATGATGTTGTTATTTATGTGAATTGGATCATGTTTAAAGTTTATGTTTTTTTTTTAAATTAAATGGATCATGATTATGGGAATTTTCCTATTAGGTTAGCTGTACCCATATACATGAATCCACAATTTAAATTGGATCTTGAATATGGGAATTTGCCTATTAAGTTAGGTGTACCCATATGCATGAACCTATGACTAAATGAATTTTTATTATGGGAATTTGCCTATTGAGTTAGGTGTACCCATATAAACCCATATTGTTAGATTAGATGATGTTGATTCACACATGTTCCTATGCAAGTTTATGAAATTTGATTGAGATCATATTATGTGAATTATGAACAAGTTGACATCTTTAGATCCATGACATGTATAATCCTATGCAAGTTGTACATATGCAAGTTTCACCCCCTTATTATGATTCATTTAGTCATATATACATGTTGTTATTGTGATAATCTCTTTTATGCTATGAGTTAGACTATTCGAGTCTAATATATATTTTGCGAATAAACGTTCAAACGTGGGGTAGGGGTAATATTAGGAATTAATAAATTGGGTGCAATTTTGTATGATTTTGCATACCATGAATGGATGGCCATAATTGAGTCAATTATGGATATTATTTAAAATTGGAATTAATTAATAATTCAAATAAGGAATTATTAAAATTGGGGAAAGTGGATTATTAATAATAATCAATGCTTAGGACACGAGGTTGGACCCGTTTGTGAAGTAAACCTGCCCGGACCCGCCCGTCAAATTGAGTAGTCATAAATGTCGGCCCAATGTGAGAGGTCCTAGGCCCAAACTAAAGCATAACAGTTGTAAAGACACGAGGTTAGACTCTTTTATGGTGTAAGACTGCCCGGACCCGCCCGGCAAATCCAGCTGCCATAAATGCCAGTCTAATGTGAGAGGTCTTTATGAGGCTATGGTCTTAATGAATTAAGAAATACTTAACCAGATAATCATGTAAGGTGGGACATGGCGGTTAAGTAGGTGCCTTCGGTGGCATGAGGAATCTAGTGGTTTCCTTTAGAGGCATTTGAAATACGATTAGACTTAACCAAACACACATGTAACGAACATGAATAAGTGGGTTAAGTGGGATTGACTAAGGGGAAAAGCTTAGGTGGAATGCTTGTGGGAAATAATGGGGGCCCATTTCAACCAGTATCCCAAAACGTATCTTTGTGGGCTCGACCCAAGTCGAGGATGGGACACGCATACTGGGTTTGACTATAAGAGGCCAAAACAGGGAGCGGTGGCAACGCAAGTCCAACGGGTTTCATATGCGTGTGTGGACCCGGGCTGGTAGGTAAGACGTTGTTGCATCGTGTAGGTATAAGCCGTGCATCTCCGTTATATCGGGTTGCCACTTTAGAGGAATGATACACCCCACTGTGGGGCCAGCACGGGTATCTACGAGTAGGGTGCCGATCGAAAAATGGAAAGTGGGGTACACCTAGTGGAGATAGGGGCAGGCGGCACCTATGTAGTCAGTTAGGAGTACGTAAAGCCATTAAGAAAGTTTCTAAGTGAAGCTAAGTAGGATCAATCTTTAGGGTGACTGGTGTGGTGCAGTAAAGTGTTTATCCTTTAGTATTTAGGAGCGCCTATAACGTTGCCTTTAGCGATTGTCTATGTTCTTAATCTGCTCTTTTATAGACATTTCCTTGTTTTCCAGCTTATGCCTTAGTCCAGTTATTTTGATAGTAGTATTGTAGAATTATCATACTCGCCAGACTTTATGTCTGACCCCCTCTTTTCCATCTTTCTTTTCCTTCAGGTCCTCAGGTTGGGCCAAGTTCTAGTGGAGTCTAGTTGGATCGTTTATCTCTTGGGAAGCTTGGGCTGCAGAAGTAAAGTCCAGCTTGTTATCTTTCTTTTTAATGGCTATTTATTGTAATGGGATTATGTATTTTGTTTTTGAAGACGGATGTTGTACTTGGTTATGATCTATGGTTTTATGATGTAACAGACATATTTAATCTCCGCTGCAATAAAATGAAGTTTTAGATTTCCAAGTGCTATTTATTGTCTGTCTTGTTGTAATTTCTCTGTTCTATATTCACTTATGACCTCCATGGAAGTTAATGCATTCTCTTTGTGAGTGACATTAATGGACGTGGGGTGTTACACGTGGTATCAGAGCATAAAGTTACCAGAACAGATAAAATTTTTAGAAAAATATTTTTCTAAAGTATTTTTCGAAGAAGTGCTTTCAAAAACATGTTATTTAAAGAGAGTTTTTATGAAAAACATAATCCCAAATAGCCATATCCTTATCTTTATCTTTCGAATTCTCCATTTTGAATCTTTCCTTTTTCGTTTTAGCATGGCTGAAGATCTTAATCTCCCAGAAGGTGTGACGGTTCCAGGGTGGTTTAGGAGATATTTGGAGGCTAGGGCCACCACTGCAAGCCCAGCAGATGTTCCTCCACCCCCAGTTGCACCCATTCCTCCTCCTCCTCCTTGTGTTGACACTTTTGCAAAGACGTGCAAGGAATTTAAGGCTATGGGAGGAAAAACTTTTCAAGGGACTGAGACGTTTGTGGAGGCCAGAGACTGGCTTAAGGAGACTGAGGAATTGTTGGATATCTTTGAAGTGGAAGATGGGAGGAAAGTCCGTTTAGCTGCTTGGTTAATGAAGGGAGAGGCCTCGTTTTGGTGGGAGGTCACTAACGGGGAACATCCAGTTGATTCATGGGCGGATTTCTGACAAAGGTTTGAGGCAAAGTTTCTTTCAAGGGCAGAGGAGAATTTAAATATGGAAAAATTCCTGACATTAAAGCAAGGGAGCTTATCAGTGAAGGAATATGTCAATAAATTTAATCAGTTAGCAAGGTTTGGCTTGGAGTTGGTGAACACGCCAGAGAAGAAAGCTTTGAGGTTCTTTAGAGGCTTGAATGAACCGTTGCAAGGGTTGGCTATGACCCACATCCCTATGGGAGCCACCTTTGAAAGGCTAGTAGAAATGGCACTTATGCATGAGGATAAGGCTGTTGAAAAGAAGGGGGATCAGAAGAAACCCCAACAGCAAAATAAGAAGGGTAGTAAAAACAATAATGGCAAAGGGAAGAAGAGATGCTTCAATTGTGGGACGCCTGGCCATCTCAGCAAAGATTGTAGAAAGAAAAAGAAGACTGGTTGTTTTCATTGTGGAGATGCGGGACATTTGGTGAAGGACTGCCCAAAGAAGGGGCAGAGGGCAGGGTCTACCTTGGGAGGACAGGTGCAGGCTCTTATGGCACCAGGGCAGGCAAGGGGGCAAGTTCAGGCTATTGCGGCCCCACCGCTGCAAGAAAGAGGTAGAACAATTTCTGTTGAAAGCTTAGTTTTTCTGTTTGATCATCCTGTCCGTACCTTATTCGATTCTGGCGCATCTCATTCGTTTATCTCTGCATCATTAGTTGAATTACTGCACTTGAACACCAGTTTAGTAGAGGATCCCTTGGTTGTTTCAAATCCAATTGGGGGTTCGGCTCATTTGACCATGATATGTTTGGATTTGCAAATCTCTATACTTAGCGTTGAATTTAGATATGATGCTTATGTATTGGGCTTCACGGGCTATGGGCTAATTTTAGGAATGGATTGGTTATCTAGAAATGGGGCCATTCTTGATTGTGAAAGGAGAGTAGTTAGGCTTGTGACTCGCCTTGGTAATGCTCTCGACATCTTTTGTAATCCCATAAATTCCGTTATGCTAAGTTATCTTGAATCGCTTGACGCGTCTGTAGAGAATCTGCGATCGGTAGAGGTGGTCCGGGAATATCCGGATGTGTTTGAGGAGGTGAAGGGCTTACCTCCAAAGTGGGAGATAGACTTTCGAATTTATCTTGTGGATAATGCTAAACCCGTATCTTTGCCAGTACGCCACATGGCTCCTCGTGAAAGGAGGGAACTCAATAAGCAAGTGAAGGAGTTGCTTGAGAAGGGGTTCATAAGACGTAGTATATCGGAGTGGGGTGCTCCAGTAGTATTTGCCACAAAGGCGGATGGGTCCCTTAGATTTTGTGTGGACTATAGAGAACTAAACAAGCTTACTAAAAAGAACCGACACCCACTGCCGAGGATTGACGATCTCTTTGATCAGTTAGTTGGCGCCTCAGTGTTTTCGCAGTTGGACTTAGCCACTGGCTTTCATCAACTGAGAGTGGCTGAGGATAGTATATATAAGACTGCTTTTAGGACTCCTGACGGATTTTATGAATGGCTAGTGATGCCCTTTGGTTTGACAAACGCCCCCGCATATTTTGTTGATTTGATGAGTAGGGTGTTTTGGGAGTACCTTAACAAATTCGTGGTAGTCTTTGTGGATGACATCTTAGTCTTTTCTAAGAACAAAGAAGAGCATGCCCTACATCTTAGGGAAGTGTTGGAAACCCTTCGAGCGCATAACCTTAAGGCAAAATTTTCTAAGTGTCACTTCTGGAGGAAAGAAGTACGGTTCTTAGGGCACGTGGTTTCCAAAGAAGGGATAGCAGTGGATCCCGCAAAGATGGTGGCCATCCAAGATTGGAAGGTCCCTAAAAATGTAACCGAAGTAAGAAGTTTCTTGGGGTTGGCTGGCTATTATAGGAAGTTCATCAAAGACTTTGCAAAAATATCAGCTCCATTAACACGGTTAACGAAGAAGAGCCTGGTTTTTACGTCGGACAAAGATTGTGATGATGCGTTCCAACGTTTAAAGAGAGCCTTAACTTCAGCCCCAATCTTAGTGCTGCCAGAAGGGAATAAGCCGTTTACAGTTTATACTGATGCTTGTGGGACAGGACTTGGCGCGGTCCTAATGCAAGAGGGAAGAGTAATAGCCTATGGTGGAAGGCAGCTAAGGGTGCATGAAAAGAATTACCCTACGCATGACCTTGAGTTAGCCGCAATTGTTTTCGCGCTTAAGTCCTGGCGTCACTATCTTCTTGGTGAGAAATTCGAACTGTTCACTGACCACAAATCATTAAAATACTTATTCTCTCAGAAGGATTTCAATTTAAGGCAGCAACGGTGGATGGAATTCTTAGCCTCCTACGATTTTGAAATAGCATATACCCCGGGCAAGGGTAACAAGGTAGCAGACGCCTTAAGTAGGAAAAGGTTGTCCTTGAGTCCGTTGTTTGTTGAACGACGAAGCTTAGAATTCATCTCCATGTTTGACTTTAGACCCTCCGTTGACCTAGTACCTGGTTTGTTAGCATCCTTGGAGGTTAGACCTACACTTCTAGGACGAGTTGGTGAGGCACAGCAAGACGACCCACAGTTGGTTGAGATAGTAGAAAAACTCAAAGGAGGGGAGTCGTCAAGCCATCTTCGTAGGTATACCCTAGACGATAAGGGTTGGTAACGAAGGGATAATAGACTTTGTGTACCACAAGACGAAGACTTAAGGAAGGCCATTCTTGATGATGCTCATCGCTCAAAGATGACCATTCATCCCGGCAGAGACAAGATGTACAAAGATATGAAGCGGGTTTTCTTTTGGGCCGGTATGAAGAAGGATGTGGCCGAGTACGTCGCTAGATGCTTGGTGTGCCAACGAGTTAAAGCGGAACAAAAGAAACCCGGTGGGTTGCTTCACCCATAAGAAGTTCCACTATGGAAATGGGAAAGCGTCTCAATGGATTTTGTGGATGGATTACCAAGATCAAGGAAGGGTAATACGGGGATTTGGGTTATAGTAGATAGACTTACTAAGAGCGCCCATTTTATTCCCGTGAAAAGTAAGAGGACTGCTATGTGGTTGGCTTCTGTGTACATTAAAGAAATAGTTCGTTTACACGGTATTCCTTCTAGTATAGTAAGTGACCATGATCCCATCTTCACTAGCGAATTTTGGAAGAGTTTACAAGAGGCGGTAGGGACTCAGCTATGTTTGAGCACCGCATATCATCCTCAGACGGACGGCTAGACCGAGAGGGTGAATCGTATTCTAGAGGACCTTTTAAGGCTTTGTGTCCTAGACTTTGGGGGTACATGGGAAGAGCACCTTCCATTGGTAGAATTCGCCTATAATAATAGCTTTTAGTCTAGTATTGGCATGGCACCTTTCGAAGCTCTTTATGGAAGGCCTTGCCGTTCGCCTACATGTTGGTGGGAATCTACCGATAAAATCCTACTTGGGCCCGATATGGTTAGGGAAACCTCGGAGAAGATTGATTTGATTCGAAGGAGGATGAAAGCAGCACAAGATAGGCAAAAATCGTATGCTGATAAGAGGAGGACAGATCTTGAGTTTGACATTGGGGACATGGTTTTTATCAAAGTGTCTCCATTACGGAATGTTGTTCGCTTTGGGTCCGTTGGGAAATAAGCGCCAAGGTTTGTAGGGCTGTTTCCTATAAAAGACAGGATTGGGAAGATGGCATATAGGGTGGAGTGGCCTGAGAAACTTAGTGGAGTACACGACGTATTCCATGTATCACATTTGAGGAAGTGTTTGCACAAGACCGCGGAGGTGGTAGAGCCGAGCTTGCTTAAAGAGGTGGAAATAGAGCGTGATACAACAATTAGACGAGCTCCTACATGCATTCTTGGGTCGGAGATCAAAAAGTTGAGGAATCGAGAGGTCAGACTAGTTAAAGTGCAATGGGGAGATGATGAGAGCAACGCTACTTGGGAGACAGAAGAGAAGATGCATTCGTTGTACCCTTTTCTTTTTGAGGGTATGTCTTTTAATTTCTCCTTTATCGCTTAGCTTATCTTATCTTATCTTTAGTATGTCCTCTCATTAGTATCTTTGACCTTTAGTTAGGATAATACTATGGTTGAAACATGTGTTTGAGACATGTTATGTATGATGGATGCAAAATGGATGCAAGTGGTTGCTAGTGGTTGCTCGTGGATGCATATATACACACACTTTAGGCACTAGATCGGCTCAGTCACTACATATTGCATAAATGAATTTATTTAGTATAATGGATGTATAATGGTTGTACCATCATATAGATGCTGCATTCGGTTGAGTTGATGTGCACGCATATAGAAGTAGTATGTAAGCAATTAGGATCTTTTGCATACATAATGGATGCATGGCACTATCATGAATTGCATCAAGGAGGTCAACTGAATTAGTGGACCGCCTGATTTTGCATTAGATACGGACATATACACACACTGTGCATTTAAACATAAAAGCATTAGAAGTCTATAAGGACAGTGGATGCCAGTGTTTGATGATTGAATAGATGGTTGATTGGATGTTAGGTTAAACATTCTCCTTGACTTGAAGATTTCGGGGTCGAAATCCTTTAAGGAGGGGAGAATGTAACACCCCGTAAATCAGTTAATACTAATATTCACAAATGGAAGAATAATTAATTTCAAATATAAGAATATTGGGAAACGGGCTGCGCCATTGTGTTCGTCTCGGAAAAATACGCGAAATAGAGTCCGAAATTTTGTGAATCGGAGTTCGTATGACCGAGATATTGCCTTGAGAAGTTTCACGAAAAATTCAAATTTTAAAACAGATTTCAAAAACGCAGAAATGGAGGCAGGCGGGAAAACTCCCGCCCAGACCAGGTTGACCTGGGGGTCGACTTGGGAGTCGACCTGGGGGGGGGGGGCAGGTCGACACTAGAGTCGACCTGGGTGTCGACCTCCCTGGTCGAGCCCAGGTGACCTGGGTGCATCTGGTTGGGTTTTCGGGCTATGTTTTGAAGGCTGGACGAAATCTAATGGCTCTAATCTATTCTAGGGTAAATCTAATGGCCTAAATGCATCCTAACATCTATAAATAAGTGGGTAGACTCTAACCCTAAATCACTTGAAAAATTGGAGAGTTACCGACATGCCGTTGCCATGGAGTTCAGCGTAGCCGTCACAAACTAAAGAAGAAGGAGAAAACCTAGCCTACAAATAAATCTACTCAACAAACAAATTAAATCAAAGACTCTTTCTATTTCTCTTCTTTAAATTGTGAGTATGCTGATTCTCACAATGTTATTATAAAATAATTTGATAAAGTTATGAATGGATCACAAGAAAGTGATGTGAATTGTAATTGTAAATTCTATATTGTGGATCTCTTGTTATGTTATTATGTTGTCATATGTTGTAAATTATATGTTGTAAATTCTCCTATGCAATGCCATGCTATGATGAAAATCATGCTATGCTATGTTATGCTATCATGCTATGCTATGTGTAAATCATGCTATGTTATGTCATAAATCTTATATATGTTGTAGATCTCATGTTAACACATTTGTTGAAATCCATATGTTATATGATAATGATATCATGTTAAGTTGTGTTGAATCGTACACGTTGTAAAATCATGATGTTGTTATTTATGTGAATTGGATCATGTTTAAAGTTTATGTTTTTTTTAAAATTAAATGGATCATGATTATGGGAATTTGCCTATTAGGTTAAGTGTACCCATATACATGAATCCACAATTTAAATTGGATCTTGAATATGAGAATTTGCCTATTAAGTTAGGTGTACCCATATGCATGAACCTATGACTAAATGAATTTTTATTATGGGAATTTGCCTATTGAGTTAGGTGTACCCATATAAACCCATATTGTTAGATTAGATGATGTTGATTCACACATGTTCCTATGCAAGTTTATGAAATTTGATTGAGATCATATTATGTGAATTATGAACAAGTTGACATCTTTAGATCCATGACATGTATAATCCTATGCAAGTTGTACATATGCAAGTTTCACCCCTTATTATGATTCATTTAGTCATATATACATGTTGTTATTATGATAATCTCTTTTATGCTATGAGTTAGACTATTCGAGTCTAATATATATTTTGCGAATAAACGTTCAAACGTGGGGTAGGGGTAATATTTGGAATTAATAAATTGGGTGCAATTTTGTATGATTTTGCATACCATGAATGGATGGCCATAATTGAGTCAATTATGGACATTATTTAAAATTCGAATTAATTAATAATTCAAATAAGGAATTATTAAAATTGGGGAAAGTGGATTATTAATAATAATCAATGCTTAGGACACGAGGTTGGACCCGTTTGTTACGTAAACCTGCCCGGACCCGCCCGGCAAATCCAGTAGTCACAAATGTCGGCCCAATGTGAGAGGTCCTAGGCCCAAACTAAAGCATAACAGTTGTTGTAACAACCTATATTTTTAATAACCTGTTAAGATATAAATTGAGGCAGAATTTAATTTAAAAATCTGAATCAAGGGGAAACGGGCTGTGCCATTGCGTTCATCTCGGAAAAATACGCGAAATAGAGTCCGAGTTTTCGAAAATCGGAGTCTGTATGACCCAGTTAAGGCCCATTGAAGTTTTCAGAAATTTCCATATTAAAAACAGATTTAAATTTTAAGTTAAAAACAAGGGTTAGGGCACAACTGGCGTCAGGCGGGAAAACTCCCGCCAAGACCCCCAAGTCGACAGGCATGTCGACAGGGGTCTAAGGGTGTCGACTGCCCTGTCGACAGCCTTGTCGACACGGGGTGGCCGGGCAGTTTTGCCTGGCGCACCATTTCTGATCTGGGCTTGGTTGTGTGGCTTGGTTCTGGAGAGTTCCGAAATCTGATGGACCTAATTCAACTAAGGGTTAATCCTAAGGCTAATATCACTCTAATCCTCTATAAATATGACCCTAATCCTACCCTAAAACCCCATTATTCATTCTAGCAACCAAACTATGTCAAATTGATTTCTCAAATGGCCTCCACTTAAAAACCCTAGCCTCCACCCTCTTCATAAATCATTCCTATGAAGATTATGATGTTCATACAAGCATTTCTAAGTTGTATGAATGATCATTAGCTTGCATACACCATCAAGTTGCAAGTTTTATTTGCTAAGCTAGAGTTTTTGGGATTTTTGTTAAGGGTGTTTCTTATTGGAGCTTTGTTTTGGGTTTTTATGCTTGCATAAAGGGCTTCTCAATCTTTACTTGTAGATTTGTGTCTTCATAATATTTGTAAGCCCTCTTACCTTCATTTTAGAAACTCTAAAGTTAATATGTGATGAAAGTTGGGATTTATGCATGTTTAATAAGTTATGCATGCTTATGCGAGTTCACTATGCCATGTTACACATGCTTAATAAGTTATGCATGCTTATGCGAGTTCACTATGCCATGTTACACATGCTCAATAAGTTATGCATGCTTATGCGAGTTCACTATGCCATGTTACACATGCTTAATAAGTTATGCATGCTTATGCGAGTTCACTATGCCATGTTACACATGTTTAATAAGTTATGCATGCTTATGCGAGTTCACTATGCCATGTTACACATGTTTGATAAGTTATGCATGTTTATGCAAGTTCACTATGCCATGATTTGCAAGTTTAACAAGTTATGCATGTTTATGCAAGTTCACTATGCTAAGTTATGCAAGTCCAACATGTTATGCATGTTTATTATGATATGTAAGATTCATCATGTATGTTGTGCCAAGTTCCCTCTTTCTATCCTTTATGCGTTATGACGAATATGTAAGCGATAGAATGACGTTGGGGGGTTTGGGTAAAACTTAAAATACATGAAAATATAAGATTGGGAATTTACCTATTAAGTTAGGTCTACCCCTTGGGAATTTACCTATTAAGTTAGGTCTACCCAAGTATTTGTTAAACTTGTAATTATGTTTTGAAAATAAAGTGGACATGACACTTAGAAAACATAAGTGTGGCCAACTCGAGGTTGGGTTGAGTTTGTAGCGTAATTCTACCCGGAACCTCCGGCTTAACTAGTGGCTACAAACAATAGGATCCAATGTGAGAAGTTGGTCATGTGGTGCCAAGACCCGAGGTTAGACCAAGTTGTGGTGTAAATCTACCCGGAACCCACCGGCTTAACTAGGTAACCGCAACAAAGTCTAATGTGAGTGGTTAAGGCACAATTAAATTAATTAATGCCTCATGATTAGGGTTAAGTCATGGCCCACTAATACTTAACCAATTTTGGGGATACGAGGGATTAAATGGGGTTAAGTGGTGAACTGTTGGTTACACTTAACTAATTTAATCCATGATTAGTGAGGGGTTAAACCACACTTAACCCTCTTAGAAAACCCTAGCAACGTGGTCTGTTCCAGCAGTAATCCCAGTTTGGTATCATTCACAACCCTAGAGGCTAGGCTAAGGCGGGGCACGATTACTGGACTGATGTAAGCGACCAAAGCGACGGCTGAGTGGTACAGCGGTGCGGGTCCAGGCGGGCTACGGACGTGCACGTAGTCCGGTGTTGGACAAACTCGAGGCACGGGTACCAGTAGGTTTAGACTGTGCATTATTGCTTAGGTGTCTGGGGTTGACACCCGAGGGCTTGATACACCCGAAGGTGGACCCAGCACAGTCTGACTACAACCATATGTGGGCCGTATGGACACCAACACTTGACGTGTTAGGTTTATAGGGAGCCGATCGACTAGACCGTTGGGCTGGACCTTGTATTAAGGTCACCTCATGTTATTGGGCCAAAGTTTGGGCTGAGGGATCAATACCTGTTATGTTAGTTTGCTAGTACACTGTGGTGCAAAGCTTAATCTTCTTTATGTGATGACACCTTTATCTATTGCCAGTATGTTCATCTCAGTTTCCATCATGATGCTAACTTTATTAGTTTATAGACTGATCGTAGTAGGGCTTACCAGTCTTTTTGACTGACCTGTTTTCTTTCGCTTCTTTTCTTCCGTTTCTCCCCCCCCCCAGGTTCTCAGGGAGGGAATAATGGTGCTTAGCTTGGATCGCTTGCTTGTTTGCTGGATAGCTCATGTATGTCTGGACATTGAGCTCGCTATGGTTTATCATCTTTATTTTGGGGATAACACTATGTATTTCAGTATTTCTGTTTATGATGTACTAGACATGTTTATTTTGGCAGTTGACTTTATGATGTAATAGACTTGTTTTGAGATGGTTTGAGATATTCCGCTGTTTTATTCTCACTTACTCTGTTTTACATATATATTTATGTTCTTGTTCTGCCTTGATATATCATTATGCATGCTTACCCAGTTCTAACGCCCCCCAGAAGCTAGTGCCCCCGAAAGAGTGACCCTAGCGGAGGTGGGGTGTTACAAATTTGGTATCAGAGCATATGGTTTAAAAGAAAGAACAAAAAGTTTTTAAAAGACTTTTGAAAAACTATTTTCAAAACAAGTATAAAGTATTTTCCAAGTCTAGTATTTTAAAAGGCTATTCCCCAAAAAGCCATTAGCGTTATCCTTCGTTCCCTTGACCTAATCTTATCTTATCTTTCGTTTCAGTATGGCTGAGAATCTTGCCATCCCGGATGGAGTAAACGTACCACTCTGGTATAGGAGACTTCTAGAAGCTAGGGCGGCAACTGGCCCCGCAAACCCTACTCCCACTCCTCCTCCTGTAGTTGAGAATCCTCTCCCTAATGTCCCTCCTCCGGTGGTTCCTGTTCCTCCTCCTCCAGTTGCTGAGGCTCCTCTTCCTCCTCCTCCCCCTCAGCATCCTCAGGTTGAGTTCACGAAGGTTTGTAAAGACTTCAAGGCGATGGGAGGCAAGAATTTCCTAGGCACGGAATCTTTTGTTGAAGCTAGGAATTGGCTGAAAGACACTGAGGACTTGTTTGCTATCTTTAGGATTGATGACGAGAGGAAGATCTTATTGACAGTGTGGCTTTTGAAGGACGAAGCAGCCTATTGGTGGGAGGTCACGAATGGGACGAGGCCCGTCGAGACTTGGGCCGATTTGAGGGCTAGATTTGTGGCCAAGTTTCTATCTTCTGCTGAGGCGAATTTACAGATGGAGAAGTTCATTGCATTAAAGCAAGGTGATATGTCTGTCAAGGAGTATGTGAACAAGTTTAATCAGCTGGCCCGTTTTGGTTTGGATATGGTGAACACTCCTGAGAAGAAGGCTCTTCGATTTGCTAGAGGGTTGAATGAGCCGCTGCAGGGTTTGGCGATGTCACATATTCCGCATGGGGCTACTTTTGAGAGTTTGGTCGATATGGCTCTACTTCAGGGAGATGGAAAGAAAGAGGTCAAGTTGAGTGATACTCAAGCAAAGAAGACTGATTCTCAGGGTAAAGGCAATCAAGGTGGTCAAAGCAGTCAGGGGAATCAGAGCAAGAACAAGAAGGGGAACAACAACAAAGGCAAGGGAAAGTGCAATTACTGTGGTGTGCCTGGACACTTTGCTAAGGATTGTAGGAAGAAGAAAAGGAAGCTTAGTGGTGGATGTTTTTCCTGTGGTGAGACTGGACACTTCAGCAAGGAATGCCCGAAGAAGAAAGGGCAGGGTCAGACTCAGCGTGCTGGACCTTCAGGAGGGAAAGTTCATGCTCTCAATACCGCTCCAGTTCCCGATCGAGGTAGTGTTTCTATTGAGAACCTTGTTTATGTTTCTGATCTTCCAGTTCGTACCTTGTTTGATTCTGGTGCATCACATAGCTTTATTTCATCTGATCTTGTTGATAGTTTGCACCTTAGTACTAGCTTAGTGGATGATCCCGTTTGTGTTTCGAATCCCATTGGGGGTTCTGCTCATCTATCTATGATATGTGAGGATCTGAGGATCTCTATACTCAGTGTAGAGTTCTTGTGTAGTGCGTATGTTCTTGGTTTCAGGGGATACGGATTGATTTTGGGCATGGATTGGCTGTCTAGACATGGAGCCATTCTTGATTGTGAGCATAGGGTTGTGAGGCTTGTGACTCGCCTTGGCAACACCTTAGAGATTTCATGCAATCCGAAGGATCCCGTCATGTTGTGCTATCTTGAATCTCTCGACTCATCAGAGGAAACCCTTCAGTCTGTAAGGGTGGTCCGAGATTATCCAGATGTTTTTGAAGAAGTTAAGGGGTTGCCCCCTAAACGAGAGATTGATTTTCGCATTTATCTGGTGGATAATGCTAAGCCTGTTTCTTTGCCCGTTCGGCACATGGCTCCGCGTGAGAGACGGGAGCTCAGCAAGCAAGTAAAGGAGTTGCTTGAGAAGAACTTCATCAGACGAAGTATATCCGAATGGGGAGCGCCTGTGGTGTTTGCTACTAAGGCAGATGGTTCTCTTCGACTTTGTGTGGACTATAGAGAGTTGAATAAGCTGACTAAGAAGAACAGACACCCATTACCGAGGATTGATGATCTTTTTGACCAGCTTGTTGGTGCTTCTGTTTTCTCTCAGCTTGATCTTGCTACTGGATTTCATCAGCTCAGAGTGGCTGAAGATAGTATAGACAAGACTGCATTCAGAACTCCAGATGGATTCTTCGAATGGCTTGTTATGCCGTTCGGTTTGACGAATGCACCCGCGTATTTCGTGGACTTGATGAGTAGGGTGTTTCGAGAGTTCTTGAACAAGTTTGTCGTGGTCTTTGTGGATGATATTCTGATCTTCTCTAAGGATGAAGAAGAGCACGCGAGGCATCTTGTAGAGGTGATGGATACGCTTAGAGCGCATCAGTTAAAGGCCAAGTTCTCCAAGTGTCACTTTTGGAGAAGGGAAGTTCGGTTCCTTGGGCATATAATATAAAAGCAAGGCTTGGCGGTGGATCCCGCTAAAGTAGTTGCTGTGCAGGATTGGAAGACTCCAAGGAATGCAACCGAAGTGAGAAGTTTTCTAGGTCTTGCAGGTTTTTACCGGAAGTTCATCAAGGACTTCGCGAAGATATCCGCTCCTCTTACTAAGTTGACGAAGAAGAACTTATTTTTTGCTTGGGATATGGACTGTGAGCTTGCTTTTCAGAGACTCAAGAGAGCCCTTACCTCAGCACCAGTTCTAGCTTTACCCGATGGTGGTAAGATGTTTACCGTGTACACTGATGCTTGTGGCACGGGATTGGGCGCCGTTCTGATGCAAGAAGGCAGAGTTATATGTTTTGGTGGTAGGCAACTTAAGGTGCATGAGAAGAATTATCCCACTCATGATCTAGAGCTGGCAGCGATAGTATATGCACTCAAGGCTTGGCGTCATTATCTTCTGGGAGAGAGATTTGAGCTGTATACTGATCATAAGTCTTTGAAGTATCTCTTTTCACAGAAGGATCTGAACTTGAGGCAGCAAAGGTGGATGGAATTCTTGGCGTCCTACGATTTTGATATAGCCTATACCCCTGGCAAGGGGAATGTTGTAGCGGATGCGTTGAGTAGAAAAAGGTTGACACTAAGTCCTCTATTTGTTGAGATGAAGAATTTAGAGTTCTTGGCAACCTTTGATTTCTCTTTGGCAGTTGAGTCGATGACCGGTTCTTTAGCATCTCTTGAGCTCAGGCCTACCCTTCTGGATCAAGTTGGGGCTTCGCAGAAGGAAGACCCTCAGATAATTGAGATTATGGATAAGCTGATTCGAGGGGAGACATCTAGTCACCTTGCTCGATATTCTATAGATGATAAGGGTTGGCTGAGGAGAGACGGAAGGCTTTGTGTTCCGATGGTGGAAGGCTTGGTGAGGAAAGTTCTTGAGGAAGCACATCGCTCCAAGTTGACTATACATCCGGGTGGAGATAAGATGTATAAGGATATGAAGCGCATTTTCTTCTGGCCTGGAATGAAGAAGGATGTGGCAGAGTTTGTCTCTAGATGTGTTGTTTGTCAGAGAGTAAAAGCCGAGTCGAAGAAGCCCGGTGGGCTATTGCATCCTCTAGAGGTCCCGCTATGGAAGTGGGAGAGTATTTCTATGGACTTTGTTGACGGATTGCCAAGGTCAAGAAAAGGGAATACAAGCATATGGGTCATTGTGGATAGGCTTACGAAGAGTGCTCATTTCATTCCGGTGAAGAGCAAAAGGACCGCATCTGGACTAGCATCAGTATATCTTCGTGAGATAGTACGACTACATGGAGTCCCTTCTAGCATAGTCAGTGACCGAGACCCCATCTTTACTAGTCAGTTCTGGAACAGTTTGCAGGAAGCTATGGGCACGAGGTTGAACCTGAGTACGGCTTATCACCCACAAACGGACGGTCAGACAGAAAGGGTGAATAGGGTACTTGAGGACTTGTTGAGGCTTTGCATTCTGGATTTTGGTGGTACTTGGGAAGACCATCTTCCTCTTGTGGAATTTGCTTATAATAACAGTTATCAGGCAAGCATTGGGATGGCACCATTTGAGGCTTTATATGGGAGACCGTGCAAGTCACCTACATGTTGGTGGGAGACTACATATAAGCTTATACTTGGACCTGACATGATTAGAGATACATCCGAGAAGGTCGAGTTGATTAGAAGACGGATGAAGGCGGCCCAAGACAGACAGAAATCTTATGCTGATAGGCGAAGGACTGATTTGGAGTTTGATGTTGGGGATATGGTTTTCGTGAAGGTTTCTCCTTTGCGGAATGTGGTTCGGTTTGGAGCAGTAGGAAAGTTAGCACCAAGGTTTGTTGGACCGTTTCCAGTTGTAGAGAGGATCGGGCAGATGGCCTATAGAGTGGAATTGCCCGAGAAGCTAGCTGGAGTGCATAATGTTTTTCATGTTTCGCATCTCCGGAAGTGTTTGCATAAGTCAGCAGAGGTGGTTGAGCCAAGTGTTCTAGAAGATGTGGAAGTAGAGAAAGAAGCTACCTTGAGGAAAGCTCCGATTCGTATCTTGGGGACAGAGATCAAGAAGCTAAGGAATCGTGAGGTCAAGTTGGTGAAGGTTCAATGGGGTGAAGCCGAGGAAGACGCAACTTGGGAAACTGAAGAGAAGATGCGTAGGCTTTATCCATTCCTTTTTGAGGGTACACTCTCAATCTCTTTATCTTTCCATGTCTATCTAGTTTATCTAGTTCATCGTGTCTATCTTATCATGAGAACCTTAGGTAGAATCCTTTGGATGAAACATGTGTTTGAGACATGTTATGTTTGATGGTTGCAAGTGTTTGCAAGTGGTTACTCGTGGATGCATGATACACAATAGGCACTAGATCGGCTCACACACTCCTCATATTGCATGTGCATGAGTGTTTATGCTTATTCTTGGATGAAATTTGTATGCTATCACATGGATGTTGCATATGGATGTATGATTGAGCACACATGTAGATATTATACATTATGTTAGGGATTTGCATACATATGGATACATTTCACTAACATATTTTGCATTGATCTTTGCATTAGATAAGTACATATACACACACTTTTGCATATGTTCATACAGCATTTAGAATCTTTTAAGGACAATGGTTGCTCGTGGATGATGTTTTGAGTAGATGGATGTTGGATGGTAGGATATGTTCTTCCTAACTTGAAGATTTCGGGGACGAAATCCTTTAAGGAGGGGAGAATGTAACAACCTGTATTTTTAATAACCTGTTAAGATATAAATTGAGGCAGAATTTAATTTAAAAATCTGAATCAAGGGGAAACGAGCTATGCCATTGCGTTCGTCTCGGAAAAATACGCGAAATAGAGTCCGAGTTTTCGAAAATCGGAGTCCGTATGACCCAGTTAAGGCCCATTGAAGTTTCCAGAAATTTCCATATTAAAAACAGATTTAAATTTTAAGTTAAAAACAAGGGTTAGGGCACAACTGGCGTCAGGCGGGAAAACTCCCGCCAAGACCCCCAAGTCGACAGGCATGTCGACAGGGGTCTAAGGGTGTCGACTGCCCTGTCGACAGCCCTGTCGACACGGGGTAGCCGGGCAGTTTTGCCTGGCGCACCATTTCTGATCTGGGCTTGGTTGTGCGGCTTGGTTCTGGAGAGTTCCGAAATCTGATGGACCTAATTCAACTAAGGGTTAATCCTAAGGCTAATATCACTCTAATCCTCTATAAATATGACCCTAATCCTACCCTAAAACCCCATTATTCATTCTAGCAACCAAACTATGTCAAATTGATTTCTCAAATGGCCTCCACTTAAAAACCCTAGCCTCCACCCTCTTCATAAATCATTCCTATGAAGATTATGATGTTCATACAAGCATTTCTAAGTTGTATGAATGATCATTAGCTTGCATACACCATCAAGTTGCAAGTTTTATTTGCTAAGCTAGAGTTTTTGGGATTTTTGTTAAGGGTGTTTCTTATTGGAGCTTTGTTTTGGGTTTTTATGCTTGCATAAAGGGCTTCTCAATCTTTACTTGTAGATTTGTGTCTTCATAATATTTGTAAGCCCTCTTACCTTCATTTTAGAAACTCTAAAGTTAATATGTGATGAAAGTTGGGATTTATGCATGTTTAATAAGTTATGCATGCTTATGCGAGTTCACTATGCCATGTTACACATTCTTAATAAGTTATGCATGCTTATGCGAGTTCACTATGCCATGTTACACATGCTCAATAAGTTATGCATGCTTATGCGAGTTCACTATGCCATGTTACACATGCTTAATAAGTTATGCATGCTTATGCGAGTTCACTATGCCATGTTACACATGTTTAATAAGTTATGCATGCTTATGCGAGTTCACTATGCCATGTTACACATGTTTGATAAGTTATGCATGTTTATGCAAGTTCACTATGCCACGATTTGCAAGTTTAACAAGTTATGCATGTTTATGCAAGTTCACTATGCTAAGTTATGCAAGTCCAACATGTTATGCATGTTTATTATGATATGTAAGATTCATCATGTATGTTGTGCCAAGTTCCCTCTTTCTATCCTTTATGCGTTATGACGAATATGTAAGCGATAGAATGACGTTGGGGGGTTTGGGTAAAACTTAAAATACATGAAAATATAAGATTGGGAATTTACCTATTAAGTTAGGTCTACCCCTTGGGAATTTACCTATTAAGTTAGGTCTACCCAAGTATTTGTTAAACTTGTAATTATGTTTTGAAAATAAAGTGGACATGACACTTAGAAAACATAAGTGTGGCCAACTCGAGGTTGGGTTGAGTTTGTAGCGTAATTCTACCCGGAACCTACCGGCTTAACTAGTGGCTACAAACAATAGGATCCAAAGTGAGAAGTTGGTCATGTGGTGCCAAGACCCGAGGTTAGACCAAGTTGTGGTGTAAATCTACCCGGAACCCACCGGCTTAACTAGGTAACCGCAACAAAGTCTAATGTGAGTGGTTAAGGCACAATTAAATTAATTAATGCCTCATGATTAGGGTTAAGTCATGGCCCACTAATACTTAACCAATTTTGGGGATACGAGGGATTAAATGGGGTTAAGTGGTGAACTGTTGGTTACACTTAACTAATTTAATCCATGATTAGTGAGGGGTTAAACCACACTTAACCCTCTTAGAAAACCCTAGCAACGTGGTCTGTTCCAGCAGTAATCCCAGTTTGGTATCATTCACAACCCTAGAGGCTAGGCTAAGGCGGGGCACGATTACTGGACTGATGTAAGCGACCAAAGCGACGGCTGAGTGGTACAGCGGTGCGGGTCCAGGCGGGCTACGGACGTGCACGTAGTCCGGTGTTGGACAAACTCGAGGCACGGGTACCAGTAGGTTTAGACTGTGCATTATTGCTTAGGTGTCTGGGGTTGACACCCGAGGGCTTGATACACCCGAAGGTGGACCCAGCACAGTCTGACTACAACCATATGTGGGCCGTATGGACACCAACACTTGACGTGTTAGGTTTATAGGGAGCCGATCGACTAGACCGTTGGGCTGGACCTTGTATTAAGGTCACCTCATGTTATTGGGCCAAAGTTTGGGCTGAGGGATCAATACCTGTTATGTTAGTTTGCTAGTACACTGTGGTGCAAAGCTTAATATTCTTTATGTGATGACACCTTTATCTATTGCCAGTATGTTCATCTCAGTTTCCATCATGATGCTAACTTTATTAGTTTATAGACTGATCGTAGTAGGGCTTACCAGTCTTTTTGACTGACCTGTTTTCTTTCGCTTCTTTTCTTCCGTTTCTCCCCCCCCCCCCAGGTTCTCAGGGAGGGAATAGTGGTGCTTAGCTTGGATCGCTTGCTTGTTTGCTGGATAGCTCATGTATGTCTGGACATTGAGCTCGCTATGGTTTATCATCTTTATTTTGGGGATAGCACTATGTATTTCAGTATTTCTGTTTATGATGTACTAGACATGTTTATTTTGGCAGTTGACTTTATGATGTACTAGACTTGTTTTGAGATGGTTTGAGATATTCCGCTGTTTTATTCTCACTTACTCTGTTTTACATATATATTTATGTTCTTGTTCTGCCTTGATATATCATTATGCATGCTTACCCAGTTCTAACGCCCCCCAGAAGCTAGTGCCCCCGAAAGAGTGACCCTAGCGGAGGTGGGGTGTTACAGTTGTAAAGACACAAGGTTAGACTCTTTTATGGTGTAAGACTGCCCGGACCCGCCCGGCAAATCCAGCTGCCATAAATGCCAGTCTAATGTGAGAGGTCTTTATGAGGTTATGGTCTTAATGAATTAAGAAATACTTAACCAGATAATCATGTAAGGTGGGACATGGCGGTTAAGTAGGTGCCTTGGGTGGCATGAGGAATCTAGTGGTTGCCTTTAGAGGCATTTGAAATACGATTAGACTTAACCAAACACACATGTAACGAACATGAATAAGTGGGTTAAGTGGGATTGACTAAGGGGACAAGCTTAGGTGGAATGCTTATGGGAAATAATGGGGGCCCATTTCAACCAGTATCCCAAAACGTATCTTTGTGGGCTCGACCCAAGTCGAGGATGGGACACGCATACTGGGTTTGACTATAAGAGGCCAAAACAGGGAGCGGTGGCAACGCAAGTCCAACGGGTTTCATATGCGTGTGTGGACCCGGGCTGGTAGGTAAGACGTTGTTGCATCGTGTAGGTATAAGCCGTGCATCTCCGTTATATCGGGTTGCCACTTTAGGGGAATGATACACCCCACTGTGGGGCCAGCACGGGTATCTACGAGTAGGGAGCCGATCGAAAAATGGAAAGTGGGGTACACCTAGTGGAGATAGGGGCAGGCGGCACCTATGTAGTCAGTTAGGAGTATGTAAATCCATTAAGAAAGTTTCTAAGTGAAGCTAAGTAGGATCAATCTTTAGGGTGACTGGTGTGGTGCAGTAAAGTGTTTATCCTTTAGTATTTAGGAGCGCCTATAACGTTTCCTTTAGCGATTGTCTGTGTTCTTAATCTGCTCTTTCATAGACATTTCCTTGTTTTCCAGCTTATGCCTTAATCCAGTTATTTTGATAGTAGTATTGTAGAATTATCATACTCGCCAGACTTTATGTCTGACCCCCTCTTTTCCATCTTTCTTTTCCTTCAGGTCCTCAGGTTGGGCCAAGTTCTAGTGGAGTCTAGTTGGATCGCTTATCTCTTGGGAAGCTTGGGCTGCAGAAGTAAAGTCCATCTTGTTATCTTTCTTTTTAATGGCTATTTATTGTAATGGGATTATGTATTTTGTTTTTGAAGACGGATGTTGTACTTGGTTATGATCTATGGTTTTATGATGTAACGGACATATTTAATCTCCGCTGTAATAAAATGAAGTTTTAGATTTCCAAGTGCTATTTATTGTCTGTCTTGTTGTAATTTCTCTGTTCTATATTCACTTATGACCTCCATGGAAGTTAATGCATTCCCTTTGTGAGTGACATTAATGGACGTGGGGGGTTACATGAAATATAAGCATATGTAAATTTTTTTTTATCGAAACATGAAGATATAAACATATTGTACCGTTTTGTTGAAACATGAGATTAAGAACATTTTAGCGTCTTTATGAAATAATCAAATAAAAAGATTAAATCTTTATGTTGCGTTTGAATCAAATAAAAAGATTAAATCTTTATGTTGCGTTTGAATGAAATAAAAAGATTTAATCTTTTGTTGCGTTTGAATGAAATAAAAAGATTAAATCGTTATGTTGCGGTTGTAGTCAAATAATTTAGGTTGACGTTGAAATTTCCATTGAAATTAAAGTATGATATTACATCGTAAAGGAAATTATCTTTATTTTTAATAAATAAAGAATAAGATTTGCATTGCAAAATAAAATTACATTTTTATATGTAGTTGAAGAATGATACTTTACGCTGTAAAATAAATTTACATTTTTAATGTAGGTAAAAAGAATGAACATATATACATTTTTTTAATGTAAATTAAGAGGACACTTTTTTTATGTAATTAAAGAATAAATTGTCATCTTTTATTAGAGAATAAATCGTCATCTTTTATTAGAGAATAAGTTGCCATCTTTTATTAGAAAATAAAAGAACATTTATGTTAGAATTAAAAAGAACATTTATGTTAGAATTCAAAATGACATTTATGTTAAGGTTCAAAAAATATCATTTATGTTAGATTAAAAATGTCCTTAAATTGGAATGGTCATTAAATTAAAATTATCATACTTGTTGAAATAAGAGAGTTGAAACCAAATTATCATATTTGTTGAAATGATAGAATTGAATTAACATAAAAGTATTCTTTTTATGTTAATATATGAATTGTTAGAATTATTAAACATTAAAAATATTTGTGCTAATTAAACAGCATTTTTGTAAGAATATATCATGTTGTGTTAAACATATCATTTTAGTTAGGAAATATCATTTTATTCAAAAATGTTTAATTAGGATAGACATGCCACTTTTATTAGAAATATGTTATATAAGGTAAATTTTTCATCTATGTTTAAGATAAATTTGTCATTTATGTAGAAATAAATTTGTCATTTATGTGGAATTTAGTTTGTCAATTTTAGGGAAATTTGAAATTGGCATTTATGTTAGGATAAACTTGCCCTTCATGTTAAAATATTATAAGGTCATATATGGAAAATGTCAACAAATTAGGATGTCATTAAAACTAGAATATCACTAGATTAAAATGTTGTTAAGTCATAATGTTATTAAAACTAGAATATCACTAGATTAAAATGTTGTTAAGTCATAATGTCATTAAAACTAGAAGGTCATTAGATTAAAAAAGGTCATTAGAATTCATAGAAAATATATTTACATATAAAATATCCTCTTTATATGACATTAGAATTCATCACCTTTATTGAAGAATGGCACGTGAATTAAAAACATCAATTATGTTAAGAAGTGTCGTGTAAAATAATATTTTTAGTAGAACAATTATAATGATTAATTAAAATTGTACTTGGACACGAGGTTAGGTCACATTTGTGGTGGAAGTCTGCCCGGACCCGACCGGCATATCCAGCAGCCACAAATGTTGGGCCTAATATGAGAGGTCCAAGTGCGCAAATACAAATTGGGCCAAGATACGAGGTTAAGCCCAACTTGTGGGAGAAGTCTGCTCGGAACCGACCGGCCTATCCAACATCCACAAGTTGTAGGCCTAATGTGAGAGGTCTGGCCCATATTAAAATATAAATGGATAACTTAGAAATTGACGTTATTTTCACACCGTTATGTGTTAATAATGAAATGAATATTTTCACCTCCAAGTTTGTTATGAAAGAAAGTTACATTTTTAATAAAATAAGATAAGAATTATAAAAGTTTTACATTTTTTTTAATGTAAATATTAGAAAAGTTACATTTTTCTTAATGTAAATAAAAGGAAAATAGGAAGTTACATTTTTATATGTAATTGGTGTAATATAGAAACCAACATTTTTCAATGTAAATAAGGATGAAATAGAAATTATATTTTTATATGCAAATAAAAGTGTTTACATTTTTCAATGTAAACAAAAGAATGATTAGGAATTTATATTTTCGAATGTAAATAGAATATGAAATAAAGGCTACATTTTCAATATAATAATATATTGAAGTATAAGTTTACATTTCTCAATGTAAATAAAATAGGAATAGAAATTTACATTTTACAATGTAAATAATAAGATTAGAAATTTACATTTCTAAGGAATGGATTTTCATTAGAAAAATAATGAAACCAAATATACATTTGGTGTAAATTGAAAAATGGAAGAGTAAAATACACATTGTTATGTTTAGGATGTGTATGCAAAGTAAAAATGGCGATAGATCGTTATAAATTATTAACAATGATATGAAATGGTTTTCAAATTTATATATGCGAGAGTTATTTGGAAAGTCCGAGATTACTCTCATTCCAAATAATGATACGACGTTCAAAGAATTGAAGACGGTGATTGAAGACCGACGATCTTCACATCGAATGGGTAACTAGTGTTGAGGCCCTTGATTGATTTGCTCCCAAGACGGGGCTAAGATGGTTGGTATCCGGACATAGTGTTGATTTGTACGGATTTGGCATTCGGTCAGACCCAGAGCATACGTATAATGGAATGTGTGTCTGACATTGTACTCCTTTATATATTGTACTTATTGATTTTCTGCCGAATGTATGAATGATTGGTGGCGGAGAATTTATTCTCTTGCTTAACACCCTTTTGTATATTTTGGCAAAAGATTAATAGTATGATATGGATTGACAGTGTGGCATACCAAGATGCAAAGATCAAGGTTCTTTTTGAAAAGCAGGCCTTGTGGGATAATCAAAGCATAGTCTGTTTTGGCATAGCCTTGTGTATAGCGTGACTTCGCGAGCCTCACACATCGGCGGAGTCTAAAACAGGAGAAGGGAACGCAGGGAGAGCAGCACGTTTCTTTCTAGCTAGAAGTGGTGTTTGGGTTTTAACACGGCCCGACATTTTACTTGTGTGGATGATGGAATGAGGCGCCTCGGATGATAGGTCCTATGGGACCGGGAAACGTGTGTTCAGGAATAACTAATCCGCAACTCGTATGGTGGACCGGCCCTGCAGCTTTCCAAGGGTTCACTGCGGGGGATCCTGAGACATTAGCTAGAGTGTCTCGAATCGGTAAGGAGCTCCTCCCTAGCCTTGACTCATGATGGAAATCCAATTTCCAATACGACCTCATGCGGTTTTGATTGTATTACTAGTATGGAGGCATAGTAGTATGGGATACTATTCTTCCTAGGATTGATACATTTACTTTGGAATGTTTTTAAAACTTATACTCACTAATATTAGATATCATTTTTATCGTATCAAGCATTTTTGACCATTATAAGGTAAAACCCTATCCTCCGGTTTGCGTTGCATTGTGTGATGGGACTTGGGTCTTATGATGGTTTCATTTTTCTAAAAAGCATTGCGTTGTTTTAATGATTTACTTTAGTTTATGCACTAGCAATCCATTGGAGTAAACCCGTTCCGCGTTAGCAGCGTGGTCCTTGGATTTGCCTTATTACTATTAGTTAAATTAGTTAAGAATTCTCATACCAGTCCCATGACTGACCCGTTGTTTGTTTCACTTTGTAAACTCGGGTGCCCTCTTCTCCACACGGGCAGTCGAGCAGTTTGTCTACAGGTTTGTCTCTTTAGCAGAATCCTGGATTGAAGCTTAAAGCTGTGTCCAGAACATTGGAAGTCTTCCGCTGCCTTTGTTATTTTATTATTTCCGTTGCAATGTATTAAAATGTTGTAATCTATCTTCCGTTGTAATTTATTTCGTTGTACTCTGATATTCTGTACTCTGATGTTACGTTATCATGATGTAATAAAAGTCTGTTGTTATTGTTCTGATGTTGTTGTATTTCCAAATTTAAAGTATTCGTAGATTTCTAACCTTTTTGGGTCAGACTTGTGTGGTTTATGGTCGATCCAAAGAGCGGGAATTTACGGGTCTTTACAAGCGAGGAAGAGCACGCCTTGCATTTAGGAAAGGTTTTTCATACTCTCTGTGCACATTAGCGAAAGGCGAAGTTTTCTAAGTGCCATTTGGGCATGTTGTCTCCAGTAGCGTGGACCTCGCTAAGGTTGTCGCGGTTCAAGATTGGAAATCCCCCAAGAATGCAACAGAGGTAAGGAGTTTCTTGGGTTTGGCATGATACTACCGCAAGTTCATTAAGGATTCTGCGCGGATCTCAGCTCCGCTTACCCGCCCAATAACAAAGAACCTCGTTTTTGATAGGGATGTAGATTGCGAGTATTCATTCTTGACGTTGAAGAAGGCTCTTACATCAGCTCCAGTTTTGACTCTTCTCGATGGAACAAAGATGATTACCATTTATACGGATGCTTGCGACACATGTTCAGGTGTAGTGTTGATGCAGGAAGATAGGGTTGTCTACTATGGGAGTAGGAAGTTGAGAGTACATGAGAAGAACTACCCTATCCATGATTTAGAGCTAGCGACAATAGTGTTTACGCTTAAGTCTTTGATAAACTATTTACTAGGTGTGTGGTTCGAGCTTTATACAGATCATGTCACTCAAATACTTGTTACAGCGTTGGATGGAATTTCTTGTGTCATATGACTTCAAGATAGCATATACCCTAGGGAAGGGAAATATGGTAGCAGACGCATTGAGTAGGCAGAGAATGAATTTGAGTCCATTATTTGTAGAATGGCAAAATTTGGAGTACATCCCATCATTCGATTTTAGACCATCTATAGATTTGGCACCCAGATTATTGGCATCATTAGAGGCGCTACCTACTAATTTAGAGCGCATTGGATCCAGTCAGCATGAGGATCAGCAGTTAGCAGACACTATGCACTGACTCAGTGGAGGAGAGACCTCTAGTCATCTTGCAAATATTATGTGGACGATAGAGGGTGGCGACATCGTGAGGGGAGACTGTGTGTTCCTAAAGTTGATGATTTGTTGAGATCGATTTTAAAGGAGGCTCATCATTCTTGGATGACTATCCATCCGGTCGGTGATAAGATGTACAAAGATATGAGGTGGGTTCTTCATTAGATAGGGACGAAGAAGGATGTGGCAAAGTATATAGCTCGGTATTTGACTTGTCAGCAAGTGATGGCTGAGCAGACGAAGCCTGGTGGTTTTCTTCAGCCCTTGGATACGCCACAGTGGAAGTAGGAGAGTGTCTTGATGGGCTTTAAAGATTGGTTTCCTAGGTCAAAGAAGGGTAACACCAGTATTTGGGTTATATTCGATAGGTTGACTAAGAGCACTCACTTTATCTCGGTTAAGAGTAAGCTTGATTGTAGCTTGGTTAGCGTCAATGTATCATAGAGATATCGTTCGACTTCGTGGAGTTCCCTCTAGTATTGTTAGTGACCAAGACCCCATCTTCAAGAGAAAATTTTGGAGGAGCCTGCAAGAGGCATTGGGGACATAGCTATGAATTAGTGTTTCCTATCACCATTAGACAAATGGACAAATGAAAAGGGTTAATCGGATTATTGAGGATTATTACAGCTGTGTATCCTAGAATTTGGAGGGACTTTGGGGGAGCATCTACCGTTGGTAGAATTTGCATATAATAATAAATATCAAATGAGTATTTGTATGGCTCCCTTCGAGGCACTATAAGGACGACCTTGTAGATTGGCTACATGTTGGTGGGATTCCACAGACAGACTTCTCCTTGGACCTGACATGGTTAAAGAGACCTCGGAGAAGATAGATTTAATTTGGAGGCGGATGAGACATCTCAGGATAGGCATAAGTCATATGCATATCAGCGGAGGATAGACCTAGATTTCGAGATAGGAGACCTAGTCTTTGTTAAGGTGTCACCTTTGAGGTGTGTTGTTCGGTTCAGCTCAGTCGGGAAGTTGGCGCCAACGTTTGTAAGGCCATTCCCTATAGTAAAGAAGATTGGTCAGATGGCCTACAGAGTTAGACTACCGGAGAGATTAGGAGGACTTCATGATGTGTTCCATGTTTCACACTTATGGAAGTGTCTACATGATTCCATGGTAGTTGTTGAGCGGAGTACCCTAGCTAGAGGATATCGAGGTAGAGAAGGAATCGGTCAGGAGAGTTTCTACTCAGATACTAGGATCTGAAGTTAAGAAACTATGGAATGAAGAGATCAAGCTAGTAAAGATCCAGTGGAGAGAAGATAGCGACGATGCGACTTGGGAACCAGAAGATAGGATTCACGCTTCTTTTCCATTTCTTTTTGAGAGTATGCTCTTATTCCTTTCCTAAGATTTGAATTTGAATCTATTTTTCCTATCGTTCGAATCATTATTCTTAGCTAGAAGCCTGTGGATGGTAGGAAATGGTTTAAATCATAATAATAGGACATGTTATGGTTGAATGGATTCACATAGATGCAAGTGTTTGCTAGCGGACGCATATACACACACTAGGCACTAGATTATGGATCGACTGACACAACACTAGAAATGCCAATTAAGCAGTGCTAATGGCTGTATCTATATCGATTTGGTAGTACTCTGGGCTGTATCAAAAATTGGCATCTTTGTTACTTAGATACGGGCTTAACACGTATCAATTTACGAATTTGTATCAAAATAATTTGATACAGCTTTAAGCCATATCAAATTCATAAATTGATATGGCTTAAGACAGTATAAGTATAGCAATTTGATACGGCTTAAAGCTATATCAAATTCCTATATTGATCTGGCTTAAAGCCATACCAAATTCCTATATTAATATGGCTTAAAACCGTATTAGCCTAGTATACTGATACAGCTTAAAACCGTATTAAACTTATCTACTGATATGACTTAAAATCGTGTTTAATGCCACATTCCTACAATGTTGTCAACGAAATAGATATGGCTTTTAACCATATCAAAATCATGAAATCATGTGCAACATATATGCAGTATAAAGAAGCACTGCACCCAATTGATATATATATATATATATATATATATATATATATATATGAACAGTAAAGAAGATACACAAAGCATAACTTCAATTAATACACACCATATAGCAGAATTTATACAAAGCATAATGTTCACAGTTCTTGCTATAAAAAAAGACAACTAAACTGCAGTAGTCGAGCCCATGCAACCCATGCTTGTTCCAAAGCTTGAAAAGAAATAAGTCCTTCCAAACTATGAACAATCAATGTCAAAATAAAACGAACACTTTCTTCATGCAGGCAATATAAAATTGTAACACCAAAAAACCAAAGAATAAAAAAAGGTAAGGATGTAAATTGCAGAATGAACATAACACGATCAACATGTAAACTAGTTTTTCATTCGGTTCGGTAACAAAGCACAAACAACATGTTCCAACTTGTACATTAGCACTCGTGGTACATGTTTATGGTGTTGAATTAATGGTATTGAAAACACATTCTGTTTTATGAACTTATATTTAGATCATGTTTGGGAATCTTTTAACATATAATGAAATGTAATCTTTCTTACTTGAAAAATCCTATGTATGAAAACCACAATGAGTTTGAGGATTGAAATAATGTAAAAACCCAAGCAATAAGAAAAAACATACAACCCTAAAGCAAGGTCTTAAGTTTGAATTCTAATAGCCTCATTTATTCTATTATAATGGAAGTCACATAGCTGAGTCACAAAAACCTCATTTATCATCTCAATCCTTGGTATAAAACTTTGGCTAACCTAATTTTTTAAATTGCACTTCTTTATATAAATATCAATAGAAAGGAACATTTAATTAAACATCTATAAAGGTAATACTGTGACAAAATCAAGATAAAAAATATATCAATAGTAGCATCCAAAAAATATTTACATCAATATTCTATTAAAATAAATACTAGACCTTTAACATCATTTTGAATGGGAAAAAGTAATTTTACCAAACATGCTCTTCTGAATTTGCTAAATAAATAAAACAACTATATATGTTTGTATATTTGTAGTACACGACATAGTTTAGTCAAGTTATAATAAAACAAATTTGTCTTGGTTTTTACCTATATCATTTTAACACTAGATACAACTGATTCACCAACATATTTAACAAGTATTACTAGATACTAACAAATTGTGTAAAATGATAATATATAAGAACGTTCTCTGCTAGAATCGATAAATGAATAAGAAAACAAATAAAATATATTACCAAAAACGCTAACATCAAAAAATAATGATTCAATGCAAATTAAAACATAAGAAGAATGTTTTCTCATAGAAAGCACTAAGCTATAAAATTGTACAGTAAAATGAAGAAAATATAGGAATTTAAACATAAGAAAAATGTTAGAAATAAGTATAATACACAAATGGTCATAGTTGGCATAGAATTTTTGTTAGAGAGACAATCACGAATCATGCGGAAGTGAATTAAAGTTGATGTAAATGCCACAGTCCCATTGCGATTAACATTAAAATGTGACCCACTTCAAAATATATATGCACCTTTTTAAACGAATCAATCACTTAACTTGCACCTGTTGGAGAAGACTGCCCAATTTGCATAACCAAATTCACTCATGCATAAAGCCTTTGGTGGACAATACCTTGTAGATGCAAAATATATCATTAGACATGTAAATTGGTTGGCTATTTGACCAGTGTAATAAAATTTTAATAACAACAATAAAGGTTTAAAAATTTATGATATGAAAACAGTTTGTAGTGTATCCTTGGTAAGAGCTCAAAACAATTCTACTTCTAGATCAACACTGAATTTCCTTATGCAATTGAACACATAGGT
The DNA here is from genome assembly GCA_030737875.1 of Allium sativum. NCBI lineage: Eukaryota > Viridiplantae > Streptophyta > Magnoliopsida > Asparagales > Amaryllidaceae > Allium > Allium sativum. The sequence continues at coordinate 595,750,333 of CM060918.1, forward strand.
CAACTATGAATCTTCTTAAGATAATGAACATTTAGTCGCATCCAACATCATTAAATAGACAATGCAACGTTTGACATCCGATTTTTCTATGGCGAATAATATCATCTAAAAAGGTTTAATTACCAACAGCCTATAAAAAGAACACCCATATCCTGTGGGAAACATTCAAGCATTAAATTTCAAACAAACACCATGTACTGTGTATATAAAGAAAGGTTATAGAATGTCATTCTTATATGTTAAATGCAAAACCCATTGTACAAAGCAGTACAAAAGCACTTTGGAAGAAATTTTACTTCTTCTTTACTCTTGATAAACTGGCGGGCTACTAGATATATGGTGCAAGGAGAATAAATACAATTCAAGTATCTATATATGCAGGTATGGAACTTGACTATGGGTATTATATAAAGGTACAATGTTGTGAAAAGAAGTAAAGAAGTACACACTTTAACCGATAGCTCTATAACTTAATAACATTGTCACAATTTGATTTTTTCACCATTATCAGTGCACTTATCTTCTATTTTAGTAGATTACCTATACTTTATCCACTTTGAATCGCTGGCATATTATGTAATCAAGTAGAAAAGTACCTTTCTAATGTTGGGCCAGATGAGTGTAGGAAAGATGTAAGATGCGATTTATCATTGGTAACAACATCAACCCAAGCTTTCGACTTCTTAAGACGAGCCCTATTTATAAATTTTTGAGAATTTGACACTAAATTAGGAAATTGTGCCATAAAGTTAAGATACATATGAGAGAAAGTACCTGGATTTGAGGAAATCCCTTGCTTTCAATGTCGTAAGAAAGTGCTTAGATCTAGTGGTACCATTGAAGGAAAATCAGAATTAGTATTTGAGGTGATATTTGCTTGAGGATTTGGAATTAAGAAGGAAGAGGTTGCCATTATCTGAAGTTTCTTCAACTATGGGAATCGGATATTTTTATTGAGGTGAGAAATGAAAAATTACGGGAGGAAAATATAATGAATATTTAATACGGACCAAACCTTTATCTAACAAACCAATCCAAAGTTTTAAGATGTAGGGTTAGATATAAGGTATTTAAAGTGGTATGGATCGCCAAATTTAATTTGATACAGCTATTAGCACAATCAAATTTGATACGGCTTAAAGCCATATCAAATCTCTACATCCTGGTGCGCCAAATGTGTTGTTTTGGTGTACTGTGAACTAGGGAACTTACATATTTCGTACAGATGTGTGCACAATTTAATTTATTTTAAATATGGATGGAAAGTAGTTGAATTACCACTTGGATGTTTCATTTTGATGAAGGGTTGTTTCACACATATAGAATTTTATATGTACCATTAGGATTTCTTTGCATACATATTGGATGCAAGGCACATACGTGAATTGCATTAAGGAGGTCACTTGAATCAGCAAACCGCCTGATTTTTCGCATTAGCTTAGTGATATATACACAAGACCTTTGCATATATTCATAGAAAAGCATCATAAAATATAAGGTAAATGGATGCAAATGGTAGATGGTTGAGTAGCTGGGTGTAGGTAATGGTTGATAACATTCATAACATTCTTCTAGCCTTGGAGATTTTCGAGACCAAATCCTTCAAGGATGGGAGAATGTAACACCTAGAATTTTAAGAAACAATCATTAATGGAAAAGAGTACTAAAATGGATATTAATTAAAATAGTATTCAGAATTAAGCAAAAAGGATTTCATTGTTGCGTCCATTATGAAATTTTGACTTGGATAGAATTTTAGTTTGTGTTAAGCATACAAAAATTGAACAAAATATGATCCGTTATAGTTTGAAATTTAAATCAAGAATTAATTAGTTAAATCAACAAAAATAAACTTTGTAATTAGGCGACCAAGCCCATAATTATGTCGAACCCTGTGTCAACTTAGAACCCATGTGGGTCAACCCATGTGTCAAACACATAGGAATTGGGTCGACCCATATCAAGCCGGGAACAATTTCATGCTTGGCACGATGTCGAACCTACTGTATGCTTCTGGAGACTTCTTTGCTGATGTGTTGTTGGCTTAGATTCTCCTTCTACACCTATAAATTGACAGGTACTCCTCACTTTTCCTTACACTTCTCCGTCTTCATTTTCTCAACCTCCACTCCAACTATGTTCTAAATTGAAATAAAATTGGGGGATAAGTCAGAATACTATCAAATTGTTGATCTGAAGGATTCTTCTTCTTCCAAAGCCTTTTGCATATTTGAAATCTTTTCTTTGTGGGTTTCGTGTGATTTTTAGATCTATTACCTATATAAGATAGATTTGATAGTAAAATATTTTGAATCAACAAATCTTACATTTACAGTGTTTATAAGTTTATTTTCTACAAGTTGTTACAATCTATTTACTGTCTACTTTTTATTCCTTTTTAGCTGTTTATTTATTTAAAAGCAATTCTTCTTCTTTATCCCCTTCTCTATTATTATTTTATTTACAGTCTTGCAATTCCTTATTTTATTTATTTTGTTAATTTATGAGTCTAGGCTTTACGTCTAGCCTAGACCAATTTTCCTTCTTTTATTTATTTTTGCGCTAAGCCTGGGCCAACCAAAGCCTAGGCCTTTATCGGTTGATTTGCGTAAAAATTTGAAATAATATTAAATGTAAACTAAAAAGGAAATTTTGGGCATGTTGTAAATTGGTGAATATTCATACTTATGAATTGGAATAAGTTATACTTAATCGGATATCAGGTACCATGTATTTAGAGAACGTGTAGATTAAAATGAATTTCACTTAATTGGACATTAGTAACATGTAAACTAAAGTAAATTGGACTTAATTGGATATTAAGTGACATGGGAAAGTGTTGTATAAAAAAATCACATTAACTAGAAATGTCAATTACAACCTAGGAATACAACATGTGGTTATACTGGATTTGTTAGTAAAATTAAACGTGTTAAGGTAAAATTATGTGAATAATAAGTTGAGAAAAAGGAGGGTCCATTCTACTTGGGGATATAAGAGGTTCGTGAAATACTAGTTATAAATCAAAGGCCAAGTCTATGGGTGACTTGTGTTAAATGCATTTTTGTTTGGGAATCCATATAGTCAGTATCCCTTTCTTATCACGAAGTCTCGCACTGAGTTGAGCCCAGGGAATGCTATACTAAACTGGATACTAAGTGGTTCAAACGAGGTAGGTACATGCGTGTTCCAGTGGAACAATGAGCGTGCATCGTTAGATTGGGGAAGATAATACATTGTAACCCCTGTGATTAACGACTGTGTCCTTTAGTTGATGGGTTTGGGATTGATAACCCCGAATTCCATAGCTAGCACAGGTTATTCACATTTTGGGCAAAGTAACCGATCGACGGGTAGAAATTAGAAAAAGTCTGGTTATGATATTTTGGTAGTTGGTGCAACAAATTTGGATATGAATGAGAAGCCTGTCTTTATTAATGTTTATCTTTCTAACTATTTAATTTCTGCTTTTATGAGCATTACTCTTAGAACAATTCTATTGTCTAATCTTTCCTTATCTTATGCTCATGCTAAAAATTATTAAAACTCACCAGATGTATGTCTGACCTAGTTTGTTTTCTCTTCTCTATTCCTTCCCCCCCCACCAGGTTCACAGGGTTGAGGGTCTTAGCAGTGATTTTTGCTTATTTGGTTCAAATCGGGTTAAGACTCTTTATTTCTTTATGTATTAGTAAAGTTCTTTTCATTTTATCATTGTATTAACTTATGAATGGGATTGATTTTGTGTACTCTGGTATTTTTCCACGAGATAGTATGTTAGTTTTATGATAATGTTTATTTTTATTTGAAATGTAATAAATTTTGTGACTTAGTTTGCTTATTTCAATAAATGTTTTAAAAGTTTCGCTGTGTTTTACATTTCTGTCTTGTGAATTTAGTTTTTGTGTTGTTACTTTATACGTAAACATTTCACAAAACTTAGTGCATCCTCATATGGGTGATATTAAGGGATGTGGGGTGTAACAGCAAAGCTCTGGTAGTAGACAGTATGATTACGTTAAATCCTCGATGTTTTCACTGGGTGGTACATCATGGATGTCCGAGCATTGGAGTGGCTTATGTGTATGTGGTTTCTCGTTTTCCTATCCAACAATGGAACGTCTTATTGTAGTCGTCACGAAGTTATCCTTTAGAAATGTAGTTTTAGTATTCATTTTGTAGCGAGACGATGGAGTTATATCGAGGAGGGTACTATAGGTAGAACCTAGGACCTGGGTGGTTTGTTGTGCATATATATATATATATATATATATATATATATATATTGATTATTAGGTTCAGTCTACCTGGGAGTAAATTGGTGCAAGTTACACACGAAGGAAAGAGCTTTGTAAACATAAATAACTTAACAAAGATAAAACGGAAATAGAAAGGTATATGTAGTGTTAAATTTAGAAGTACATAATTTTTTTATTCACTAGAACTTTAGTTCGTATCCCCTCCTCATAATAATTCACAGGTTAGATGGCAGGTAGAGATTATTCATCTTAGAGACACTTGTTTAGAAAGTGTCAGTGCTTTGGTTAGTATTTAACTATTATTATATTTCAACCATTTCCATTGTGGGTTTCTTATTTGTGCTTTGATATATTTATCTTTTCCAATTTGCAGGATATTTGATGCTCAGCTCAAGCTTCAGTGGACCTAGATTTTAGCATTTTACGAGAAAAATCCATCCCATTAGGGTTTGGGTAGTTACAATAAACTAAATCAAATCGAGAGGTACTACATCATTAGCAATATTTTAAATAGTGATAAAAATGGAAATACTGAGATATTTTATAGTGGTACGAACTAAATGTCTCTACATTCACTATCCTTTCCTTAATTAATCACTCGTTAGTTTACCGAAATGCTTATTACAATACAGATATTTCCGCCGTTAAAGATATTTTTAGAGTTCTAATATAGGAAGATGCAATTTAGTTTTTTTTCTTCTATTTTTCTTATGTGCTGGAGATCTTTGTGCCTTAGGATTGTTGCCTATTTTTAGTGTTCAAATTTTAACATCTTGGATGGAAAATCTCATGTTAGGATTGCTAACATGGCTTATCGTGCATCTTAGACTAGAGCTAATGTTAATTATCTAACAATGTAGCTTTCAGAGTGTGGATTTATGATCTGTCTCCTACTCATATAGCTTTCTGAATCTAAGCTATGTGTTGCCTCTGGTTGTCATTTCTACCACTAATTCTTGATAACTTTGGGTTGATGTTTAAAGCTTTAGCATTGCTGATGTTGGCTTTATTTTGGCTCATGCTATTACTTCTCCATGATGAATTTATCATTCATAGACTAAGTTACTGTGGTTTTTGTAATAAAGTATATTAAAGGCTTTATGCTTAAGAGGGTAATCACTACTTCAATTGTTAAGAAATTTTGGTATAACACATTCCCCTCATAGTTTACTTCATATGTGTAGCATAGAGTGAACTTTGAGTAGGCGGATTTGGACTGTTCTTTCTTGATTATCTTCCTAATTTAGTTAGGTCTTGTGGAGATAAACCGACATCTGAAACTGGTGGATTAATCATAACTTTAAGATAACTGCATAATTCTAGTAAGAAAAATAGACTGTTTCTTCTCAAAGATAGAATTTGCTTATCTCTCCAAGGTCGGGACTAAATGGGTTATTTTCAAATATAGTTATTATTTTATGGTTTTTGAAATTAAAAATATAAAAGTTTGATTTGGACTAAGAGGTCAAAAATATTTTAAAGGTTATGCTTGGAACTTAGCCATATAGGCTAAGTAAAAGGAAAAACTATTTCAGTGTCGAAAAGAAAAGTTTGATTTGAGACTGAAAGGTCAAAGCTTTTAAAAGCAAGCTTGATACATGGATCCAAGAAGACTAAGTGACGAGAAAAACTATTTTGATGTTGAAAAACAAAGACTGAATTGGGATAGAGGGATCTAATGGTCCCTTGTTAGATCAGTGTCGAAAAGAAAAGTTTGATTTGAGACTGAAATGTCAAAGCTTTTAAAAGCAAGCCTGATACATGGATCCAAGAAGGCTAAGTGATGAGAAAAACTATTTTGATGTTGAAAAACAAAGATTGAATTGGGATAGAGAGATCTAACGGTCCCTTGTTAGATGAAAATTTATATGAGATGAAATTTTGGGGACTAATCATAAAACGATGGGTCATGCTCCTATAATTAATGTGTTTGTCATTTGTCACAATCTCGTTGGCTTTCCTAAAACTTGAAATTTTTTCATTACCAAAAGAAGATTCAATCTCTGAACTTGCTGCATGTAACTGATGGTAGAAATTAATTTGGTCACACGATCTCAACAACTGAGATTAAGGTTTTGACAAGCCTTTTCTTCAAATATTCTGGTACCAATTCAACATTGCATCAGCCATTGTTGCTCAAAAAACTTCGTAAGTTGTTTCAAGCCATGGATCACAATAGCAAGTCCTCAATTCCGCTTATTTCTCATCAATGATCTTATTATTGTTAATAATTACATCCATTATTAATGAAAAAAATATTTTGATTTCTAGTATTATAAAGATTGTTCTTGAATTAGGGAATTTGTCTCTATATTTAAATATTTTATTAAAACAATAGTTATATTGATTTGTCAAGATAAGGTCCCTAGAATTTTTCCTGGGGTGAAAACCTATATCAGGTACTTAATCTAATACCGGTTCTTTTAGACATTGCGATGGACAAACCAATTACAAGCCAAGAGGATCTACAGAATTCGATGAATGATTATGGAGTCAAGGATGTTGAAGTTAATGCCCCAAATCTTGTGGATGATTGGGCTAAGACTTCTGATGTATCTTTTATCCAGACTATGGAGCATTGGGTCAATGGAATGTCGCATCCCCTTACTGCTTTTTGTTGATATATCAGAATACTACGGACCAAACCTGCATTAGCTTGGGGTAGTTACATGTAGGAACCTTTCTGCTTTATCTGGTTTATATAGAAAGAAAGTGTATCTTATGAAAATTATTCTAGAAATCCTATATTTAATAATTTGTATAGGGTGCTTAGTAGTATAGGTTCATTTGTATTTTTCTTTGATTATAGAAAAAAAAACCCTTAATCATACCATTAGATAAGGTAATGTCTGCTTGGTGCTTATTTAAAATCTAAGGATCCTCAAATCTTATTATTTTTCATAATGCCTGTGAATTTTTAAGACTTTTCTTGGTTATTTTGAATCCTGGTTAGTTCATTACCTAATATTTCCTTCCCTTTATTTATTTCTTCAGTAAGGTCTATGTAGGATATGGTTACGCCCCACAAAGAATTGTTCAATTCTAGGTATGAAGTAGTTATGGAAATACTAGAGGGAGATAGGATTAGACATGTTGTTCTGATAGATTGTCAATGTTAAGGCTTATGGGTTGTTGTCTTCTTTTGCCAAATTTGTTGATTGTAATCCTCCTCCAACCGAATCCATATATTCAAAGGTAATCAACTTTGACGACCTCACGGATATTATCGCTTCCTTTTATAAAATATTGCATTTTGATGATAAACTTGAGAGCGGAAACTTGCTTCTTGGCGTAACACCTCATTCTGCATCCCCGGTAGGTTGAAATCAATGTGGAAGAACCTTTAAAGATGCCCCCAAAGGGGTACTTATACCATTGAAATTCTCCCTACCTTGGATTTTATTACCTTATCTTCTTCTTCATAAGATCAAGTTGACTAAGTCATAAAAGTGACTCACTCTGCTATTATTACCTATTTTTCTAAAGTTGTAGTGACCTCCTGGGTGGACGTGAGTAATGATTTGGATAATTATGTAAGGATAAAAAGCCTGAGGATATAAGATTGACTCAAGGTAGAGTTTCATCTCACAATTTACCCACTTTCATATATAAATAACTCATTTTAGGTCTTGGCGACATCTTGTTTTTGCTCCAAAGTTTTTAAAAAGGTGAAAGGGTAGGGGAAGAGGATTAGGAAAGCATTGAAGGAACTGGTATTGTGGCTCAGGATGAAATGGAGAAGCATCTTCAAGATCTAAATGCTTCTATATAAGACTGCAAAGTGGAGAAGGACCATGAGGATTTTAAGGACAAGAACAAGGAAGTTGAAGGAGGGCTTTAGAGGGCAATGAAGTGAAACTTTGATTTTGATTACAAGGAGTAAGTCTATAATGGCGAATATTGCCAAGAAGTTTAAATATTTTGGAAGCTTACAACCATAATCGGAAGAAAGGTGTCATTCTTTCCATGGGTTTCAGTTAGGTGATAAGAGGATCGAGGATTTTTTTTATTAGAGGTATGAGAAGACTAAGTCTTCAATGAAAGATGCGATTCTAGATTTGCCAGAAAGAGGCAATAAAAGAGGGAGAGGGGATCATCGGGAGGATGTAATTATGACACTGAATCTTGTGAACTCCCCACTCTTAATGCTTGAATTCTAGGTTTATAATAACTTTTAATTCTATTTATTATTATTATTTTAATACACTTTTTGTACATGTTGTGATGCTTGTAATAACTTCCAACTTGCATGACATTCTTTATTGGATTTGGGTTGTTGACGAATTATTATTTTTCTTCCTTTTCCTATTTTGAATTACTTTATCCCTTTAATATACACAAATAGAAAATATATAATTTCACTTCTCATGATGTATTTTGGATATTAAGCTAAACTATAATCTCGACACTACTAGTCACCATCGGCACCCTTAAAACCAACTTAATTTTGGGAGTTAAAGAACATAGGATTATCCAATAAGGTTGTAGAAGTATGTGAAACCAATGACCAATCTTTCACTAAACTAATTAGATCTCTTAGGATTAGGAGTATTAGGATAACCTTAATTTCGACCTTGAAAGATAATTAAATTTTTCTTTGAAAACCAAGATGATTTTTCTTAAAAAATTCTTGATTCTCTAAATTACATTCGAGGGACATGACGTAAAAGAAAAAACACTTTCTTTTCACATAAGGTTTTATAATCCAAACCTAGCTTTTACTCCAATGGCTATTCTAGGTTTCTAAATTACAACATTATCTTCCCTAACTATTACTAAGGGGAAAGCTCCCAGGTGTGACCATATTTAGGTATATGTTCCCTAGTAGTTTCTAGAGGCTTGCCCTGAATCATCCTTGTTGAGTCCTTTCCTTCATAATTATAGGTACGGGGATGTGGTTTAGGAAAGGATATTACCTATTCCAATAAAGCAAGGCCTTCGAGTACCATAGAGAACACTATGAGCAGAGATCATAAGATTAATTAACTAAAAGGGAGAAGCTTGTTAATTTAAGAAAGCAATAAATTCTGCACATATTTTAACATTTCCTACTGACCTTTTGCGAATGAAGTAGAATTACCCTTGAGACTATTAGTCTTCTTCAATCCTAACTAGAATCTCTTTATACAAGCAATCATGTCCTAATTATTTAAGGTTAGAGAGGAGGTTTTCCCTAACCATTAAATCTTAATGATAAGATAACTGAGATAATGAGATATAGTCATAAAGGAGGTATTAACATCAATTTCGTATTTAGAGGAAATGTAACACCCCGCGTTTTTAAGATAATAAAATATAAGAATAACTTAATTAAATATTTAGAGTTAAGTAAAACGTACTACGTCATTGCATCCGTATTGGAATTCTGGTCAAGATAAACACCTGGTGTGCGTAAAATGGATAACATATGAAGAAGTTATGGGCGTTGGAAGTTTGTATACATATAAGGAATTTATATGTGTAGATATATTAAACAAATTTATCTAGAAAATCAAAACACAAAGCGGGATAACATAGTGAGAATTTTTCCCGTTGGGAGTCGACCCATCAATAGGGAAGTCGACCCATGGGTCGACCCTCCTGAAGGGGGGTCAACCCCACCGCAGATCTAGGCAAATTCTGGAGCGTGAATGTGGACTGTTTTTTGGTCTAAATTCTTTGCTGAACACCTATAAATAAGTCTATAGAGTCAACCCTAGATCTCATATTTCTTTGACAACGTAGAAGCTCTACCATTCTTCCTCCTCCTCTTATCTATTTAAGAAATAAATATTATTAGTTTTGACACTTTTAAATTTTTTGAAGAAAATTTAAATGAAAAGGCCAAACCGTGTTGTTTTAAAAAAGGAATAGCAAAGGATTAGCGCCTATGGAAGATGGGAAAAGTTTTGAGTCTATGAAGTAAATAGCGAGACTTATCTTGGAAGAAAATGGTAAGTTCCCGCAGAATGTGTAAGCATTGAGAAGCCTAGTGTGTTGCTTGAAATGACTATTGGAACACATCTAGAATTAGTAGTGGCTACTAGATAGCAAAGGGCAAGTAAGTGTTTAGATCCTGTTGCTAATTTTCATGTTAGGGGTAAAACACATTACTACGGTTATGTTGGGATCGTTTCGTTATTTTTTCTTGTTGGGTAGTTAGGGTAACACCTAAATATGTCATGGATACCATGGTTCGGACTTTTCTGTCTGAGGGGGACGTAGTCCCGAGATTCTTGGCCATTAGTAGTAGCTATGTAGAGTGTATGTTTTCCTATTCTAGTTGAACGACTAGAAGGCTTATTTGAAAACAAAACCAAGATCTGATAATTAAGTAAGCTAAAAAAAAAGGAGTGATACAACTAAAAAGGCAACAGAAAATTCATTAAAGCAAAAAACATGATAAATTATGAGAAAAGATGGATAAAGAAATTTTTTTCCAAGATATGATGAAAAAGAAAATCAGTAACAAAAGAAATTTTTTCTTATACGGGCCATACTTAGACAGGAAAAGAGGAAATCTTTATAAATAGTTACATAAAAATCCAAGTACAGTTGGAAAAAGGTATATAAAAGAAAAACAGAAGACGTGAAATTTTCCATTTTCCACCTTTTTGTAACATAAGAAATCAAATTTTGGAAATTAGATTTTTCTGAAATTCGAGAAATAAAGTTGGTTGGTAGGATTTTGGATGCAACAGTTGGTTGAACTATGCTCTTACTCAGTAAGATTGTGGGAAAATTTGGATGAAAAAGCCTTTTTATTTTCAAAATATTGCATTCATGTAGAACTCCCAGTAAATTTAGGATGTGAGCATCATGTTTTAACAGAATTTTTGAAAAATTTGCATACAAATAGGAGGTACCGCTTAGGCATACACGTATTATTATGTTGTATTTCACTTTCCACAAGTGCAAAATATTTTCAAAATTTGGATGCACACAGAATAGATGGATATTATGCGAGTGGGTATTTGATTTTACTCTTGTCAAATTTCGAGGACGAAATTTCCCACGGGTGGGAGAATGTAACACTCCGCATTTTTAAGATAATAAAATACAAGAATAACTTAATTAAATACTCAAAATTATGTAAAATGGACTGTGCCATTGCATCTGTCTCAAAATTCTGGTCAAGATAAACACCTAGTTTGCGTAAAACTGATAATGTACAAAGAAGTTATGGGCATTGGAAGTTTGTATACATATAAGGAACTTGTATGTATATATATAAAATAAATTTATCCAGAAAATCAAAACATAAAGCGGGAAAACAGAGCGGGAATTTTTCCCATTAGGGGTCTACCCATCAACAAGGGGGTCAACCTATGGGTCGACCTACCTGAAGGGGGGTCGACCCCGATGTCAACCCCACCGCAAATCTGGGCAGATACTGGAGCATGAACTTGGACTGTTTTTTGGTCAAAATTCATTGCTAAAAAACTATAAATAAGTGAAACACCCCACCTCCGTTAAGGTCACTCACAAAGGGAATGCCTTAATTTTGGTGGAGGTTTATAAGTAAAAGACACAGATAAAACACAAGACAGTTATAAACACATATAAATAAGCAGTGGAAAAACCAACAGACTTTTATTATCATAAATACATGTTCATGCAGAACATTTCCAACATTGTCTCAAAACAAACTTCCAATTATTACAACCATAATACTGTCTTGATTTTAAAAGTTAAAGAAGCATGAAACATAAATAAAGCTGCATAATCCCCATAAATGATATCCAAAGCCATGGTCCAAATTAAAGAAATCCAAGCAATACATTCTCTCTCTTCAAGCTGGATGAAAAACAGACTAAGTTGCGGTGTTTCCTCCCTGTGGACCTTGGGGGGGGGGGGGAGGGAACGGAAGAAAAGAAGACGAAAGGAAAATGGGTCAGACATAAGTCTGGTAAGTCTAGCTATATTCCTAGAATGTTAATAATAAAAAGATCATGACTTGCATAAAGTGAGAACATGACGATATCAGGATAATAGACTATCCTAGAACTAGATAAGGTGTCCTAAAACGAACATGCCTTCGCACCCTATTTTAAATCTCTATCTCTGCACCTACTAATTCTTATACCAACAGGCACCCCGTGATCGGGGTGAGGTGGTCCCTTTCTCTTTCTTTAAAAGGTTGGCTCCTACTCGTATATTCACATGTGTCCTACGGCCCTATATGGTAGATACCTATGCTGGTCCCACCATGGGGTGTATCAAATCCCATGGTGGCGACCCCGACAGAATTCTAGCATGCATAGGGTATACTACTGAAACACCCCACCTCCGTTAGGGTCACTCTCAAGGGAATGCCCTAATTTTGGTGGAGGTTTATAAGTATAAGTCACAGATATAAAAGACAGATATAAGAACACATATTTTTGAACAGCAGAAAACAACATCTTTTATTTCATTAAAATACGTGTTCACAAAAACATGCCATACTTGTCTTACAATTCTTTCAAAAAAACATAACATCTTCATAACTGCCTTGATTACATTATTAAAGAAGCATTAAGAAAACATAAATAAACTGCATAAGTCCCATAATTGTTGCCCAAAGCCATAGCCCAAAACGGAAAAGATCCAAGCAATACATTCTTTCTCTTCAAGCTGGATGTGAAAACTGGTCAAGCTGCGGTATTCCCTCCCTGTGGACCTTAGGGGGGGGGGGACGAAAGAAAAGTAGAGTCAGACATAAAGCCTGAGTAAGTCTAGGACTATTCAGTCTATGAATAAAGAACTGGGTATGATAAGCATAAACTGGAAATGGGAAAGCATCATAAACTAAGTTAAGTTGTCTAGGGTCGAATACTATCGTACCCCATATTAATCTCTGTACCCATATAAACTAGTTCCCAACAGGCACCCCATAATCAGGGTGAAGTGATCCTTTTTCTGATGATCGGCTCCTACTCGCATAGTTACATGTGTCTTACGGCCCCCGTTGTTGTAGTTACCTATGTTGGTCCCACCATGGGGTGTATCAAGTCCCATGGTGGCGGCCCGACACAATTCTAGAATGCACAGTTATGCTACTGGTGCCCAGTGCCTTATTTTTCCACGCCGGAGTGTGTGCACGCCCGCACCCCGTTAGAACCTACACTGCTGCACCACCGCCGTCGATTTGACCTCTTACAGTCAACCCAGTAATCATGCCCTACCCTGCCTAGTTCAGGGTATCCTGATACACCTTGTAGGGTTACTGCTGAAAAGGGTCCCCCGCTACTAGGTTTTCTATTTCTAGCCAACATGCTAAGTTGGTTAAGTGTTTTATAAACCTAACCCCCAATCAGTCTGTATAGTTTAGCATGTTTCATTTTGATTGAGTATTAATTCAATTTACTTAATCTTATCAATCCTGACTCAGCCTTAATTGTCTTATTAAAGCCTTGACCTCCTACATTAGACAGGTATTGTTGTGGCTGCCTGTTGCCGGTTGGGTCCAAGCAGTCTTACGCCACAACTCAGTCTAACCTCGGGTCCTTATTGGGCTCCGTGTTTAACCACCCACATTGGATAGGTATTGTTGTGACTACTGGACAGCCGAGCGGTTCCGGGCAGGTTTACATCACAACTCAATCCAACCTCGGGTTAAACACATCGTATTTTCTACATTTACATATTTTGTCTCTTTTCTTTTTATATGTAAATATTTGCGGCCCATTATTCAAATTTATCTTTATTGGTTAAAATTTATTTATGCCACTTAATTGTTTTTCAAGGTTGTTGGCATGCGTCAAACATGCCAACACATGTTCTATATTTTAACCCAAACGTCATTACCTCCGTTTTACACGTTCGCTACAATATAAGATATTTTGGGTTTAACATTTAAACCCAACTTAGCCATATGAAAAAGGGGAGGCTTATAACATGGTGTTTATGAGGTAACATAAAAAGGGGAGTGTGAACGCATGAACTTGCAACATAACGATTCAATTAGCATAAAGTAGGCACATGTGAACTTGCAATTGTAACAGCATATAATCATGGCATAAACAACATGAATCGTTCTATTCATATAATCATGGCATAAACAATGATTAAACATGAATCATTCTATCCATATGATTATGGCATAAACAATACTTAAACATGAATCATTCTACTCATATAATCATGGCATAAATAATACTTAAACATGAATCATTCTATTCATGTAATCATGGCATAAATAATACTTAAACATGAACCATTGTAAACTTGCAATTGGAAGGTAAATCTAACTTAATTGTGTCACATATATCACCATATGGTTTTGATAACAACTTAGGCATAAAATATGTTTCAACTAGGCATAATACCAAACATAGTTTAGTCATGTTCATAAAGGTGCTTACTTTTGTTTCTAATACAAAAGTATGGTTTGCTAATTCCAACATAGATTCATATAAACTGTAGTACTTAGTCGTATTCAATTACACACTAAAAGTGATCATAAAAGTACGTACATCATATTGGCATAATAATGAATCATATACTTGCATGAATCCCAATTAAAATTCCAAAAAATATGGTTGTCAACATAAATCATATACTTGTATGAATCCAATCGTATACCATAACATTTCCAAATCGTTTAGAATCAAAACAACATACAAGTATAGATTATTATCGCCACAATTCCATTTTGTTGTTAACTTCCAACGCAAATCACATACTTGCAAATATCCAATCGTATACCATAACATTCCCAAATCGTTTAGAATCAAAATAACATACAAATATAGATTATTATCGCCACAATTCCATTTCGCGTTTTACACAAATCAAACGCAATTAATTATTCACATCGGAATAGCACTCTACTTACAACGTATGACGAATCTTCAATTCAGGAATCTGAATTCTGAATTTGGAGATGCTATCCTTTGTTGTAGGTGTTGTTATGATTTGATTGTCATTGCTTTAAGCTTTGAATTATTTCCTAATTGTCTCTCAATTTCTGACGGCTATCCTTAGTCTCTCCTCAGCAGCATGACGGTCTCATCTCCATTTTAGTTTGTGTGAATTAGGGTTAGTCTTAAGTCCTTTTTATAGAGTTTGTGAGTTGATTTAGAATGTCGATGGAGCTTGGTTCAATAATAGCCGTTTGTTTGAAGGAGAGACCAACCAGGAGATGACACCTAGCCCTAGTGACAAGGCAAGGCTCAGAAAATCAACCAAACACAGACCAGGCCAGCCAGGGTGGGCTGGGTTCGACCTGGCTCAGAGGCCAGGTCGACACCCCAGTCGACACCGTGTCGACTTGGCAGTCGACACGGGTTACCCAGGTCGACTGCCCAGTCGACCTGGCTAGCCCCAGGTCGACTGCCAAGTCGACCTGGGCGGGAATTTTCCCGCCCTGGCCATTCCGGCCCGATTTTGAAATTTGAATTAGTTTTTCTGAGCTGTTTTGGTCTATTTGAATTTTAAACTGAATTCTGAAACTTCCGGAGGCCATAACTTCTTCATAAGGAGTCCGTTTTACGCAGACTCGGACTCTATTTCAAGCAAAATTCCGAGACGAACGCAATGGCATATCCCGTTTCCCTTAATTCTTTGATTTGAAATTAGTTATACTATAATTTGTGAATTTCACTGTTATAGAATACACGGGGTGTTACATTCTCCCCCACTTAAAAGGATTTCGTCCCCGAAATCTTCAAGTTCAGGAAGAATGTATATCCTAACATCCAAATATCCATCTACTCATCCATCAAACACGAGCATTCATTGTCCTTAAAAGACTTCTAATGCTTCATGATCATATGCGAAGTGTGTGTGTGTGTACATGTACTTATCTAATGCAAAATCAGGCGGTCTACTGATTCAGTTGACCTCCTTAATGCAAATTATGTAAGTGCCATGAATCCATTTTGTATGCAAATTCTCCTATTCATGATTCTACATGAGTGCACAATCATTCATACAAATGCAACATCCATATGACGACACATTAAATTTCAACCATATACGAATATAAATACATTTATGCATATGCAATAATAAGTGACTGAGCAGATCTAAAACCTAGATTGTGTGTGTATATGCAACCACGAGCAACCACTAGCAATCACTTGCAACCACTTGTAACCATCATCTATAACATGTTTCAATCACATGTTTTCATCCAAAGGGTTTCTACCTAAAAGATAAGGTCGAGGAAATATACCTAAAAAGATAGATAAAAGCGCAACTTAAGGGAAAAGGAAAGATCAAAGATGTACCCTCGGAAAGAAAAGGGTAGGCTACCCGTATTCTAGCTTCAGTTTCCCAAGTTGCATTTTCTTCGGCGTCGCTCCACTGAACTTTGACGAGCTTGACTTCGCGGTTGCGTAGCTTCTTCACTTCCGTTCCTAATATGCGGGTTGGAACTTTCCTCACGGTTGCTTCGCGTTCCACTTCAGCTTCTTCTAGGATATTTGGCTCTACCACTTCAGCAGACTCATGTAGACATTTTCGGAGATGTGAAACGTGAAAGGCGTTGCGAACTCCGGCCTATTTTTCGGGTAGCTCTAATCTATAAGCCATTTTCCCAATTTTCTCGATGATAGGGAATGGCCCTACGAACCTTGGTGTTAGCTTTCCTGTGGTTCCAAAACGAACAAAGTTCCTTAGCGGAGATGCCTTAAGAAAAACTCTGTCCCCAACCTCAAATTCAAGGTCGGTCCTCCTCTTGTCGGCGTAGGACTTTTGTCTGTCTTGGGCCGTCTTCATCCTTCTTCGTATTAAGTCTACTTTCTCTGAAGTCTCTCGGATCATATCTGGTCCAAGTATGAGCTTATCAGTAGACTCCCACCAACAAGTGGGTGATCGGCACAGTCTTCCATATAAAGCTTCGAAGGGCGCCATTTCGATGGTTGCTTGATAGCTGTTGTTGTAGGAAAATTCCACCAAAGGAAGGTGGTCTTCCCATGTCCCTCCGAAGTCAAGGACGCACAGTCTTAAAAGGTCCTCCAAAACTCTGTTCACTCTTTCTGTTTGGCCGTCGGTTTGGGGAAGATAGGCTGTGCTTAAGCATAATTGTGTGCCTACCGCTTCTTGCAGACTCCGCCAAAACTCACTTGTGAAGATAGGGTCTCGGTCACTAACAATGCTGGATGGTATTCCATGGAGTCGAACAATTTCCTTGAGGTAAAGAGATGTTAGGGATGAGGCAGTTCTTTTACTTTTGACAGGTAAAAAGTGGGCGCTTTTAGTAAGCCTATCCACTATTACCCAAATGCTAGTGTTGCCTCTCCTAGACCTAGGCAGCCCATCAATGAAGTCCATTGAAATGCTATCCCACTTCCACTGCGGGACCTCTAGAGGATGTAGCAGACCGCTAGGCTTTTTCTGTTCCGCCTTAACCTGTTGGCACACCATACACTTAGAAACGAATTCTGCCACATCTTTCTTCATGCCGTTCCAAAAGAAAGTTCTTTTTATGTCCTTGTATATTTTATCTCCGCCTGGGTGTATCGTCATCTTGGAGTGATGTGCTTCCTCTAGAACCTTCTTTACTAAATCCCTTGTCTGTGGGACGCATAGTCTTCCGTCTCGCCTTAGCCAACCCTTATCGTCGATGGAGTACCTGTTGAGGTGACTTGAATTCTCACCCCTAATTAGTCTATCAATCGTCTCCACAAGCTGAGGGTCATCGCGTTGTGCTGTCCCTATTGAGTCCACTAAAGTCGGGCGTACTTCGAGAGATGCTAGCAAGCCTGGTACAAAATCGGAGGAAGGCCTAAAGTCAAAGTTGGCTATAACTCTAGGCTTTGTCTATCAACAAACAGCGGGCTTAGGGTCAGTTTCTTTCGGCTCAACGCGTCTGCCACTACGTTTCCTTTGCCCGGAGTATAGGAGATTTCGAAATCGTACGAGGCAAGAAACTCCATCGATCTCTGTTGCCTCAAGTTAAGATCTTTCTACGAGAAAAGATATTTCAACGATTTTTGGTCAGTGTAAAGTTCGAACTTCTCACGTAGGAGATAGTGTCGCCAAGACTTGAGTGCAAAGACGATGGCGGCTAACTCAAGATCGTGGGTCGGGTAGTTCTTTTCGTGCACTTTCAACTGCCTCCCGCCATAAGCTACTACCCTTCCTTCTTGCATTAAGACAGCGCCTAGCCCTGTCCCACATGCATCTGTATAAACTGTGAACATCTTGCTTCCATCTGGCAACGTTAAAACTGGGGCTGTTGTAAGAGCCCTTTTCAGTTGCTGGAAAGCAAACTCGCAATCCAAGTCCCAATTGAACACTAGATTCTTCTTGGTCAACATTGTGAGCGGAGCTGAGATTTTCGCAAAATCCCTTATGAACTTTCGATAGAAACCTGCCAGTCCTAGAAAACTTCGGACCTCAGTTGCATTCCTTGGTGTCTTCCAATCCTGTACCGCTACTAACTTAGCAGGGTCCACAGCTAACCCTTCTTTGGATACTATGTGCCCAAGGAACCTCACTTCTTCTCTCCAAAAGTGGCATTTGGAGAATTTGGCTTTTAGCTGATGGACTCGCAGAGTTTCCATGATTGCCCTTAAATGCTGAGCATGTTCCTCTTCACTCTTTGAGAAGATAAGGATATCGTCTACGAAGACCACTACGAACTTATTGAGGAAATATTTGAATACCCTACTCATCAGGTCCACGAAGTAAGAAGGTGCGTTTTTCAAGCCTAAAGGCATGACAAGCCATTCAAAGAAGCCGTCTGGGGTTCTGAATGTCGTTTTATCGATACTATCTTCAGCCACCCTTAGCTGATGAAAACCGGTCGCTAAATCGAGTTGGGAGAAAACAGACGCTCCTACAAGCTGATCAAACAGATCGTCAATTCTGGGGGGGAGGGTGCCTATTCTTTTTCGTTAGCTTGTTATGCTCCCTGTAGTCAACACATAGACGGAGTGAACCATCCGCCTTTGTAGCGAACACCACTGGAGCGCCCCATTCTGAAATGCTCCTTCTAATGAACCCCTTCTCTAGAAGCTCTTTAATCTGTTTACTGAGCACTTTCCTTTCCCGTGGAGCCATGTGTCTAACGGGCAACGCAACGGGCTTTGCATTATCTACAAGATATATGCGGAAGTCTATCTCCCGCTTCGGAGGCAAGCCCTTCACCTCTTCGAAGACATCCGGATATTCCCGGACCACTCTAACCGATTGCAAATTGTCGACAGAGGCATCTAGCGATTCAAGATAACTAAGCATAACCGCGTACGAGGGATTACAAGTAATTTCCAAAGTGTTACCGAGCTGGGTCAGGAGCCTAACAACCCTTTTCTCACAATCAAGGATGGCCCCACTACTGGATAGCCAATCCATGCCCAAAATCAAACCATATCCCGAAAAGCCCAAAACAAAGGCACTACATTTAAATTCTACGCTTAGAATAGAAATTTTCAATCCCACACAGATCATAGACAGATGAGTCGAGCCCCCAATTGGGTTGGAAACAATTAAGGGGTCCTCTACCATACTAGTTTTTAGGTGCAGAGATTCTACTAAAATAGACGAGATAAAGGAGTGTGATGCGCCAGAATCAAATAAAGTGCGAACTGGGTGATCATAAAGATAAACTACACTTTCTACAGAAGTATTTATACCTCGCTGTTGCAGAGGTGGCGCTTCTAGCACATGAACCTGTGCCCCTGAGGTGGATCCAGCCCTCTGCCCCTGTCCTCGTTTCTTTGAGCAGTCCTTTGCCTTGTGGCCTGTCTCACCGCAAGAAAAGCACCCACCATTCATCTTGGCCTTCTTTTTCTGGCAATCTTTCACTAAGTGCCCCACTTTGCCACAGAAATTACACTTCCTTTTCTCTTTGTTGTCTTTCCCGCCCTTCTTAAAGTCTGTCTTCTTAGGCTGTAAACCCTCTTTCTTCCCTTGAGAGCTTTCTGCCTTTGTCTCCTTCTTGCCCTTATCCTCTTCGTTCAGCAATGCCATCTGTACCAATTTTTCATACGTAGCTCCCATGGGTATATGGGTCATGGCCAAACTGTGTAATGGCTCATTCAACCCTTTGACAAAATGGAGAGCCTTCTTGTGCGGGGTGTTGACTAGGTTCAGTCCGAACCTAGCCAGCTCATCGAACTAATTAACATACTCTTTGACTGTCTTGTTCCCTTGCTTAAGAAATAAGAAGTTTTCCAACTGCAAACTCCTTTCCGCAACTGAGAGAAATTTAGCCTCAAACCTTGCCCTAAAGTCCTCCCATGTTTCCACTGGTCTTTCTGCGTTAGTGACTTCCCACCAGTAGGAAGCCTCACCTTTTAGTAGCCACACTGCCAGTTGTACTTTTTGCCTATCTTCTACCTCAAAGATGATGAATAAGTCATTGGTTTCTTTCAGCCAATTTCTAGCTGCCACGAAGGACTCAGTTCCATGAAAATCCTTTCCTCCCATAGCTTTCAAATCTTTACATATCTTAGCAAAAGTGTTTCCCCGCGGAGGAGGTGGAGGAAGCGGTGCTGCTGCAGCTGGATGATTTCCTGCAGCTGGGGGAGGAGGAACGGTAAGGCCTGGCTGAGTGGCCCTTGCTTCTAAGAATCGTCTAAGCCAACCAGGTATTGGTACACCCTCTGGCAAGTTAAGTTCTTCGGACATGCTGAAACAAAAAGGATAGATTCAAAACGAAGGATAAGAGATAGTACCTATGGCTTTGGGGGACTTTGCCTTTTTAAAATAAAATAATACTTTATCTTTTAAAAATGCTTCTTTAAATTTTCTTTTGAAAATAAATTTTAAAACTTTTTATCTTATATGGTAAACCTATGCTCTGATACCAAGTGAAACACCCCACCTCCGTTAGGGTCACTCTCAAGGGAATGCCCTAATTTTGGTGGAGGTTTATAAATATAAGTCACAGATATACAAGACAAATATAAGAACACATATTTTTGAACAGCAGAAAACAACAACATCTTTTATTTCATTAAAATACGTGTTCACAAAAACATGCCATACTTGTCTTACAATTCTTCCAAAAAACATAGCATCTTCATAACTATCTTGATTACATTATTAAAGAAGCATAAAGAAAACATAAATAAACTGCATAAGTCCCATAATTGCTGCCCAAAGCCATAGCCCAAAACGGAAAAGATCCAAGCAATATATTCTTTCTCTTCAAGTTGGATGTGAAAACTGGTCAAGCTGCGGTATTCCCTCCCTGTGGACCTGGGGGGGAACGAAAGAAAAGAAGGCGAAAGAAAAGTAGAGTCAGACATAAAGCCTAAGTAAGTCTAGGACTATTCAGTCAATGAATAAAGAACTGGGTATGATAAGCATAAACTGGAAATGGGAAAGCATCATAAACTAAGTTAAGTTGTCTAGGGTCGAATACTATCGTACCCCATAAAAATCTTTGTACCCATATAAACTAGTTCCCAACAGGCACCCCATAATCAGGGTGAAGTGATCCTTTTTCTGATGATTGGCTCCTACTCGCATAGTTACATGTGTCTTACGGCCCCCGTTGTTGTAGTTACCTATGCTGGTCCCACCATGGGGTGTATCAAGTCCCATGGTGGCGGCCCGACACAATTCTAGAATGCACAGGTATGCTACTGGTGCCCAGTGCCTTATTTTTCTACGCCGGAGTGTGTGCACGCCCGCAACCCATTAGAACCTACACTGCTGCACCACCGCCGTCGATTTGACCTCTTACAGTCAGCCCAGTAATCGTGCCCCACCCTGCCTAGTTCAGGGTATCCTGATACACCTTGTAGGGTTACTGCTGAAAAGGGTCCCCCGCTACTAGGTTTTCTATTTCTAGCCAACATGCTAAGTTGGTTAAGTGTTTTATAAACCTAACCCCCAATCAGTCTGTATAGTTTAGCATGTTTCATTTTGATTGAGTATTAATTCAATTTACTTAATCTTATCAATCCTGACTCAGCCTTAATTGTCTTATTAAAGCCTTGACCTCCCACATTAGACAGGTATTGTTGTGGCTGCCTGTTGCCGGTTGGGTCCGGGCAGTCTTACGCCACAACTCAGTCTAACCTCGGGTCCTTATTGGGCTCCGTGTTTAATCACCCACATTGGATAGGTATTGTTGTGTCTACTGGACAGCCGGGCGGTTCCGGGCAGGTTTACATCACAACTCAATCCAACCTCGGGTTAAACACATCGTATTTTCTACATTTACATATTTTGTCTCTTTTCTTTTTATATGTAAATATTTGCGGCCCATTATTCAAATTTATCTTTATTGGTTAAAATTTATTTATGCCACTTAATTGTTTTTCAAGGTTGTTGGCATGCGTCAAACATGCCAACATATATGTTCTATATTTTAACCCAAACGTCATTACCTCCGTTTTACACGTTCGCTACAATATAAGATATGTTGGGTTTAACATTTAAACCCAACTTAGCCATATGAAAAAGGGGAGGCTTATAACATGGTGTTTATGAGGTAACATAAAAAGGGGAGTGTGAACGCATGAACTTGCAACATAACGATTCAATTAGCATAAAGTAGGCACATGTGAACTTGCAATTGTAACAGCATATAATCATGGCATAAACAACATGAATCGTTCTATTCATATAATCATGGCATAAACAATAATTAAACATGAATCATTCTATCCATATGATTATGGCATAAACAATACTTAAACATGAATCATTCTACTCATATAATCATGGCATAAATAATACTTAAACATGAATCATTCTATTCATGTAATCATGGCATAAATAATACTTAAACATGAACCATTGTAAACTTGCAATTGGAAGGTAAATCTAACTTAATTGTGTCACATATATCACCATATGGTTTTGATAACAACTTAGGCATAAAATATGTTTCAACTAGGCATAATACCAAACATAGTTTAGTCATGTTCATAAAGGTGCTTACTTTTGTTTCTAATACAAAAGTATGGTTTGCTAATTCCAACATAGATTCATATAAACTGTAGTACTTAGTCGTATTCAATTACACACTAAAAGTGATCATAAAAGTACGTACATCATATTGGCATAATAATGAATCATATACTTGCATGAATCCCAATTAAAATTCCAAAAAATATGGTTGTCAACATAAATCATATACTTGTATGAATCCAATCGTATACCATAACATTTCCAAATTGTTTAGAATCAAAATAACATACAAGTATAGATTATTATCGCCACAATTCCATTTCGTTGTTAACTTCCAACGTAAATCGCATACTTGCAAATATCCAATCGTATACCATAACATTCCCAAATCGTTTAGAATCAAAATAACATACAAATATGGATTATTATCGCCACAATTCCATTTCGCATTTTACACAAATCAAACGCAATTAATTATTCACATCGGAATAGCACTCTACTTACAACGTATGACGAATCTTCAATTCAGGAATCTGAATTCTGAATTTGGAGATGCTATCCTTTGTTGTAGGCGTTGTTATGATTTGATTGTCGTTGCTTTAAGCTTTGAATTATCTCCTAATTTTCTCTCAATTTCTGACGGCTATCCTTAGTCTCTCCTCAGCAGCATGACGGTCTCATCTCCATTTTAGTTTGTGTGAATTAGGGTTAGTCTTAGGTCCTTTTTATAGAGTTTGTGAGTTGATTTAGACCGTCGATGGAGCTTGGTTCAATAATAGCCGTTTGTTTGAAGGAGAGACCAACCAGGAGCTGACACCTAGCCCTAGTGACAAGGAAAGGCTCAGAAAATCGACCAAACACAGACCAGGCCAGCCAGGGTGGGCTGGGTTCGACCTGGCTCAGGGGCCAGGTTGACACCCCAGTCGACACCGTGTCGACTTGGCAGTCGACACGGGTTACCTAGGTCGACTGCCCAGTCGACCTAGCTAGCCCCAGGTCGACTGCCAAGTCGACCTGGGTGCCTTGGGTGGGAATTTTCCCGCCCTGGCCATTCTGGCCCGATTTTGAAATTTGAATTAGTTTATCTGAGCTGTTTTGGTCTGTTTGAATTTTAAACTGAATTCTGAAACTTCCGGAGGCCATAACTTCTTCATACGGAGTTCGTTTTATGCAAACTCGGACTCTATTTCAAGCAGAATTCCGAGACGAACGCAATGGCGTATCCCGTTTCCCTTAATTCTTTGATTTGAAATTAGTTATACTTTAATTTGTGAATTTCACTGTTATAGAATACACAGGGTGTTACAACTACTGATGCTCCAATGCCCTGACTTGTCTACTCCAGATTGTGTGCACGCCTGCACTCTGTTAGAACCCACACTGTGCACCAACCGCCGTCGCTTTTGACCACTTACAATCAGCCCAGTAATCGTGCCCACCCTGCCTAGTTCAGGGTACCATGATACCTAATTGGGTTACTGCTGAAACGGGTCACCGTTACTAGGTTTTCTAGTCAAACATGTTAAATGGTTAAGTGTCTGAATGAACCTAACCCCCACCCATCCAAATTATTTAACATGTTGAATTTGGTTAAGTATTTATTAAATTGACTTAACTCTATCAGTCCTAACTCAGCTCTAATTGTCTTATTAGAGCACCATCCTCTCAGATTAGACATATATTGTTGTGGCTGCCTGTATGCCGGTTGGGTCCGGGCAGTCTTACGCCACAACTCAGTTTAACCTCGGGTCTTTATTGGGCCCCATGCCTTAACCTCTCACATTGGATAGCTATTGTTGTGACAACTGGACAGCCGGGCGGGTTCGGGTAGGTTTACGTCACAACTCAATCCAACCTCGGGTTAAGCGCATTCGTATTTTCTAATTTACATTTTAATTATGTAAATTATTCAATTTCAAATTACTGTCACATTTATTTCCAATTAATCTCATTAATTAAGGTAATTAATTCCTTTTTTTGCCATAAATCACTTATATGATTAATGACCAATATGTAAATTAGAAAATATTCAAATTACTGTCACATTCATTTCCAATTAATCTCATTAATTAAGGTAATTAATGCCTTTTAATACCATAAATCACTTATGTGATTAATGACCAATTTATGCCAAGTTTTCCTAAAATTATCATTTTAACCCAATGTTACCCCGTCCAATATTAGGCTAACCATCTCAGCCTAATTTACGTTCGCATGATTTTTGGTGTAAAGTATTAGGCTAAAAACTTAGCCTAATTTAATATACGCAAATTGCATAAATTAGCATAAATATGACATGGGTATAACTTTGGTATTGATGGCATAATCAATATGAACATAATAAGGTGTACTTGCAAAATAACTAACATGAACATTTTAGGGGTGAACTTGCAAAATAACTAACATGAACATTATAATGTCATAGGTATAAACTTGCAAAAAGACTAACATAAACATTATAATGTCATAGGTATGAACTTGCACTTATAGGCTAACTCAACATATATGTGTTTTTTAACATAGGCCATATTAACAACATACATGAGAATTAGCAATATGAACTAATCCATATACATATGTTAATTTGCAATGTAGGCAAATCAACATACGTACATGTGAGTTAGCAACATAGGCTAATCAACATACACATGTGTTATATAGTAACATAGATTTAAACATACTTGCAAATTAATCCCAACATATGATAAGTGTGAACATGGCATAAGTTTTGCATAAACATGAACATATTGATTTGACAATTGGTCGCATAACTTCACTACATAAACTTGCATAATAAACTACACAATTCTCATAAGATGTTACAATCCAAGTCCATGCTTATACAAATAATCTAATCCAATAATCCCAAATTTAACATGATAATAGAATCAAGTCACTGGCATAGATTAATATTATAAAACATTATAAACATCATACTTAATAATTCTCAATTCAACATGATAATAGAATCAAATCACAAACGTATATTAATAACATAACGAGTATCGTACTATTATCATTTCATTGCAACACATGATATTCATATTAATTCGCATTCTAAAAATGTAGCTAAACTTACAATCGTAGACGGTCTTGTTTTCTGAGTTCTGAAATTCTAAATTTGCAAAGCTTTCCTTTGGGAAGACGTTGCTTTGATTTTAATTTGTTGTTGCTTTTTAATCTTTTAGTTTGTATTCTCTATGTTATTCGTCTCTTTCAAGTGGAGGCTCCCTCTAGTTCTCATCAGACAGCCTGGTGGCTCCAATTCTTATTCTTTTTTTTTGTGAATTTTTAGTTTGGGACCTAGGGTCTTTTTATAGAGTTGCAAGTTAATTTGAGTCGTCGATGAAGCTAGGGTTAACCAGAGCCGTCCGTTGTAAAGAGAAGCCAATTATGTTCACCATTTCTTTCTTAATGTACATTTACTATTATTTGTCAATCCATATAAATACGTACGCATTAGATACATCTCCCCTTTACACATTTATTATTATTTTTGTATGCACATTAGATACATCTCCCCTTTACACATTTATTATTATTCTTGTATTAGCAACTTTAGTGTTAACAGAAATACGGGGTGTTACATTCTCCCCTCCTTAAAGGATTTCGTCCCTGAAATCTCCATGTCTAGGAGAACATATATCCTACCATCCAAATGTCCATCTACTCAATCATCAAACACGAGCGTCCATTGTCCTTAAAAGACTTCTAATGCTTCATGGTCATATGCATCGTGTGTGTACATGTCCTTATCTAATGCAAAAATCAGGCGGTCTACTGATTCAGTTGACCTCCTTAATGCAAATTATGTAAGTTTCATGAATCCATTATGTATGCAAACTTTTTCCTATTCATAATTCTACATGAGTGCGCAATCATTCAAACAAATACGACATCCATATGACAACATACTAAGCTCCAACCATATACAAACATAAACACATATATGCATATGCAATATGAAGTGACTGAGCCGATCTAAAACCCTAGATTGTGTGTGTATATGCATCCACGAGCAACCACTAGCAAACATTTGCAACCACTTGCAACCATCATCCATAACATGTTTCAATTACATGTTTACATCCAAAGGGGTTTCCACCTAAGGATAAAAGGGTAAGGTCGGGGAGACATACCTAAAAAGATAGATACTAACATGACTTTAAGGAAAAAGAGAGATCAAAAATGTACCCTAAAAAAGAAAAGGGTAGGCTGCGCGTATTCTATCCTCAGTTTCCCAAGTCGCGTCTTCCTCGGCGTCGCTCCACTGAACATTGACGAGTTTGACTTCGCGATTGCGTAGCTTTTTCACTTCAGTTCCTAAGATGCGATTTGGAACATTCCTCACAGTTGCTTCGCGTTCTACTTCAGCTTCTTCTAGAATGTTTGGCTCTACCACTTCCGCTGACTCATGTAGATACTTCCGGAGGTGAGAAACATGAAAGACGTTGTGAACTCCGGCCAGTCTCTCGGGTAACAATAACCTGTAGGCCATTTTCCCAATCTTCTCGATGATAAGAAATGGCCCTACAAATCTTGGTGCTAGCTTCCTTGTGGATCCAAAGCGAACGACATTCCTTAAAGGAGATACCTTAAGGAAAACCCTATCCCCAACCTCAAATTCAAGGTCGGTCCTTCTCTTGTCTGCGTAGGATTTTTGTCTGTCTTGGGCTGTCTTCATTCTTCTCCATATTAAGTCTACTTTCTCTGAAGTCTCTCGGATCATATCTGGTCCAAGTATGAGCTTGTCAGTAGACTCCCATCAACAAGTGGGCGATCGGCACGGTCTTCCATATAAAGCTTCGAAGGGCGCCATCCCGATGGTGGCTTGGTAACTGTTGTTGTAGGCAAATTCCACCATAGGAAGATGGTCCTCCCAAGTCCCTCCAAAGTCAAGGACGCAAAGTCTCAAAAGGTCTTCCAAAATCCTGTTCACCCTTTCTGTTTGACCATCGGTTTGGGGGTGATAGGCCGTGCTCAAACATAACTGTGTGCCTACTGTAATGACCCGCATTCTACGCATCGGGGGATCGTAGAATATTTATTTCTTTCCCGTATGAAGTCGTATGGTCATGTAACTTTGGGAAACATCCATTAGAGTCATTTCCCATGCTTATGATTTTTGTCGATTTTTAAATGACCATTTTACCCCTAGTTGATATTTTTTTGGCCATAACTTTTGATTGGAAAGGAATTCTGACCTGAAACCACTTCCATTAGATTTGTTTGATGGTTTACCTTTCCGTAGAGTGGTCATAATAGTCAAACGGACTTACCGTTTGGGAGATATGGCTGAAATAAGGTTTGGAGGGTGAAAAACTGCTTAACGGGGCCAAATCGGGTGATTAGTGAATAGGCCCATAACCCATTTCGGGATTAGGGTTATGGGAAGGCTGAAATGAGATAGAGAATCATTCCATTTCAGTTTTCTAGCCTCTACTTATCACCAAGGAACCCTAAAAATGGCCTCTAACCTCTAAATCACCTCCAAATCACCTTTTGGTCAAGGATTTGGCTTAGCAACCTCTAATCAAGGAAGATCTACACCAAAGCAACAATGGAGCTACTGTTTAGCATTGAGATTCACATCAAATCAGAGATTTATTTCAGATCTTAGTTTATTTGTGGCTAAGGTGAGTGATTTGCATAGTTTTACACTAATTATGGCTAGTTACGGGTAATTAGTGTTAATTAGCGAATTTAAGCATGATAAAATTCTGGAAAAATGTTCATAAATTCCTAAATGATGTTTTAGACCTCTGATATGAATTTGGGTTAATTTGGTTAAGTTTTGCTAATCCTATCATTAGTTTCACCTAAACATGCTTAAGGGGAATATGGGATTTTGGGTATGTTTGATCCATTTTAACCTATCATGTTGATGTTTTGATGTTTGTGGTTGATTATGCATGTTGCTATGACTGTATGATATGCTTTGTGATTGGTTTCAATAGTTAGAATGGTCGAAAACGTCGTCGAATGGCGTAAACACTTGCTGGAACAGTTTCAGAAAACAGTGCAGGTTTCGGATCGGATCGGATATGGGGCTCGGATCGGATATGTTGAACTGGGCAAGGGATTCGATCGGATCGGAACCTGACACTTGGGATAATTGGCAAAAAGGAAGGCCACGCTAACTGAACTGGGATTGGATCGGATTAAGGAGGACGGATCGGAAGCACGAAGATGGATCGGATCGTAGCACGTGAAGGATGAGGAGGCGGATCGGAGCGGAAGCACGAACTGGAGGGGAGTTGGCACCCGACCCGACCCGAAGTGAAGCACCCGACCCGAGGAGAAACACCTAACCCGAACCGTACCAGAAGAAGAACCGACCCGACTCGATGGAGGACACCCGACCCGACCTGATGGAGGACATCCGACCCGAACCGACGGCTTGAGGAGGAACCCGACCCGACCCAGTATTGACCAATAACCCGAGATGCAAAGGTAGTCCAATATGGGAAGATAGAGTTCAGGATCAAGTTGGGAACCGATGAGTTCACTTTATGGTTGGACTTTGCTGCGGGACGTGTGCTAAGGAGTTGTCGACGTTCATAACTTCGATTCACCACTAAAAATGAATGATGGGCTACTTATCAGTGCAGTAGAGTCATTGCGACTCGAGGGGCAAGGTGATGGTAGCAAGACTACGTTATCAGTGTAGTAGAGTCATTATGACTTGAGGGGCAAGGTGATGCGTAGTAAGACTATGAGCCAGCGCAGATGGGGTGAATAACTCCATGGGGCAAGTGGACATAGTAAAGGATTGGTAAGACTATGAGCCAGCGCAAATGGGGTGAATAACTCCATGGGGCAAGTGGACATAGTAAGGATTAGTAAGGCTAAGGGCCAGCGCATATGGGGCGAATAACTCCATGGGGCAAGTGGACATAGCGAAGGATTAGTGGCTACGTTATCAGTGTAGTGAAGCCATTTTATGACTTCATGGGGCAAAGTGATCGTAGCAAGGGTGGGTGATCGAAGTGGTGAATATCGTATGATTTACGCACTGAGTGAGAGATGTGAGGATGGATGCTATGTTTGATTGTTTGCCATCACTATGACATGCACACCTCCCCCACCTCCGTATCTTTACACTATTTGATATGGCACCTTAGAGTGTTGTACAGTATGTAGTGCTAACTCTTTGGTTGTAGGTCCAGGTTCAGGTATGTTTTAGTCTACCTGTTATTATTCACTTTAGTTGCTTATCGCTCATACTAGGCTTTATGTCTGACCCAGAGTTTTATGTCTCCTCTTACTACTCTGGGTGCTCACACGAGCAGACTAGAGACAGGTTTGCTGGTGATGTGCGAGTAGCTGATTCGGAGCCGGACAGGAGGCTTCCACGTATGATGTATATATATATATATACACATTCTCCCTGTGTCGTTGGTGGTCACTACTTGGGCATTAGTAGTGTACCTCCTTTATTTTGCTTTTGCTTTGAGACAGTTTGAAAAGTTGTAATAAGCTGTATTTTGGATTTCCGCTGCTATGATGTTTAGTTCTGGTTTTCAGCTTATGCACTGTCTCACCTGTTTTATGTCAAGTATGTTATTATTATATTTTATTCTATGCACTGTGAGACATGCTACAGGTTCTTTGTTAGTTCATTTCCTTCTTCCCTTTCCTTCTGACGACCCGTTCCGTGCTAACTGGACATGTGTATAGCACACTTTTGGAGTAAATGTCGGTTGGTGCGGGGCGGGCCGTCACACTTGGTATCAAAGCTCTAGGTTGCATAGTTGACCTAGGGAAAGACACTAGGGAGAGATAATACGTATATGAGAGCGCGTATTTGTGATTACTTTGGTTTTCAAAAGCTATATATGTATATACTATTAGTAGTATAAGAATGAAGTCGCACTGCACTAGCACCTCTACGGGGTCGTTAATCGTTTCCCTTTTTCAGATTGACGATGAGACGAGACACGAGGGGTGCTGGTAGAGGGACCAACCAGGTGAATGCCGCTGACATGAGGGCGATGTTTACTAACCTCATGAGAGACATGCTTAGAGAAGTGCAAGGGGCAGTTCCCAATCCCGGAGTTGGTGTTGGCCCAGTAGTGCAGGCGTCTAGGGTCGATTTCGCCAAGTTGTGCAAGGATTACACTAACCTTGGTGGGAAACCGTTCCACGGGACGGAGTTGCCACAGATGTTCAAGATTGTATGGATAGCTGTGATCGTATCTTCGATGACTTGGGTCTTGAGGATGCGATGAAGAGAAGGCTAGCGTCTCGTCAGCTACAAGGGCGAGCAATGAATTGGTGGAATGCCATAAGAACAGCTACTCCAGAGGACCAGGTTACTTGGGTTTAGTTCAAGGCTTGCTTTAGCGAGAAGTTTATTCCAGCTGCCCAAAAGTCAGTGTTGTTCAAGAGGTTCTTGGAACTCAAGCATAACGGAAGGGCAGTTTCTGATTATATTGCTGAGTTCGACACTTTGTCGAAGTATGGGCTATCTCTTATCGATACTCTTGAGAAGAAGAATGAGAAGTTCATTACTGGTTTGGATGTGTACTTGGGGGAAAGGCTTATCAACCACATCGATGAGACTTTTGAATCGATTGTGGGGAAAGCTTTGAGATCAGAGAGTCTTTACCCTAAGTCAAAGACCGAGGCTGCATCTGCAGAAGGGCCAAAGCCGCAAGCAGGCGGTGGAGGCAAGAATAGCTCTTGGAATAAGAGGAAGCAGGATCAATCTAAGGGTGGCCAGAAAAAGAGCAAGAAGAATGTTGAGTGCTTTAGCTGTGGTAAGAATGGCCATTATGCTAAAGATTGTCGGGCCAAGCCAGCGGATAAGAAGTGCTTCAAATGTGGTCAAGTGGGACATTTCAAGGATAAGTGTCCACAACCTCTTAAGGAGAAGCAGATTGTGAAAGCATATGCTATTGATGTTGTTCCTTCTTCGTCGAATGCCCCAACTTCGGCGGAGAAAGGAAAGAATGTTGTTATTCAAGGTGTGCTTTCTATTTATGATATACCAGTTCGAGTTTTGTTTGATTCTGGGGCTTCCCGTTCCTTCATATCTAGTGACCTGGTAGATAGGTTGGGACTGGAACCCGAGATAGTCGATAGACCATTGGTTGTGACGAACCCGATTGGTGGTTCGACTAGCCTTAGTATGATTTGCAGGAATTTGGTCTTATCGAGTCATGGATGTATGTTTGTTTGTGATTGCTTTGTTTCAGGCTTTACTGGGTATGGCATTATATTGGGAGTCGATTGGCTCCAAAGATACGGGGTGGTGGTAGACTGTGAGGGCTTTTTGGTGACAGTGAGGGTGGATGATGGGCGGAGGGTAGTGTTTGGTAGTCTACCTAGTGATGGGGTTATGGCTAGTTTTGTAAATTCCCTCGACATCCCGCAGGATGAGTTGTCAGATGTGCCCATGGTTGGCCAGTATCCGGATGTCTTCGAGGAGGTGACTGGGCTTCCATCACACCGAGAGATTGAGTTCCGTATTGATTTAGTGAAAGATGCCAGACCTATAGTGATGCTACTTCGTCGCATGGCACCAAGGGAGCAGCGAGAGCTCGGGGTGCAAGTTAGCAATCTTTTGAAGAAGGGATTTATTAGAAGGAGTGTCTCCGAGTGGGGAGCACCGGCTGTGTTTGCCACTAAGGCAGATGGTTCCCTTCGTTTGTGTGTGGACTATCGCGAGTTGAATAAGGTGACGAGGAAGAATAAGTATCCTCTACCGCGGATAGATGATTTGTTTGATCAACTGGAAGGAGCAAGAGTGTTCTCCCAGTTGGACCTCGCGACAGGATTTCATCAGCTTCGAGTAGTAGATGAGAGTGTTCCGAAAACGGCATTTAGGACACCGTCTGGATTTTATGAGTGGTTGGTCATGCCATTTGGGTTGACCAATGCACCAGCCTACTTTGTGGATCTTATGAATCGAGTATTCAGGGATCAGTTGAATAAGTTTGTTCTTGTGTTCGTGGATGACATCCTTGTCTACTCAAGGACAGAGGAGGAACACAAGGGACACTTGAGGATAGTGATGGAGGTGTTGAGGAAACACCAATTGAAAGCGAAATTCTCTAAGTGTCATTTTTGGAGAAGGGAAGTGAGATTCTTGGGTCATGTTGTTTCAGAGAGTGGTATTGCCGTGGACCCTGCGAAGGTGGCTACGGTACAGGATTGGCCTACGCCCAAGAATGTAACGGATGTAAGAAGTTTCTTGGGATTAGCTGGATATTATCGTAAGTTTATCCAGGACTTCTCCAAGATAGCAGCACCGTTGACACAATTGACTAAGAAGAATCAGTCCTTCGTCTGGGACGGAGTGTGTGAGGATGCCTTCAAGAGTCTAAAGGAGAAGTTAACGCGTGTGCCAGTGTTAGTCATTCCTAAAGGGAATGAAGAGATGACGGTATACACGGATGCTTGTGGTACCGGACTGGGTGCTGTGTTGATGCAAGGAGGTAGGTTTTAGCTTGTGCTAGTCGACAGCTAAAGCCGCATGAGAAGAAGTATCCTACCCATGATTTGGAACTAGCAGCGATCGTGTTTGCGCTGAAGATGTGGAGACACTATCTCTTGGGAGAAAGATTTGAGTTGTTTACCGATCATAAATCGTTAAAATATCTCTTCTCTCAGAAGGATCTGAATCTCCGTCAGCAGAGATGGTTAGAGTTCTTGGCTTCGTATGATTTTGATATCGCATACACACCTGGGAAAGGTAATGCGGTAGCCGATGCCTTGAGTAGGAGACATGCCAGCTTAGGGGTAATGTTTCTTGAATGGAAGCAACTGGAGTATATAGCGGGGTTTGATTTCAGACCAAAGTGCGACTTAGATCCAGTTATGTTAACAAGTTTGACGATCAGACCCACTTTGATTGAGCGGATCGGCTCTAGTCAGAGGGACGATCCTAACCTATTGGAAATCATCTCCAAGTTAGAGATGGGTATCGATGAGGAGATGAATGTGTGTGGTCTTGATCGAGATGGATGGCTTCGAAAGAATGGAAGACTAGTTGTGCCCAACGTGAATGGTTTGAGAGATGAAGTGCTTAGAGAATGTCATCACTCAAAACTGACTATACATCCCAGTGGTAATAAAATGTATCGAGACATGAAGCAGACTTACTACTGGGAAGGGATGAAAAGAGACGTTGGGGAGTTTATATCCAAATACATGAATTGCCAGCTAGTTAAAGCCGAGCAAAAGAAGCCTAGTGGGTTATTGCAACCATTAGAGATTCCCGAGTGGAAATGGAAGAAAGTCTCGATGGATTTCATCGATGGTTTACCATGGACTAGATCGGGATATGATAGCATTTGGGTAATTGTGGATCGATTGACTAAGAGTGCAAGATTTATACTAGTCAAATCGACCAGAACGGCAGCCAAGTTGGCAAAATTGTATATGAAATGGGTAGTGAGATTTCATGGAGTACCCAAAAGCATTGTGAGTGACCGAGACCCGTTGTTCACTAGTGGGTTTTGGAAGAGCTTACAAGAGGCTCTAGGGTCAGGATTACATCTCAGTACCGCATATCATCCTCAGACCGACGGTCAGACGGAGAGGGTGAATCGTATATTGGAAGATCTCTTGAGAGCTTGTATATTGGATTTTGGTGGATCATGGGATGACCATTTGCATCTAGTAGAGTTTGCATATAATAATAGCTACCAATCTAGTATCGGTATGGCTCCGTTTGAAGCTTTGTACGGAAGACCGTGCAACTCACCATCATGTTGGATAGAGACTGGCGAGAAGTTTGTGCTTGGACTAGATGTGGTGAGAGAAACTTTGGATAAGATTAAGATCATTCAGCAATGAATGAAAGCTGTCCAAGATAGGCAGAAGAGTTATGCTGATAAGAGGAGAAGAGACTTAAAATTCTCCGTTGGTGACTTGGTGTTTGTCAAGATTTCTCTGTTGAAGAGCGTGATACGATTTGGCAGGAGAGGCAAGTTGGCACCAAGATTTGTTGGCCCATTCCCTGTTCTTGAACTAGTCGGGAATTTGGCGTATAGAGTTGGCTTACTAGAGAAGATGGCGGGAGTTCACAATGTATTTCATGTTTCCCAACTGAGGAAGTTCGTTCATGACTCAGATATGACTATTTAACCTGATCAGTTAGAGGACTTCGAAGTAGAACCCGAGGCGGTTGGGAACCGCAAGCTGATTCGTATTGTGGGGCACGATACGAAGCAACTTCGAAGGAAGGCAGTGAAGCTAGTCAAGGTTCAGTGGGGCGAGAACGAGAATGATTGTACTTGGGAGACAGAGGAGAGCGTTAGGAAGGCATATCCAGAACTCTTTGCCTGGTAAGACTTACTTCGTAATTTAGTTTTTCCGCATGCTAGGGTAGACTTGTTTTGCTTGTTTTGCATGTTTGATTGTTGTTTTATGATTGACAGGCATGCGGGACCTTTTTGTGTGTTTTGATTAGGGAATTTCGGGGGCGGAATTTCTTAAGGGGGGGAGAGTGTAATGACCCGCATTCTACGCATCGGGGGATCGTAGAATATTTATTTCTTTCCCGTATGAAGTCGTATGGTCATGTAACTTTGGGAAACATCCAATAGAGTCATTTCCCATGCTTATGATTTTTGTCGATTTTTAAATGACCATTTTGCCCCTAGTTGATCTTGTTTTGCCATAACTTTTTATTGGAAAGGAATTCTGACCTGAAACCACTTCCATTAGATTTGTTTGATGGTTTACCTTTCCGTAGAGTGGTCATAATAGTCAAACGGACTTACCGTTTGGAAGATATGGCTGAAATAAGGTTTGGAGGGTGAAAAACTGCTTAACCGGGCCAAATCGGGTGATTAATGAATAGGCCCATAACCCGTTTCGGGATTAGGGTTATGGGAAGGCTGAAATGAGATAGAGAACCATTCCATTTCAGTTTTCTAGCCTCCACTTATCACCAAGGAACCCTAAAAATGGTCTCTAACCTCTAAATCACCTCCAAAACACCTTTTGGTCAAGGATTTGGCTTAGCAACCTCTAATCAAGGAAGATCTACACCAAAGCAACATTGGAGCTGCTGTTTAGCATTGAGATTCACATCAAATCAGAGATTTATTTCAGATCTTAGTTTATTTGTGGCTAAGGTGAGTGATTTGCATAGTTTTACACTAATTATGGCTAGTTACGGGTAATTAGTGTTAATTAGTGAATTTATGCATGATAAAATTCTGGAAAAATGTTCATAAATTCCTAAATGATGTTTTAGACCTCTGATATGAATTTCGGTTAATTTGATTAAGTTTTGCTAATCCTATCATTAGTTTCACCTAAATATGCTTAAGGGGAATATGGGATTTTGGGTATGTTTGCTCCATTTTAACCTATCATGTTGATGTTTTGATGTTTGTGGCTGATTATGCATGTTGCTATGAATGTATGATATGCTTTGTGATTGGTTTCAATAGTTAAAATGGTCGAAAACGTCGTCGAATGGCGTAAACACATACTGGAACAGTTTCAGAAAACAGTGCAGGTTTCGGATCGGATCGGATATGGGGCTCGGATCAGATATGTTGAACTGGGCAAGGGATTCAATCGGATCGGAACCTTACACTTGGGAAAATTGGCAAAAAGGAAGGCCACGCTAACTGAACTTGGATCGGATCGGATTAAGGAGGACGGATCGGAGCGGAAGCACGAAGATGGATCGGATCGTAGCACGTGAAGGATGAGGAGGCGGATCGGAGCGGAAGCACGAACTGGAGGGGAGGTGTCACCCGACCCGACCCGAAGTGAAGCACCCGACCCGACCCGAGGAGAAACACCCGACCCGAACCTTACCAGAAGAAGACCCGACCCGACCTGATGGAGGACATCCGACCTGAACCGACGGCTTGAGGAGGAACCCGACCCGACCCAGTATTGACCAATAACCCGAGATGCAAAGGTAGTCCAATATGGGAAGTTAGAGCTCAGGATCCAGTTGGGAACCAATGAGTTCACTTTATGGTTGGACTTTGCTGCGGGACGTGTGCTAAGGAGTTGTCGACGTTCATAACTTCGATTCACCACTAAAAATGAATGATGGGCTACTTATCAGTGCAGTAGAGTCATTGCGACTCGAGGGGCAAGGTGATGGTAGCAAGACTACGTTATCAGTGCAGTAGAGTCATTATGACTTGAGGGGCAAGGTGATGTGTAGTAAAACTATGAGCCAGCGCAAATGGGGTGAATAACTCCATGGGGCAAGTGGACATAGTAAAGGATTTGTAAGACTATGAGCCAGCGCAGATGGGGTGAATAACTCCATGGGGCAAGGGGACAAAGTAAGGATTAGTAAGACTATGGGCCAGCGCAGATGGGGCGAATAACTCCATGGGGCAAGTGGACATAGCGAAGGATTAGTGGCTACGTTATCAGTGCAGTGAAGCCATTTTATGACTTCATGGGGCAAAGTGATCGTAGCAAGGGTGGGTGATCAAAGTGGTGAATATCGTATGCTTTACGCACTGAGTGAGAGATGTGAGGATGGATGCTATGTTTGATTGTTTGCCATCACTATGACATGCACACCTCCCCCACCTCCGTATCT
Organism: Allium sativum; assembly: GCA_030737875.1. Classification (NCBI taxonomy): domain Eukaryota; kingdom Viridiplantae; phylum Streptophyta; class Magnoliopsida; order Asparagales; family Amaryllidaceae; genus Allium; species Allium sativum. Next base: position 595,787,911 of record CM060918.1, read on the forward strand.
TTACACTGTTTGATATGGCACCTTAGAGTGTTGTACAATATGTAGTGCTAACTCTTTGGTTGCAGGCCCAGGTTCAGGTATGTTTTAGTCTACCTGTTATTATTCACTTTAGATGCTTATCGCTCATACCAGGCTTTATGTCTGACCCAGAGTTTTATGTCTCCTCTTATTACTCTGGGTGGTCCCACGAGCAGACTAGAGACAAGTTAGCTGGTGATGCGCGAGTAGCTGATTCGATGGCGGACAGGAGGCTTCCACGTATGATATATATATACACATTCTCCCTGTGTCGTTGGTGGTCGCTACTTAGGCATTAGTAGTGTACCTCCTTTATTTTGCTTTTGCTTTAAGACAGTTTGAAAACTTGTAATAAGCTGTATTTTGGATTTCCGCTGCTATGATGTTTAGTTCTGGTTTTCATCTTATGCACTGTCTCACCTGTTTTATGTCAAGTATGTTATTATTAAATTTTATTCTATGCGCTGTGAGACATTCTACAGGTTCTTTGTTAGTTCATTTCCTTCTTCCCTTTCCTTCTGACGACCTATTCCGTGCTAACTGGACATGCGTACAACGCACTTTTGGAGTAAATGTCGGTTGGTGCGGGGCGGGCCGTCACACCTACAGCTTCTTGCAGACTCCGCCAAAACTCACTTGTGAAGATAGGATCTCTGTCGCTAATAATGCTGGAAGGTATTCCAAGGAGTCGAACTATCTCCTTAAGATAAAGAGATGCTAGAGACGAGGCAGTCCTTCTACTCTTGACAGGTAAAAAGTGGGCGCTTTTAGTAAGCCTATCCACAATTACCCAAATGCTAGTGTTGCCTCTTCTAGACCTAGGCAGCCCATCAATGAAGTCCATTGAAATGTTATCCCACTTCCACTGTTGGACCTCTAGAGGATGGAGCAGACCGCCAGGCTTCTTCTGCTCCGCCTTGACTTGTTGGCAAATCATGCACTTAGAAACAAAATCTGTCACGTCCTTCTTCATGCCACTCCAAAAGAAAACTCTCTTTAAGTCCTTGTACATTTTGTCCCCACCTGGATGTATTGTCATCTTGGAATGATGTGCCTCCTCAAGAACTTTCTTCACCAACTCCTTTGCATGTGGGACGCATAGTCTTCCATCCCGTCTTAACCACCCTTTGTCGTCGATGGTATATCTATCGAGGTGACTAGAAGTCTCACCACTAACGAGCTTATCAACCACTTCTACAAGTTGAGGGTCTTCTCGTTGTGCGGTCCCTATTGAGTCTAAGAGAGTGGGCTGCACTTCTAGCGATGCTAACAGACCGGGTACAAAATCAGAGGAGGGCCTAAAGTCAAAACTGGCTATAAACTCTAGGCTTCGCCTTTCAGCAAATAGTGGGCTCAACGTTAGCTTCTTTCTACTCAAGGCATCTACGACTATGTTGCCCTTGCCAGGAGTGTAGGAAATCTCGAAATCATACGAGGCAAGAAACTCCATCCACCTTTGTTGCCTTAAGTTAAGGTCCTTCTGCGAGAAGAGATACTTCAAAGATTTATGGTCAGTATACAGTTCAAATTTCTCACCTAGGAGATAGTGGCGCCAAGACTTAAGCGCAAAGACGATGGCGGCCAACTCAAGGTCGTGGGTTGGGTAGTTCCTTTCATGAACTTTCAACTGTCTTCCGCCATAAGCTACTACCCTTCCTTCTTGCATTAGGACAACGCCTAGTCCTGTCCCGCATGCATCCGTGTATACTGTAAACATTTTGCTTCCATCCGGCAAGGTCAGAACTAGGGCTGTTGTAAGAGCCCTTTTTAAGCTTTGGAAAGCAAACTCGCAATCCAAATTCCAAGAGAAAACTATATTCTTCTTTGTTAGACTTGTAAGAGGAGCTGAGATTTTTGCAAAATCTCTGATGAACTTCTGATAAAAGCCTGCAAGCCCGAGGAAGCTTCGGACCTCGGTTGCATTCCTCGGTGCCTTCCAATCTTGCACCGCTACTACTTTTGCGGGGCCTACTGCTAACCCCTCTTTGGACACTATATGCCCAAGAAATCTCACTTCTTCTCTCCAAAAGTGGCACTTGGAGAATTTAGCTTTTAACTGATGTGTTCTAAGAGTCTCCATGATTGCCTTTAGGTGCTGAGCATGCTCTTCCTCATTTTTTGAGAAGATCAAAATATCGTCTACGAAGACCACCACGAATTTAATGAGGATATCTCTGAACACCCTACTCATTAGGTCCACGAAGTAAGCGGGTGCGTTTGTCAAGCCAAAAGGCATGACAAGCCACTCAAAGAATCCGTCTGGGGTTCTGAAAGCTGTCTTATCGATGCTATCATCAGCTACCCTTAGCTGATGAAATCCGGTCGCCAAATCAAGTTGGGAGAAAACCGACGCTCCTACAAGCTGGTAAAACAAATCGTCAATTCTGGGGAGAGGGTGCCTATTCTTTTTAGTCAGCTTATTTATCTCCCTATAGTCAACACATAGACGGAGTGAACCACCCACCTTTGTAGCGAACACCAGTGGAGCGCCCCATTCTGAAATGCTCCGCCTAATGAACTCCTTTTCTAAAAGCTCTTTAATCTGCTTACTGAGCTCTTTCCTTTCCCTAGGAGTCATGTGCCTAACAGGCAAAGCAACGGGCTTTGCATTGTCAACAAGATAGATGCGGAAGTCTATTTCCCGTTTCGGAGGTAAACCCTTCACCTCATCAAAGACATCCGAATATTCTCGGACCACCTTAACTGACTGCAAATTCTCAACAGCGTCAAGTAATTCAAGATAACTAAGCATAACCACATTCGAGGGATTACAAGTAATTTCCAGAGTGTTACCGAGTTGGGTTAAGAGCCTAATCACTCTTTTCTCACAATCAAGGATGGCACCATTACTGGATAGCCAGTCCATGACCAAAATCAATCCATACCCCGAGAAGCCCAAAACAAAGGTACTACATCTAAATTCTACACTTAGAATAGAGATTTTTGAATTCATACAGATCATTGACAAATAAGCTGGGCCTCCAATTGGATTGGAGACAACCAAGGGATCCTCTACCATACTAGTTTCTAGCTGCAGAGATTCTACTAAAGCAGATGAAATAAAGGAGTGTGATGCACCAGAATCAAACAAAGAGTGAACTGGGTGATCATAAAGATAAACTACACTTTCTACAGAAGTATTTCTACCTCGCTGTTGCAGTGGAGGTGCCTCCAGTGCATGAACTTGTCCACCCACAGTGGATGCAGCTTTCTGCGCCTGCCCTCGCCTCTTAGGGCAGTCCTTAGCTATGTGTCATGTTTCTCCAAAATGAAAGCAACCACCATTCATCTTTGCCTTCTTCTTCCTGCAATCTTTCACCACATATGTCCAACCACACCAAAGAAATTACACTTTCTTGTTTCGCGAGCTTTGTTGTTTTTCCCGCCCTTCTTGAAGTCTGTTTTCTTAGGCTGTAAAGCTTCTTTCTTTCCCTGAGACCCTTCCGCCTTTGTCTCCTTCTTGCCTTTATCCTCCTCATGTAGTAACGCCATCTATACCAGCCTTTCATATGTAGCTCCCATAGGTATATGGGTCATGGCCAGGCTATGAAGCGGCTCATTCAGTCCCTTGACAAAGCGGAGAGCCTTCTTGTGTTAGGTGTTGACTAGGTCCAGTCCGAACCTAGCCAGCTGATCAAACTGGTTAACGTACTCTTTGACGGTCATACTTCCTTGCTTAAGGGATAGGAACCTCTCCATTTGATGACTTCTCTCAGCTTATGAAAGGAACTTCAGCTCAAATCTAAATCGAAATCTTCCCACGTTTCTACTGGTCTTTCTGCATTGGTGACTTCCCACCAGTAGGAAGCCTCTCCTTTGAGCAACCACACTGCCAGTCTTACCTTCTGCATGTCTTCTACCTCGAAGATAACGAAAAGATCTTTGGTCTCTTTCAGCCAGTTCCTGGCTGCTACGAAGGACTCGGTTCCATGAAAGTCTTTCCCACCCATAGCTTTAAAATCTCTACAAGTCTTGGCAAAAGCATTTCCTCTCGGAGGAGGAGGAGGAGGAGGGAGAATTTCAGCAACTGGGGGAGGAAGAGGAATTGCTGCAGCTAGGGGAGGAAGATTCGCTGGGCCCGCCTCATTGGCCCTAGCTTCCAAGTACCTTCTAAACCAACCAGGTACAGTCACACCTTCTAGAAGGTTAAATTCTCTCGACATGCTGAAACGAAAAAAGAAAGATTCAAAATGAAGGATAGATAATTCACATGGCTTTGGGGGATTATGCCTTTCTAAAACTATAAAACAATTCTTTTTCTTGAAAAATGCTTATTTAAATTTTAATTTGAATAGGGTTTCAAAAACTTTTTATCTGGTCTGGTAAACCTATGCTCTGATACCAAGTGAAACACCCCACCTCCTTTAAGGTCACTCACAAAGGGAATGCCTTAATTTTGGTGGAGATTTATAAGTAAAAGACACAGATAAAATACAAGACAGATATAAACACATATAAATAAGCAGCGGAAAAACCAACAGGCTTTTATTATCATAAATACGTGTTCATACAGAACATTTCCAACATTGTCTCAAAACAAACTTCCAATTATTACAACCATAATACTGTCTTGATTTTAAAAGTTAAAGAAACATGAAACATAAATAAAGCTGCATAATCCCCATAAATGATATCCGAAGCCATGGTCCAAATGAAAGAAATCCAAGCAATACATTCTCTCTCTTCAAGCTGGATGAAAAACTGACTAAGCTGCGGTGTTTCCTCCCTGTGGACCTGGGGGGGGGGGGGGACGGAAGAAAAGAAGACGAAAGGAAAATGGGTCAGACATAAGTCTGGTAAGTCTAGCTATATTCCTAGAATGTTAATAATAAAAAGATCATGACTTGCATAAAGTGAGAACAGGACGATATCAGGATAATAGACTATCCTAGAACTAGATAAGGTGTCCTAAAACGAACATCCCTTCGCACCCTATTTTAAATCTCTATCTTTGCACTACTAACTCTTATACCAACAGGCACCCCGTGATTGGGGTGAAGTGATCCCTTTCTCTTTCTTTAAAAGGCGGCTCCTACTCGTATATTCACATGTGTCCTACGGCCCTACATGGTAGATACCTATGTTGGTCCCACCATGGGGTGTATCAAGTCCCATGGTGGCGGCCCCGACACAATTCTAGCATGCATAGGGTATACTACTAATGCTCCAGTGCCCTGACTTGTCCGCTCCAGAGTGTGTGCACGCCCGCACTCTGTTAGAACCCACACTGTGCACCAACCGTCGTCGCTTTTGACCACTTACAATCAGCCCAGTAAACGTGCCCCACCCTGCCTAGTTCAGGGTACCATGATACCTAATTGGGTTACTGCTGAAACGGGTCCCCGTTACTAGGTTTTCTAGTCAAACATGTTAAGTGGTTAAGTGTCTGAATGAACCTAACCCCCACCCATCCAAATTATTTAACATGTTGAATTTGGTTAAGTATTTATTAAATTGACTTAACCCTATCAGTCCTAACTCAGCTCTAATTGTCTTATTAGAGCACCAACCTCTCAGATTAGACATATATTGTTGTGGCTGCCTGTATGCCGGTTAGGTCCGGGCAGTCTTACGCCACAACTCAGTTTAACCTCGGGTCTTTATTGGGCCCCATGCCTTAACCTCTCACATTGGATAGCTATTGTTGTGACAACTTGACAACCGGGCGGGTCCGGGCAGGTTTACGTCACAACTCAATCCAACCTCGGGTTAAGCGCGTTCGTATTTTCTAATTTACATTTTAATTATGTAAATTATTCAAATTCAAATTACTGTCACATTCATTTCCAATTAATCTCATTAATTAAGGTAATTAATGCCTTTTTATGCCATAAATCACTTATGTGATTAATGACCAATATGTAAATTAGAAAATATTCAAATTACTGTCAAATTCATTTCCAATTAATCTCATTAATTAAGGTAATTAATGCCTTTTTATGCCATAAATAACTTATGTGATTAATGACCAATTTATGGCAAGTTTTCCTAAAATTATCATTTTAACCCAACGTTACCCCGTCCAATATTAGGCTAACCATCTCAGCCTAATTTACGTTCACATGATTTTTGGTGTAAAGTATTAGGCTAAAAACTTAGCCTAATTTAATATAAGCAAATTGCATAAATTAGCATAAACATGACAAGGGTATAACTTTGGTATTGATGGCATAATCAATGTGAACATAATAGGGTGTACTTGCAAAATAACTAACATGAACATTTTAGGGGTGAACTTGCAAAATAACTAACATGAACATTATAATGTCATAGGTACAAACTTGCAAAAAGACTAACATAAACATTATAATGTCATAGGTATGAACTTGCACTTATAGGCTAACTCAACATATATGTGTTTTTAACATAGGCCATATTAACAACATACATGAGAATTAGCAATATGAACTAATCCATATATGTATGTTAATTTGCAACATAGGCAAATCAATATATGTATATGTGAGTTAACAACATAGGCTAATCAACATACACATGTGTTAATTAGTAACATAGATTTAAACATACTTGCAAATTAATCCCAACATATGATAAGTGTGAAAATGGCATAAGTTTTGCATAAACATGAACATATAGATTTGAAAATTGGTCGCATAACTTCACTACATAAACTTGCATAATAAACTACACAATTCTCATAAGATGTTACAATCCAAGTCCATGCTTATACAAATAATCTAATCCAATAATCCCAAATTTAACATGATAATAGAATCAAGTCACTGGCATAGATTAATATTATAAAACATAATAAATGTCATACTTAATAATTCTCAACTCAACATGATAATAGAATCAAATCACAAACGTATATTAATAACATAACGAGTATCGTACTATTATCATTTCATCGCAACACATGATATTCATATTAATTCGCATTCTAAAAATGTAGCTAAACTTACAATCATAGACGGCCTTGTTTTCTGAGTTCTGAAATTCTGAATTTGCAAAGCTTTCCTTTGGGAAGACGTTTCTTTGATTGTAACTTGTTGTTGCTTTTTAATCTTTTAGTTTGTATTCGCTATATTGTTCGTCTCTTTCAAGTGGAGGCTCCCTCTAGTTCTCAGTAGACAGCATGGTGGCTCCAATTCTTATTCTTTTTTTTGTGAATTTTTAGTTTGGGACCTAGGGTCTTTTTATAGGGATGCAAGTTAATTTGAGCCGTCGATGAAGCTAGGGTTAACCAGAGCCGTCCGTTGTAAAGAGAAGCCAATTACATTCACCATTTCTTCCTTAATGTACATTTACTATTATTTGTCAATCCATATAAATACGTACGCATTAGATACATCTCCCCTTTACCAATTTATTATTATTTTTGTATGCACATTAGATACATCTCCCCTTTACACATTATTATTCTTGTATTAGCAACTTTAGTGTTAACAGAAATACGGGGTGTTACATTAAGTCTATAGAGCCAACCCTAAATCTCATATTTCTATGACAATGCAGAAGCTCTGCGATTCTTCCTCCTCCTCTTATCTATTCAGAAAATTAAGATTATTAGTTTAGGAAAATTTCTGAATCTAAATGTGAAGGAAAGGAATGTATGTTTGTAAATAGGTGTTCATATCTCTTATCGAAGTGAGGTAAGTCCCAGATCTGGTCAATTTTCAATTCTCTTTCTTCTTCTTTCTTTCTTTTAGCAAAAATTACGAATCCAGGGTTGTTAGGTTCTGAATCCAATTAGGGGAAAAACCATGGAATGATAAATCTGGACTAGTTCCAGGATTTGGAAAGCATATAAGGTGAGTGGATTTATGTTATACCATTTTAGATAATGATATATTACCGTTTAACATTCCTCGCTATTATATGTGAATTTTCCAGAATAACTAAGAATTACTATTATAACAAGTTGGGATATTAATATGAATTTTTTGGGAAAATTCATATGTTGAATCATTTAAAGCGTTGAAATGTTTACATGATGAAAACAAACTTGTTAGAATATGGTTAATGACTACTATTGTTATGATTACATGATTCAGTTGTGGCATAATATGTATTCGAATAATTAGATGTAGAATTGAGAAAATGACATGTTAACTTGTCACATTTATATACATGAATCCTTACTTTTATGAATTGGAATAGTTATTTGATTAAATGGTTTCATGGTAACATAAAATTAAATACATGATTATGGGTTTGGGGCGTAAATCAAATTATGATTAAAGGTCTTAATTTGCGCATACGGTACATGATAAATATGACTTAGGAAAGGGGCATGAAAACCTATAACGACATAGGAATAATTGGTTAATAATAAAGATGCCTAAAATTTACAGTAAATAGGGAACTGTAACCGCACTTAGACACGAGGTTAGATCACACTTGTGGTAGAAGTCTGCCCTGAACCGCTCGGCATATCAAGCATCCACAAGTGGTAAATCTAATGTGAGGGGTCTAAGTGCTTAAATAAAACATGAAATGGTGCTAAGACACATGGTTAAGTCAATTTGTGGAAAAAGTCTGCCCAGAACTGCCCGGCAAATTCAGCATCCACAAGTGTAGGCTAAATGTGAGAGGTCTAGTGCATAAACATATATATAAATATATGTATATGGCAGGATTGATAAATAACATTAATTGAAATTAATTGAAATAAATGGAATTGAATGAAAGATAATTACAATAGTAAAAGGAATGGAATAAACGGGGAATGATAATAATCTATTTTTAATAAATTGCATTAATAAGAATGTTGTATAATTGGTAGACTTTCCCTAGGGACAAGTGAAGATTATAACTTAGGTTATAATAAACTAGTAAGGAAATGAGATAACTTGGGAAATGAGATATGTGGAACTTAATTGTAAAATTAAGTAATCTCTAAAAATGGAAAACCTAAACCAGTTGTTTGTAATAATTGGAGAAAAAGGGGGAAAATTAAGAAATGTAAGAAGTTGTACTTAATTATAAATTAAGTAATCTGCAAACTTGGAAGTATGAAATCTGCTGATAAGAATAACATGTTTAGGCTTGTCCTAGGGACAAGTGGAAATTATAACTTAGGTTATAATAAATGATAAATGAAATAAAACAACTTATGTAAGGGGATAAGTTGTACTTAATTGTAAATTAAGATATTTACAAAAACAAGAATCTGAAATCTACGGCTGAGGACAACATAAGTTATATTTATGGGAAGAGAAACTTATTAGTGGACATTAGTTAAGAGAACTAAGTTAATAAGTAAACAACGATAAGTTGTAGTGACAATGTAAAATGGAATTATGATTAAATGAGAAAGAATAAGGAAAACTTATGAAATGAAATAATTTATATTTAATCATAAATAATGGCTGACATGTTAAAAAGAAAACATGTTAGTTGAGATATACTTAATTACATATTAGATAGAACATGTTATTGTAACGATGAAATCAAACAAGAGTAAAAAAGAATTTTGGATTACAGACCTTGGGTCACAATCTAGAGAATAACATGTTGTGGGCTTATTAATAAATTTAAATGGATTAAGTTATATGAATGAAATTAATAAGCAAGAGAAACTTGGTAACTTGGATAAGAAGTCAATGTGACCGGAGATGACCAAGTTAAATGGAAACCTGGTGAGGTAAGCAAGCACGTAAAAGAATGTTAAACAAAGGGTCCATTGACACATTGAAATGAGGGGCTTGGACCAGCCCATACGTTTGAGGGTGAATAACCCAATGGGGTAGGTCATCGTGGTGTCATAAGGCATGAGGGGAGTGCACGTTCATCTGATTATTTTGTCGGCTCTGAAGGACTGGAAGGGGAAGCACGCGGCTTCCTGAGATACGTAAGGTTCTCCTAGTAGTCCTTTGTGCGGTGGTAGATGTTTAGGCTGCGCTCGCAGAGGTTGGGTCTGCGCTTAACTACTAGGTGGGTAGGCCTTGACTGTAAAGTAGCCTTGTAGTCAGAATGTTGTGACGAGGTGACACTAGGGTGATTCGGCGATCGCCTCAATGGGAGGCGAAGTTTGGACTAACAAGGATAGTAGATCATTGGGTACCCATCATCGGCAGCCTGTGGGATGCGGAAAAACTAGAGCTAAAACCAATAGACCATTCCCCTTTCACTATCAAGGTAAGGTGGTTGAGGGAAGACGCCAACTGGATGTTTAGATTGTTTTTAAAGGGCAAGTCATTTAGCTCTTGTAGTCTTTACTGGTTGAGGGAGGGGCCGAGGTGGGGCCATATCCACCATGAGAAACAGACCATAGGAATATTTGTCTTTAGAGGCTCTTAAAGACGGGCCTGTACAGATATACAAAAGCTCCTGACCAAGTTCTGTGTTTCTTCTATAGCTCGGCCACGGAACTTGGTACACATTATGTGCGGTTAAGGCATCGAATATGATTGACGATATGTACATGGGACAATCTAGATACATGCATGTTGGCTTTGGGTGGTATATCATAGACTTGAGGGCATTAATCCAATACGAAATCTAATTCTATCGACGGTGGCAGTCCGTACGCTTACGTAGTGTAGCAATGACAGATATATGTGAAACATAATGTTGTTATGTAGAGATCCGTCCGTCATTCCGCATAGGATGAGGGACTGCGTTAATTTCTGTGGCATTACGGCGGAGACCATGCGAGTAGCATACAATGGGGTGTACCTCAATATAGAGGGGTAGCTACGTATATATTGTATTAGGTTAATCCACTAGGAAGTAAATGGGTACGACGTGTCTTTAAGCCTTGAGTGCTGTTAACCCAAGTAACATAATAAATTAGAAAATATGTCTGGGGACCTTACTCACCAGCTACAGATGCTTTTACTCCTCCTCCTCTATGTGAAACAGCAAGCTGAAGAATCGCAAAACAAGAAGGTGGATTATAGTCAAGGAGGAAAGGACCACAACAATAATAACAAGGCACGCGAGAAAAGGAAATGTTATTTCTGTGGCATTATTGGGCATATAGTCCAGGATTGTAGAAAGAAGAAGATGAATATGGGAGCATGCTTTCTGTGTGGTGATACTGGACATATCAGTAAGAACTGCCCTAAGAAGCAAGGGCAAGGCCCGCAAGCAGGACCTTCTGGGGGTACCTCTTTAACTTCTTCTTCTAGATGCTTTGTTTTATCTTGATTATCTTCTCAATCCTATCTTGAGAACGAGGTAGAAATATTTCTGTATAAATCTTAGTTTATCTCTATGATCATCCAATTCGCACTCTCTTTGATTCTGGTGCATCACACTCCTTTATTTCATCTGCTTTAGTAGAATCTCTGCACCTAGACAATAGTATGATAGAAGATCCCTTGGTTGTTTCAAATCCAATTGGGGGCTCAACTTATTTGTCAATGGTTTGTGTGGAATTGAAAATCTCTATTCTAAGCGTTGAGTTAAGATGTAGTGCCTTTGTTTTGGGTTTCCGAGATATGGACTGATCTTCGGCATGGACTGGTTATCCGGTAATGGTGCCATTCTTGATTGTGAGAAAAGAGTGGTTAGACTCTTGACTCAGCTCGGTAACACTCTAGAAATTTCTTGTAATCCCTTGAATGCTATTATGATTAGTTATCTAGAGTCGCTTGATGCTTCTGTTGAGAATTTGCAGTCAGTTAGTGTGGTCCGGGAATATCCGGATGCCTTTGAAGAGGTAAAGGGTTTACCTCCGAGGAGGGAAATAGACTTCCGCATATATCTTGTTGATAATGCAAAGCCCATAGCTTTACCTGTCAGACTCATGGCTCCAAAGGAGAGAAAGGAGCTCAGTAAGCAAGTTAAGGAGCTTCTCGAGAAGGGGTTTATAATGCGGAGTATCTCGGAATGGGCTGCTCCAGTGGTGTTCGCCACCAAGGCAGATGGTTCACTACGTCTTTGTGTGGACTATAGGGAGCTAAACAAGCTGACTAAGAAGAATAGACACCCGCTTCCCCGAATAGACGATTTGTTTGATCAGCTTGTAGGTGCGTCGGTCTTCTCCCAACTTGATCTGGCTATTGGGTTCCATCAGCTAAGGGTAGTTGAAGATAGCATTGATAAAACGGCATTCAGAACCCCAGACGGATTCTTCGGGTGGCTTGTCATGCCTTTCGGCTTGACAAACACACCCGCTTATTTCGTAGACCTAATGAGCAGGGTGTTCGGAGAATTCCTCAACAAGTTTGTTGTTGTCTTCGTAGACGATATTTTGATCTTCTTAAAGAATGAGGAAGAACATGCTCAGCATCTGAAGGAGGTCATGGAAACTCTTCGAGTTCATCAGCTAAAAGCCAAATTCTCCAAGTGCCACTTTTGGAGAGAAGAAGTAAGATTTCCAAGTGCCACTTTTGGAGAGAAGAAGTAAGATTTCTTGGACATATAGTGTCCAAAGAGGGGTTAGTTGTGGAACCCACGAAAGTGGTGGCAGTGCAAGATTGGAAGACACCAAGAAATGCAACCGAAGTCCCAAGCTTTCTTGGGCTAGCCGGTTTTTACCGAAAGTTCACTAGAGATTTCGCGAAAATCTCAGCTCCACTTACAAGGCTAACAAAGAAGAATCTAGCATTCTCTTAGGATTTGGATTGTGATATTGCTTTCCAACGCTTAAAAAGGGCTCTCACAACAGCCCCTGTTCTGACATTGCCTGATGGAAGCAAGATGTTCACAGTATACACGGATGCTTGTCGTACGGGACTATGCGCTGTTCTAATGCAAGAAGGGAAGGTAGTAGCTTATGGTGGAAGACAATTGAAAGTTCATGAAAAGAACTACCCAACCCACGATCTTGAGTTAGCCGCCATCGTCTTTATGCTTAAGTCTTGGCGCCATTATCTCCTAGGTGAGAAGTTCGAATTATATACTGACCATAAATCGTTGAAGTATTTTTTCACGCATAAAGATCTTAACTTGAGGCAGCAAAGGTGGATGGGGTTCCTTGCCTCGTATGATTTTGAGATCTCCTGTACTCCTGGCAAGGGCAACGTAGTAGCAGACGCGTTGAGCAGAAAGAAGCTGACCTTAAGCCCTCTCTTTGTAGAAAGGAAAAGCTTGGAGTATATAGCCAATTTTGACTTTAGGCCCTCCTATGATTTTGTACCTGGTTTGTTGGCATCACTAGAAGTACGGCCCACTCTTTTAGACTCAATATGGGCCACACAACGTGAAGACCCTCAGCTTGTGGATGTGATTGGTAAACTAATTAGGGGTGAAACTTCCAGTCACCTCAATATGTACTCCATCGATGATAAGGGTTGGCTAAGGCGAGATGGAAGACTATGCGTCCCACAAGCAAGGGATTTAGTAAAGATGATTCTCAAGGAAGCACACCATTCCAAGATGACAATACACCCAGGTGGAGACAAGATGTACAAGGACGTAAAGATAATTTTCTTTGGAGTGGCATAAAGAAGGATGTGGCAGATTTCGTTTCTAAGTGTGTGATATGCCAACAGGTCAAGGAGGAACAAAAGAAGCCTAGAGGACTGCTTCATCGTCTAGAAGTCCCGCAGTGGAAGTGGGATAGCATCTCAATGGACTTTATTGATGGGTTGCCTGGGTCAAGAAGGGGCAATACTAGCATTTGGGTAATAGTGGACAGGCTCACAAAAAGCGCCCACTTTATACCCGTCAAGAGTAGAAGGACTGCCTGGTCTCTAGCTTCTCTTTATCTCAAGGAAATAGTTTGACTCCATGGAATACCCTCCGGCATAGTGAGTGACCGAGATCCTATCTTTACAAGTGAATTTTGGCGGAGTCTGCAAGAAGCTGTAGGCACACAGATATGCTTGAGCATGGCCTATCACCCCCAAACCGATGGTCAGACGGAAAGGGTGAACAGAGTAATATAAGATCTTCTGAGACTGTGCGTTCTTGACTTTGGAGGAACATGGGAGGATCATCTTCCTTTAGTGTAATTCGCCTACAACAACAGCTACCAAGCCACCATCGGCATGGCCCATTCGAAGCTCTATATGGAAGACCGTGTCGATCACCGACTTGTTGGTGGGAGTCTACAGACAAGCTTATACTTGGGCCAGACATGATTAGAGAGACTTCAGAAAAGTGGACTTGATACGAAGGAGAATGAAGACTGCCCAAAATAGAAACAAATCCTACGCAGACAAAAGAAGGTCCGACCTTGAATTTGAGGTTGGGTACAGGGTTTTCCTTAAGGTATCACCTTTTAGGAACGTCGTTTGCTTTGGATCCGCAGGAAAGCTAGCACCAAGGTTTGTAGGACCGTTCCCTATCATTGAGAAGATTGGGAAGATGGCTTATAGATTAGAGCTGCCTGAAAGGTTGGCTGGAATTCACAATGTCTTTCACGTTTCTCATCTACGGAAATGTTTAGATGAATCTGCGGAAGTGGTAGAGCCAAGCATTCTAGAAGAAGCCGAAGTGGAACGTGAATCAACTGTGAGGAGAGTTCCCACCCGCATCCTAGGAACTGAAGTGAAAAAGCTACGCAACCGCGAAGTCAAGCTTGTCAAAGTTCAGTGGAGCGACGCCGAGGAAGACGCGACTTGGGAAACTGAGGACAGAATACGCGCGGCCTACCCTTTTCTTTTTGAGGGTACATCTTTGATTTCTCTTTTTCCTTAAGTTGTGCTTGTATCTAACTTTTTAGGTATATCTCCTCGATATTATCCTTTATACTTAGGTAGAAACCCCTTTGGATGTAAGCATGTAATTGAAACATGTTATGGTTGATGGCTGCAAGCGGTTGCAAGTGGTTGCTAGTGGTTGCTCGCGGATGCATATACACACACAACCTAGGTTTTAGATCGGCTCAGTCACTTCATATTGCATATGCATATATGTATTCATATTTGTATGTGGTTGAAACTTGATATGTTGTCATATGGATGTCACATTTGTATGAATGATTGCGCACTCATGTGGAATTATGAGTTGGGAAAGTTTGCATACATAATGGATTCATGACACTTACATGATTTGCATTAAGGAGGTCAACTGAATCAGTAGACCACCTAAATTTTGCATTAGATAAGGACATATACACACACACTATGCATATGATCATGAAGCATTAGAAGTCTTTTAAGGACAATGGACGCCTGTGTTTGTTGGTTGAGTAGATGGACGATTGGATGTTAGGATATACGTTCTTCAAGACTTGAAGATTTCGGGGATGAAATCCTTTAAGGAGGGGAAAATGTAACACCCCGAATTTTCTGTTAACAGTAAATTAACAAATTAAAGTATAATTAATTCTAAATGATAGAATTAAGGGAAAAGGGTTACGCCATTGCGTTCGTCTCGGAATTCTGCTTGAGATAGAGTTCGAGTTTGCACAAATCGGACTCCGTATGAAAGAGTTATGACCTCCGGAAGTTTCAAAATTCGATTTAAAATTCAAACAGCCCGAAAACATGTTCAAAATTCAAAACTGGACCAGAACTGGGCTGGGTAGGAATTTTCCCGCCCAGGACCCAGATCGACCAGGGGGTCGACCTGGGAGTCGACCTGGGTACCCAAGTCGACTATGTAGTCGACCTGGGGGTCGACCTACAGGTCGACTTGCCTGGTCGACCTGACCTGCTTGGTCTGGAATTGGCTCGGTTTCTGGGGCTTGGCTGTGTCACCAGGGATGACTTGTCACTTTCTGATTGGCGTCTCTTGATACGGATGCCCTTGATTAACTCTAGCTTCATCGACGGCTCTAATTAGTTTGAAATCCTATATAAACAACCTTAGTCTCAACCTAAATTCACATAAATAAAATAGAGATGGAGTCATCATGCTGCTGGAAGGAAGCCAAGAGTAGCCTCCACTTGAAGAAAGATTAGAGACGAGCAAAACTGAAGTAAAAACAAGATTTAAACAATGTTTATCTACCCAAAGGAAAGCATTGCAAATTCAAAACTCAGAATCCAGAATTCAAGTTCGTCATTTGTTGTAAGTATAGTGATTTTTCCGATGGGAATAAAATTAAGATTTAATTCAACGTAAAATGGAAATGGAATTGTGTTATTGTATAACGACGATCTTAATTCATATTTATGTGTTGCAATGATTGTGTTGTGAATGGTATTGGGATGTTTGTGGTATAATTGAGTTGATGTTGGATCCATTAGAATGTTTGTGGATTAATCTAGTTGATGTTGGATCTATTCAAATTCACATACAAGTTATTTGGTTCATATCTACACTTATATGTTTAGGTGATTATGATAAGTTATATGCTGTACAATAGAACTTCTATGCCTAAATGATTAACTTCATATACATGCTATATGTTTATACAAAAGTTGCAAGTTCATAATTGGATCCATGCCAAGATCCATTCTAATACAAGTTTCATGTTATAGTAGTAAACATGATTGGATCTAGTTCACACATGTGATAAAATTATACATACTTTATGGACATGTCACATTCTTGTCATATGCTAGTGATGTTCGATGTTATGCCTTGATCTAAACATGTTTAGGCTTATGTTGTCTAAATCATATGCTAATTCATGTGACATCTATTTAGTTAGATCCCTATTGCAATGCAAGTTCACATATATGTAAGTTGATTTAGCCTATGTTGCAAATTCACATATATGATGTTCATATTGGCTATGCTGAAAATCCCAATTTTACACCTATGTCATGTTTATGTTAATGAATGCCAATTTTATGTATGCTAAATTAGGCTAAGTTTTTTGAGCTTAATATTATATGTTAAAAATCATGCGGACGAAAAATTATGCTAAGATTGTTAGCCTAATATTTAGATGGGGTAACGTTGGGAAAAATTGGTAATTATAGGAAACTTGACATAAATTGGTGAAAAATATATGTATTGGCATGTTTGGCACATGCCAATAATTGGTGGCACTTAAATGGTATAAAATCCTTATACCAAAAATGATGAACTTGAAAAGTGGGCCATGACATTTAATTGTTAACAAATTTACATATAACAAGTAATAGAGACAAATATGTAAATTTAGAAAATACGAGTATGCTTAACACGAGGTTGGATTGAGTTGTGATGTAAAGCTGCCCGGACCCGCCCGGCTATCCAGTAGTCACAACAATACCTATCCAATGTGAGAGGTTAAGCATTGAGCCCAATAAGGACCCGAGGTTAGACTGAGTTACGGTGTAAACCTTCCCAGAACCAATCGACACATCCAGTAACCATAACAATACCTGTCTAATGTGAGTGGTCGGTGCTTTTAAAAGCTAAGGACAGACAAGTCAGGATGGTAGGGTTAAGTTAACTAAAACACTTAACCAATTCAACATGTTAATTAAACTGATGGGTGGGGTTAGGCAAATACAAACACTTAACCACTTAACATGTTTGACTGGAAAACCCTAGTAACGGGGACCCATTTCAGCAGTAACCCAATTAGGTATCATGGTACCCTAAAACTAGGCAGGGTGGGGCATGATTACTAAGCTGATTGTAAGAGGTCAAAAGCAACGACGGTTGGTGCAGCAGTGTGGGTTCTAACAGAGTGCGGGCGCGCACACACTTCAGAGTAGACAAACAGGGCACTGAGCACAGTAGTATAACCTATGAATTCTAGGATTGTGTCGGGCCGCCACCATGGGTCTTGATACACCCCATGGTGAGACCAGCATAGGTATCTACAATCATTGGGGGCCGTATGTCACATATGATTTTGCGAGTAGAAGCCGATCTTTAGAAAGGGGATCACTTCACCCCGATCATGGGGTGCCAGTTGAGGCAATGCAAGTAGGTGCAGAGATATAGTGTGGGGTGCGATAGTATATTCTGTTCAAACTGCTTTATCTTAGTTTATGATACTTTCCTATTTCCAGTTTATACCTATCATGCCCTTTTTCTTATTCTCATACTAAAGAGTCACTAGACTTACCAGGCTTTATGTCTGACTCTATTTTTCTTTCGTCTTCTTTTCTTCCATTCCCCCCCCCCCCAGGTCCACAGGGAGGAAACAACCCAGCTTAGTCAGACTTTTTGCAAGCTTCAAGATAGTAGATGTATGGTTTGGACTCTCTTTCCTTGGCTTTGGCTTTTGGGCACGTTCTATGGGGATTTATGCAGCTTTTATTATGTTTTATGCTTCTTTATTTAATAATCAAGACAGAAATGATGATGTAATGTTTTGGAAGTTATTATGAGACAATTATGGAAATGTTTTGTATGAACATGTATTTATGAAATAAAAGTCCGTTTGTTTTCCGCTGCTTATATATATGTGTTTATATATCTGTCTTGTGTTTTATCTATGACTTTTACTTATAAACCTCCACCGAAGTTAAGGTATTCCCTTTGTGAGTGACCTTAATGGGGGTGGGGTGTTACAGAGCCATACCAATACTGGACTAATAACTATTATTATATGTGAATTCAACCAGATGTAAATGGTTATCCCATGAACCTCCAAAATCCAATTACAAGCTCTTAAGAGATCCTCCAATATACGATTCAGCCTCTCTGTTTGACTGTCGGTTTGAGGACGGAACGCGGTACTACGATGTAACTCTGAAACTAAAGCCTCTTGTAAGCTCTTCCAAAATCCACTAGTGAACAATGGATCTCGGTCACTCACAATGCATTTAGGTACTCCATGAAATCTCATTACCCACTTTATATACAGTTCTGCTAACTTAGCTGTCGTTCTATACGACTTGCCTGGTATAAACCTTGAACTTTTGGTCAACTGATCCACAATCACCCAAATACTATCATGACCCGCGCTAGTCCTTGGTAAAACCATCAATGAAATCCAAAGAGACTTGTTCCCATTTCCAATTGGGAATTTCCAGCAGTTGTAACAAACCACTAGGCTTCTTTTGCTCGGCTTTAACTAACTGGCAATTCATGCACTTGGATATAAATTTACCAACGTCTCCTTTCATCACTTCCCAGTAGTAGATCTGCTTCATGTCTCGATACATTTTGTTACCACCAGGATGTATAGTCAGTTTCGAGTGATTACACTCTCTGAGCACTTCATCTCTCAATCCATTAATAGCGGGTACATCTAGTCTACCATTCTTTCGAAGCCAACCATCTCGATCAAGACCATACTTATTCATTCTCTTATCGTCGATACCCATATCTACCTTGGAGATGACTTCCAATAGATTAGGATCGTCTCACTGACAAGAACCAATCTGCTCAATCAAAGTTGGTCTGATCCTCAAACTTGCTAACATTGCTAGATCTAATTCGCACTTAGGTCTGAAATCGTATCCCGCGATATACTCCAGTTGCTTCCATTCCAAAAACATAGCTCCCAAGCTGGCATGTCTCCTACTTAATGCATCAGCTACTACATTGTCCTTCCCGGGTGTATATGCAATATTGAAATCATATGAAGCCAAGAACTCTAACCATCTCTGCTGACGAAGATTTAAAACCTTCTGAGAGAAAAGAATCTTTAATGACTTATGACTGGTAAACAACTCGAATCCTTCTCTGAAGGGATAATGTCTCCACATCTTCAACGCGAACACGATTGCTGCCAATTCCAAATCATGGGTAGGATATCTTTTCTAATGCGGTTTCAGTTGCCGACTAGCATAAACTACAACCCTACCTCCTTGCATCAATACAACACCTAGCCCGGTACCGTAGGCATCCGTGTATACCGCCATCTCTTCATTCCCCTTAGGAATGACTAGCACTGGTGGGCACGTCAACTTTTCCTTTAAACTCTTAAATGCACTCTCACAACTTTCGTCCCAGACAAAAGCTTGATTCTTCTTGGTCAATTGAGTTAACGGCGCTGCTATCTTGGAGAAGTCTTGGATAAACATATGATAATACCCTGCCAACTCCAAGAAACTTATTACGTCTGTTGCATTTTTGGGTGTAGACTAATCTTGTACCATAGCCAGCTTCGCAGGATCCACAGACACACCATTCTATAAAAGAACATGGCCCAAGAACCTCACTTCCCTCTTCCAGAAGTGACATTTAGAAATTTTTGCTTTCAAATGGTATTTTCTCGACACCTCCATCACTATCCTCAATTGTTCCTTGTGTTCTTCCTCCGTCCTCGAATAAACAAAGATATCATCCACGAACACAATAACAAATTTATTCAATTGATCTCTGAAACCCCTATTCATAAGATCCGCAAAATATGCTAATGCATTGGTCAACCCAAATGGCATGATCAACCACTCATAGAATCCTAATGGCGTTCGAAATGCTATTTTAGGAATACACTCAGCTGCTACTCGGAGCCGATGAAAACCTATCGCGAGATCCAACAGGGAGAACACTCTTGATCCACTTAACTGATCAAACAAATCATCAATCCATAGAAGAGGATACTTATTCTTCCGCGTCACCTTCTTCAACTCGCGGTAGTCCACACAATCGAAGGGAACCATTGGTCTTGGTAGCAAACACAACTAGTGCTCTCCAATCAGAAACACCTTCTTCAAAAGATCGCTTACTTGCACCCCGATCTCTCGTTGCTCCCTTGGCACCATACGATGAATTGGCATCACTATAGATCTGGCATCTTTCACTAAATCAATCTAAAACTCATTCTCTCGGTATGGTTGAAGTCCGGTCACTTCCCCGAAGATGTCCGGATACTCACCATCAATAAGCACATCTAACAAATCATCATGCAGTATGTTGAGGGAATTTAGAAAACCAGTCATCACCCCATCACTAGGTAGGCAACCAAACAGTACCCTCCTCCCATCATCCATTCTAATGGTCACCGAAGGCCCCTCACAATCAACTACCACCCCATACCTTTAGAGCCAATCGTCTCCCAAAATAATGCTAAACCTAGTAAAGCCCAAAACAAAGCAATCACAAGCAAACATACTCCATGACTCGATATGACCAAATTACGACAAATCATACTAAGGCTAGTCGAACCACCGATCGGGTTCGTCATAACTAATTGTCTATCGACTATCTTGGGTTCCAGTCCCAACCTATATACTAGGCCACTAGTTATGAAGGAGTTGGAATCCCCGGTGTCAAACAGTACACGAACAGGAACATTAGAAGCAGAAAGCATACCTTGAATGACGATATTCTTTCCCTTCTCCACTGTAGTTGCGACATTCGACGAAGAAGTAACAGCGTTGATAGCATATGCTTTCACAATCTGCTTCTCTTTAATGGGGTTGTGGACATTTATCCTTTTGATGTCCCATTTTCCCGCAATTGAAGCACTTCCTATCTGCTGGCTTTGCTCGACAATCTTTGGCATAGTGGCCCTTCTTACCACAGCTATAGCACTCAACATATTTCTTACTCTTCTTCTGACCATCATTAGCTTGGTTCTGTTTCCTCTTGTTTTGTGAATTATTCTTGCCTCCACCTCTTACCTGCGGCTTTGGTTCCCCTGCAGATGTAACAGCAACCTCGGTCTTTGACTTAGGGTAAAGGATCTCAGATCTCAATGCTTTCCCACAATAGATTCAAATGTCTCATCGATGTGGTTTATAAGCCTTTCACCCAAGTACTTATCTAAGCCAGTTATGAACTTATCGTTCTTCTTCTCGACAGTATCGATAAAAGATAATCCATACTTTGATAAAGTATCAAACTCAACAATATACTCTGAGACTGCCCTACCATTCTGCTTAAGGTCCATGAATTTCCTAAACAATTCTAATTTCTGAGCAGCTGGAATAAATTTATTACTGAACCACGTCTTAAACTGATCCCAAGTAACTTGATCCTCTGGAGTAGCCGCTTTGATAGCATTCCACTAATTCATAGCCCGTCCTTGAAGCTGATGCGATGCTAGCTTTTTCTTCATTGCATCATCGATTCCCAAATCCTTGAAGTTGCGCTCACAACTAATCCAGCCAATCTTGAACTTCGTAGCCAATTTTGGTCCATGGAGCGGCTTCCCTCCAAGGCAAGTATAATCCTTGTTAAGCTTGGCGAAGTTGGATCTAGGTGCCTGCACCGCTGCACCACCACCATTAGCAGCAATAGGTCCCTGAACATCCCATAGCATCTCCCTCATGAAGGTAGTAAACATCGTCCTCGTGTAAGGAGCACTCCTATTATTGGCCCCTGAACCCGTACCCCTCGTATATCGGCTCATCGTCCAGTCTGTAAAGAGAAAACGATTAAGCATCTCCATAGTGGTGCCAGTGCAGTGCAACTTCATCCTTAGATATACTAATAGTATATATATATAGCTTTTAAAAACCAAAATATTACAAATACGCGCTCTCATATATGTATATTATTTCTCCCTGGTGTTTATCCCTCGGTTAACTACGGAACCTAGGCTCTGATACCAAGTCTGACAGCCTGCCCTAGACCAGCCGACATTTCCTCGAAATGCATTGTGCCAATGCCGACTGGCACGAGACGGTGGCCAAAGAAAAGGGTTTAGAACTATGAATCACTAAAGAACCTGTATTATATCTCATAGCGCATGGAGTAAAATATAATAACAACATAACTTGACATAAAACTGGTGAGATAGTGCATAAGCTGAGAACTAATTCTTCATAGCAGCGGAATCCAAAATACATCTTATGATCCAAACCATTATTACAACTTCAAATATTGTCTCTAAAGAAAAATAGAAAAGGTACAATACTAACTCCCAAAGTAGTAACCAGCAACAACATAAGGAGAATATATGTAAATAGTACGTGGAAGCCTCCTATTTGTCTCCGGACAACTACTCGTGCATACCACCTAACATGTCTCTAGTTTGCTCGTTTAGGAGCACCAAGAGTAATAAGAATGGACATAAAACTCTAGGTCAAAAAAAGTCTGGTATGAGCTATAGCAGCAAAACAGAACAATAACAAGTGTAAATAATCATACGTGAACCTGGGCCTGCAACCGAAGAGTTAGCACAATAAGATGTACAGTACTCTAAGGTAACACTAACATAAAGTGTAAAATAGGGGTGTGCATGTCATGGTGATAGAAAACATCAAACATAGAAGTCGGCCTCACATCTCTCACTCAATGCATAATGCATACGATATCCACCACTTTGATCACCAAATCCTTTGCTACGACCACTTTGCCGACCCCATTGTGCTGGTCCATAGCCACTAATCCCTTGCTATGTCCACTTTGCCCCATGGAGTCATGACGACTCCCTGCACTGGCTCATAGCCATGCTACGATGACTTGCCTTTGGGAGTCTTAACGGTCCCATTGCGCTGATCCATAGCCACTAATCTGTCTCTCTGTGGTGAACTAAAGCTATAGATATCAATAAACCCATTGCACACGTCCCGCAGCAAAGCCCAACTTTAGAAGTTAACTCGTTGGTTCCCATCTGGGTCCTGAGTTATAACATCCCACTTGGAATTCCTTTGCATCTCGGGCTTTGGTTGAATTGGAGTTGATCTTCAGAAGATTCATCACTTAGTAGTAGTGGAAGCTCAATTCGGCTCGGTTCGATCTACCTTAGTTGGTTCGGTTCGAATACGTCATCCCCAGACTTCCCATTTGGTTCGGTACTCCACTTTAAGTTGGTTCGGTTCGGTCATCCCCATCTGGTTCGGTTTGGATGGTGCTCCAGCCGCGGTTCGGTTTGGTGCTCCTTTATTTCCAGATCCTGGTTCGATCCCGCTTCCTAGCTCTAATCTGATTCGATCCCCACGCCAAGCTCCGGTCCGATCCCAGTTCCAGTTCAATGTAGGTGACCTTCCTTTTTTCAATGCACAAATCTTGCCACTACTCCGGTTCGGTTCGGATATTTCCGATCCGATCCCCTATCTCAATCCAATACGGAATACTGGCACTTTTGCAACAAGCCTGTCTTGTCCATTCTCGCCATACGACGACGTTTTCAACTATTCTACCCTTACTAAACAATCATAAAGCATCCCAAACAGTAGTAATAGCATATAGAGATAATCAAGAACATCAAAATATCAAGCATATGGGTTACTTAGGATCAAACATACCCTAAAACCCTGAAATTTCCCTTAATCCCTTTAACCATGTTTTAAAAATAGGATTAGCAAACTTAATCCAAATTAACCCAAATTTTTATCAGAGCCATAAAATAATATTTTAGAATTTTTACATATATTTTCAGATTTTTGTGAGCCATAATTTCGCTAATTATCACTAATCACCCCTAATTTGTTGTAATTAGTGAATAAAAGTGCTAATCACTCACCTTGGCCATAAATAAATTCTTAGATCTGAAAGCCCACTGATTTGGGTCGAATTCCTATGCAGCATCTTTAACTCTGATTTGATGCCAATCCGCCTTGATTTAATGTAGATTTGCTTAATATTGGATTGAAAAGTGATTAAAGATGAATTTAGAAGATGGAGGCCATTGTTAGGGTTCAAAGAATGTTTGTGGCGGCTAGAAAACTGAGATGAGATGGTTTCCTAACTGATTTCATCCTCCCCATTACCCCAATCATGAAATGGGTTATGGGCCCTTCCACTAATTACCCTATTAAGCCCGGTTAAGTTGCTTTTCACCTTCCAAACCTTATTTCTACCATATCTCCCATGCATTAAGTCCGTTTGATTAATGTGACCACTCTACGGAAAGGTAAACCATCATCTAAATCCAATGGAAACGGTTTCAGGTCAAATATCTTTACCAATCAAAAGTTATAGGCAAAATAAGTTTTGCCAGGGGTAAAACGGTCATTTAAAATTCAGAAAAAATCGTGAACATGGGAAATGATCCCAATAATCGTCTTCCAAAGTTACACGACCATACGACTTCATATGAGAATGCAATAAATATTCTACGATCCTCCGATGTGTAGAATGCGGGTCGTTACAGTTAAATACATATCAAGTGAAAATCCAGCATTCGTCGTGAAATTTAGCTCATCGCCAAATACATCCTCCATCTTTAAGTTGGACAACAAGTTTCAGTGTTCGAACCCGTCATCAAAAACCAATGTTGCTTCTCTATTGTATCTGCCGCCAAGCATTGCAGCTGCTCTATCGTCAAATCATTCCAAGCATACTGAATCTCCTCTATGAGTTTATCTTGTTTGTTTGTGTCTACAATCCTTGTGTGTTTGACTGATAATCACCAGACTCTTATGAACAAGATTTTACCTAACACTAGATTGCCTACAAACGACGTTCTAAGCTAAGCTTAGCAAACATTTCAAAATATGAAATCAATAGTCATATAAATTCCTAAATTATCGTATAAGCATCCATAATAGTGTCAATAAATTAAACATAACCCATATATAGCAATCAAAGTAGAATAGATGTCCAAACAGCCTAAATCATGCAATATGGTCGAAATAGCGCATTATAGCGCGTAAATAGGTAAAATGTGATAATCATGTTTAAAACTACTTAAGTTACTTTTTAATATTTTATTTATCATTTAATAAGTTTAGTTATCCTAGAAGATATATATTAACATTGTAAATTATCTCATAATATTGATTATGTATTGTGCGAGCAACTACATTTCAGTGAGAAACAATATCATTCACCTCAATCAAACAGTCAAAACTGCTCTACAATATAGTGCTCGCAAATATGAGCTCGATAGAAGAAAGGAAGTCTAAATCTGACCTCCTATGTAGAAGTTATAAATGATACAAGTTGGATGATTAATTAAGTAATTAACCAACTTAATTAAATGCTTAACACCTTAATAGCCTTCTCTTAATTATTTCTTCCTTAAATGCAAATGCGTAGGCACCTGTACATTCAAACCCATTTGTTTGATCCCTTCTCTCCCTCATCTCTCCTTCGATTCTCAATGAAACTCTTACCTGTCTTTGCCAAAACACTTAGCTACAAACCTACTATGCACCCTACCCCACTACACAAGGACCGATCAAGTCCCCAAAAACCCGACATGGTGTAACGCCTAACAAATGCAAAATAGTAATATGATTAAGTAAACATCGGAGCTCTGGATTTTGTGGATAGGTGCATCTCACAAAGCCAAGCTGATGTGAGCCTCCTTTGCTCCAATCTTCTATCCTAACAGCGAGGAATTTGTGCCTTAGTCGGTGGGCGTCGATCTTGCCTGTGTAGGGACATAGAATACAAGAGTCACTTAGGCTTAGAGAGATTTGTCACATGATCGCAATCGGTTTTAGGATTTTTAATGGCTTAAATCTCTAGATTTTGATTTTGATTAAAAGGAAGAAGAGATGGACATAGTTTTTGTTCATATCAATGAAATAATAATTGTGTTTGAAAGAGGAGAGTGAAAAGGGTTCTAATGAATTAAATAATATTATTCAATCCTAAACTTAATTATATTCTCAAACCAGAAAGTAACGTGCGTTTTGATTCGTTACGATTAAATGACACATCCAATCACTATAAAAGTTGACAGCATGTATCACCTCAACGACCTAGTTCCGGTGATATAAATCTCATCTCAATTTGAGACTACATCCCGAAAAAACAATTTACACTTATTTCGAGATAGTTTTAACTTCCAAATGGTATGAACTCAAAATATAGCGATTCATATACTTTTATCCACGTAACAAACACTATGAACCCACTGGAAATTTATCAAGTCCTACTTCGATCGTGTGTGAAATATCACATTTGGAACCATTAATTACTTCACGATCAATATTTAAAAAAATCGTTAAAATACGGTTAGCTACAAAAGGCTTATGTGGTTTTGTTCTTTTAGCTTATGCATGCTGCTTTTTGGATGTTTCAATAAGTACTCAGATAATCATTCATAACTTTGGTCTTTTGATTTTTTTCCTTTGACCTATCTCTTTGATTCAAGCTGGCTTCTTATAGTTTTGTCTCAGTATGCTTTTCCTTTGAATCCTGTTTATTCTGACATCTTTGATATTCTTAATTACCTACTTGATGTTATTCTTCGGCCTGGATTAGGAATTCTTGCTTGGGTTGTTCTCAATTGTTCGAGGGTCTACGAATTTTAATATGTTTCGGAATATACCCAATTCAAGTCTAATTGAAATCTATCAAATTCTAGGCAATTTGTGAATCTACTCAATTGTTATCCATTTATGAATCAAACTAGTTCTAATCTAATATAGAATCTACCTAATTCTAATCTATTTGAAAATATACCCAAAGCATGACACCTTCATATTGTGACACACTATTAGCATGCATTTTACTTATTAACATGTTTTTAAACGTACTTTTAGTCATCATCATCCATCTAACAACCACCTTTTGGATGGCATGAATTCTCAGTTACTTAGTTTATCCTAATGAATCATTCTTAAAGTAATTTGATGAAGGACAAAGAGAAATAAAATTTCCTAATAAATTCTGTTAAATGTTTCACTATTGTTTCCTTGTTAATTTCTCAGTAAAAGGTACAAATAATTTAAATTGAAGGAATAAATTTGAAAAATGAGTTGGTATCTTTTGAAAAAGCAAAACTTTCTACTTATCTTGTTATATCAATGAGTCAGTTTTAACCCAAAAACTTAGATTATAGACTTAACAATTTACCGTTAAAGAAAAATGTGTCAGGTAAATATTGATAAGATTATACTTAGGAAGATTATCCTTAAAATAGATGAGTCATTCCATGTCGAGCCACATTCTTTATATGAAAATCCTCACAATTTTCTTTATTTTTGTGTCGATACATTGGAAATTGAGGATGAGACCCACATAGGACGTTCCCTTAAAGTTTAAATTTCATAAGTGCCATATACTTTTGCAGAAAAGCATGTCAAGAATTCATTTCTTAGGAGATACATAAAATTATCCCATGATCATAAAAAGTAGGACAAGAAAAAATATTTTGAAGAGATGCATTCAAAGTAGTACTTAATGAATTAGGTTAATCTTCCCTTTATGAACATAATTTTCATCTACTACAGAACATTTTCAGCATGTATTTGTTCCATGCTCATTCGCTTAATGGTAGCTAAAATAACTTTCTACCTTCATACTTTTCTTGGTGGACAGAGAGAGTTGGATAGTGAGGTCCTCCATGAGCTTCTAAGAAGATCCGAGAGAAGCTTTGATTGAGCAAGATGAGGATTTAATCTCATTTTTTCTTTTTGATAGATAAAAGGGTAAGGTAACGTGGAAAAACCCTTTTAGTAGATCGAGATGTATCCTTATTTGCCATTACTTAAATTATTAAATCCTTGATCTTATTTGCCGTAGCTTTTAAAAAAGTACTCTTGATAGTATTTTGACAGTTGTCATGTTTTGAGAGCATGTAATTCGTAAACGTGGTTGTATTCATGCTCCTTCTTTGAGATGTGATCAAGAAGACACTTTTGTTTGTCTTCTTTTATAACTTGAAGATCAAGGTGGAAGGGTAGTTCGAGAGTAAACAATTTAAGGTTAATGCAGAAGGTGATATTTTCAGAGACAGGACAAACGACAAGGTTCAATGACGATTTGATGCTATCCTTCTAGCACCAAAAAAGGTAGTGCAAGTTTTCATCACACTAATACCCCGAGGCTTAGAATTAATATTTGGGAGGTAGTTGACATATTATATATATATAGTGTAATGCTGGAAGAAAATATAAACTAACTCAAACAAAAAGGTATTACATTGTATGAATGATGTCAAATATTGAAAAAATAAAGTATCAAAAGGAAATAGCACCACAAATTATTATGGTGGTTTGGGACGAATGTCCCTGCATCCACTATTTTTTTCTTACTTAATTACTCTTTTTTTTTCTAGAGGCTTGTTACAATTTAGACGTTTTTGCCATTATTGATTTTTTTTGGAATCTGGAGAAGCACATTCTTCAACCTCTTTCTTTACACCACTTGAGGTGTCTCTAAGAAAAAATGTGTCAAATATCACCTAATGATCATGGTCTCTGGTAAAAACTTTATTCTATTCCACATTTCTTTATCACTTCCCAATTCTTCTAATGTAACTTGTGATATCAAAGTTCATTATGATCTTACAATATGTGTAGCAACAGTACAACCAGAATCAGAAAACTACATTGGGGACTTCGAAAATTCTTATATATAGTCTCATCTTTTCGACAAACACCTCAGAAACTAGGAGGTGAGCAACTGTTGGAGATCCTATACCCTATCGACAAAATTCGAAACCACACTTCAACAATAGAACGTTAAAATAAAAAAAAATCTACATGCAATGTGTAACAAACCGAATATTCTCAATTTACAAAAAAAAAAGCCATATATAATAAGAAAAAAAAGTATAATCGTAGGTAAATAACTCTTACTGTCGTAGAGAATAGGTCAATGCACGCAAACACCTGATGAGATGGATTATGCCATTAATCCTATCACAGTCCAGACACAGAAATGCAGAAATTTAAACAACACCAAGTTATACTGGTTTGGCACTAATACTTGCGTCCACTTCATAGTAACTATTCATCATCATTGTTACAATTACAAGAGTAATCCAACTCCAAACACTTTGAATTTACAAAGTTATCAATGTAAAGTGGCAAAGTCCTTGCTAACTTCCTACAAGGCCCAAATAGCCATTAAAATCCTTCTAAGTCCACAGAGTTCTGAATACGCTTTAATGTCCAAAAAGCAAGCCAAAATCCATTATAAATGCCAAAATGTGGTGAGATAACTTCTCAATGAAGTTTACAAGTCCAAAAGACCTTCTAAATCCATTAAAATGCTCAAGATCTAGCTTCCCAAGTGTAGGAATGAAATAGCCAGAAGATACTGAAAATAACCAAGTCCAGGGGTACTTATAAGAGTAGGGATACAGGATTTCGTATCCCCAAAAAATTCGTATTCGTGGATAATTATCGATCCGGGTAACTAATCAATCTCCCTGATGCTACTTGATCGAAGAAAATGACTTCCATGACAAAAGCCATATAAGAACAGTCTCTTCATATACCATGATTTGAACCAAATCCAAACCAATCCAATCATGATTGCCAGATATGAAATACCTTTTCATGTCCTCATGCCTTCATCAATCTTTGAATGAATCAAGCCGAAGTCTGTAGGAGTAAAGTATCGAGCCATATTTTGTATCCTAGCCGGGATATGAAATTCTAGAGTGCCATAAGGGATATGAAATCTCCCTTAAAACCATCAATAACGATCCTAACTCTTCCTAATACAAAATTTTGTATTGGCATGCTTGAGTACACCTTCTGCATAACTCGTAGACATGAAATCCACAATGGCCGGCTGGATACGAAAATCCCTGAAACGACAGAGTATGAAATAACACTTCGTATAATGAATGCCGATCCTGAGAGAAGTGAGCTCTAGCGTCCAATATCTGATTCAACATCAAGCCAAAATTATTCGATCTGAAGTAGTTGAGCCTAAATTGCATGTTGAGCCAAGTTTACCGATCCAAGAAGTAAACCATATTACCAGCTCGAACACTTTGCGACTTCGATTAAATCGCCTTGTGTTGTCATAAGCTCGTACTCGAGATTCAAGCACTTATAAAACTGTGAATCCGTCATGTGATTGCCTTGCCAAAAGGTGGGCCAACACTTGCACCTCAAAACAAGTCTTACTTATAATAGGAAGACATGTTTTGAAGAATGTAGAAATCCATGAGCCAAGATTTGCGAGGATCTGGATAGAGCTCCAGTAGCCAGAAAACCATAAAATCGCGATCACATCACATCATATTAGAAAAAAGAAATCTAAAACCAAAGGGACTTGACCGTCGCTCTAGATCGTATTACGAGAGATAACCAAAATAACCAGAATAACAGGGAACTGTGAAATCGAAGTAACCTGAGATCCAGAAAAGCATAATAGCCAATAAACACATAACTATATGATTAAACGAACCCAAGAGCTGGAGTAACCAATAACCAGATAACTTAACAGATCTAGTATGGGCTTGCCAAAAACTGAGAAGATGACCAACGAAAGCCAGAATAGTCCAAGATGCCCTTGTCAAAATCCAATAAGAGGACCAAATAAATCCAGAAGAGTCCAAGACGCCCTTTCCAAAACCTTACAAGAGGACCAAGGAAAAGCCAAATGTGTAGGGCCCTACCCACCACTAAACAAGGTTGTCTTGCCAAGACCAGACAAGATGGACTGCCCCTTCCTAAGAAAAGTCCTTACTTAGGGACCAGATTTTTGTACTTAGCGAGAAAAGTCCTTACTACGCCAAGTCCTAAAATTTTAAATTCCCATTCAAGATTTGAAACTCCATAAGAAGCATCCCGACAAGCGAAGCAATTTTATTAAAGTTTCCAAGGGTTAGAGTTTTTGGTAAAGCCAAAGGAAAACCTAACGGTTCATGTCGAACAGAGAGCACACCTAGGGGTTAAGGCATAATAATGTACATGGGTGCGTTAACTTAGTCGTTTTCGATTTCAAGTCCATTGAGTTTCGTTAAGTTTGAAGGGGATGGACTAGCATCGGGTATACAGCATGCCTAGAGTCCACACCGGTCACCATACATGGATAGGTTAACATAGCCATTCTTAAGCCAGCAAAAGAAAAATAAATAAAGGAGATCGGTCGGTTTATCGTCTGCAAATATCATGCCTAAGGATTAAGGCCTAATCCCATGCATGGAAATGCAGGCTTAGCCCTCCAAACTCCCGAGCTAGGTAATCAAAAATGGACAAAGGAAATTAGAGGGTTCACTGTCCATAGAAAGCATGTCTAAGGATTAAGACCTAATCCTATACACTGGTAGCCAGATTTAGCCCTCAAATATCCCAAGCCAGAGAACCAATGATGAAAGCTGGAGATTAGAGGGTTTCTCATATATAAAGAGCATGCATAAGGATTAAACCCTAGTCCCGTACAGGGGTAGGTAGACTTAGGCCCTTCGAAGTCCAATGCCAAATTACCAGAGATGAGATTAAGAGATTGGACGGTTTCTCTTCCACAAAGAGCATGCCTAGAGGTTAAGACCTAATCACGTACATGAGTAGCTGGACACAATCCCTCTACAATCCTATAATCATGAAAACCATGGACGTTACTTAATTATGAGGCGGACGGTTTATAGTCGGGTACAGAGCACGCCAAGGGATTAAGTCAATCCAATATGTGTGTGATTCATCTTGAAATCGTCTGTAATTGGAAAACCAGAGGTATAGTATCCATAAGCCTAATGTTCATGAGGTCAGAGCCAATATAACTAGAGTCGAGAGACGATAAGCCAGATTTTTATCACCAAATAGCCCCAAATATATTAGATAAAAGTCCAGATAAACATAGGGTCGTATCCACAAAATGGAAGACCCAATAATCATATCCACAAGTGATAAGATCAAAATACCTGATAACCTAAAATACGAATTCCATAAATATGAAAGATGAAACCAAAAGAGCCAGAATTTGCAAAGACAAAATCCAAAGTGTGGAAGAAAGAAAAGCCTATAAACCGAAAAGCCGAGGAACTAAAAACAAAGAAATCCAAAATCAAAGAGCTGCAAAACCAGAAAGTCCATAAAACCACATCAATCAATGATTAAGCCAACTTAGCATTTGCCAGAATTGGACGATCCTTTGCCCTAAACCAAATTAGCCTCAAGAATTTTCTTCTCGGTCCTCGCATCCTCTTCCCCCAAAAACCGATCTTCCTTAAAATAAAATTCACCAAGGTCCCTCAGTGAGAACCATTGAAGTGAGATCTTGAAATACATCTTCTATAGTATACCCGAAACAATAGCCATTAAAACAATAGAAGGGTTCTATCGATATACCGAAGCCACAACAGCATTAAACCTCTCCAAGAATTTGTGCAAAATCTCTCCAGTCCTTTTCTTAATCACCGTCAGAGTCATCACATTCTTAGGTCAAACAATATGAACCCTAAATTATTCGATGAATTTTCTAACTAAAACATTCCAGTTATTCATTGATTTATTCTCCAACTGCTGAAACCAAATAGCAATGTTATCCATAAAATAGAGAGGGAAGCACTTCACTATAACTCCAAAGCCGAAAGTACTTCCATGTGGCACATATAGTGCATCAAATGAACCGTGGTATCCTTCCTATCATCGAAAGCCTCCAATAAAGGCAGCTTGAAATCCGGCGAGTTCTGAGAATTCCTAATAACCTAAGTGAGTGGACTACACGTAACATAATCCAGGTCTGTAAGAGATGCTCCGCCTCGAGTGTATCATCAAATAACATCGACGATCTGAGCACAACCACCATTACCAAGCAAACATTTTGAATCATTCAAACCTACATTGGTGCCCTTGGTGTCGGTTCTAGAATTAATGGACTGATGAGCCCCAGCAAAAATATCTAACTCCACCCTAGCTTAAGGTGCCACGATCGACATAAATCCAACTTCTGAAACCACGGGAGTACCTGCATCCAGAGTTGTGCACAGCAGCTCGAGCTACATTACCAACACCAGAACCTAAAACCCGACGAACCAAAACCCAAGTCAAACCTTTAGCGGATTTGGGGATGTTTGCCCCCGAGTCTAGCTGATCTGGCACTTATCATGTAATAACCCACCCGGAATGGGCCTAAATCCCGATCTAGAAAAGGCATATCGCGGACTACCTAGAACCAGGGCAGGAAACAAAGGAATTTGGGTCATCGTGGATCGCTTGACCAAAAGTGCAAGATTCTTTCCTATAAAATCGACTAGGACAACGTCGAAATTGGTTGAACTTTATATAAAATGGATTGTTCGATTCCATGGTATCCCGAAGAGCATAGTGAGTGATCGAGATCCATTATTCATGAGTGAATTTTGGAAGAGTCTGCAAGAAGCTTTGAGAACTGACTTGTGCTTGAGTACGGCTTATCATCCCCAAACTTATAGTCATACCAAGAGAGTCAATCGAGTTTTGGAAGATCTCCTGAAGGCTTGTGTGTTGGACTTCGTAGGATCGTGGGAATACCATCTACATCTAATCGAGTTTGCATATAATAATAGTTGCTAGTCTAGCTTTGGGATGGCACCATACGAGGCGTTGTATGGGAGACCATGCAATTCTCCGACATGTTGGTTAGAAACTAGAGATAAGTTGGTACTTGGGCCAAAGATGATAAGAGAAACCTCAGATTGTAGCTAGATTGTTCAACAACAAATGAAGGTAGCACAAGATCATTAAAAGAGTAATGCTGATAAACGTCGAATAGATTTGGAATTCAACGTTTCTTATATGGTTTTCGTGAAGATTTCGCCATTGAAGCATGTGATTAGATTCGAAAGCAAATGGAAGTTAGCTCCTAGGTTCGTTAGACCATTTCTGATAGTCGAGGGAATTGAAAGCTCGCATATAGATTGGAGTTACCCGAGAAGATGTCGAGTGTGCATAATGTTTTCATGTGTCGTTTCTATGGAAGTTTTTGCATGATTTGTGACAATCCCAAAACCCCGTGCTACGGTGTTAAGGATAATCATTGGAATATAACACATTAATCATCATTAGCAGAGTACAGATAATAGCATAAGCAGGAAATAGAATAATTTACACAAATATGACAGGGTAATCATACATATCACAACATCAGAGAGCACAGTGCAGGATACAACTTAGTGCATAAAGATACATGATCAGTCTACATCGCCATAAGTGGTATGTATACATAGAGAGTACATAAAGAAACATCAGTCTACATCGCCTGAGGCGAAATCATATACATATAATAACAGCGGCGGAAAATCAATTGTCAGCACTGTGAAGTCAAGCCTCACCATGATCCAAAAGGTGCACCTCTGCTGTGGTGCAAAGCCAAAATATGCTAGCTACCTGTTACTGGGCTGCCCGTGTGAAAATAACGGGGGGCACCCGAGTTTGCAAGGTGAAACAAACTACGAGTCAATCATGGGACTGGTATGAGAAATCTACTCAACTAATTAAACAACAATAATAAGGCAAATTAAGGGACCACGCTGCTTTCGCGGAACGGGTTTACTCCAATGATTACTAGTGCATGAAATAAAGTAAATTATTAAATCATCGCAATGCTTTTTATAAAAATGAAACCATTATAAGACTCATGTCCCATCACATAATGCAGCGCAAGCCGGAGGATAGAGTTTTCACCTTATAATGGCCAAGAGATGCTTTATACGTGTAAAACAAAAGTGTTTCATATTATTACTAGTGCATATATGTTTCAAAAGCGAATTCAATCATAAATATCAATCGTAGACCGCATAAATGAGCCATACCACTATGTCGCCATACTAGTAATACAATCAAATCCGCAATTTCGTATTGGAAATTGGATTCCATCATGAGTCGAGGCAAGGGGCAAGCTCCTCTCCGTTCGAGACACTCTAGCAAATGTCTCAGGATCACACACAGCGGTCCTTGGAATCGGCTGGGCCGGTCCTCTCTTACTTTTGAGGATTAGTCATTCTTGAACACACGTTTCCCAGTCCTTGCAGACCTATAATCGAGGCGCCTCGCATTCCAACAACCACACAGGTGAAAAGTATATATAAATGTCAGGGGTGGTAAGTCACTGACACCACCGTAGCTAGAAAAAAACGTCGTGTTCTCCCAGTGGTCACTATCCCGTTTTTGACTCATACCGAGGTGTGAGGCTCGCGAATCAACGCTATACACAAAGCTACTCCACATAGGCCATGCTTTGATCATCAACCACAAGACTTTGATTTTCAACAGAAGCCTTGATCGTATGTCACTTAGGCGTGCCACACAGGAAATTCACTCCATGCGACTGATTTCTATCAATATATAACCTCTGAGCTCGTACGTCTCCGAGAAGGGCGCTAAGCAAGAGAATAAATTTTCCACCGCCAAACAGATATATATTTAATAGAGATCAATCAGATAGAACAAAATCCAATGTCAGACATACAGTCCATTTACCAGTTCGTTCTGGGTTTGAACAAAGCCGGAGGCACCAAATTCCTCGCATATCCGTACAACCAACAATACGTCCGGACGGCTACCACTTCAGCTCCTTCAAGGTAGCTACTCCAATCATGAGCATCAGTAGCGCCCATCCATCCAATGTGAAGATCGTCGGTCTTGAACCGTTTCCAACTCTTCGACTTCAAACCGTCGATCGATTATTTGAAATGAGAATTAACTCGGCCTTTTCAAATAATCCACGTATAATTAGATTTTCAAATCAATTCTTCACAGGGTTAAATCATTTGACATTCACATTTCAGTTCTTTAGTATAATTTTCGTGTCAAACACATTCAACCACCAAATATCAAGCAAACCAAGAAGAATCGGTTTATTTCCATTATATATCGTCTATAATATTTTATAATGATATATCGCAACTTTTATTTATTTATTTAGAAACGGCCCTATTTAATTAAATGACGTTTCAGGTCGTGCCGAGGCACTGGCGCTGTTTTTCCCTAAATTTGTTTTACACATATCTAAAATTCTAACCGTTGGATCTTAACAAAGTTTATATCGTTGGGAAGATATTCCCAAAGCGAACCCAACGGTTCCAATTTCGTGAAAATCTGATGGTCGGATCTTTCGGTATAATCGTTTGAAGTTACGATTTCAAAACGCGAACTGCACGGCCTCGATTCGTTTTAATTTAATTTATATATATATATATATATATATATATATAATTCATTCAGCGATTTCTATATCGTTTTCACTTCAAATATTTCACTAACACCTTTATATTTGGAATAAATTCGCCATAACCTCCTTTGTATGGGAAGGGGTTTGGAAATTCATTGCGCCGTATTAGGTACCCAATAAATCCTAATAAGCATGCACATATTTATAGTTATATATTCCGGTGTCCACAGGGGAGTGTGTATAGATCATAACTCCAGAGAATAAATTCTCGTCACCCTATAAATGGTTTTTGTGCCTTAATGACCAGAGAGACGTGTTTATTGTCATCTCCAGACCCATGTGGGGTTTTTATTAATCTTGCAATTTACCGTAACAATTTATATAGTCCAGATCAGTCATCAGTTCAACCTGTAATATATAGTCATCGTCATACAATTCTCTCGCTCGTATGGTAAATCTTTAACCTCGTCACACAAGCTCCAAATGCTTATGTGGTATATGATGAAGTATGCCTATCATCAAGAAGTATGCCATGTAGTGTAGTTCAAAATTAATTGTTACTATCCTATAGCGATGTTTATTATTACACACAGAACAACCAACACTCCGCATCCAATGGCATTCATAGGAGTTGATATAATAATAAAATTTGCACATCCAACTCATTAAGGTTTACCTATTTGTCGGGCACGCAAATAAATTCTTTACTTAACAGCTAATCCATTTCCTGTTCAACACATGTGTGTGTGTGTGTGTATATATATATATGCAAAACTAAGCTAAAAATAATATTTCTATCAAACAATGGTTTATTTCCACTTATGGTTATTTTTAACACTTCCTACACATGTTAAAAATAATATTTTCAAACCATAGATATTTATTTGAACAAGTGGTTATTATTAACACTTCACGTTTCGCATAAAAATGACATTTTTGGCGAACAAAAATATATTTCAACACATGACTATTTTATTTAGTTCACCTACATGTTAAAAATAATATTCATAGCAAACAAATATTTGTTTCAACACTTATACATTTTTAGCGGGTCATTTACATGATAAGAGTGATATTTTTATCATCTAATATATTCATTCAACACATGAACATTTTTAGCACTTCATATTCATAATAAAAGTGTAAATTTTATTGTTAAATCTATATATTCAACACCTGACTATTATCCACTTCACACATACGATAAAAATATGATTTTTATTGTTCTAATCCTTTATTCAACACATGAATAATTTCTATAATTTTTATATATAATAAAACTGTGATTTTTAATGTTAAAACAATTTATTTAAAACCCGAATATTTTATATAGTTTAGATATGTGATAAAATGTTATTTTTATTTTTCAAAGAATTTTATTCATCACATGAATTTCTATTCAACACATGAATTTCTATTCAACACATGAATACGGTTTCAACACATGAATATAGTTTCAACATATGAAAATAATTCTAACACATGAATATTATTGAAAATTTCGGCAGCATAATGACAGGGTATTTAAAACTGGCACCGTCCCGAGTACGGCTCCTCGTTCGACCTTAAAACCTCGCAGTTTTTGACAATGGGGATTTCGTACATCTAATTCGCACGCAAGCGAGTATGTTTTTCTTTTCCACAATTTATTCCAATTTTGTTTCAATCACAAATGGGTATTATTCAACCACAATGGTATTTTTCAACCACAATCCAAACAAAATCAACCACAAACAATCTTATCGACCATTCGCATTATTCACCAAATTTTTCAAACAAATTTACAATTAATAAATATCGCCTATGGTTTGTGGACGGGGGGAGTATATATATATATATTCGTATATAAATATATTTTATTTCCATTCCAACACACATATCATTTATACAATGCATGTATAATTCATACTTCGCTCGTACAACTTATACAATGCGTATACATGAGGTATACAACACGTATATAATTCATATTTCGCTTATAAAACGTATACAACACATGTCCATTCACAAGTTCGGTATAGAAATCTCACATTGGTTGTTGCTTTTCTAAAAATCCTAGCAAGCTCAGAAAAATCCCCGGACACTTCTAGACTGTAGAGAGCGTCTTTGCGGTCACGATGTTTCATGTTTCATCGAATTTCGTTAACACACGATAAAGATACGATTTTTTTAAAGTTTGTAACACTTAAAAGTGTTATTTTCAGTTTTGAAAATCAAAGCTGTATACCTCCTTTGTACCTTCGAAACTTGGTTTCGAATTTGCGGCAAATCCGTTGCACGAGAGGTCGATCAGCTTATACTACTTCGAAGAGGAAGGAGAGGGGTTTCCGCGCCTGGTGGTCACAGCCAGTTCAATCACCTCTGGCGATGGTGGCGGCGGCGGCGGCGGAAAGGTTGGGACTTTGGGGAGGTCGTTCGCATGAAATACAAGACGATATAGGGAGTGGCGGGTATGGATTTGAAGAGGAGGAGGAGAGCTACAAAAAGTTGAACTGGGGGTGGGGCTAATGGTGGCTGTGGCGGTCGGAAAATGGTCAGGAAGGGGGAATATCGTGCGTCATCGGAGTCGAGGGAGGTGGGGGGGTTTTGAAGTTTTTTTTTTTAAATTTATGAATGGAAAATTTCTATTGGCCGGGGCTTTATTTAATTTTCTAAATAGTGCTCTTCCATACAAACACCAATCCAAACCCAACGACTGTCGTCCCTAGCTAAATACCCCTATCCCGAACACAATGGGATATGTTTTGTAGGCCAATTCGACTGTTACAGTCTGTTATTCTTCAAATTAAAATATAAACATTCAATATTCGATTTGAACGTACACTTCAATTTTCCAGGGCCACAAACTGATTCGAAAAATTCCAGAAAAATAAATCTAGCTATATTTTGATGCTAAGGTCCCAACAAAACTAGTTTCGTCGAATTTGGAGACCGTTTGAAAAATGGCCATTTTCTGGTCAATCCAATTTAATAGAAATCAACCAAACACGTTTTCTTTTGCCACGCTCACATACTAGCTTCAAAAATTATGAAATTTGAAACTTAGCAAAAATTTGACATCCCGGTTGCAACAAAAGTGGTTTCGTTGAATTCCGAGGTCGTTTGCAAAATGTCTATTTTCAAGGGCTATATATTCTCTTTAACGACCTTTCTAAAAATTCATTTGGCCATAACTTTTGATTTCCGCAATGAAACTTCGATTTTTCAGATTCGTTAGAAAGATATTCATAAACAGATTTAAATATTTTTGGTTTCACTAAAATCCGTTTTATTTTGCACCCGGTAAAGTCAGTCAAAGTTTGAATTCAAAATTTCAAACTGCCGCACCATTTCTAACTCATTAATTTATTGAAATATTCTATTTCAATTGTTTAAATTCCCTTAAAATAACCAATTTAAAAATTTTAAATTAGCTCGTATTTTCCGGGTTGTTACATGATTCGAACGTGGTGGTATCTCCAGAGCAGTATGAAGACCTAGAAGTAGAAACCGTAGTTACGAGACCTCGTAAGCCGCTTCATGTCGTGGGGAATGATAAGAAACAGCTTAGGAGGAAGACAGTTAAGCTAGTCATGGTACAATGGAGCAAGGATGGCGACGATTGTACATCGGAGACGGAAGAGAACATGAAGGCGACCCATCCAGAACTCTTCATCGATATAACCAATTAGTATCGTACCACCTTACATCATTGTAACATGTGATATGGCTGTTTTAGAATTCCACATGCTAGGATAGGGCTATGGATGCATGGTCTGAAGGCTGCTAGTTTGGATGATAGAATTGGCTACTTATGAGTGATAGGCATGTGGAATTGTTGTGGATGCTTGTGTTTGTAGGAATTTTAAGGGCGAAATTCCTTAGGGGGGAAATTTAACAACCTGCATTTTACGTATCAAAGGATCGTAAAATATTTTTATTTCATTCCCTGAGCATTGGATCATTCTCAATATTTAATATGTTGCTTGTAGGGATGTGAGACATGTCCATATTTTTACCAATTTTGTTTGTGACCATTTTTCCCCTATCCTTCTTGTACAATGCATAACTTTTGACTAGAATCAAATTTGGTGTTAAGACATGTGCCGTTGGAAAGGAAACGATGATTGCCTTTCCATAGAGTGGTCACATTAAAGATTTGGCTTAGGGGTTTGGGAGGAATTGTTGTTTTAAGGTTTTACAGTTGGGTGGTCATGTTTTGTAAGCCATAATGGGCTGATTTGGAGAGACCCATTAGTGGGCTGTGGAAGGCTATAAACGGGGGTAAGAGGCATGGAGAATATTTTACTTTCTTTATTCTCTCAATTGGAAGAGCTAGAGGTGCTCCATTGCCTACACCTTTCTACCATTGAAACTTAGAGAATCGAAGATCTACAAAATTTGAGGCTAGATCTATGCAAATCCAAGAGAGAGATCATCGAATTGAAGAGTTTGGATCAAATTATTTGCTGTTCGGAATCTTATTTCATTTCATTTGAGTTTTTTTTTGTAGAATTGGTGAGTGATTTGCATCTCTCACACGGATTCAATCAAGTGTATGAGTGTTTGATCTTGTTTTTCATCAAATTCAAGTTGTTTTCCTTATATTTACATCATGGTAAGTATATTTTCATATGAATCACCATAGGATCTTATTTAGCAATTCAAAACCGGTAATTTTCATGTTATTTACATATGTTTATGCAAGTTAGATCCATAATTTTGTTCATATGTTCATTTATCATGGTTTTGGTGAAGCTTCCATAATTTTGATGAAAATCATCATTACCGTGTTATTAGCGCCTTCATAACATGCTTATGGTTGTATTGGATCAATTGGATGATTAGATTTCATCAACCTTGTTGTTTGGCGAAGTTTTGGTTGAATTCGGTGATAGATTGGAGCTGTACATGCCATGGGTTGACCGAAATCGTATGGGTCAACTGTGTAGTACAAGTGCAGCACATGGCATGGTATAGGGGTCTGGTCAGCACCAAAATGGGTCGGCACCAAAGTGAGTTTGCACCAAAGTGGGCTGGGTCTGCACCAAAGTGGGTCGGCACGAAAGTGGGTCTGCACCAAAGTGGGTCGGCACCGAAGTGGGTCGGCACCAAAGTGGGTCTTCACCAAAGTGGGTCGGCAACAATGTGGGTCGGCATCAAAGTGGGTCGGCACAAAAGTTGGTCTGGTCGGACATTTCTAGTCGGACATTTCTGTTGATGATGTGACTTCGAAGTGAATTCAATGGGGAATGTCGAAGTGATGTGAAGTTTTCATTGCTAATCATAATGCAATGGGTGTGATGACAACTCAAAAGCGTTCTAAGCTTGTCGGGAATGGTTGGATGGTCGCTGTTGATGACAACCAGAGATAACGAAGGACTAGGAATTATCGTTATCGTAGGTTCAAGCGGGCTCAAAGCAATGGTTACATGGTTTCGTCGTATGGTCGAGTACCTTGGGAGTTGTGTATGGCATGGACACATTTTGTCGTATGCTGTGTGGGATTTTAGCTAGAACCGGAGCTTACCATTGGCCCTTAACAATGGATGGCAATTTGTTTAGCCAGACATAAGGTTAACGATGGTTTCGAAGTAGGATTGGCATTGATAGCTAGAGTCTATCATGCATGCTGGATGTTCTGTTTTTACCATCTCATGTAAATTTTCTAACATCAACGGAGTTGTTCCTTGAGTGCTTGTCTAATGTTGGTTTAGGCCTTTGGGGCTTGTGCTTAGGGGATGTTGAATCCGATTAGGATGGTTTACGTGAGATATATAATTTGGATGTTATGATTGCTATTGTTCGCTGCTTTTGATTGTCATTTTGGTTTCCATGGATGAATGGTTGAAATGTTTGATGTAAAGGCTATCATGTCCGATGTGGGGAAGATGAGAGTTGTGTTCTTCTCTTGTATTGTGGGATGATTAGTTCGTTTATTTACCCATTCTCATATACTTTATTGATGATGTTTGTTAGATGTTTTATCATTCAATAATACCGTCGTCTAACCCAAGGTTTTATGTTTTCCTCTTATTACCTTGGTCTGTTCATCCGATTATTGGATGGGCAGATGGGTAGCAGGTGACAGGTAATACCTTGATGAGAATGATGTTGCAGTTCGGAGGCGAGCAGGAGGCTGACATATTATCTTTACTACTATCTAGTACCTTTGTTTTCCGCTGTTTGTTATTCTTCTCTGACTGCTGTAGTGAGGCAAATTGTATAAACACTATTGTTGAATCCAAGTGAATGGATATTACTTTCTAGTCGTTATGAAAGTTTAGTGTCTTCTGATTCACTAATATTTCCTGTTGTATATGTTCTATTATGTTTTATCCTAGCGTTGTGAGTTTTATGGCAAGTATCATTGTGTTTAATACCTTAATGATCGTCCATAGCTACCTAGCACACCTTTCATCGCATTATCTCTCTTGTTTAGTGCAGGGGCTATGGCCGGTCGTCATATATATATATATATATATATATATATATATATATATATAAAGATAAATAATGCATATTTGAACATTAAGCCGACTGAAGCAAATCATGGCGTCCTCATTGGAGGCCAAAACCCTAATTCAAACTCTGATTCCTCAGATCTAGCCTGGCAAGAGGTATGAAAAAGGAGATCTAAGGCATTCAAGGAGGCTGTTGCTAGAACTAAAGCAAACAAAGTCAAAGTAGCTGTAACTCATCGCATAATACAAAATCTGCCAACGTTTAATCTAGGAGTGAGATCATGGTCACAAGCGGTTGCACGTAATACCAAAATTGAGGGTGATGTGGAATTTTTTGAAACCACAAAAGATGCAGATGGCTCCTATGTTGATCTTGATAATGAAGTTTTTGAAAAAGCCAATACTATGAGGAACAACTCTATATATATCTATCTATCTAGAGGGGCGTTTACCTTATTATGTTCATTTAAATGCATACATTAGACATGAATGGAAACCATCAGGTATATGGGATGTATTTGCAAGAGAGAGCTGGTTCTATTTGATAAAATTTGCTAATGAAGCTGACTGTAAGAAAGTGTTAGATGAAGGGCCTTGGTTCATGGAAAGTAAACTTATTTCCATTAAAAAATGGGAACCTAATCTCCGATTAGAGAGAGACATGCTTGATTCGCATCCTGTGTAGGTAAAATTGCATAATTTAGACTTGTCACTATGGAATGCTAGAGGAATTAGTAAAATTGCAAGCATAATTGGAAATCCTTTGGACATGGATGGTTATAAAAGAAATGTTAAAAGTTTGAAATTTGTGAGAGCTTTAATTGACATAAAAGCTACCGACCCTCTAGTTAAGCAAGTTCGTGCAAAAGCCAGAAATGGTAATGTCTACATTCAAAACATTGAATACGAGTATGTTCCCTCTGTACGTTCTAGTTGCAAGTGTTTTCGCCATTATACAGACCAGTGTGCTAACTTGGCAAAAACAGTTAATCAAGTTTATCAAGTTAACGATAATAATTTGCAATCAACTTCTTTGAATAATTCCCCAGTTATTACAGCATCTGTGGTGTCCCGAAATTCTGGTCCAATTTGAGCTGACTAAATAACACAAGTCCCACCCACATTACACTGGAAATCAAAAAACTAATAGAAAGAAAACAGAGGGTGATAATACATAAGATAGAAACTTAGAATAGAAGAAGAAGAAGAACATACAACATCATAGTAAACACGAATCTCACAACGGAACGAACAACATATAATCGATAATATATACTTGAAATAAATCATTATATGTATATAGTAACATTATCAGAATACAACACAGCGGAAATAACTATAGCTATATAATCCTGTAGCCTCCTGCTCCAAGCTCTGCAAGTATATCAATAAAATCCTGACTACTCGACTGCCCGAACAAAATTGGGCAACCAAGAGTTTAGGGAAAACAAAACAAAATAAACTCCGGGTCAGTCATGGGACTGGTATAAGTAAAACAGTTTGTTCCATTAAACGATATATCATAAGACCACGCCGTATAATGGAATGGGTTTTTACCTTTTGAGAATCCAAAATATCTTTATATCAAAAACCTTTTGATATTATAATAATGTCTATCAACCACAATATAATAATCATCCAGTAGAAACGCTTTCATCTCACGTTCTATATATATAGTATACATTCAAAACCGCAAGCACGTATTGGGTAATGGATTTCCAACTATGACAAGGTATGGAACCACCTTTCTCTAGTGTACCTGTAGAGAGGAATACACTGGAGTTCAACAAGAAAATCTTGCAACTCGGCCACACATGATCAACCACTCATTTCGCTTGAGTGTATCAAATATATTGTCACCTTACAGTTGGTAAACTAACATAACCATTCCCGGGAGATACAGAATTGAAAGAAGTAACAAATATGAATATTCTCTAGATGGTGACAATATACCCTAATTGGTTGCGAACCACTTAGCCATGCTGCCTGCCCGATTTCTGTCATTTCCCAGTTGATGAGGCTG
The DNA here is from genome assembly GCA_030737875.1 of Allium sativum. Lineage (NCBI taxonomy): Eukaryota > Viridiplantae > Streptophyta > Magnoliopsida > Asparagales > Amaryllidaceae > Allium > Allium sativum. The sequence goes on from CM060918.1 coordinate 595,832,722, forward strand.
GAGGTCATAACGTACCTTTCAACAGATTACTCATTCATTCACTTTGAATGGCACATCGTCCTACTCGTCAAATCACAAATTGATTTCTCCAAAAATACCACAGGTATAAGCTAAGAGAAATGAATTCCTCCGCCACCAACGTAAATACGTTTGAAACGATCAACTTACGTGATCTACAAGATATACTCTATCATACATTCGTCCATTCAAGTTATCCTGAGACTGGACAAACCGAAGGCACTATTCTGTACATCCATCTTTGGCAATCTTTACCTAAGATTTATACAACAGCCCTTGCACTTTACTCCGTCCTCAATTATCTTTGGCATATATGATTCGCACGCTTATGCAAATACAGAGTGGTTCTTCGGATAATAATCCAACCGGTCTCTCCATATTAACAACATTAAAATGGTCAAAACTTTGATAGTCAGTGAGTCAACTATCAAAGAAAAACACGCGTGCAAACAATGATATTATTTCCAGATGGAAATTCTATCGATCAATCACCAATCAACTTTTATCTTTTGAATTAATTTATCATTAATTTATTTCATTTGTCATTTCTAGTTTCCATATATTCAACATTCATTATTTTCTAAATTTAGAAAATATATGTTATTAACACTGGAAAACATTTCCATTTCTTGTTTTCTATATTAGAAAACATTGCTGGTTCTTATTAGGAAAACATTTCCAAAACCCCTACATTGGACTTAGACAGATGTTTAAACAAACCATCGCTATGCCAACTCACCATTACACTTATTAACTAAATTCACTTAACCATCCTTTACTTTCAAGCCTTAGCCATTCCTTAGTTAAGAAGGAAGTCAATCAAGTTGGGGTATAATTACCTCTCAAACATTAACTGAACAACGTTTTAACTTCGGAATAGACCAAGTTTATCTCTTAAACCTTTAACAAACTTCCTTACGTAACTCTCAGATTCTATTTACGAATCCACTTCTTTATTGAAAACATTGATCACAACTATAGCATTATAATCCCTACTTTCGAAATATCTAACTTCGAGTATAACTTTTATTCTTTAATTTGAATAAATAAATAAACACCCAAATTGTTTATGTATACTCTTGATTTAAAAACCGGAAAGTAAATACTACTTTCCCGAATTCGATATAATTGAATTCGACTCGTAACTGTCTTTCGAGTAATCTCTATTCTAATTAACTCTTCCCGAATAATTTATATATGATTTACTTACTTCGAATAACCAATATTCGATAACCTCACTTCGAATAACCAATATTCAATTAACTCACTTCGAATAACCAATATTAAATTAACGCACTTCGAATAACCTATATTTGATTATCTCTTTTCAAATGATCTTCATTTGATTTAATTCTCTTTCGAATACTTATATTCGATTAACTCCCTTCGAATAAATTATATTCGATTAACTCCTTTCAACTCTGTTCGAATAAACTAAATTCGATTAACTCCTTTCGAATAAATTATATTCGATTAACTCCTTTCGAATACTCTGTATTCGATATCTCTACTTCGAATAAGTGATATTCGATAACTCTACTCGATTAACTCCATTTGAATTACTCTAACTGGTTAACTCTAACTGATTTAACTCTAACTAGTCAACTGTGACTGATTAACTCTATCTAATTAACTCTAACTGATTAACTCTGACTGATTAGCTCTAAATGATTAACTCTAATTGGTTAACTCTGACTGATTAACTCTAACTCTAAACGAGTAATTCTAACTCTAAACGAGTAATTCTAACTCTAATCGATTAATTCTAACTGATTATCTCCTCTAACTCATTATGATTAACACATTTTGATTAACTCTATTCGAATAACTAATATTCGATTAACTTCTTTGAATAACCAATATTCGATTAACTCCTTCGAATAAATTATATTCGATTAACTCTCTTCTTCGAATAACTAAATTTTATTAATTCCTGTCGAATAACTAAATTCGATTAACTCCTTCGAATAACTAATTTCGATTAACTCCTCTCGAATAAACTATATTCAATTAACTCCTTCCGAATAAACTGTATTCGATTAACTCCTTTCGAATAACTAAATTCAATTAACTCCTCTGAATTAACTCCTTTGATTTATTCCTTTGAATTAACTCCTTTGATTTGTTCCTTTTTTATTTGTTTACTAAACAAATGACTATTCTCTTTTCAATTCTATTTATTTAACAAACAAATATTTCTTTTATCTTTTCTGTTTCTCTCTAAATAAATAATCCTTTTACTTTTATTTATTTCTTAGATAAATAACCCTTTTAGTTTTATTTATTCTCTATAAATAAATGATCCTTTTATACTTTTATTTATTCTCTAAATAAATAATCCTTATATGATTTTATTTATTATCCCAATAAACATTCCTCTTTATAAAATCCTTTGATTTTATAAATAAATTCCCTTTTTATAAATTCCCCTGATTTTATAAATAATTTCTCTTATTAATAAATTCTAATTCATTTTATAAACAAATGTCCCTTTTATAAAATCCTTTGATTTTATAAATAAATTTCCTTTTTATGATATCTTGTTCTATTTATTTATCAAATAAATATTTCCTTTATCTTTCTATTTATTTTAATATTTCCCTTTCGATCCCATTTGTAAGTGTTTTACAAATATTCCCTTTTTGATTCTCTTTGATTTTATAATTAATTTCTTTTAAAAAATCCTTTTTCCTTTTATATATAAAATCCATTGATTTTATATAAATAATTTATTTTCAAAATATACTTTGAAAATCCCCTTTTTACATCCCAGTATTTTTCACGGTATCTAAAATACCAACCAATGGTGATCGATATCATTCAAACAAAAATAATCCACAACAGATTATATATCGCATCATATATCACAGTATATGAAACAAAACAGTATTTTTTATATTGAGGAACCCAGTTGGGTCCCTCCAACCTATTTCCCTGCATCACAGATGTTAAAAAATATTATTAACATCTATTTCATTTCAATATGAAATATTCTGTTAAACAGAATCAATATTTGAATAACGATTTATATATATATATCGTTATCTATATTTTCAACCAATACATAAGCAATTCAACCAAACAGTTAACACATAGTAATCAACAGATGATTATAGTTCTAAAAATATGTTATAAAAATATAACTGTTCAGAGTTGGTGAGTTTAACTCAACTTTCGAGTTAATCGTTAAATAACGATTTGCGTCTGTTTTCAGACGGACAATTTATTTGGCTATAAATTGTAACGAGCTTCGATTCACTCCCTGTCAGTTCCATGATTTAGTGTCCGTCCATACGATCTTGTTGGATCTTGTTTCGCTGAATTCCGCCAGTATATGAACAAGTTACGACCTTACAAAATTAATACACATTATATAAAACAAAACTTGAATTCTATTTTTATTTCGGCTTTAACCTTTTCAAAACTCTGGCCCAATTGCTCAACGAACCCGCTACAAACGTTTCTTCTTCCCCGATGACAATATCGCCTCGTGGAAACATCCATCACCGCGACTTTTGTGCTCCATCGCACCCTTGTTCCTCCATGAAATCGAACCCCGAAATCACCGTTGCACTCCCCTTTCATCTCTCTCTCTCCTCTCATCCCCTTTACCCCAAACTCGTATGCCACACGGAAAACCCGTTATCCAGCTTCTGTCAACTACTATAGTTCGAGATCGAACAATTTAATCACCGAACCAACCAATACTTTGCCAAGACAACCTCCTCGCCCCTACAATATCAAATACAAACTCAAATTCACCCCTTGCTCAACCAATTCGCCAGAATACTGAACCCTAATAAAGCTAGTGTAAAACGCAAACCCCAAAATGCTGACCGCACCCTATGAAACCAACATCAAGTGGAAGCCCCATTCAATTCGAGCTCAAATATGTTGTTTTAGAGTTTATAGATTTTATCTTCAATTTATTTTAATTTTCAAACATCACGATTTGGGTCTGGAGAATGAAATACTGCGGCGAATTTTTCTTGCGTTTATAAAGGTGAGTGTATGGCTGAGGAAGGATAACGTGGATATTGATATAGATTAGGATATTTTTAGTTATTTTATTTTAATCATTTTATATTCGTTTCTGACTTCTAAAAATTCGTGTGGTCATACATAATACCCAAAAATCACGAAACTGTACATGTAGCTAGAGTTCGACATTACGAACCCAACAAAACTGGTTTCGTCGAATTCCGACTTCATTTGCTCACACATCGTATTTTTAAAGGTCAATTTATCGACTGTTTTTCACACAAAAGTCCCGTATAGCCACATACTGACTTCAAAAATCGCGGAAACTGAAATCTGACAATAATTTAACATTATGAATCCAACAAAATTGGTTTCATCGAATTCTGAGGTCGTTTGCAAAACTGGCTATTTTTAAATCTCTAAATAAACCCTTTTAAATATTAAATATATTTAAAAACAATTAAATTAAATTAAATATTTATAAATAAATATTGTCGTATATATTCACAACAGAATATCATACAGCATTAGAATATTCCTATATGAATTTATAACTCTATATTTCAAATCCCGATTAAATCGATATTCGATTTATAATGAAATTCCTTTTATAAATATAAATAAATCGTTATAAATTATAAAGGAATTCTACAACGACTTTTCTAAAATTTGATTTGGACATAACTCAATATCTACAATCTGGTTTTTTCTCTTCCACTAGAAAAATATACTTCACCAGCTCCTAACTTTTCTCGTTTCATAGAAATCCGATTTAAAACAGACTTTGTATATTCAGTTGAAGTTGGAATTGCCAAATTGTGAACTGCCGCGCCATTTCAAGCTCGATTATAATTATATTATAATTATACGTTCAAACTGTCATTATTTAAATATATTCATTATTCTAATTCAACTCTAAACTGAATATGTATATATATTTTAAATAATCCAATTCACACTATATTATGAATTCCTCTAATTTTGATTATTTATGAATTAAATATACTACTTTATTATTTAAATTAATTAAATAATCTATATAATTTAATTAAATAACCATTCAATTCTTTATATCACTATCTAAATAATTAAATAAATTGATTATTACACCGTAAAAATACGGGACATTACATTCTTCCCCCCTTAAAATAATTTCGTCCTCGAAATTGCTAAGGTAGAAAACATACCCTATTAACTGGGCTAAAAATTATTCATTACTTCTTAAATTCCAGTTTCACTGTACCAATTAATTTTAATTAAAATATTAATTATTCCTACTACTGAAAATTTCCATGAACTCTGAAAATTTTCCAACACTCGAAATTTCTTAAAAATTTCGCCAGCACCTCCTTCATACTGGTCAATCGGTACAATTGTAAATCGCCTCTCTAGGCCTTCTCCAACCCAAAAGAAAATCAAATAGCCAAGCGGCTTGCCAATTCGGCTCATCAAAAATCTCATACCATATGAAATATAAACTTGTGCCTTTTTGTCGGGCTTATCATTTTATCTTTGCCATCTGTTACTGTAACGGCAAGGAATTTCGCTCGATCCGAATCGATCGTTAAACCGACTAAGACCGTTCGAAACCCCTGATCGTTTTGAGAACATGACAAATCAGAACACAAACAGAAGAACATTTCATTGTCTATTTCACAATTCCATCAGAATACAAGAATATACAGAGTATGAATAAATTACATTCGATAAATATCAGAGATTACAATAAATTACATAGCAGCGGAAAATAATATAAAACACAACTGAAAGTAATGCACGGATACAGAGCTTTCCGAGCATCGTTCCCGCTGTAAATCAGGATCCTGTGAATATAAATCTGCAAAACCAAAACTACTAACTGCCCGTGTCGAAAATAGGGGCACCCAGAGTTTAGGTTAAAACAATAAACTCCAGGTCAGTCATGTGACTGGTGTGAGAACTAAAACAGGTATTTAAAACTTTACTTTAGAAGAGAGTAATTCGAGGGACCACGCCGTATAACACGGAACGGGTTTCCTCCCAAGAATACCAGTGCATAGAATAGACAGCACAATGCTTTTTCGAAAAATGAAGCTATTATAAGACCCAGGTCCCATCACACAATACAACGCAAGCCGGACGATAGGGTTTTCCCTTATAATAGCCAAACATGCTTGGTACGTTCAAACCAAATAATTTGATACTATATTAAGTGTATAGTGTCAAAACATTTTAATCATAAATATCAATCCTTGGCGGCATGGGTACCATCTATCATGTTGCCATACTAGGCTCTACAAATAAAACCGCAATATCACGTATTGGAAATTGGATTTCCGTCATGAGTCGAGGCAAGGGGCAAGCTCCTCTCCGCTTCGAGACACTCTAGCAAATGCCTCGGGACTACACACTCTAGGTAACCCCTGGAATTGGTTGGGTCGGTCCTCTCTTACGTTTGAGGATTAATTATGCCTGAACACACGTTTCCTGGTCCTTACAGACCTATAATCGAGGCGCCTCATTCCAACAACCACAAAGGTGAAAATTATATAAATGTCAGGGCTGGTAAGTCACTGACACCACCAAAGCTAGAAAGAAACGTTGTGTTCTCCCAACGGTCCGTATCCCGTTTTTAACTCATACCGACGTGTGAGGCTCGCGAATTCACGTTATACACAAAGCTACGCCACAAAGGTCGTGCTTTGATAATCAACCACAAGACTTTTCTTTTCAACAGAAGCCTTGATCTATGCAACTCAGCGTGCCATACAGGCAATTCATGCCATGCGATGGATATCTATCGATATATAACCTCTAAGCTCATACGTCTCAGAGAAGGGCGTTAAGCAAGAGAATAAATTCTCCGCCGCCAAACAGATATATATTTAACAGAAATCAATCAACACAGAATAAAATCCAATGTCAGACACACAATCCATTTACAAGTTCGTTCTGGGTCTGAACGAAACAGGAGGCACTTTCCTCGCATATCCATCGATCTCCAAGTACGTCTGGACGACCACCAACTATTTCCATCCTCTTGGGTGTACAGTCCAATCAGGATCATCAGTAATTATCCAAACGATGTGAAGACTTCCGGTCTTCGACCACCATCTTCATCTTCGGCTTATCGTCGAATCGATTGTTCAGAATGGGTATAAACCCGGCCTTTCCGAACAACCCGCGTATATTAAAAACAAATGTTACACAAACACAACATACGCCTCATTCCAATTCAGTAGCTACTAACCGTAAATCAACAAGAGAAAAATTTCCCAAATATTAATCCCGAAGGCCGAAACCAACATCAGATCAATACCCAGGAAACCATTCTTCTTAGCTAACCTACAGCTAGTTTCTAAATTTCATATTCTTAGGGAAAGGTTCCCATTAATTTAATCTAAGATAAATTCTTTAAAATTTATCCTTTAATCTTCCTTTGGATGTCATTTCAAACCAAATTATGGTTTTCCCAAACTAGTCGAGATTAGAGAACCGCACCGAAGTAATTATTTATTTTATTTCCCAATCCCAACCAATTCATCCCATGAAGCAAAACTGGTAATACTCCATATCTAACACCACGGTGTTATCGGTAAAATTAATTACCATTTCACGTTCAAATCTAATTAAAGATTTAACTATCGCTTTGGAGCAAAACTGGTGATACTTCATTCTCGCTCACTTTCTATATTTGATAATTTAAATTATCAATTCACATTTCAATCTAATTGCAGATTCATTAAACTCCTTTTACTGGGTTAAAGAACTAATGTCATTCAAAACACAGTTCACGACAAACCCAAATCGCATTCTATTTATCATCAGGTTAAAGAACAAGTGTCATTTAAAACACCCTTCACGATAAACCCACAAATCAATTCTATTTACAACCCATTTCAAATCCAATTTATTTATTAAAAATAAACGGGTTTTAATTTTAGTTCAAAATTAGTTCATTTCGATAAAAATCTATTTTTATCTTTTCAAATATGGAGTTTTTCATCCTAATTTTTCCCAAATCATTTCTTATGATTTTACACAAATTGTTACTATTTTTAATAATTTTATCAAGGCCTGTACAGTCGATTTCCATCAATGGCCATCGAACTGCACTTACAACGACCTTTTCTGAATTTGATTTGGATGTATCTCCAAATCCAACCGTTATATTTCAAATTTCTAATATTCGTTAGAAAGATCTTTTCGATACGAACCCAACGGTTCCGGTTTTAGGAGAATCCGACGGTCGGATCTCCCGTAATGTCCGTTCGAAGTCAATGGTCGAAATTTACGAACTGCCGCGGCGCGGCGCGTTCTATTCAGGCCATTATATTATATATATAATATATATTTCATCAATTTCTATTTAAAACGAATTTTATAAATTGTTTTAAATTCGTTTCAAAAACAAATTCAACTTCCATCTCAATTCAAATCAAAATTGAATTTTTCCTTATAAATTCGTTTTAAAATTCATTTCTATTCGATTCAAATTTCAATTCAATTTGAATTCACTTCAATTCGTTTTCAATTCAATTCGATTTCGTTTTCAATTCAATTCGAATTCGTTTTATATTAAATTCAATTCAAATTCGTTTTATATTCGATTCAATTCAAATTGGTTTTCTATTCGATTCAATTCAAATTCGTTATATATTCGATTCTATTCAAATTGGTTTTCTATTCGATTCAATTCAAATTAGTTTTCTATTCGATTCAATTCAAATTCGTTTTCTATTCGATTCAATTCAAATTCGTTTCCTATTCGATTCAATTCAAATTGGTTTTCTATTCGATTCAATTCAAATTCGTTATATATTCGATTCAATTCAAATAGGTTTTCTATTCGATTCAATTCAAATTCATTATATATTCGATTCAATTCAAATTGGTTTTCTATTCGATTCAATTTAAATTCGTTATATATTTGATTCAATTCAAATTTAAAAACGAATATGATCGATAACAATATCGTTCGCGTCAAAATAGCGCATCTCTAATCAACACGGCTTTATATATTTCAATAATTCCGTTATTCTATTCAACAAATAAATATTTATCCTATTCAATACGCGAATCTCTATTTTTGTCAACACATGACTAATCTCAACTAATGAGTACTGTCCACGTGTGACTATTTTTGTTATTTAATATATTTTATAAAAATTATGGTATCTATCGTTTGATTTAAATCAGACTCCAACCGTAAATTAGTAAGAGAACGATTCCCTGAATATTAACCCCGAAGGCCGAAACCAACATCAGATCAATATCCCAGAGACCACTCATCTTATCTATTTTCCAATTAGTTTCTAATTTTATATATGATAAAGATGTAAATTTTATTGTTAAAATATTTCGTTCAACACATGACTAATCTCAACAGATGAGTACTGTCAACACATGAACCTTTATTTTATAATATTCTTTATTTTCCCGATTGGAATGAGGCCCAATCAATTACCATATAATGTTAATTATATGGATTCCACACAACACATGTATATAATAGCAATGACAAACAATCAACCATCATCCAAGGTGCACCACACAACTGCATAAGCATCAAATATAAATAATCGACGCTTACACAGTTTGTCGACCAATCGATCGACATTCAATTAAATAATTGGGATTAGTGTAAGCCAAATTTCCTCCCAACACTCGTGTGGGGTTTCAAATCAACAAACACAGATTTTTATTTGTGCAGTTGGGCGATGTGTAAAATTTATCGACCCAATCAATATCAGTCAAATCAGTGTATATAAACAAATCGGTCGATCTGTTTATAAATATTTATTTATTCACTTTCACGTTAAAAATTATATTTTTAACGATAAAATATTTTTAACTATATTAATATTTTATTTCCTTTCAACACATGGATTTATATTATCGATTTCACATCAATTTCACAAGCAAATTTCACAACGCATCAATCAAACAAACAAGCCATCCATGGTCTGTGGATGACGGGTGTCGGGTGCTATTAAACACTGTCTGCATCCTAGTATATATATATATAACTAGAAAAAGAAATTGAAGAGTGAGAAATTCTCACCAATAGCTAATCCAATACCACGACTCTTCATAAGTAGAAATCTACGTCGTTCTCGCCTTTTTGTCACCTTCGTTGCCCGTATTCTCTACATATGTAAAAATCGAATTTCTACTTTACTATTCAACACATGAATTTTTACTTCGCTATTATATAGATAAAAATTCTATTTTTACACCACTACTATATAGATAAAAATTCTATTTTTACATTACTACTATATAGATAAAAATTCTATTTTTTACATTACTACTATATAGATAAAAATTCTATTTTTACATTACTACTATATAGATAAAAATTCTATTTTTACATTACTACTATATAGAGATTTCGCCTTTTCAAATATAAAGATTTCGCCTTTTCACGACTAAAAATACAATCTTATTTTTATTTTTCTATCATAATTGTATTTTTTTATTATTCCTAAAAACAATGCTTATATCTTTTAAAACAATTTTATCCTTATTTTAAAACAATTCTATTCTACATATGTATGTATGTGTAAAACAAAAATTCGGACTCTTAATTCAAAGTAATTTGTAAACAAAATAAAATAGGAAGCTCACTGTACATTGATTTCAGCTTGAAACCTTCGTTCGCTGTGCATCCCAAACTAGATCTTCAACTGGCGATCACCTGAGGTTGCTGGCGCCAAATCTGATCCTCCGACGTGGAGGAGCCTCGAAAGCCGCCCCACCTCCCAGGAGCACGATCCACTCGATGGCAGCACGGCGCCGGAATCAGGTGGCAGACGGCCGCTGTTTGAGGCGACTAGGGTTAGCTGAAATCGCGCTTTGGGGGTCGGGTTCGGGAGCGGGTATGGGGGAAGGGAGGAAGAAGCGCGAGGTGGAGAAGAAGAAGGGGAGGGGGCGGTGGCGACTTCGGCGAAGGAGGGTGGAGGGAGGCTGGCCATCGTTCGCAATTGGGTTTCTTTTTTTTTTCTTCTTTTTTTTTCTGTTAAAAGATTTGAACGAACAAGAAAAGCAAGGGGGGTGGGGTGCAGAGGGTATAGAAGGGGAGGAGAGGAAGCTTTTAATTTTTAATTATTTTAACTATAAAAAGTTGACTTTTTCATACGACCTCTAACCAAGGCCCACCGCCTGTCGTCCATAGCTAATTACCCCCATTCCGAACACAATGGAATATGTATCGTACACTGATTCGATCATTTCGATCAGTTTTCGTCAAAATCAACATATAACTCTATATATTGAATTTGAACGGTATTTCAATTTACCAGGGTCACATACGAAGTCTAAAAATTCCAGAAAAATATTTTCTAGCTTCGTATTGACGATACGGTCCTAACAAAACTAATTTCGTCGAATTCTGAGACCGTTGGAAAAATGGCCATTTTCCAGTCGATTAAAATCAACTGAAACTGGTCAAACGCGTTTTCCTTTGGCACGCTCACATATTGATTCAGAAAATTATGAAATTTGGAATCTAGCAATAACTTGACATCACGGACCCAACAAAAGTGGGTTCGTCGAAATTCGAGGTCGTTTGCAAAATTCCCATTTTTAAGGGCCTGAATTCCATAATGACTATTCAGAATTTTCAACTGGACATATCTTTTGATCCCCGCTATGATATCTTGATTTTTCGGATTCGTTGGAAAGATATTATCAATTAGATCCTATTATTTTTGGTTTCACTAAAATCCGGATTGTTTTGCACCTGGTACATTCGATTGAAGTTTGAAATCGAATTATCAAACTACCGCTCCATTTTCAATTCTATTTATAATTATATATAATTATTTATATTCTAACGACGACGTATATAATATATACGTTCAATTTCTATTCAAAATAAATTTTCTCGTCGATATTATTTAAAATAATCCATTTTAAATGTTCAAAATTCGCTAAAATTTCCAAAATAAAAAAATTTAAACTGGCCCAGATTTTCGGGTTGTTACAATCTCCCCCACTTAAAACTTTTCGTCCCCGAAAAGGAACCAAGTCGAAAGTGGTTTGATCAATCAACTCTACGTTCGATCTGGCTTCCATTCTCCAACTTTTCAGTTTCTGAGAATTTTCAAATTCTTCAAAAATTTGGCTAACACCCAGAATTTTTGAAAAATTTCGCCATAACCTCCCCTGCACCGGGAGCCACGGGAAAATCCCGAAATTGCCATACAGGCCATCTGATCTCAAAAATAAAAAGAAAAAGCCAAGCGGTTAGCCAATCGGCTCATAAAATCATCATCACCCAAACAAAATAGTAAATTATAGTAAACATGTACCTATTTGTCGGGCAAACAAATTTTATTCTCTGCTCTAGCCTCCTTGTTATGACCTGTTCAATGTAAGTACATGTATATGCAAGCAAATGCGAGTAATTTTCAATACAATTCAATATTTGGTACAATTAGGCATAACGGTTCAAAATTATCAAACAAATAAACAAACAACACAAACATCAATCAATTAGTGAATTAACGTTTCAAATTCATAATTTCGATATATATACAGAAAATCATGTTTTTGATGCCAAATCACAACAATGTATTCTAGCTATATAAGTTTTGGTTCTCACACCAGTCTAGTGGAAATATATAGATATCACACCTTCGTCACTCGAAAATGAATGCTGATGATGTTTCGAACCACCATCAAAACATCTCCGGGCTACTAGAGTGCGGTTCTACATCTATTCGATATATTAAAACTTCGAATATACGTTCATGATGCGTATATGCAAAATCTTTATATATCGGATTGTCCAAATTCAAAATAAATAAATATTCAGATATGTATAAAACGATTTAAATTTTCAAAACAAAATTGTTTTCATTTGAAAAATATACTCTTCACACTCGTTCTAGGATACTACTGATCCTATCTCTAACGAGTCATTCTAATTGGATGTTACTAATCAAATATCTGATGAGTTCTTTCATATGGTTCTAATGTGTCTTGTTCTCGAGCTCTGTAAACCAAAGCTCTGATACCAACTGTAACGGCAAGGAATTTCACTCGATCTGAATCGATCGTTAAACCGACTAAGACCGTTCGAAACCCCTGATCGTTTTGAGAACAGGACAAATCAGAACACAAACAGAAGAACATTTCATTGTCTATTTCACAATTCCATCAGAATACAAGAATATACAGAGTATGAATAAATTACATTCGATAAATATCAGAGATTACAATAATTACATAGCAGCGGAAAATAATATAAAACACAACTGAAAGTAATGCATGGATACAGAGCTTTCCGAGCATCGTTCCAACTGTAAATCAGGATCCTCCTCTTGAGTCTCGCGCCTACTGGCGAACCAACGCTCTATACTGCGACATGTAGGGGTAAGAGTCTCACGTTTGCCACCAAACCGCAAAGCGAGAACCCCCTATCATGCGTACCCGGCCTACTCAGGGCCAGCAACAAGAACTGGTGATACTCCATTCTCGCTCACTTTCTATATTTGATAATTTAAATTATCAATTCACATTTCAATCTAATTGCAGATTCATTAAACTCCTTTTACTGGGTCAAAGAACTAATGTGTAACACCCCACCTCCGCCAGGGTGGCTCTTGCAAGCACTCTGACTTTGGAGGGGCGTTTGTACCGGGTAAACATGCATAATGATATATCAAGGCAGAACAAGAACATATGTATATATGTAAACAGAGTAAATAAGATAAGTAAAACAGCGGAAGATTTCAACTATTTCAAAACAAGTCTGGTACAACATAATGTCAACTTTCCAAATACACAAGTCTAGATAAAAACAACATCACTGAAAAACTGAAATACATAAGTACTATCCCCAAAATAAGTGATGACCATAGCTAGCTTCATGTCAAGACCGTACATGAGCTAAAACCCCACAAGCAAGCGATCAGAAATCCAAGCTAAGCTCCAATATTCCCACCCTGAGAACCGGGGGGGGAGGGGGAACGGAAGAAAAGAGGCGAAAGAAAAACAGGTCAGTCAAAAAGACTGAGTAAGCCCTACTACAATCAATGCAAACTGATAAAGTTAACTGGCATGAGAAGCAGGGATGAACATAAGGATAACAACAAACTAGCATGATGATTAACCAACAAGGTAGATAAAGGTGTCATCGCATAATCAGGTTTAAGGTTTTTGCACCACAGGTGTACTAGCAAGCTAACATGACTTGAATAAACAAGTATTGATCCCTTGGCCCAAGCTTTGGCCCAATAACATAAAGTGACCCTAATACGAGGTCCAAAAACATGAAGTGACCCTAATACGAGGTCCAACCAAACGGTCTAGTCGATCGGCTCCCTATAAGCCTAACTCATCACGTGTTGGTGTCAATACGGCCTAAACATGATTGTAGTCGGACTGTGCTGGGTCCACCCTTCGGGTGTATCAAGCCCTAGGGTTTCAACCCCTGGACACCATAAACATGAGTGCACAGTCTCGATCTACTGGTACCCAAGGGTGACTTCTCCAAATACGGACTACGTGCACGACAATAGTCCGTCCGGAACTACATCGACGTACCACCTGGCCGTCGTTTTTGGTCGCTTATACCAGTCCAGTAATCATGCCCCACCCTAGCCTAGTCCCTAGGGTCACGATGATACAAACTTGGGATTACTGCTGGAGTGGACCCCCTTCGCTAGGATTTTCTAGTGGGTTTAGTACGGTTTAACCCTTTTACTAATCATGGATTAACTTGGTTAAGTGTAACGATGGGTTCACGACTTAACCCCGATTAATCCACCAAGTCCAAATTGGTTAAGTATTAAGTGGACCATGACTTAACCCTAATCATGAGGCATTAATTAATTAATGTGCCTTAACCTCTCACATTAGACTTTGTTGCGGTTACTAGTTAAGCCGGTCGGTTCCGGGTAGCTTTACACCACAACTTGGTCTAACCTCGGGTTCAAGGTACAACATGACCAACTTCTCACATTGGGTCCTATTGTTTGTAGCAACTAGTTAAGTCGGTCGGTTCCGGGTAGTTTTACGCTACAAACTCAACCCAACCTCGAGTTGGTCACACTTATATTTTCTAAGTGTCATGTCCATTATGTTTACAAAACATATTACAAGTTTTCAAGCATTTGGGTAGACCTAACTTAATAGGTAAATTCCCAATGGGTAGACCTAACTTAATAGGTAAATTCCCAGTCTTATGTTTTTATGTCTTTTAAGTTTACCCAACCCCAAACGCAATCCCATCGCTTACATATCGCAATAGCGCATAAAGGATAGAAAGAGGGAACTTGGCATAATCATGACATAAAGGTGTTGAAGCCACAAGTTTAACATGGTGGCATATGAAATGTACATATGTTCATATACTTGCATATTACATTTTTAGGCCTCAAAAGCATGCATAAAACCAAACTTAGCATATTGGTGATACATGGTGATAAATGACATGTAGAAATGGCCATAAGTTCGCATTTAGCCTCACATGCAAGTTATCATAAGAGATATGATAACTTACATGTTGCCAAAATGCAACCTTTAACATAAAGCTTGAAGCTTTACGTTCATATACTCAAGGTAAGCTTGCATAACATGAGTAAAATGATCCACCCAAACTTGCATACATAACATGACAACTTGCATATCATAACATGGCAAACTTGCATAACATAACATGGCAAACTTGCATATCATAACATATCAAACTTGCATAACATGACATAGTAAACTTGCATATCATGGCAAACTTGCATATCATAATGATCAACCAAACTCGCATCATTCATTTAACTTTAGAGTTTAAATATGAAAGTAGAAAAGGGCTTACAATGCTTATGAAGACACAAAAATATATATATAGATTGAGACAAAGCCCTTATGCAATCAAATAAACCCAAAATGCAAGCTCCAATAGAAAAAACCCTTGAGCCAAAATGATCAAAACCCTTGCTTTATGATGTAAATATGGAAACTTGACTTGAATGCAAGCTAATGACACTCATACAAGCTTGAAAACACTTGTATGCATGAAAAATTTCTCATAGAAATAACTTAGAAATTTTATGAAGAGAGTGGAGGCCATGAGAGGAATAATTTTGCCATAGTTTAGTTGTAGGGTTGAATAATGATGATTTAGGGTTAGGTTAGGGGCTTATTTATAGAGATTAGGATTAGTTTCAACCTTAGGATTAAACCCTAATTCCAATCTCAGCCCTTAAAACCGAATCTGGCCCCAAAACCTAACCAAAACCCCAAAATGGTGCACCAGGCAAAACTGCCCGGCTGAACCAAGTCGACAGCCAAGTCGACAGGGTTGTCGACTTGGGTCCAACCAAGTCGACTGCCAAGTCGACAGGCCTGTCGACATGGTTGGCTTGGCGGGAAATTTCCCGCCTAGCCTTCCAGGCCCGAAATTCGAAATTTGAACTTGAAATTCAAATCTGTTTTGAACTTGAAATTTTCTGAAAACTTCATTGGGCCTTAATCGGGTCATACGGACTCCGATTTTCGAAAACTCGGACTCTATTTCGCGTATTTTTCCGAGACGAACGCAATGGCATAGCCCGTTTCCCTTGATTCAGATTTATAAATTAAATTCTGCCTCGATTTACGTTATAACAGGTTATTGAAAATACGGGTTGTTACATTCTCCCCTCCTTAAAGGATTTCGTCCCCGAAATCTTCAAGTTAGGAAGAACGTATCCTACCATCCAACATCCATCTACTCAAAACATCATCCACGAGCAATCATTGTCCTTACAAGATTCTAAATGTTGCATGAACATATGCAAAGGTGTGTGTATATGTACTTATCTAATGCAAATATCATCAATGCAAATTATGTTAGTGAAATGAATCCATATGTATGCAATTCCTAACATAATGTATAACATCTATATGTGTGCACATAACATACATCCATATGCAACATCCATGTGATAACACAAAAATTTTCATCCATGAATAAGCGTAAACACTCATGCATATGCAATATGAGGAGTGTGTGAGCCGATCTAGTGCCTAATGTGTATAATGCATCCACGAGTAACCACTTGCAAACACTTGCAACCACTTGCAAACATCAAGCATAACATGTTTCAAACACATGTTTCATCCAAAGGGTTTCTACCTAAGGTTCTCATGACAAGATTAACACGATATAGATAGCAAAAGAAAGATATGCTACAAAGAGATCGGGAAGATAAGCAAGATATACTCCTTTTGGACTACAAGAAATCCCTTCCTAACCCAACCCATATTCTATAAAAGCCCAAAAGGTTTTGTCAACCTAACAGACCCCTTTAAACCTTGACATGTATTACTAACCGATGAGTCACACCCCCTTATGGAGTTTACAACAGAAATGGGATCGAGAACGGGACCGAGAGGATATATGTAAAAGATAACATGCAAGTAAGTTCCCCCGGAAAACAAGGATCAAGGATATACTCCTAGAAAGAGATATGATGCGCGTATCTAGCCTTCAGTCTTCTAAGTCACGTTTCCTTGAGCTTGACTCCACTATGTTTTGACCGTCTTTTACCTCATGATTTCTTGGCTTCTTAACTCTTATTTCCCAATATGAGTTGGAACCCATTTCATTGTCGCCTCTCGTCTTCCTCTTTCACTTACTCTTCTATCATTCTTGGCTTAAACATAACTATGACCTCATGGTTTCATGCAAGCTCCCCAAAATTCACCAGTGAATCCTGGATCTCGTTTACTTACTATAAAGTATTCCATGCAGCAGAACTTTTCTTGGAAATACCAATCCACGTTGCCAATTGCTCTTACTAACGTGATTTTCTATAACTCATGCTTGAATGAAATGAACCATCCGCCTGCGAATGATAGGCCGTACTTAGATTCAGTTGCTTGCCCATGACTTCCCGTAGACTATCCCAAAACTGGCTAGTGAAGATTGAGTCATGGTTACTAACTATACTTTAGGGAACCTCGTGCAACCGCTTTATTTCTTGAAAGTAAACTGTCGCTAGCTATGATGCAGTCCTTTCGCTCTTTACCGGAGTGAAATGAGCACTCTTCGTGAGTCTACCTACTATGACCCACATGCTCGTATTCCCTTTCCTTGATCTAGGCAGTCCATCCACGAAATCCTTCGTGACGCTTTACTACTTTCATTGCGGGGACCTCCAATGGATGTAATAGCCCACCGGGATTTTTATGACTCGGCCTTAATCTGTTGGCACAACATGCACCTTGGGACAAACTCGGCCACCTCCTCGAGTGATGTGCATCTTCAAGAGCCTTCTTTCTCTCATTGCGTCTTAGCCATCCCTTGTCATCTATAGCAAGGTGTCTTAACATCTCGCCTCGAATCAACTTGTCCATGATCTCGACTAACTGCGGGTCTTCTTTCTGTGAAGTCCCTACTTGATCCAGAAGGGTAGGCCTAAGCTCAAGGGACGCTAACTAATTAATTAAACTGAGAAAGCTTCTTACTTCACTTGTCCTCGTCGGAGCTTTCCGGTCTTGAACCGCGACCACTTTAGCGGGATCCACCGCTAAGCCTTGCTTAGAAACTATGTGCCCAAGAAATCTAACTTCTTTTCTCCAAAATGACATTTGGAGGTCTTGGCTTCCAACTGATGGGCTCTAAGCGTATCCATCACCTTCACGAGATGCCTTGCGTGCTCTTCCTCATCCTTAGAGAAGATCAGAATATCATCTACGAAGACCACGACAAACTTGTTCAAGAACTCCTTGAACACCCTACTCATCAAGTCCACGAAGTAGGCGGGTGCATTAGTCAAACCGAATGGCATGACCAGCCATTCTAAGAATCCATCTGGAGTTCTGAACGCGGTTTTGTCTATACTATCCTCAGCTACTCTGAGCTGATGGAATCTAGTAGCAAGATCAAGAGAAAACAGATGTTCCTACAAGCTGATCAAACAAATCATCGATCCTTGGTGATGGTTGTCTATTCTCCTTGTTCTACTCACGATAATCAACACACGGGCGAAGCGAACTGTCCACATTAGTAGCGAATACTACTAGAGCACCTTCTTCGGAAATGCTTCATCGAATGAAGTTCTTCTCAAGAAACTCCTTCGCTTGCTTACTTAGCTCCCGTCTTTCACGCGGAGCCATGTGCCGAACGGGCAAAGAAACCAGCTTTGCATTATGCGCCAGATAAATGCAGAAATTAAACTCGCGTTTAGGGGTAACCCCTTCACTTCACCCAAGATATCAGGATATTCTCGGACCACCCTCATAGATTGCAAACTATCGATAGACGAATTGAGGGATTCAAGATAACACAACATGACGGGACCTCTCGGATTACAAGAAATTTCTAGGGTGTTTCCGAGGCGAGTCACGAGCCTCACAACCCTATGTTCACAATCAAGGATGGCTCCATATCTGGACAACCAATCCATGCCCAATATCAATCCGTATCCCCTAAAACCAAGAACATAAGCACTACACAAGAACTCTACACTCAGTATAGAGATCCTCAAATCCCTACATATCATAGACAGATGGGCGGAACCCCCAATAGGATTTGACACACAGACGGGATCATCTACCAAGCTAGTACTAAGGTGCAAACTATCAACAAGATCAGATGAAACAACTATGCGATTCGCCAGAATCAAACAAAGTATAAACAGGAAAATCAGAAATGTAAACAAGACTTTTAATAGAAACACTACCTCGATCATAAGCTGGAAGAACGATGTTGAGGGGATGAACTCGCCCTTCAGACGGTCTTGCACACTGAGTCTGACCTTGCCCTTGCTTCTTCGGGCAATCTTTGATGAAATGTCCAGTCTCACCGCAGAAAAAGCATTCACCATTCTTCCTTTTCCTCTTCTTACAATCCTTAATAAGATGAGTCGAACTTCCACAAGTAAAGCACTTCTTTTCCTTCTTATCTTTAGACTTCTCCTCCTTTTTTATTTCCTTTTTGTTCCCCGTTTTCTTGTTTTGAGACTCATTCACCTTGATTTCCTTCTTGTCACTCCTATTCTCTTCATTGAGTAGGGCCACATTCACCAAACTCTCGAAGGTCGCTCCGATGGGTATATGAGATATGGCCAAACCGCGGAATTGCTCGTTTAGTCCTAGAGCAAAGTGTATGGCCTTCTTCTGAGCTGTGTTAACCAAGTCTAAACCGAACCGAGCAAGTTGATTAAACTTATCCACGTATTCCCTAATGGTCATGTCCCATTGCTTTAGTGATAGGAACCTCTCCATCTGAAGGTTCTCCTCTGCTGACGATAAAAACCTCAATCCAAACCTTCTTTTAAACTCATCCCAAGTCTCAATTGGTCTAGTAGTGGTGGTGACTACCCACCAATAAGCAGCTTCCCCTTTCAATAACCATACCGCCAACAGAACTTTCCTACGATCTTCTATATCTAAGATAGCAAAGAGGTTTTCAGTTTCCTTTAACCAGTTTCTTGCCTCAACAGAAGTCTCCATCCCAACAAAATTCTTGCAACCCATCACCTTAAAGTCTTTGCAAATCTCCGCGAAATCCTCTTGTGGATGCTGAGGGGGAGGAGGAACCTCAGCGATAGGAGGAGGAGGAACATTAACTACCGGAGGAGGAGGAGGAGGAACATCCGCGGGGCCGGCTTCGGTCGCCCTAGCCTCCAAAAGTCTCATATACCAAACAGGTACGTGTACTCCCTCCGGAATAGCAAAGTTATCAGCCATACTGAAAACGAAGAAAAAAGATAGATTCAGAATGGAGAAAAACGAAGGAATTTTTGCTAATGGCTTTTTGGGGAATAGCCTTTAAAATAAACTAGACTTTTCTTTGGAAAATACTTTACACTTGGTTTTGAAAATAGTTTTCCAAAAGTTTTAAAAACCTTTTTGTTCCTTCTCGTAAACCATACGCTCTGATACCAAATGTTACACCCCACCTCCGCCAGGGTGGCTCTTGCAAGCACTCTGACTTTGGAGGGGCGTTTGTACCGGGTAAACATGCATAATGATATATCAAGGCAAAACAAGAACATATGTATATATGTAAACAGAGTAAATAAGATAAGTAAAACAGCGGAAGATTTCAACTATTTCAAAACAAGTCTGGTACAACATAATGTCAACTTTCCAAATACACAAGTCTAGATAAAAACAACATCACTGAAAAACTGAAATACATAAGTACTATCCCCAAAATAAGTGATAACCATAGCTAGCTTCATGTCAAGACCGTACATGAGCTAAAACCCCACAAGCAAGCGATCAGAAATCCAAGCTAAGCTCCAATATTCCCACCCTGAGAACCTGGGGGGGGGGGAACGGAAGAAAAGAGGCGAAAGAAAAACAGGTCAGTCAAAAAGACTGAGTAAGCCCTACTACAATCAAAGTAAACTGATAAAGTTAACTGGCATGAGAAGCAGGGATGAACATAAGGATAACAACATACTAGCATGATGATTAACCAACAAGGTAGATAAAGGTGTCATCGCATAATCAGGTTTAAGGTTTTTGCACCACAGGTGTACTAGCAAGCTAACATGACTTGAATAAACAAGTATTGATCCCTTGGCCCAAGCTCTGGCCCAATAACATGAAGTGACCCTAATACGAGGTCCAATAACATGAAGTGACCCTAATACGAGGTCCAACCAAACGGTCTAGTCGATCGGCTCCCTATAAGCCTAACTCGTCACGTGTTGGTGTCAATACGGCCTAAACATGATTGTAGTCGGACTGTGCTGGGTCCACCCTTCGGGTGTATCAAGCCCTAGGGTGTCAACCCCTGGACACCATAAACATGAGTGCACAGTCTCGATCTACTGGTACCCATGGGTGACTTCTCCAAATACGGACTACGTGCACGACCATAGTCCGTCCGGAACTACATCGGCGTACCACCCGGCCGTCGTTTTTGGTCGCTTATACCAGTCTAGTAATCGTGCCCCACCCTAGCCTAGTCCCTAGGGTCATGATGATACAAACTTGGGATTACTGCTGGAGTGGACCCCCTTTGCTAGGATTTTCTAGTGGGTTAAGTACGGTTTAACCCTTTTACTAATCATGGATTAACTTGGTTAAGTGTAACGATGGGTTCACGACTTAACCCCGATTAATCCACCAAGTCCAAATTGGTTAAGTATTAAGTGGACCATGACTTAACCCTAATCATGAGGCATTAATTAATTAATGTGCCTTAACCTCTCACATTAGACTTTGTTGCGGTTACTAGTTAAGCGGGTCGGTTCCGGGTAGCTTTACACCACAACTTGGTCTAACCTCGGGTTCAAGGTACAACATGACCAACTTCTCACATTGGGTCCTATTGTTTGTAGCAACTAGTTAAGTCGGTCGGTTCCGGGTAGTTTTACGCTACAAACTCAACCCAACCTCGAGTTGGTCACACTTATATTTTCTAAGTGTCATGTCCATTATGTTTACAAAACGTATTACAAGTTTTCAAGCATTTGGGTAGACCTAACTTAATAGGTAAATTCCCAATGGGTAGACCTAACTTAATAGGTAAATTCCCAATCTTATGTTTTTATGTCTTTTAAGTTTACCCAACCCCAAACGCAATCCCATCGCTTACATATCGCAATAGCGCATAAAGGATAGAAAGAGGGAACTTGGCATAATCATGACATAAAGGTGTTGAAGCCACAAGTTTAACATGGTGGCATATGAAATGTACATATGTTCATATACTTGCATATTACATTTTTAGGCCTCAAAAGCATGCATAAAACCAAACTTAGCATATTGGTGATACATGGTGATAAATGACATGTAGAAATGGCCATAAGTTCGCATTTAGCCTCACATGCAAGTTATCATAAGAGATATGATAACTTACATGTTGCCAAAATGCAACCTTTAACATAAAGCTTGAAGCTTTACGTTCATATACTCAAGGTAAGCTTGCATAACATGATAACATGAGTAAAATGATCCACCCAAACTTGCATACATAACATGACAACTTGCATATCATAACATGGCAAACTTGCATAACATAACATGGCAAACTTGCATATCATAACATATCAAACTTGCATAACATGACATAGTAAACTTGCATATCATGGCAAACTTGCATATCATAATGATCAACCAAACTCGCATCATTCATTTAACTTTAGAGTTTAAATATGAAAGTAGAAAAGGGCTTACAATGCTTATGAAGACACAGAAATATATATAGATTGAGACAAAGCCCTTATGCAATCAAATAAACCCAAAATGCAAGCTCCAATAGAAAAACCCTTGAGCCAAAATGATCAAAACCCTTGCTTTATGATGTAAATATGGAAACTTGACTTGAATGCAAGCTAATGACACTCATACAAGCTTGAAAACACTTGTATGCATGGAAAATTTCTCATAGAAATAACTTAGAAATTTTATGAAGAGAGTGGAGGCCATGAGAAGAATAATTTTGCCATAGTTTAGTTGTAGGGTTGAATAATGATGATTTAGGGTTAGGTTAGGGGCTTATTTATAGAGATTAGGATTAGTTTCAACCTTAGGATTAAACCCTAATTCCAATCTCAGCCCTTAAAACCGAATCTGTCCCCAAAACCTAACCAAAACCCCAAAATGGTGCACCAGGCAAAACTGCCCGGCTGAACCAAGTCGACAGCCAAGTCGACAGGGCTGTCGACTTGGGTCCAACCAAGTCGACTGCCAAGTCGACAGGCCTGTCGACTTGGTTGGCTTGGCGGGAAATTTCCCGCCTAGCCTTCCAGGCCCGAAATTCGAAATTTGAACTTGAAATTCAAATCTGTTTTGAACTTGAAATTTTCTGAAAACTTCATTGGGCCTTAATCGGGTCATACGGACTCCGATTTTCGAAAACTCGGACTCTATTTCGCGTATTTTTCCAAGACGAACGCAATGGCATAGCCCGTTTCCCTTGATTCAGATTTATAAATTAAATTCTGCCTCGATTTACGTTATAACAGGTTATTGAAAATACGGGTTGTTACATAATGTCATTCAAAACACAGTTCACGACAAACCCAAATCGCATTCTGTTTATCATCGGGTTAAAGAACAAGTGTCATTTAAAACACCCTTTACGATAAATCCACAAATCAATTCTATTTACAACCCATTTCAAATCCAATTTATTTATTAAAAATAAATGGGTTTTAATTTTAGTTCAAAATTAGTTCATTTCGATAAAAATCTATTTTTATCTTTTCAAATATGGAGTTTTTCATCCTAATTTTTCCCAAATCATTTCGTATGATTTTACACAAATTATTACTATTTTTAATTATTTTATCAAGGCTCGTACAGTCGATTTCCATCAACGGCCATCGAACTGCACTTACAGCGATCTTTTATGAATTTGATTTGGATGTATCTCCAAATCCAACTGTTAGATTTAAAATTTCTAATATTCTTTAGAAAGGTCTTTTCGATACGAACCCAACGGTTCCGATTTTAGGAGAATCCGACGGTCGGATCTCCCGTAATGTTCGCTCGAAGTCTATGGTCGAAATTTACGAACTGCCGCGGCGTGGCGCGTTCTATTCAGGCCATTATATTTTTTATATATATATATATATATATAATATATATTTCGTCGATTTCTATTTAAAACGAATTCTATAAATCGTTTTAAATTCGTTTCAAAAACAATTTCAACTTTCATCTCAATTCAAATCAAAATTGAATTTTTCCTTATAAATTCGTTTTAAAATTCATTTCTATTCAATTCAAATTTCAATTCAATTTGAATTTACTTCAATTCGTTTTCAATTCAATCCGATTTCATTTTCAATTCAATTCGAATTCGTTTTATATTAAATTCAATTCAAATTCGTTTTATATTCGATTAAATTCAAATTGGTTTTCTATTCGATTCAATTCAAATTCGTTATATATTCGATTCAATTCAAATTGGTTTTCTATTCGATTCAATTCAAATTCGTTTTCTATTCGATTCAATTCAAATTTGTTTTCTATTCGATTCAATTCAAATTCGTTTTCTATTCAATTCAATTCAAATTGGTTTTCTATTCGATTCAATTCAAATTTGTTATATATTCGATTCAATTCAAATTGGTTTTCTATTCGATTCAATTCAAATTCGTTATATATTCGATTCAATTCAAATTGGTTAACTATTCGATTCAATTCAAATTTGTTATATATTCGATTCAATTCAAATTTAAAAATGAATATGATCAATATAAATATCGTTTGCGTCAAAATAGCACATCTCTAATCAACACGGCTTTATATATTTCAATAATTTCGTTATTCTATTCAACAAATAAATATTTATCCTATTCAATACGTGAATCTATATTTTTGTCAACACATGACTAATCTCAACGAATGAGTACTGTCCACGTGTGACTATTTTTGTTATTTAATATATTTTATAAAAATTATGGTATCTATCGTTTGATTTAAATCAGACTCCAACCGTAAATTAGTAAGAGAACGATTCCTTGAATATTAACCCCGAAGGCCGAAACCAACATCAGATCAATATCCCAGAGACCACTCATCTTATCTATTTTCCAATTAGTTTCTAATTTTATATATGACAAAGATGTAAATTTTATTGTTAAAATATTTCGTTCAACACATGACTAATCTCAACGGATGAGTACTGTCAACACATGAACCTTTATTTTATAATATTCTTTATTTTCCCGATTGGAATGAGGCCCAATCAATTACCATATAATGTTAATTATATGGATTCCACACAACACATGTATATAATAGCAATGACAAACAATCAACCATTATCCAAGGTGCACCACACAACTGCATAAGCATCAAATATAAATAATCGACGCTTACACAGTCTGTCGACCAATCGATCGACATTCAATTAAATAATTGGGATTAGTGTAAGCCAAATTTCCTCCCAACACCCGTGTGGGGTTTCAAATCAACAAACACAGATTTTTATTTGTGCAGTTGGGCAATGTGTAAAATTTATCGACCCAATCAATATCAGTTATATCAGTGTATATAAACAAATCGGTCAATTTGTTTATAAATATTTATTTATTCACTTTCACGTTAAAAATTATATTTTTAACGATAAAATATTTTTAACTATATAAATATTTTATTTCCTTTCAACACATTGATTTGTATTATCGATTTCACATCAATTTCACAAGCAAATTTCACAATGCATCAATCAAACAAACAAACCATCCATGGTCTGTGGATGGCGGGTGTCGGGTGCTACTAAACACCGTCTGCATCCTAGTATATATATATATATATAACTAGAAAATGAAATTGAAGAGTGAGAAATTCTCACTAATAGTTAATCCAATACCACGACTCTTCATAAGTAGAAATCTACGTCGTTCACGCCTTTTTGTCACCTTCGTTGCCCGTATTCTCTACAAATGTAAAAATCGAATTTCTACTTTACTATTCAACACATGAATTTTTACTTCGCTATTATATAGATAAAAATTCTATTTTTACACCGCTACTATATAGATAAAAATTCTATTTTTACATTACTACTATATAGATAAAAATTCTATTTTTTACATTACTACTATATAGATAAAAATTCTATTTTTACATTACTACTTTATAGATAAAAATTATATTTTTACATTACTACTATATAGAGATTTCGCCTTTTCAAATATAAAGATTTCGCCTTTTCACGACTAAAAATACAATCTTATTTTTATTTTTCTATCATAATTGTATTTTTTTTATTATTCCTAAAAACAATGCTTATATCTTTTAAAACAATTTTATCCTTATTTTAAAACAATTCTATTCTACATATATATGTATGTGTAAAACAAAAATTCGGACTCTTAATTCAAAGTAATTTGTAAACAAAATAAAATAGGAAGCTCACTGTACATTGATTTCAGCTTGAAACCGTCGTTCGTTGTGCATCCCAAACTAGATCTTCAACTGGCGATCACCTGAGGTTGCTGGCGCCAAATCTGATCCTCCGACGTGGAGGAGCCTCGAAAGCCGCGCCACCTCCCAGGAGCACGATCCACTCGATGGCAGCACGGCGCCGGAATCAGGTGGCGGACGGCCGCTGTTTGAGGCGACTAGGGTTAGCTGAAATCGTGCTTTGGGGGTCGGGTTCGGGAGCGGGTATGGGGGAAGGGAGGAAGAAGCGCGAGGTGGAGAAGAAGAAGGGGAGGGGGCGGTGGCGACTTCGGCGAAGGAGGGTGGGGGGAGGCTGGCCATCGTTCGCGATTGGGTTTCTTTTTTTTTCTGTTAAAAGATTTGAACGAACAAGAAAAGCAAGGGAGGCAGAGGGTACAGAAGGGGAGGAGAGGAAGCTTTTAATTTTTAATTATTTTAACTATAAAAAGTTGACTTTTTCACATGATCTCTAAAAGAGGCCCACCACCTGTCGTCCATAGCTAATTACCCCCATTCCGAACACAATGGGATATGTATCGTAGGCTGATTCGATCATTTCGATCAGTTTTCGTCAAAATCAACATATAACTCTATATATTGAATTTGAACGCGTATTTCAATTTACCGGGGTGACATACGAACTCTAAAAATTCCAAAAAAATATTTTCTAGCTTCGTATTGATGATACGGTCCTAACAAAACTAATTTCGTCGAATTCTGAGACCGTTGGAAAAATGGCCATTTTCCAGTCGATTAAAATCAACTGAAACTGGTCAAACGCGTTTTCCTTTGCCACGCTCACATATTGATTCAGGAAATTATGAAATTTGGAATCTAGCAATAACTTGACATCACGGACCCAACAAAAGTGGTTTCGTCGAAATCCGAGGTCATTTGCAAAATTCCCATTTTTAAGGGCCTGAATTCCATAACGACTATTCAGAATTTTCAACTGGACATATCTTTTGATCCCCGCTATGAAATCTTGATTTTTCGGATTCGTTGGAAAGATATTATCAATTAGATCCTATTATTTTTGGTTTCACTAAAATCCGGATTGTTTTGCACCCGGTACATTCGATTGAAGTTTGAAATCGAATTATCGAACTACCGCTCCATTTTCAATTCTATTTATAATTATATATAATTATTTATATTTTAACGACGACGTATATAATATATACGTTCGATTTCTATTCAAAATAAATTTTCTTGTCGATATTATTTAAAATAATCCATTTTAAATGTTCAAAATTCGCTAAAATTTCCAAAATAAAAAAAATTTAAACTGGCCTAGATTTTCGGGTTGTTACAGTTACCAATTTAGCAGATACTAATGCCACCCTAAACAAACTCAAATCACTTTTATTTCCATCACAACCATTCGCTTATCCAAGCCAAATTCCACTTTGACTTGATATTATTCCATTTCAATACAGCTTCCACTTGACTGGCTTTAACTCACTTTCAATTTGCCTTCACAAATTTCTATTAAAATTTGTTTTAAATGCAAAAAATCTTTTCCTGGGACTTTTAAACAGTTTTGTTTTTCTCAAAAACCAAACTTTCCTTTGCAGGATTCAAACAACTTGTCTTTCTCAAAAAAATTCAAAAGCAAAATCTTTGGTAGTAATCTGTCACTTACAACTCGAAAATGAACACCGATGATGTCTGGATCAACATCGGAATTTATTTTCCAGCGACCGAAGTGAGATCAATACTATATCACTTTTCGAAACCATTTCTAAACATTTCCACTTTGAAATCAATTCAAAATACCATTTGCAATGCTTGTAAAACAATTTAAAATCTCCTTGGATTTTAAAATTCTTTTATATTCAATCCAGATTCATTTACAAACACCTTTCCAAATTTCCAGGGTTTTAACTTCAATTTTGATTTAAATTCAGATTTAATTCATATCGAAATACTTATACGACTTTTGATTGGCATAACCCTTTAATTTATAATCTTACTCGATTATAATAACAAACAATATATCCAATATATTATAATTCCAATATATATATATATATATATATATATATATATATATCTTCTTTATATCAAATATATTTGGGTAAAATTATTTTATTTACCCTTTTTCCAAATCATACCGTGTCGGTTCATCGTGTTCGAGTGTTTACAAACTCCTACTGATACAGTGGATCAAACTGATCGACCAGAACCCATAAACAACTCAACCAATAAATCTCCACAATATAAATTTAGTTTTATAAAATCTACAAATACGTTCACTCGTATATATGCACTCAAACTTAATATAGGTTATTACTAACCCCATCTCTACCGAGTCATGCCACAGAGCCTATGTGATTACTTAACCTTAAGCTCTGATACCACTGTAGTGTCCCAAAATTCGGGTCTAATTTGAGCTGACTAGATAACACAAGTCCCACCCACATTACACTTGAAATCAGAAAACTAATAGAAAGAAAAAAGATGGTGAGAATAGATAAGATTGAAACTTAGAATAGAAGAAGAAGAAGAACATACAACATTAGAGTAAACACGAATCTCACAGCGGAACGAACAACATATAATAGATAGCATATCCTTGAAATAAATCAGTATATGTATACAGTAACATTATCAGAGTACAACACTTACAACAAAGCGGAAATAACTATATAATCCTGAAGCCTTCTGCTCCAAGATCTCCAAGTATATCTATAAAATCCTGACTACTTGACTGGTCATACAAAATTGGGTACCCAAGAGTTTAGGGAAAACAAAACAAAATAAACTCTGGGTCAGTCATGGGACTGGTATGAGTAAAACAGTTAAAAACGGTTTGAGCAATTAAGCGATATCTCATAAGACCATGCCGTATAACAGAACGGGTTTTTCCCTTTTGAGAATCCAAAATATCTTTATATCAAAAACCTTTTGATATTATAATAATGTCTATCAACCACAATATAATAATCATCTAGCAGAAACGCTTTCATCTCACGTTCTACATATATAGTATATAATCAAAATCGCAAGCCTGTATTGGGTAATGGATTTCCAACTATGACAAGGTATGGAACCACCTTTCGCTAGTGTACCTCTAGAGAGGGATACACTGGAGTTCAACAAGAACATCTTGCAACTCGGCCACACATGACCGACCACTCATTTCGCTTGAGTGTATCGAATATAATGTCACCTTACAGTTGGTAAACCAACATAACCATTCTCGGGAGATACAGAATTGAAAGAAGTAACAAAAATGAACATTCTCTAGATGGTGATAATATACCCTAATTGGTTGCGAACCACTTAGCCATGCTGCTTGCCCGATTTCTGTCATTTCCTAGTTGATGAGGCTGGAGGTCATAACGTATCTTTCAATAGATTACTCATTCATTCACTTTGAATTCCACATCGTCCTACCCGTAAAATCACAAATTTATTTCCCCAAAAATACCACGGGTATAAGCTAAGAGAAACGAATTCCTCCACCACTAACGTAAATACGTTTGAAACGATCAACTTACGCGATCTACCAAATATACTTTGTCAGACATTCATCCATTCAAGTTGTTGTGGGACTGGACAAACCGAAGGAACTATTCCGTACATCCATATCAGGCAATCTTTAACTAAGATTTATACAACAGCCCTTGCACTTTACTCCATCTTCCATTATCTTTGTCATATAGCATGCTTATGCCAATACAGAGTGGTTCTTCGGATAATAATCCAATCGGTCTCTCCATATTAACAATGTTAAAATGGTCAAAACTTTGATAGTCTGTGAGTTAACTATCAAAGAAAAACACATGTGCAAACAATATATTATTTCCAGATGGAAATTCTATCGATCAATCACCAATCAACTTTTATCCTTTAAATTAATTTATCATTAATTTATTTCATTTGTCATTTCCTATTTACATATATTCAACATTCCTTATTTTCTAAATTTAGAAAATATATGTTATTAGCACTGGAAAACATTTCCATTTCTTGTTTTCTATATTAGAAAACATTGCTGGTTCTTATTTGGAGAACATTTCCAAAACTCCTACATTGGACTTAGATAGATGTTTAAACAAACCATTGCTATGCCAACTCACCATTACACTTATTAACTAAATTCACTTAACCATCCTTTACTATCAAACCTTAGCCATTCCTTAGTTAAGAAGGATGTCAATCAAGTTGGGGTATAATTACCTCTCAAACCTTAACTAAACAACGTTTTAACTTCGTAATAGACCAAGTTTATCTCTTAAACCTTTAACAAACTTCCTTACGTAACTTTCGGATTCTATTTACGAATCCACTTCTTTATTGAAAACATTGATCATAACTATAGCGTTATTATCCCGACTTTCGAAATATCTAACTTCGACTATAACTTTTATTCTTTAATTTGAATAAATAAATAAACATCCAAATATTTTATGTATAATCTTGATTTAAAAACCAGAAAGTAAATACTACTTTCCGAATTTGATATAATTTAATTCGACTCGTAACTGTCTTTCGAGTAATCTCTATTCGGTTTAACTCTTCCTAAATAATTTATATTCGATTTACTTACTTCGAATAACCAATATTCAATAACCTCACTTGGAATAACCAGTATTCGATTAACTCACTTCGAATAACCAAGATTCAATTAACGCACTTTGAATAACCTATATTCGATTATCTCTTTTCAAATGATCTTCATTTGATTTAATTCTCTTTCGAATACTTATATTCGGTTAACTCCTTTCGAATAAATTATATTCGATTAACTCCTTTCAACTCTGTTCGAATAAACTAAATTCGATTAACTCCTTTCGAATAAATTATATTCAACTAACTCCTTTCGAATACACTATATTCGATATCTCTACTTCGAATAACTGATATTCGATAACTCTACTCGATTAACTCCATTTGAATAACGCTAACTGGTTAACTCTAACTCTAACTGGTTTACTCTAACTGATTAACTCTAACTGGTCAACTTTGACTTATTAACTCTAACTGATTAACTCTGACTGATTAACTCTAACTGATTAACTCTAACTGGTTAACTCTGATTGATTAACTCTAACTCTAAACTTGTAATTCTAACTCTGAACGAGTAATTCTAACTCTAATCGATTTATTCTAAATCTAATTGATTAATTCTAAATGATTAACTACTCTAACTCAATTTGATTAACACATTTTGATTAACTCTATTTGAATAACTAATATTCAATTAACTTCTTTGAATAACCAATATTCGATTAACTCCTTTGAATAAATTATATTCGATTAACTCTCTTCTTCGAATAACTAAATTCGATTAATTCCTGTCGAATAACTAAATTCAATTAACTCCTTCGAATAACTAAATTCAATTAACTCCTCTCGAATAAACTGTATTCGATTAACTCCTTTCGAATAAACTATATTCGATTAACTCCTTTCGAATAACTAAATTCGATTAACTCCTCTGATTTATTCCTCTGAATTAACTCCTTTGATTTATTCCTTTGAATTAACTCCTTTGATTTATTCCTTTTTTATTTGTTTATACAAATATTTCCTTTTCTATTTGTTTACTTAACAAATGACTATTCCCTTTTCAATTCTATTTATTTAACAAATAAATATTTCTTTTATCTTTTCTATTTATTCTCTAAATAAATAATCCTTTTACTTTTATTTATTTCTTAGATAAATAACCCTTTTACTTTTATTTATTCTCTATAAATAAATGATCCTTTTATACTTTTATTTATTCTCTAAATAAATAATCCTTATATGATTTTATTTATTATCCCAATAAATATTCCTCTTTATAAAATCCTTTGATTTTATAAATAAATTCCCTTTTTATAAAATCCCTTGATTTTATAAATAATTTCTCTTATTAATAAATTCTAATTCATTATATAAACAAATATCCCTTTTATAAAATCCTTTGATTTTATAAATAAATTTCCTTTTTATGATATCTTATTCTATTTATTTAACACATAAATATTTCCTTTATCTTTCGTTTTATTTAAATATTTCCCTTTCGATTCCATTTGTAAGTGTTTTACAAATATTCCCTTTTCGATTCTCTTTGATTTTATAATTAGTTTCTTTTATAAAATCCTTTTTCCTTTTATATGTAAAATCCATTGATTTTATATAAATAATTTATTTTCAAAATATACTTTTAAAATCCCCTTTTTACATCCTAGTATTTTTCACAGTATCTAAAATACCAACCAATGGTGATCGATAGCATTCAAACAAACATTATCCACAACAGATAATATATCACATCATATATCACAGTTTATGAAATAAAACAGTATTTTATGTATTGAGGAACCCAGTTGGGTCCCTCCAACCTGTTTCCCTGCATCATAAATGTTAAACAATATTGTTAACATCTATTTCATTTCAATTTGAAATATTCTGTTAAACAGAATCAAAATTTGAACCACGATTTTTATATATATCGTTATCCATATTTTCAACCAATACATAAGCAATTCAACCAAACAGTTAACACACAGTAATCAACAGATGATTAACAGTTCTAAAAATACGTTGTAAAAATATAACTGTTCAGAGTTGGTCAGTTTTACTCACCTTTCGTGTTAATCGTTAAATAATGATTTTCTCTGTTTTCAGACGGACAATTTATTTGGCTATAAATTGTAACGAGCTTCGATTCACTCTCTGTCAGTTCCATGGTGTAGTGTCTGTCCATACGATTCTATCGGATCTTGATTCGCTGAATTTCGTCAATATATGAACAAGTTACGACCTTACAAAGTTAATACACATTATATACAACAAAACTTGAATTCTATTTTTATTTGGGCTTTAACCTTTTCAAAACTCTGGCCCAATTGTTCAACAAACCTGCTCCACACATTTCTTCTTCCTCGATGACAATATCGCCTCACGGAAACATCCATCACCGCGCCTTTTGAGCTCCACCGCACCCTCGTTCCTCCATGAAATCGAACCCTGAAATCACCATTGCACTCCCCTTTCATCTCTCTCTCTCCTCATCCCCGTTACCCCAAACTCGCACGCCACACGGAAAACCCGTTCTTCAGCTTCTGTTGACTGCTACAGTTCGACATCGAACTATTTAATCACCGAACCAACCAATACTTTGCCGAGACAAACTCCTCGCCTGTAACAACCCGGATTTTTACAACATGCTAAGAAAAGAATCAAGGCAGAATTTAATTATAAAATCTGAATCAAGGTAAACGGGCTATGCCATTGCGTTCATCTCGGAAAAATACACGAAATAAAGTCTGAGTTTTCGAAAATCGGAGTCTGTATGACCAAGTTATGGCCCGTCAAAGTTTTCAGAAAATTTCAAGTTCAAAAAGAAGTTCAAATTTGAATTCAGATTACAAATTCAACCAAGCAGAATTGGCGGGAAAAATTCCCGCCACCCCCAAGATGACTTGGGAGTCGACACACCCAGGTGGTGTCGACTGCCCAGTCGACACCCCTATCGACTTGGGTGGTCGGCCAATTGGCATGGGTGTGCCTGACTTGTTCCTCAAGACATGCTCTTGGGTCTGGTCTATTGGCCTGTGACGGGTTTTGAGGGTTCAGATCTACCCTAGGGTTAATCTAAGGGCGTAAACTACTCCTAATCTCTATAAAAACACCTTAGGACCTAACCTAAATCACCAAAAATCAATCCTACAACTAAGTGCTGCCAAAATCTATCTTGATCATGACCTCCATCTCCAACTCCAGGGGCTTATGCATTCAAATCGGGTTCAAATCAAAAGGTGCTAGCTTGCTACATCAAAACAAGGGAGTGGATCAACGTTGCTAGGCCAATTTCATGACGATTCTTCAACAAAGGAGCCATCTTTCTTCATCAAGACGATGCATGATCCTTCCCTAAGCCTCGCTATGTAAGTACTAGCTACTTGTAGATTCTAACGGTGGTTCTAATGTGACATGGAATAAAATGCGGTGAAACATAAGTGTGCTAGCCTATGTGAACCTAATTTTTCCCCTTTTCTATGATTTATGACCTTGGGCTAAGTTTTAGCGACTTAATCATGCCACTCATGTTATGTTTAACCTAGTATATCTTGCAAGTTTGAATCTTTAGCATGAACCTTTGGGAACCATTTGACTTGTGAAACATTGGCAATGATTTGTCTTTGGGGCTTATGCATGTAAATGAACCCAAACCCCTTATGTTATCATGCATGTTTGTGGCCAAATTCCCTTATGATAATATGCATGTTTGTGGCCAAATTCCCTTATGATAATATGCATGTTTGTGGCCAAATTCCCTTATGATAATAAGCATGTTTGTGGACAAATTCCCTTATGATTGTGGCCAAAAACCCCTTATGATGCTATGCATATTTTGAGGCCAAACCCCTTATGATACCATGCATGTTGGTGGCCAATCCCTTTTTGACATCATGCATGTTTTGAGGCAAATATGTAGCATAGTATCCTTACTATGTTGACTCGCTTTTACTTGAGTTGGAAACACGATTTGGGGTAGGTTAGAGGTGCGTGATTCTGACATGATAATTTGACATGGGATTTCATGAAAATATGACACTCATGATACACCTAAATGGGGACATGACATGTGGGGTAAACATGGGACTTGAAACTAGACACGTATGGGTTGTAAGTGTAATATGACACTAGACCAAACATGAAAGTGGCCAACTCGAGGTTGGGTTGAGTTTGTAGCATAAACCTACCCGGACCTGCCCGGCTTAACTAGTGGCTACAAGCAATAGGACCCAATGTGAGTAGTTGGTCATATAGCACTTAAAACCCGAGGTTAGACTAGGTTGTGGTGTAAATCTACCCGGACCTGCCCGGCTTAACTAGTAACCACAACAAAGTCTAATGTGAGAGGTTGGGGTGCATTAATCTAATTAATGCCACATGAAAAGGTTAAGTAATTTTGACTAATGACACTTAACCGATATGACACGAATGGGTAGGTTAAGTGGAACCGGACTTGATTTCTTAATGACACTTAACCATATAAGACGATTAGGGGATGGGGTTAAGTAATTTACACTTAACTAATCTGACTTGGTAATTAGACAGGGTTAAGTAATTTATACTTAACTAATCTAAACACGGTAATTAGATGGGGTTAATTAACCTACACTTAACTAATCTAAACGCGGTAATTAGATGGGGCTAAGTAACCTACACTTAACTAATCTAAACACGGTAATTCGATGGGGTTAAGTTAAACACTTAACCAATCTAAACTTGGTAATTCAATGTGGTTAAGTAACCAATACCTAACCAACGTAGCATGATAATTTAATGGGGTTAAGTAATTTATACTTAATCAATTATACATGGTGATTTGATGAGGTTAAGCAACCATACTTAACCAATCTAATATGAGGACTTGATAGGGTTAAGTCACAAGACCGTTTAAATATACTTAACCATTCTAATACAATTAGTGGATGGGGTTAAGTTAACCTATACTTAACCAATCCGACTCGATAATCCGATGAGGTTAAGATAATCTATGCTTAACCAATCTAACACGATAATCTGATAGGGTTAAGATAAACAATTACTTAACCAATTTGACTTGACGATTGAATAGGGTTAAGTCATGAGCTTCTTGGTATACTTAACCAACTTGTATGGCTAGGTCTTGGACTTAAATACTTAGCCAAACCTTGACATGATTCGTAGGCAGGTTAAGTCATGAACTTAAATGACAATACTTAACCCATTAGACAAAACCCTAGTTCAGGGGACTAGGTGGAAAACCGGGATTAACAAGGATAACGGGAAAGGAGACTAAGTGGTAAACCTTAGTTTAGGAAACTAAGTAATAATTCTTAGTCAAGAGATTTGGACCAGTTCACAGATAGATGAGTAACCCGATACGGTAGGTCATCGCTTAAACACACGAGGAGGAGAAAATTATCCGACTTGGATAAAGGCTCCAACGAACTGGGTGACGAAGCCGTAGCTTCGGGGGACGTGAGGGTACTCTTGGTATCCCTCTGTGAGGTGGCAGATGGTCCATGAAACGTGGCCTCACAGAGGTTAAGGTCTGAGGTAGAAGAGCCAAGAGTTTGCCTTGGTTGCTATGCGAGCGACCTAAAGACTGGGATGGATTAGCGTGGAGTCGACAATACTTGTTTTTGCCCTGGATAGCACGTCGCCGACTACCTACCATCTTTAGTCAATCGTGTACGAACGGAAAGGCAGAGAACTCCCAACAGACCATGTTCTTGCTATCGAGTCATGGGTGAGGTTGGCCCATAGGAAAGTGGGGCTATAGTGGGGCCGGAATGTAGTTCTCATACATGATTTTTCTTGAATTGCCTTTCAGTAGTTAAGGGAGGGGTCACGTGGGACCATAGCCACGGATACAAAAACAGACCTTGACATCTGCACCAGCAGACGACTTAAAGCTCCCGACCGAGTTCCGTATTTCTTGATTTGCCCTGGCACGGAACTCGGGTGGCACATTGAGATACATGTGCGTCTAGACATGGAAAACGATTCACGATACATACGTGGGATAAAGGGCGCGGTTGACGGGTGGCATAATCCCTAGTGGCCCTAGGTGGCCTGAACCCAAAACGAGACACGGAAACGTTCATTAGGTAGCATAATCCCTAGCGATCCTAGGTGGCATAAATCCTAAGTGAACACGTGATAGTTCATGGTAAG
Source organism: Allium sativum (assembly GCA_030737875.1). Taxonomy (NCBI): domain Eukaryota; kingdom Viridiplantae; phylum Streptophyta; class Magnoliopsida; order Asparagales; family Amaryllidaceae; genus Allium; species Allium sativum. The sequence goes on from CM060918.1 coordinate 595,870,225, forward strand.
AAAACATATCCAGATCAAGGGTAGCAGTCCAAAACAACTTCAAGGATAAAATGGTACTACGTTGAGGTGGTATAGATTTACATGGGAAAGCCCGTACGTCCTACGGCAAAGGACTGAACTTATACATGGAAAGAAACATACGAGTTGGGAAAACCTACATATGCTATATATTAGCTTGACATGGACCGTTACAAGACATTGGGCAAGGGACATTCATAGTTAACACAAGACGCGGGGTGGGATACCAGTACGAGAGGTGCAGAGCAAATATACATGATAAATACCGTGGGATGTTATACATTATAGATACCTTGGGATAGTATACTTGATAGAAACCTGACGATGTGATACCTTGATTTATCTTGACACCGTAGTTTATCACGATACCTTAGTTTATCTTGCTACAGTAGTTCATCCAGTTAGCTTGGTTTCGCATATCTATCTTGTCGTCATCATTATGTTTACTTTCAGTTTATGCATGTCATGTTACCTTTACCTGTTTTTATACTGGAAGTAGATAGGACTTACTAGTCTTTATGACTGACCCCGTTTTGTTTCGCCTCTTTGTCTTCCATTCCCCCCCCCCCACCAGGTTTTCAGGGAGGAAATGATGTTGTTTAGTTCGGACCTCTTATGCTTGAAGGTCATCATGTATAGCTTGGTCTTCTATTGGCTATGGCTTCTTCACCGCTTTATTTTGGGGAATAATTTATGAAAAGGTTTTATGCTTCTTTACAGTTGCAAGACAGGTTTTGATGTATTCTGATGTAAAAGGCTTTAGACCTTATTTTATAATGTAATGAAATTTGTTTTACTTCCGTTGTTCTATATATGTTCTGTCTTGTAATATTTCTGTGCATGTTTACCTCGATAATGCTTCACCAAACCTAGTGCATTCCCTTTGTGAGTGACCCTAGCGGAGGTGGGGTGTCACATCGCCCCCACAATCTCAAATACAAACTCAAATTCACCCCTTGCTCAACCAATTCGCTAGAATGTTGAACCCTAGTAAAGCTAGTATAAAACGCAAACCCCAAAATGCTGACTGCACCCTATGAAATCAACATCAGGTGGAAGCCCCATTCAATTCGAGCTCAAATATGTTTGTTTCAGAGTTTATAGATTTTATCTTGAATTTATTTTGATTTTCCAACTTCACGATTTGGGTTTGGAGAATGGAATACTGCGGCGGATTTTTCTTCCGTTTATACAGGTGAGTGTATGGCTAAAGAAGGATAAAGTGGACATTGATATAGATTAGTATATTTTTAGTTATTTTATTTTAGTTATTTTATTTTAGTTATTTTATATTCGTTTCTGACTTCTAAAAATTCGTGTGGTCATACATGATTCCAAAAAATCACGAAACTGGACATGTAGCTAGAGGTCGACATTACGAACCCAACAAAACTGGTTTCTTCGAATTCCGACTTTGCTTGCTTACACATCATATTTTTAAATGTCAATTTATCAACTGTTTTTCACATAAAAATCCCGTACGGCCACATACTGACTTCAAAAATCAAGTAAATTGAAATCTAACAATAATTTAACATTACGAATCCAACAAAATTGGTTTCGTCGAATTCTGAGGTCGTTTGCAAAACTGGCTATTTTTAAAGCTCTAAATAAACCCTTTTAAATATTAAATATATTTAAAAATAATTAAATTAAATTAAATATTTATAAATAAATTTTATCGTAAATATTCACAACAGAATATCATACATCTCTAGAATATTCCTATATGAATTTATGAATTTCTAACTCTATATTTCAAATCCCGAATAAATCGATATTTAATTTATAATGAAATTCCTTTTATAAATATAAATAAATCATTATAAATTATAAAGGAATTCCACAGCGACTTTTCTAAAATTTGATTTGGACATAACTCAAAATCTACAATCACTATTTTTCTCTTCCGCTTGAAAAATATACTTCACTAGCTCCTAACTTTTCTCGTTTCACAGAAATCCGATTTAAAACTGACTCTGTATATTCAGTTGAAGTTGGAATCGTCAAATTACGAATTGCCGCGCCATTTCAATCTCGATTATAATTATATTATAATTATACGTTCAAACTATCGTTATTTAAATATATTCATTATTCAAATTCAACTCTAAACTGAATATATATATTTTAAATAATCCAGTTCAGACTATAATGTGAATTCCACTATTTTTGATTAATTCCGAATTAAATATACTATTCTGTTATTTAAATTAATTAAATAATCTATATAATTTAATTAAATAACCACTTAATTCTCTATATCACTATCTAAATAATTAAATTAATTAATTATTACACCGTAAAAATACAGGACTTTACATTCTTTCCCCCCTTAAAATAATTTCGTCCTCGAAATTGCTATGGTAGAAAACAAACCCTATTAACTGGGTTAAAAATTATTCATTACTTCTTAAATTCTAGTTTCACTTTACTAATTAATTTTAATTAAAATATTAATTATTCCTACTAACGAAAATTTCCATAAACTCTGAAAAATTCCAACACTCGAAATTTCTGAAAAATTTTGCCGGCACCTCCTTTGTACTGGTCAATCGGCACAATTACAACTCGCCTCTCTAGGCCTTCTCCAACCCAAAAGAAAATCAAACAGCCAAGCGGCTTGCCAATTCGGCTCATCAAAAATCTCATACCATATGAAATATAAACTTGTACCTTTTTGTCGGGCATATCATTTTATCTTTGCCATCTGTTACTAATTTAGCAAATACTAATGCCACCCTAAACAAACTCAAATCACTTTTATTTTCATCACAACCATTCGCTTATCCAAGCCAAATTCCACTTTGACTTGATATTATTCCATTTCAGTACAGCTTCCACTTGACCGGCTTTAACTCACTTTCAAATTGCCTTCACAAATTTCTATTTAAATTTGTTTTAAATGCAAAAAAATCTTTTCCTAGGAATTTTAAACAGTTTTTTTTTCCTCAAAAACCAAACTTTCCTTTGTAGGATTCAAACAACTTGTCTTTCTCAAAACAATTCAAAAGCAAAATCTTTAGTAGTAATTCGTCACATACAACTGGAAAATGAACACCGTCGATGTCCGGATCAACATCGGAATTTATTTTCTAGCGACCCAAGTGAGTTCAATACTATATTACTTTTCGAAACCATTTCTAAACATTTCCACTTTGAAATCAATTCAAAATATCATTTGCAATGCTTGTAAAATAATTAAAAATCTTCTAGGATTTTAAAATTCTTTTATATTCAATCCAGATTCATTTATAAACACCTTTCCAAATTTCCAGGGTTTTAACTTCAATTCTAATTTAAATTCAGATTTAATTCACATCGTAATACTTATACGACTTTTGATTGGTTATTTACATAACAGTTTAATTTATAATCTTACTCGATTATAATAACAACCAATATATACAATATATTATAATTCCAATATATATATCAAATTATATCAAATTATATTTGGGTAAAATTATTTCATTTACCCTTTTAATAAATCATACTGTGTCGGTTCATCGTGTTCGAGTGTTTATAAACTCCTACCGATACAGTGGATCAAATTGATCGACCAGAACCCATAAACAACTCAACCAATAAATCTCGACAATATAAATTTATTTTTATAAAATCTACAAATACGTTCACTCGTATATATGTACTCAAACTTAATATAGGGTATTACTAACCCCATCTCTATTGAGTCATGCCACAGAGCCAAGGTAATTACTTAATCTTAAGCTCTGATACCACTGTAGTGTCCCGAAATTCCGATCCAATTTGAGCTGACTAAATAACACAAGTCCCACCCACATTACACTGGAAATCAGAAAACTAATAGAAAGAAAATAGAGGGTGGGAATAGATAAGATAGAAACTTAGAATAGAAGAAGAAGAAGAACATACAACATCAGAGTAAACACGAATCTCACAGCGAACGAACAACATATAATAGATAATATATCCTTGAATTAAATCAGTATATGTATACAGTAACATTATCAGAGTACAACACTTACAACACAGCGGAAATAACTATAGCTATATAATCCTGAAGCCTCCTACTCCAAGCTCTCCAAGTATATCTATAAAATCCTGACTACTTGACTGCTCGTACAAAATTGGGTACCCAAGAGTTTAGGGAAAACAAACCAAAATAAACTCCGGGTCAGTCAAGGTACTAGTATGAGTAAAACAGTTTAAAACAGTTTGAGCCATTAAACGATATCTCATAAGACTACGTCGTATAACGGAACGGGTTTTCCCTTTTGAGAATCCAAAATATCTTTATATCAAAAACCTTTTGATATTATAATAATGTCTATCAACCACAACATAATAATCATCTAGCAGAAACGCTTTCATCTCACGTTCTACAGATATAGTATACAATCAAAATCGCAAGCACGTATTAGGTAATGGATTTCCAACTATGACAAGGTTTGGAACCACCTTTCGCTAGTGTACCTCTAGAGAGGAATACATTGGAGTTCAATAAGAACATCTTGCAGCTTGGCCACGCATGACCGACCTCTCATTTCGCTTGAGTGTATCGAATAAATTATCACCTTACAGTTGGTAAACCAACAAAACCATTCCCGGGAGATACAGAATTGAAAGAAGTAACAAATATGAATATTCTCTAAATGGTGACAATATACCCTAATTGGTTGCGAACCACTTAGCCATGTTGCTTGCCCGATTTATGTCATTTCCCAGTTGATGAGGCTGGAGGTCATAACGTATCTTTCAACAGATTACTCATTCATTCACTTTGAATGCCACATCTTCCTACCCATCAAATCACAAATTGATTTCCCCAAAAATACCACGGGTATAAGCTAAGAGAAACGAATTCCTCTTCCACTAACGTAAATACGTTTGAAACGATCAACTTACGCGATCTACCAGATATACTCTGTCAGACATTCATCCATTCAAGTTGTTGTGGGACTGGACAAACCGAAGGCACTATTCCATACATCCATCTTAGGAAATCTTTACCTAAGATTTATACAACGGCCCTTGCACTTTAATCCGTCTTCAATTATCTTTAGAATATATGATTCGCACGCATTTGCCAATACAGAGTGGTTCTTCGGATAATAATCCAACCGGTCTCTCCATATTAACAATGTTAAAATGGTCAAAACTTTGATAGTCGGTGAGTTAACTATCAAAGAAAAACACGTGTGCAAACAATGATATTATTTCCAGATGGAAATTCTATCGATCAATCACCAATCAACTTTTATCCTTTAAATTAATTTATCATTAATTTATTTCATTTGTCATTTCTTGTTTCCATATATTCAACAATACTTATTTTCTAAATTTAGAAAATATATGTTATTAACACTGGAAAACATTTCCATTTCATGTTTTATATATTAGAAAACATTGCTTGTTCATATTTGGAAAACATTTCCAAAACTCCTACATTGGACTTAGATAGATGTTTAAACAAACCATCGCTATTCCAACTCACCATTACACTTATTAACTAAATTCACTTAACCATCCTTTACTATCAAACCTTAGCCATTCCTTAGTTAAGATGGAAGTCAATCAAGTTGGGGTATAATTACCTATCAAACCTTAACTGAACAACGTTTTAACTTCGGAATAGACCAAGTTTATCTCTTAAACCTTTAACAAACTTCCTTACGTAACTCTCGGATTCTATTTATGAATCCACTTCTTTATTGAAAACATTGATCATAACTATAGCGTTATAATCCCTAATTTTGAAATATCTAACTTCGACTATAACTTTTATTCTTTAATTTGAATAAATAAATAAACACCCAAATTGTTTATGTATATTCTTGATTTAAAAACCAGAAAGTAAATATTACTTTCCCGAATTCGATATAATTGAATTCAACTCATAACTGTTTTTTGAGTAATCCCTATTCGATTTAACTCTTCCTGAATAATTTATATTCGATGTACTTACTTCAAATAACCAATATTAGATAACCTCACTTCGAATAACCAATAGTCGATTAACTCACTTCGAATAACCAATATTCGATTAACGCACTTCGAATAACCTATATTCGATTAACTCTTTTCAAATGATCTTCATTTGATTTAATTTTCTTTCGAATACTTATATTCGATTAACTCCTTTCGAATAAATTATATTCGATTAACTCCTTTCGAATACTCTATATTCGATATCTCTACTTCGAATAAGTGATATTCGTCGATAACTCTACTCGATTAACTCCATTTGAATAACTCTAACTCTAATTGTTTAACTCTAACTGATTAACTCTAACTAGTCAACTTTGACTGATTAACTCTAACTGATTAACTTTGACTGATCAACTCTAACTGATTAACTCTAACTGGTTAACTCTGACTAATTAACTCTAACTCTAAACGAGCAATTCTAACTCTAAACGAGTAATTCTAACTCTAAACGAGTAATTCTAACTCTAATCAATGTATTCTCACTCTAATCGATTAATTCTAACTGATTAACTCCTCTAACTCATTTCGACTAACACATTTTGATTAACTCTATTCGAATAACCAATATTCAATTAACTTGTTTGAATAACCAATATTCGATTAACTCCTTCGAATAAATTATATTCGATTAACTCTCTTCTTCGAATAACTAAATTCGATTAATTCCTGTCGAATAACTAAATTCGATTAACTCCTTCGAATAACTAAATTCAATTAACTCCTCTTAAATAAACTGTATTCGATTAACTCCTTTCGAATAAACTGTATTTGATTAACTCCTTTCGAATAACTAAATTCGATTAACTCCTCTGATTTATTCCTCTGAATTAACTCCTTTGATTTATTTATTTGAATTAACTCCTTTGATTTATTCCTTTTTTATATGTTTATACAAATATTTCCTTTTCTATTTGTTTACTTAATAAATGACTATTCCCTTTTCAATTCTATTTATTTAACAAATAAATATTTCTTTTATCTTTTCTATTTATTCTCTAAATAAATAATCCTTTTACTTTTATTTATTTCTTAAATAAATAACCCTTTTACTTTTATTTATTCTCTATAAATAAATGATCCTTTTAAACTTTTATTTATTCTCTAAATAATTAATCCTTATATGATTTTATTTATTATCCTAAAAAATATTCCTCAATCCTTTGATTTTATAAATAAATTCCCATTTTATAAAATCCCTTGACTTTATAAATAATTTCTCTTATTAATATATTCTAATTCATTTTATAAACAAACATCCCTTTTATAAAATCCTTTGATTTTATAAATAAATTTGCTTTTAATGATATCTTATTTTATTTATTTAACAAATAAATATTTCCTTTATCTTTCTATTTATTTAAATATTTCCCTTTCGATTCCATTTGTATGTGTTTTACAAATATTCCCTTTTCGATTTTCTTTGATTTAATAATTAATTTCTTTTATAAAATCCTTTTTCCTTTTATATATAAAATCCATTGATTTTATATAAATAATTTATTTTAAAAATATACTTTGAAAATCCCCTTTTTACATCCCAACATTTTTCACGGTATCTAAAATACCAACCAACGGTGATGGATATCATTCAAACAAACATAATCCACACCAGATTATATATCACATTGTATATTACAGTATATGAGACAAAACAGTATTTTATATATTGAGGAACCCAGTTGGGTCCCTCCAACCTGTTTCCCTGCATCATAGATGCTAAACAATATTATTAACATCTATTTCATTTCAAAATGAAATATTTGTTAAATAGAATCGATATTTAAATAAGAATTTATATATATATCGTTATCTATATTTTCAACCAATACATAAGCAATTCAACCAAACAGTTAACACACATCAATCAACAGATGATTAACAGTTCTAAAAATACGTTATAAAAATATAACTGTTCAGAGTTGGTGAGTTATACTCACCTTTCGCGTTAACCGTTAAATAACGATTTGCGTCTGTTTTCAAACGGACAATTTATTTGGCTATAAATTGTAACGAGCTTCGATTCACTCCTCGTCATTTCCATGGTTTAGTGTCCGTCCATACGATCCTGTCGGATCTTGTTTCGCTGAATTCCATCAGTATATGAACAAGTTACGACCTTACAAAGTTAATGCACATTATATAAAACAAAACTTGAATTCTATTTTTATTTGGGCTTTAACCTTTTCAAAACTCTGGCCCAACAGTTCAACGAACCCGCTCCACACATTTCTTCTTCCCCGATGACAATATCGCTTCTTGGAACATCCATCACCGTGCCTTTTGAGCTCCATCGCACCCTCGTTCCTCCATGAAATCGAACCCCGAAATCACCGTTGCACTCCCCTTTCATCTCTCTCTGTCTCCTCATCCCCTTTACCCCAAACTCGCACGCCACACAGAAAAACCGTTCTCCGGCTTTTGTCGACTACTACAGTTCGACATCGAACAATTTAATCACCGAACCAACCAATACTTTGCCAAGACAACCTCCTTGCCCCCACAATCTCAAATACAAACTCAAATTCGCCCCTTGCTCAAACAATTCGCCAGAATACTGAACACTAGTAAAGCTGGTATAAAACGCAACCCCCAAAATGCTGACCGCACCCTATGAAACCAACATCAGGTGGAAGCCCCATTCAATTCGAGCTCAAACATGTTTGTTTCAGAGTTTATATATTTTATCTTGAATTTATTTTGATTTTCAAACATCACGATTTGGGTTTGGAGAATGAAATACTGTGGCGGATTCTTTTTGCGTTTATAAAGGTGAGTGTGTGGCTGAGGAAGGATAACGTGGACATTGTTTTAATCAGATATAGATATGGATATTTTTAGCTATTTTATTTTAATCATTTTATATTCGTTTCTGACTTCTAAAAATTCGTGTGGTCATACATGATACCCAAAAATCACGACACTGGACATGTAGCTAGAGTTCGACATTACGAACCCAACAAAACTGGTTTCATCGAATTCCGACTTCGTTTGCTCACACAGGGTATTTTTAAAGGTCAACTTATCGACTGTTTTTAACATAAAAATCCCGTACGGCCACATACTAACTTCAAAAATCACGGAAATTGAAGTCTAACAATAATTTAATATTACGAATCCAACAAAATTGGTTTCGTCGAATTCTGAATTCATTTGCAAAACTACTATTTTTAAAGCTCTAAATAAACCCTTTTAAATATTAAATATATTTAAAAACAATTAAATAAAATAAAATACTTATAAATAAATATTATCGTATATATTCACAACATAATATCATACAGCTCTAGAATATTCCTATATGAATTTCTAACTCTATATTTCAAATCCCGATTAAATCGATATTCGATTTATAATGAAATTCCTTTTATAAATATAATAAATCGTTATAAATTATAAAGGAATTCCATAGCGACTTTTCTAAAATTTGATTGGGAAATCTACAATCTCAATTTTTCTCTTCCACTAGAAAAATATACTTCACCAGCTCCTAACTTTTCTCATTTCACAGAAATCCGATTTAAAGCAGACTCTTTATATTCAGTTGAAGTTAGAATCACCAAATTGCGAACAACCACGCCATTTCAAGCTCGATTATAATTATATTATAATTATATGTTCAAACTGTCGTTATTTAAATATATTCGTTATTCTAATTCAACTCTAAACTGAATTTATATTTTTTAAATAATCCAATTCACACTATATCGTGAATTCCACTATTTTTGATTATTTCCGAATTAAATATACTATTCTATTATTTAAATTAATTAAATAATCTATATAATTTAATTAAATAACCATTTAATTCTCTATATCACTATCTAAATAATTAAATAAATAAACTATTACACCGTAAAAATACGGGACATTACAGCATCACAAGACAAAACCAAATAGTAACTGGGAATATAAGAAGTAATTCATGTTGGTGATTCTACCACAGGCCACAAAAAACACCAATATTTACAGAAGATGTGGTGATATTACCTAACTTACTATTCACAAACCCACATAGTCCAGTTGCAGTAGATGGACTTAATGAGACAGCCCAAAAGGAAACTCAAACTGAGGAAGAGAATAAAGCTACATTTCTTCATGATGAGAAGTCCCCTCACTCACCCCATTCTGTGTCATCAGATGATTCTAAAAATGAAGATAACTTGAATTTAGACAATATCAATTTATCACAAGAGGAAAAAGAGGAAACTGGAGATGTAACATTTGGTAATTTCACTAAAGGTAATATGAACTACGACAAGCAATTTGAAGAGAAACAAGCAACAAAACTGAAACATGTGGTAGGCTCCTTACGCATGACTTTGAGAAGCAAACTACATCTTTTAAATGACCATAATTATGAGGAACACTAGGGGTCTTAACAATGATAAGCATCAGTTAGACCTTTACAACATTAGAAGGTATTATTCACCTTCTATACTTTGCATTTTAGAGAATAAATTCATGGATGATAATGTGAGTTACTTTCTTAACTCTTTTAGAGATGAATGGGATTCATATAATGACAATGATACTGGGTGCAAAGGTCGAATCCCTATTGTATGGTGCAAATCAGTTTGGCAAATGAATGTGGTGGACAAAGATACTCAACAAATTACTATCATTGCCAAAAACAGTGGGGATTACTCTTAACCATAACTGTTGTATATGCTAATAATTTTGCTTATGATAGAAATTTTCTATGGAACAAGATTAGAAACTTATCTAAGAAGATTAATACTCTCTGGATTGTATCAGGAGATTTTAATGTTGTGCTTAATAAAGAGGATAAGTAGGGTGGGTTGCCACTTTGTGTTGCACAACTCACTGAGTTTAACAGCTGTATCTCTGGAGCAGGACTATTAGAACTAATACACAACGGCCTGAAATTCACATGGAGAAGTGGAATAAGTGAAAAAAATATCTTGTAAATTGGACATGGTTCTTGTTAATTCTGAATGTATTGTTACCATGCCTGACGTAAAAGTGGACATTCTCTCCACGTTCACAATTGATCACAGCCCCGTCTTAATTCAATTATTAGAGAAGAAAAATAATAAAAAAGGTAAACCAATTAGATATGTTAATGCTTGGCAAAAAATTGAAGGATATGACGATGTGGTTAACTTCAGTTGGTGTGAAATGCAAGAAGGGTATGCAGGTTACAAAGTCTTACAAAAGCTTAAGTATGCAAAACAATGCCTTAAAGAATGGAGCAAATGCAGACAAAAGGACACTGATCACATAAGTCAACTTCAAAAAGAATGTGCTTTGTTTCTTCAGAAGATAGATGAAGGGGATAATTCTGATGAATTATGGACCAAATATTATGCTTCCCAAAATGAATTGAAGAAAGCACTTGAAATAAAAGCTACTGAACTGAAGGAAAAAAGCAAAAGTGCAGTGGTTGACAGAAGGAGATGTATCCACAAAATTTTTCTACACCAATTTGCCTATTCGAAAGCACATTAATAGTAGTTCTCATTTGCTTGATAATCAAGGGGACTACTGTACTGATCAACAACAGCTTGAAAGAGACACAATTGCGTACTTTACTTCTCTATGTAATGGTGAATGTGAAACTAACTTACCTGCCATACATTGCAGGCATGTTATTAATGCCAATGGAAGGAGGATGATGTGCAGTCATGTCACTCTCGACGAAGTTTGGTAGGCTCTCCAATCCATAAGTGTTGAGTTCAATCCAGGTCCAGATGGGATAGGGGTTGGGTTCTTCAAAAAGCACTGGCAACACTTGAAAGAATATGTAACACAAGTTGTTCAAGAAGCATTCATAACTAGAAAAATCATTAAAGAAATGAATCACACATTCATATGCTTAATTTCAAAAGTTGAAAATACCACCAGACTAGAAGAATACAGACCCATCGCATGCTGCAACGTTCTATACAAGATTCTCAGCAAAGTAATATGCAACATAATGAAACAGATATTACCAGACATCATCTCTGAGTGTCAAAGTGCATTCATTAAAGATAGAAATATTTCAGAGAACTCGTTGTTGACACATGAACTTGTTAGAAATTTCAACAGGCCTAGTGCTGATAAATTCTGTTTAAAAGTATGCCTTTATAAAGCATATGATAAGATAAATCGACATTTCGTTATTCATATGTTATATTGCATGGGGTTTCCTAACAAATTTGTTATGTTAGTTAATGATGCCTAACTACACCTACTTTCTCTATTCTGATCAATGGCATCCCTAAGGGGTTCATGGATCAAATAGGGGGATAAGACAAGGAGATCCATTATCTACTTACCTATTTGCAGTAGCTATGGAGTACTGTTCTCTCCAGATGGAATTGTCAGTGGACAATAGACATATTCAGATAGTGTACAATTTCCAACCTAAGATAAGCCGCCTTTTATATGCTGATGACCTGATAATATGCATTAAATCGAGTGAAAATGCAGCTAGAGTTATAAAAAGTAGCTTCCAGTTACTGGAGAAATATGTTGGTTTGAAAGTGAGTGAGAACAAAACAAAGTGTTATTTCAGTAAATTTTGTGAAAATAGAAATGTAATCTTAGACACATTGGGTGTGACTGAAGGCTCTTTACCAATTAAATACTTGGGAGTCCCTCTTTCCTCAAAAAAAAATTACTAATAGAGTATTGAATTGATTAGTAAAATTAAAGATAAGTTGCAAGGTTGGAGTTCTAAAACTTCATCTTTGGCTGGGAGAATCGAATTGGTACACACAGTCATTCAAGCAAAAATTAATTTTTGGTTGCAAACATTTCAAATACCTACTGCATCAATTGATAAGATAGAAAAAGTGTGTGAAGATTCCACTTGAAGAGGAGGATATCATAAAATTAAAATTGAAGATCTATGCAGACCAAAGGAAGAAGGCGGTGTAGTACCGAGAAACATCAAAGAAATGAGGGATGTTTTTACCCTAAAACAAGGATGGAAAATTATCACAAACAATGGTCTATGGACTAGTTGGATGAGACAACGTTACATGAAAGGAAATTTTGGCATATGGCAGTGGATAACAATGCATCATCGAACTGGAAAGCTATTGTTAAATTAAGAGACAAGCTAGCTGCTAACTGCACTCGTGAATTTTCTAATGGTAGAGACACAAATCTATGGAAAGACCCTTGGATTATGGGTAAGTCCATGATTTATATTATTGGATGGTGTAACGACCCGCATTCTACGCATCATAGGATCGTAGAATATTTATTTCTTTCACATACAAAGTCGTATGGTCATGTAACTTTGGGGGACGACTATTGGGGCCATTTCCCATATTCATGATTTTTCCCGATTTTTAAATGACCATTTTACCCCTGGTTGATACTGTTTTGTCCATAACTTTTGATTAGAAATGAATTTTGACCTGAAACCACTTCCATTGGCTTCGGATGATGGTTTCTCTTTCCGTAGAGTGGTCACAATAACCAAACGGACTTACCGTTTGGGAGATATGGCTGAAACAAGTTTCAGATGGTGAAAAACAGCTTAATTGGGCTTAACCGGGTGATTAGCAGCTAGGCCCAGAGGGGAATTTCGGGTTTAGGAGTATATAGGGGCTGATTAGGGTTAGAAAACATTTCTTTAGACATTTTCCAGCCGCCACTTTCATTCCTCTTAACCTAGCCATGGCCTCCACTCTCTAAATCTCTTCAAAACACCTCTTAATCACTTTCTAATTGAAGATTAGGCTTAGCAAACATCAAATCAAGGAGTATTAGCACGAGAACCGAGGTAGAGCTGCTGTGTAAGATTGGGAACATCGCCAAATCATAGAATATTTCAGTTTTGGGGTTTTAGTTGTGGCAAAGGTGAGTGATTTGCATAGTTTTTGCACTAATTACGGTAATTAAGAGTAACTAGTGAAGATTAGTGAATTTATACACTAATAAATTCTGGAAAAATGTTTAGAAATTCGTAAATAATATTTTATGCCTCTGTTAGAAATTTGGTTCGATTTGATTAAGTTTTGTTAACCCTATGATTAGTTTTACTTAAACATGCTTAAGGGAAAATAAGGAGTTTTGACCACTTTTGATCCATTTTGATTCATTTGAATGGTTGTTTGTTATTTGTGGTTGCTATTACATACTGCTATGACTCTATGGTGTGTTTTATGATTGATTAGAAGTGTTAGATTTGTCAAAAACGCCGTCGAATGGCGTAAACTGCTCGCTGGAAGAACTGCAGGAAATCATCCGAACCGGACCGGATCGGTGGAAGTAAGGGCGATCCGATCCGATGGTGCAATCCGATCCGATCCGTCGATGCTTGAAGACTCCGATCCGTCGATGCTTGAAGACTCCGGTCTGACCTGCTCTTGTGGGAGACTCCGATCCGACGGCGCGATACGATCCGATCCGATCAAGACTTCGCGAGACGATCCGTGTTGCTTCACGAAGAGGAGCCCGAACCGATCCAGTGAGGTGACCACGATCCGAACCACTTGTGAGCAGAAGGTGCGACCCAAACCGGTGTGCTTGGGGGAGGCCGATCCGAAACGCTACCAGATGGACGCCACGAACCGCACCGCGTTGATGATGGGGAGCTAAAGGCCGAACCGAACCGATGGCAATGAGGGGACCCGAACCGATCCGGTGATGACAGAAACCCGAGATGCAAAGGAAGCCCAAATGAGAAGTTAGAGCTCAAGATTCAGATGGGAATCAACGAGTTCGCTTCATGGTTGGGATTTGTTGCGGGGCGAGTGCCAAGGAGTTATCGACGTCTATAGCTTTGGACCACTATGGTAGGAGGTACGAAGGCGGATTCAGGGCCATTATGGCATAGGTAGGACCAAGGGCTACAACCAATGAAGTGGGTCATTGAAATGTTTGGTCATGACTCCATATGTTTAGCTTGGTCATAGCAGGGTTTCTACAAGTCGGGATTCGTCGTTACCCCAGTTTGTCTAGTGTTCCAAAGTGGTAGATATCGTATGCTTTACGCACTGAGTGAGAGATGTGAGGATGGTTGCTATGGATGATTTGTTTGCTATCATTGTGACATGCACACCCCACCCCCGTATTCTTACACTATTCATTATGGCGCCTTGGAGTATTGTACGGTATGTGGTACTAACTCTTTGGTTGCAGGTCCAGGTTCAGGTATGGTTTAGTATACCTGTTATTGTTCTGTTTAGATGCTTATCGCTCATACCAGGCTTTATGTCTGACCCAGAGTTTTATGTCTCCTCTTATTACTCTGGGTGCTCACACGAGCAGACTAGGGACAGGTTAGCTGGTGATGCACGGGTAGATGATCCGGGGACGAGCAGGAGGCTTCCACGTAATATATATAATATTCTCCCTGTGTTGTTGAAGATCACTGCTTGGGCATTGGTGGTGCATCTTCTACTTTAGCTTTCTTTTGTTTAGAGACAGTAAATTTGGAAAATTGTAATAAGCTGTATTTGGATTTCCGCTGCTCTGATGATTGATGTTGATTTTAGTTATCAGCTTATGCACTGTCTCACCTGTTTTATGTCAAGTATGTTGTTAATATATTTTATTCCATGCGCTGTGAGACATTCTACAGGTTCCTTGATTAGTTCATTCCCTTCTTTCTTTTCTTCTGACGACCGTTCTGTGCTAGCTGGGCATGTGTACAGCGCACTTTCGGAGGAAATGCAGGCTGGTGCGGGGCGGGCCGTCACACTTGGTATCAGAGCTCTAGGTTGCGTAGTTAACCTAGGGAAGTTATCAGGGAGAGATAATATACGTATACGAGAGAGCGTATTTGTGATTATTTTGATTTTTAAAAGCTATATATATATACTATTAGTAGTATAAAGATGAAGTCGTACTGCACTAGCACCACTATGGAGTCGTTAATCGTTTCCTTTTTCAGATTGACGATGAGCTGATATGTTAGAGGTACCGGTAGAGGGGCCAATAATGGGAATGTTGCTGACATGAGGACGATGTTTACTGACCTCATGAGAGAGATGCTTAGAGATGTACAGAGGGCAGCTCCCAATGGTGGGAATGGTGGTGGTCCAATGGTGCAGGTGCCAAGAGTCGACTTCGCCAAGCTGAATAAGGATTATACCAGTCTTGGTGGGAAGTCATTCCACGGAACGGAGTCGGCCACGGATGTTCAGGATTGGTTGGATAGTTGCGAACGTATCTTCGAGGATTTGGGTATCGAGGATGCGATGAAAAGAAAGCTAGCGTCCCGTCAGCTGCAAGGGCGGGCAATGAATTGGTGGAATGCTATAAAGGCAGCTACTCCCGAAGATCAGATTACTTGGGAGCAGTTTAAGGCTCGCTTTAGCGAGAAGTTCATTCCAGCTGCTCAGAAGTCAGTGCTGTTTAAGAAATTCTTGGAGCTCAAGTAGAATGGCAGAGCTGTCTCGGAGTATATTGCTGAATTTGACACTTTGTCAAAATATGGGTTATCTCTTATTGATACTGCCGAGAAAAAGAATGAGAAATTCATAATTGGTTTGGATCAGTACTTGGGGGAAAAACTTATTAACCACATCGATGAGACGTTTGAATCGATTGTGGGGAAAGCGTTAAGATCAGAAAGTCTCTACCCTAAGTCGAAGACTGAGGTTGCATCTGCAGAAGAGCCAAAACCACAAGCAAGTGGTGGAGGCAAGGGTGGTTCCCAGAATAAGAGAAAGCAGAACCAAGCTAAGGATGGACAGAAGAAAAAGAATAAGCAAGATGTGGAGTGCTTCAGCTGTGGTAAGAAGGGCCATTATGCTAGTAATTGTCGGGCCAAGCCAGCAGATAGGAAGTGCTTCAACTGTGGCCAAATGGGACATCACAAGGACAAGTGTCCACACCCCCCAAAGAAAAGCAAATGGTGAAAGCATATGCCCTTAATGCTATTCCTTCTTCGTCGAATGCCCCAACTGCGGCGGAGAAAGGAAAGAATGTCGTCATCCAAGGTATGCTTTCTGTTTACGATGTCCTGTTAGAGTTTTGTTTGATACCGGAGCTTCCAGTTCTTTCATATCTAGTGACCTGGTAGATAGGTTGGGATTGGAGCCCGAGATTGTCGATAGACCTTTAGTAGTGACGAACCCGATTGGTGGTTCGACTAGCCTTAGTATGATTTGTCGTAATGTGGTCTTATCGAGCCATGGATGCATGTTTGTTTGTGATTGCTTTGTTTTGGGCTTTACTGGGTTTGGCATTATTTTGGGAGTAGATTGGCTCCGAAGATACGGGGTGGTGGTAGACTGTGAGGGCTTTTTGGTGACAGCTAGAGCGGATGATGGGCGGAGGATAGTGTTTGGTGGTCTACCCAGTAAGGGGGTATTGGCTAGTTTTCTAAACTCCCTTGACATTCCGCATAGTGAGTTGTCAGGTTTGCCCGTGGTTGGCCCGTATCCGCATGTTTTCGAAGAAGTGACCGGACTTCCACCACACCGAGAGATTGAGTTTCGTATTGATTTGGTAAAGGATGCCAGGCCTATAGTGATGCCACTTCGTCGTATGGCACCAAGAGAGCAGCGAGAGCTCGAGGTGCAAGTCAGCGATCTTTTGAAGAAGGGATTTATCAGAAGGAGTGTTTCTGAATGGGGAGCACCAGCTGTGTTTGCTACCAAGGCGGATGGTTCCCTTCGTTTGTGTGTAGACTACCGCGAGTTGAATAAAGTGACGAGGAAGAATAAGTATCCTCTACCGCGGATAGATGATTTGTTCGATCAGTTGAGTGGCGCGAGAGTATTTTCTCAGTTGGATCTCGCGACAAGTTTTCATCAGCTTAGAGTGGAAGCTGAGAGTATAGCTAAAACGGCATTTCGAACGCCGTCTGGATTTTATGAATGGTTGGTTATGCCATTTGGGCTGACCAATGCCCCAGCATATTTTGTGGATCTTATGAATAGGGTATTCAGAGATCAGTTGAATAAGTCTGTTCTTGTGTTCGTGGAAGATATTTTGGTTTACTCAAGGAACGAGGAAGAACACAAGGAACATTTGAGGACGGCGATGGAGGTGTTGAGAAAACACCAATTGAAAGCAAAGTTTTCTAAGTGTCACTTCTGGAAGAGGGAAGTGAGGTTCTTGGGCCATGTTGTATCAGAGAATGGTATTGCCGTGGACCCAGCAAAGGTGGCCACGGTACAAGATTGGCCTACGCCCAAGAACGCAACAGATGTAAGAAGTTTCTTGGGATTAGCTGGATATTATCGTAAGTTTATCCAAGGTTTCTCCAAGATAGCAGCACCATTAACCCAGTTGACCAGGAAGAATCAAGCTTTTTGCTAGGATGAAGGGTGCGAGAATGCATTTAAAAATCTAAAGGACAAGTTGACAAGCGCACCAGTGTTAGTCATTCCTAAGGGGGATGAAGAGATGACGGTATACACGGATGCCTGTGGTACCGGACTGGGTGCTGTATTGATGCAAAGGCGATAGGGTTGTAGCTTACGCAAGTCGGCAATTGAAACCGCACGAGAGAAGATACCCTACCCATGATTTAGAATTGGCAGCGATCGTGTTCGCGTTAAAAATGTGGAGACACTATCTCTTGGGAGAAAGATTTGAGCTGTTTACAGATCATAAGTCGCTGAAGTATCTATTCTCCCAGAAGGATTTAAATCTCCGTCAGCAGAGATGGTTAGAGTTCTTAGCTTCCTATGATTTTGACATCGCATACACACCGGGAAAGGGCAATGCGGTTGCTGATGCATTGAGTAGAAGACATGCCAGCTTAGGGGCTATGTTCCTTGAATGGAAGCAACTGGAGTTTATCGCGGGGTTTGATTTCAGACCAAAGTGCGAATTGGATCCAGAAATGTTAGCAAGTTTGACGATCAGACCCACTTTGATTGAGCGGATCGGCTCTAGTCAGAGGGACGATCCTAATGTATTGGAAATCATCTCCAAATTAGAGATGGATATCGATGAGGAGATGAACAAGTATGGGCTTGATCGAGATGGATGGCTTAGAAAGAATGGAAAGCTTGTTGTACCCAATGTCAATGGATTGAGAGATGAAGTGCTTAAAGAATGTCATCACTCAAAGTTGACTATACATCCCGGTGGTAATAAAATGTATCGAGACATGAAGCAGACTTGCTACTGGGAAGGAATGAAAAGAGACGTTGGGAAGTTTATATCCAAATGCATGAATTGCCAGCTAGTTAAAGTCGAGCAAAAGAAGCCTAGTTGTTTGTTACAGCCATTAGAAATTCCCGAATGGAAATGGGAGCAAGTCTCGATGGATTTCATCGATGGTTTACCAAGGACTAGATCGGGACATGATAGCATTTGGGTGATTGTGGACCGATTGACCAAAAGTGCAAGATTTATACCAGTTAGATCGACCAGAATGGCAGCTAAGTTAGCAGAATTGTATATGAAGTGGGTAGTGAGATTTCATGGAGTACCTAAAAGCATTGTGAGCGACCGAGACCCGTTATTCACTAGTGGGTTTTGGAAGAGCTTACAAGAGGCTCTAAGGTCAGAGTTACATCTCAGTACCGCATATCATCCTCAGACCGACGGTCAGACGGAGAGGGTAAATCGTATTTTGGAAGATCTCTTGAGAGCATGTATATTGGATTTTGTTGGATCATGGGATGACCATTTGCATCTAGTAGAGTTTGCATATAATAATAGCTACCAATACATTATCGGTATGGCTCCGTTTGAAGCTTTGTATGGAAGACCGTGCAACTCACCATCATGTTGGATAGAGACTGGCGAGAAGTTTGTGCTTGGACCAGATGTGGTGAGGGAAACTTCAGATAAGATCAAGATCATTCAACAACGAATGAAAGCTGCCCAAGATAGGCAGAAGAGTTATGCTGATAAGAGGAGAAGAGACCTAAAATTCTCCGTTGGTGACTTGGTGTTTGTCAAGATTTCTCCGTTGAAGAGCGTAATACGATTTGGCAGGAGAGGCAAGTTAGCACCAAGATTTGTTGGTCCATTCCCTGTTCTTGAACCAGTCGGGAATTTGGCATATAGAATTGACTTACCGGAGAAGATGGCGGGAGTTCACAACGTATTTCATGTTTCCCAACTAAGGAAGTTCGTTCACGACTCAGATATGACTATTTCACCTGATCAGTTAGAGGACTTCGAAGTAGAACCCGAGGCGGTTGGGAACCGCAAGCCGGCCCGTATTGTCGCGCACGACATGAAGCAACTTCGAAGGAAGACGGTGAAGCTAGTCAAGGTACAGTGGAGCGAGGACGAGAATGATTGTACTTGGGAGACAGAGGAGAACATTAGGAAGTCACACCCAGAACTCTTTGCCTGGTAAGATTTTGACTTCGATTTAGTTTTTCTGCATGCTAGGATAGGCTTGTTTGCTTGTTTTGCACGATTGATTGTTGTATGTGGTTGTTAGGCATGCGGGATCCTTTGTATGTCTTGGGTTAGGGAATTTCGGGGACGAAATTTCTTAAGGGGGGGAGAGTGTAACGACCCGCATTCTACGCATCATAGGATCGTAGAATATTTATTTCTTTCACATACGAAGTCGTATGGTCATGTAACTTTGGGGGACGGCTATTGGGGCCATTTCCCATGTTCATGATTTTTCCCGATTTTTAAATGACCATTTTACCCCTGGTTGATACTGTTTTGGCCATAACTTTTGATTGGAAATGAATTTTGACCTGAAACCACTTCCATTGGCTTCAGATGATGGTTTCTCTTTCCGTAGAGTGGTCACATTAGCCAAACGGACTTACCGTTTGGGAGATATGGCTGAAACAAGTTTCAGATGGTGAAAAACAGCTTAATTGGGCTTAACCGGGTGATTAGCAGCTAGGCCCAGAGGGGAATTTCGGGTTTAGGAGTATATAGGGGCTGATTAGGGTTAGAAAACATTTCTTTAGACATTTTCCAGCCGCCACTTTCATTCCTCTTAACCTAGCCATGGCCTCCACTCCCTAAATCTCTTCAAAACACCTCTTAATCACTTTCTAATTGAAGATTAGGCTTAGCAAACATCAAATCAAGGAGTATTAGCACGAGAACCGAGGTAGAGCTGCTGTGTAAGATTGGGAACAGCGCCAAATCAGAGAATATTTCAGTTTTGGGGTTTTAGTTGTGGCAAAGGTGAGTGATTTGCATAGTTTTTGCACTAATTACGGTAATTAAGAGTAATTAGTGAAGATTAGCGAATTTATATACTAATAAATTCTGGAAAAATGTTTAGAAATTCGTAAATAATATTTTATGCCTCTGTTAGAAATTTGGTTCGATTTGATTAAGTTTTGTTAACCCTATGATTAGTTTTACTTAAACATGCTTAAGGGAAAATAAGGAGTTTTGACCACTTTTGATCCATTTTGATTCATTTGAATGGTTGTTTGTTGTTTGTGGTTCCTATTACATACTGCTATGACTCTATGGTGTGTTTTATGATTGATTAGAAGTGTTAGATTTGTCAAAAACGCCGTCGAATGGCGTAAACTGATCGCTGGAAGAACTGCAGGAAATCATCCGAACCGGACCGGATCGGTGGAAGTAAGGGCGATCCGATCCGATGGTGCGATCCGATCCGTCGATGCTTGAAGACTCCGATCCGTCGATGCTTGAAGACTCCGATCTGACCTGCTCTTGTGGGAGACTCCGATCCGACGGCGCGATACGATCCGATCCGATCAAGACTTCGCGAGACGATCCGTGTTGCTTCACGAAGAGGAGCCCGAACCGAGCCAGTGAGGTGACCACGATCCGAACCACTTGTGAGCAGAAGGTGCGACCCGAACCGGTGTGCTTGGGGGAGGCCGATCCGAACCGCTACCAGATGGACGCCACGAACCGCACTGCGTTGATGATGGGGAGCTAAAGGCCGAACCGAACCGATGGCAATGAGGGGACCCGAACCGATCCGGTGATGACAGAAACCCGAGATGCAAAGGAAGCCCAAATGAGAAGTTAGAGCTCAAGATTCAGATGGGAATCAACGAGTTCGCTTCATGGTTGTGTTTTGCTGCGGGGCGCGTGCCAAGGAGTTATCGACGTCTATAGCTTTGGACCACTATGGTAGGAAGTACGAAGGCGGATTCAGGGCCATTATGGCATAGGTAGGACCAAGGGCTACAACCAATGAAGTGGGTCATTGAAATGTTTGGTCATGACTCCATATGTTTAGCTTGGTCATAGCAGGGTTTCTACAAGTCGGGATTCGTCGTTACCCCAGTTTGTCTAGTGTTACAAAGTGGTAGATATCGTATGCTTTACGCACTGAGTGAGAGATGTGAGGATGGTTGCTATGGATGATTTGTTTGCTATCATTGTGACATGCACACCCCACCCCCGTATTCTTACACTATTCATTATGGCGCCTTGGAGTATTGTACGGTATGTGGTACTAACTCTTTGGTTGCAGGTCTAGGTTCAGGTATGGTTTAGTATACCTGTTATTGTTCTGTTTAGATGCTTATCGCTCATACCAGGCTTTATGTCTGACCCAGAGTTTTATGTCTCCTCTTATTACTCTGGGTGCTCACACGAGCAGACTAGAGACAGGTTAGCTGGTGATGCACGGGTAGATGATCCGGAGACGAGCAGGAGGCTTCCACGTAATATATATAATATTCTCCTTGTGTTGTTGAAGATCACTGCTTGGGCATTGGTGGTGCATCTTCTACTTTAGCTTTCTTTTGTTTAGAGACAGTAAATTTGGAAAATTGTAATAAGCTGTATTTGGATTTCCGCTGCTCTGATGATTGATGTTGGTTTTAGTTATCAGCTTATGCACTGTCTCACCTGTTTTATGTCAAGTATGTTGTTAATATATTTTATTCCATGCGCTGTGAGACATTCTACAGGTTCCTTGATTAGTTCATTCCCTTCTTTCTTTTCTTCTGACGACCGTTCTATGCTAGCTGGGCATGTGTACAGCGCACTTTCGGAGGAAATGCAGGCTGGTGCGGGGCGGGCCGTCACAGATGGGATACATACTATAACAATCCATGTCCATTAATGTCACTCACTAAGGGAATGCATTAACTTTAATGGAGCATTATATGAGTATAGAACAGAACATCACAAGATAGATAGATAAAATGGTACTTAAAATTTCAAAATTTATTCATTGCAGTGGAGAAGCAAAACATATCTGGTTGCAACATCAAAATCATATACTAAAGCCAAGTACACAAATATCCATCTTGACAAAGTTATTACCAGAGTACATAAAAGCAAAACCATAATCCACTCCAAATAGCCATAATGAAAAAGAGATAAAGTTGAGCATTACTTTCAACACTTCCAAGCGATTCCAGAAGAAAGAAATCCGAGTCAAGTTTCAGTGTTTCCTCCCTGAGAACCTGAGGGGGGAACGGAAGAAAAAGGGGCGAAAACAAAAAGGTCAGACATAAAGTCTGGCGAGTCCAGTTACTTTTAGTATGAAAATAAGTAAAGAAATATGACAGGAATAAACAGGATGGAAAGTATAACCATGACATAAGGTAAAGTTGGATAACAGGACGAATATAAAGGAATGTTTAGTGCGCTTCCCAGATATCTTACTTAATTTAATTCTCTGCACCACCTGCTAGTAATTATTAATGAAATGATACTAACCCCGCAATTGGTAGCCCTCAGGCGTAACATCTAGTAAGACGTATCCGCCCCTACAATCCTTGAAAGCCTACTTGCCCATAATAGATACTAAATGTCCCTATACTACCCTTAATCGATCGGCTCCCTAACTTGTAGATACCTGTGCGGGTCCTAGCCTAGGGTGTATCACTCCCTAAGTGGCAACCCGTGGTTGCATAGCTTTGTACCTACTGATGTACAGTGGCTAAATCTTCCAATGTCGGGAACACCTTGTGCACGCTTAGCGAACCCATCGGAACCTGCACTACTACACCCACGCTCTTATTTGATCGCTTATAATCAGCCTAGTAAGCGTGCCCCAACCCTACCTAGCTCAGGGTTCCCGATACCTCTAGGTGGGTTATTGTTTGAAAAGGGTCCCTACCGCTACTAGGTTTTTCCCCGGGTATATCCTAACCCAACCTATATTGGTTAAGTGTTGTCTATCCACCCAGTTGACTTAACCCCATCCACTTATCAAATCAATATGTATTATTGGTTAAGCTTGCCTTAACCCTATGTACTTTGTTCATGTAATATTGGTTAAGTTGTCATCTCACATAGGTTAACTTAACACCACCCACCTAACATGGTTTAGGTATTATATTCATCTTTGATCAGCATTAATTAGTTATTAATGCATATACCTCTCACATTAAGTCGATGGCTTGTGGCTTCTGGATGTGCCGAGCGGTTCCGGGTAGACTTCTACCACAAGCCAGACTTAACCTCGTGTCTAAGCATCTTTTAATTATGCCTACGACCTATCAGATTAGACTGGTCGTTTGCGGCTGCTGGCTATGCCGGTTGATTCCGGGCAGGCTTCTATTGCAAACAGAGTCTAACCTTGTGTCTCGGCATGCTTATCTTAGCCAATTTATTTATTTGCAATTTATGCCAATCTCAGGTTAATTATGCCAATTACCCAAAATCCCCAATTTCGTATCATGCCCAAAATTTAACATTAATCATGTCGAGATCAACCTAACATATATTATGCCATATTTCCCAACGTTCCCTAGGTTACCATTCGTATGTTCATCTCTACAAGATTTGGCCTAGGCTCGAAAGTTGCATGGCTATAAAAATAAAAAGGGAAGAAGGAAGGGAAGAGATACAGAACAGACATAATAATAACAACAAAATAGGCATAAGGATGAATTGATCATAAAGATATGATAAAACTGATGATAATATCAACATGGGCATATAAGAATCATGAATCTCATATATAAGCTAAGATAGAGCTGTTGAGATTAGATCTTACTATCATGTTTAATTTCCAACTCCAATTTACAACATGTCAGAATTGCTTTTGTATTATATAAATCTAAAAATAATCAATGGACTCGTTGAGATTGGATTTAGGAAGAGAATAGTTCTGAATTTGATTAGCTAAACCGTTGTTGTAGAATTTGATTCTTATCTTCCAATTTGAATACTCCTATTCTGATTTGCTTTGGAGAAGAAAAGAGAGGTAGTTTTAATTTAGATTAGGGCAGCATGGAGGCACCATGGATTAGTGTAATGAAATGATGGTTAGGTCTAGGTGTGTTTTTATAGATGTATTTGGTGAATTAGGGCCTTTGGATTAGATTAGAAATCATCTGAACCATTTGACTAGAAAACACGTCATCCAGTCAATCATCGAAGGACACATCATCAAAGAACTCTCCAGAATTATATGCAGATTTTGCCTTGGCATCGGCGCACTTCCCAAGTGCGCCAGTTCATTTTTGTTCTGGTGCACTTCACAAGTGCGCTAGTTATCCCAGCCTGTTTTCTTCTTTTTTTGCTCAACTTCTATCGTCCATAACTTCTTTATACATATCCTTTTTATGCAAAATTAGACTCTATCTCAAGAAGAATTCCAAAACGAACACAATGGAATAACCCGTTTCAACTAATTCTTCTTTTAAAAATTAATTATTCTTTAATTATCTCTTATATCATGTTTTAAAATTACAGGGTGTTACATTCTCCCCTCCTTAAAGGATTTCGTTCCCGAAATCTTCAAGTTAAGAAGAATGTATCCCAACCATCCAATTATCCATCTACTCATCCATCATCCACAAGCATCCATTATCCTTAAAAGATTTCTAATGCAATATAAACATATGCAAAAGTGTGTGTATATGTTCCTTAACTATTGTAAAGATCAGGCGGTCTACTGATTCAGTTGACCTCCTTAATGCAACACATGATAGTGTCATGCGTCCATTATGTATTCAAAAGAATCCTAATGATACATATCATTTCTATATGAGTGCACAGTCATTCATTCAAATGCAGCATCCATATGATAACACATTCAATATGCATCCATTAATTTAAATATGCACACTCATTAATATGCAATATGAAAGTGATTGAGCCGATCTAGTGCTTAATGTGTGTGTAAATGCATCCACGAGCAACCACTAGCAACCACTTACATCCACTTGCATCCACCAAACATAACATGTCTCAAACACATGTTTACAACCATAGGGTTTTCTACCTAAAGATCAAAGATATAATTGAGAGGATACGCTAAACGATAGAACAAGTATAAACAAAGCGGTAGAAAAAGGAGAAGTTAAGAACATACCCCCAAAAAGGAAAGGGTACGACGCCCGTATCTTGTCTTTAGTCTCCCAAGTCGCGTCTCCTTGATTATCTCCCCACCGGACTTTAACCAACTTGACCTCTCGGTTATGTAACTACTTGACCTCCGATCCAAGGATGCATGTAGGAACTCGTCTAGTCATGGCATTTCTCTCTACTTCCACTTCTCTAAGCTTGCTCGGCTCTACTACTTCCGCGATATCGTGTAAACACTTCCTCATATGCGACACATGAAATACGTAATGAACACCACTAAGCTTCTCAGGCAACTTCACTTTGTAGGCCATCTGTCTAATTCTTTCTGCAATGGGGAATGGCCCTACGAACCTTGGTGCCAACTTCCCTACAAACCCAAAATGAACTACATTCCTCAACGGTGATACTTTAATAAAGACCAATACTCTAGCATTGAACTCAAAATCGGTCCTTCTCTTATCACCATATGATTTTTGTCGGTCCTGTGCCGTCTTCATGCGTCTCCGAATCAAGTCTATCTTCTCTGAAGTTTCCCAAATCATCTCGGGCCCAAGAAAAATCTTATCCGTAAATTCCCACCAACAGGTAGGTGAACAGCGAGGTCGTCCATATAGAGCTTCAAAAGGTGCCATGCCAATACTAGTCTGATAGCTGTTGTTGTAGGCGAACTCTACTAATGGAAGATGTTCCTCCCATGTCCCTCCAAAGTCCAAGATGCATAACCTCAAAAGATCTTCTAGAATCCAATTCACTCTTTCTGTTTAGCCGTCCGTCTAAAGATGATAAGCGGTACTCAAACACAACTGTGTTCCTACCGCCTCTTGCAAGCTCTTCCAAAACTCACTAGTGAAAATGGGATCTCGATCGCTCACAATACTAGAAGGTATGCCATATAGACGAACTATTTCTCAGAGATAAATAGATGCTAACCATGACGCGGTTCTTTTACTCTTAACGAGAATAAAATGGGCGCTCTTGGTAAGTCATCCGCTACTACCCAAATCCCCATATTACCCTTTCTTGATCTCGGCAATCCATCGACGAAATCCATGGAAACACTTTCCCATTTCCATTGTGGAACCTCTAAAGGGTGAAGCAAACGACCAGGCTTCTTTTGCTCAGCCTTGACTTGCTGGCACTCTAAGCATCTAGAAACAAACTCAGCCACATCCTTCTTCATTCCGGCCCAAAAGAAAACTCGCTTCATGTCCCTATACATCTTGTCTCCACAGGGATGTATGGTCATCTTAGAACGATGTGCTTCTTCAAGGATTGTCTTTTTCAAATTCTCGTCTCGAGATACGCAAAATCTTCCATCTCTACGCAACCAACCTTTGTCATCGATAGTATACCTGCTAAGATGGATCGAAGACCACCTCTAATGAGCTGGTCTACTATCTCTATCAACTGTGGGTCATCTCGCTATGTCGTACCTATCTGTCCTAAAAGCGTAGGTCGTACCTCTAACAATGCCAACAACCCGGGTACGTAATCAATGGAGGGTCTAAGTCAAAGGTAGAGATATAATCTAAACTATGCCTCTCGACAAATAAAGGACTTAAAGTCAACTTCTTTCTACTCAAGGCGTCAGCTACAACGTTACCCTTGCCGGGGATATATGCAATTTCAGAATCATAGGATGCTAAGAACTCCATCCACCTTTGTTGCTTTAAGTTTAAATCTTTGTGGGAGAACAAGTACATAAGTGACTTATGGTCTATATATAACTCAAACCTCTCACCAAGCAAATAGTGATGCCAAGACTTAAGCACAAAAACTATGGCAGCTTACTCTAAGTCGTGGGTAGGGTAATTCTTTTCATGGACCTTCAACTACCTTCCACTATAACATATCACCATTCCCTCTTGCATCAGAACTGCGCCAATCCCCGTCCCGCAATCATCGGTATAACTGTGAACGGTTTACTCCCATCAGGCAAAACTAAAACTGGAGTTGTTGTCAATGCCCTCGTAAAACATTGGAAAGCATCCTCACAGTCAACATCCCAAGAAAAGGTCAAATTCTTTTTCATCAACCGTGCAATTGGGGCTAATATCTTGGCAAAGTCCTTGATGAACTTCCTGTAATAGCCTGCCAAACTAAGAAAACTTCTTACTTTTGTTGCATTCTTAGGAACCTTCCAATCTTGGATTGCCACCACCTTCGCGGGATCCACTGCTATCCCTTCCTTAAAGACCACGTGTCCTAAGAACCTTACTTCCTTCCTCCAAAATGACATTTGGAGAACTTAGCATTGAGTTGATGTGCTCAAAGGGCCTTTAAGACTTCCCTAAGATGTAAGGCATTCTCTACCTCGCTTCTAGAGAATATCAAAATGTCATCCACAAAAACTACCACGAACTTGTTTAGAAACTCCCTAAACACCCTACTTATCAAGTCTATGAAATATGCGGGTGCATTCATCAAACCAGAAGGCATGACGAGCCATTCAAAGAAACCGTAGGGAGTCCTAAAAGCAGTCTTATCTATACTATCCTCAGCTACCCTCAACTAATGAAATTTTGTAGCTAAGTCCAACTGCAAGAAAACCGAAGCACCAACCAACTGATCGAACAAATCATCTGTCCTCGGCAATGGGTGTCTGTTCTTCTTCGTGAGCTTATTCAGCTCCCTATAGTCCACGCACAATCTAAGCAAACCATCAGCCTATGTAGCAAAAACAACAGGAGCACCCCACTCTGAGATACTTCTTCTTATGAATCCTTTCTCAAGCAACTCTTTCACTTGTTTACTAAGCTCCCTCCTTTCTATTGGTGCCACGTGGCGCGCATGCAATGCAACTGGCTTTGCATTGTCCAGCAAGTATATACGGAAATCTATCTCGCGTTTTGGAGGTAAGCCCCTAACCTCCTCAAAGACATCTGCATACTCATGGACTACTCGAATAGATTGCAAATCATCAATAGATGTGTCAAGAGATTCTAGGTAGCTAAGCATAACAGAACCCTTAGGGTCACAAGAAATATCGAGAGTGTTACCCAAACTTGTCAACAGTCTGACTACCCTCTTCTCACAGTCAAGAACGACACCATATCTGGCTTGCCAATCCATTCCTAGAATCAACCCATAGCCCGTGAAACCAAGAAAATAGGCATTGCATTCGTACTCAACGCCATACACATATATTCTCAAATACCGACATAACATAGAAAGATGAGCCGTAGCCCCAATAAGATTTGGGACAACGACGGGATCCACTGCTGTACTAGTATCTAGGTGCAGAGACTCAACAACAGAAGTAGATATAAACGAATGTGAAGCACCAAAATCAAACAAAGTACGTACAGGATGATCGAAGAGGAAAATTAAACTTTCAATAGAAATGTTTCTACCTCTCTCTTTCATAGGTTCCATGAGAGCATGAACCTACCCTCCAGAAGTAGATCATGTCCTTTGTCCTTGCCCTTGTCCTTGCCTCCTTAGGTAGTCCTTAATCATATGTCCTGCCTCACCACATTGGAAGCAACCAATCTTTTTCGCCTTCTTCTTTCTACAATCTTTAGCTATATGACCTGGTATACCACAGAAATGGAACTTCCTTTTATGTCTGGTTTCCCCACTCTTCTTAGGACTCACTTTCTTGTCCTGTGCCTTATCTACCTTAAAACCTTTCTCCTCTTCATGTATCAGCACCATGTCAACAAGTTTCTCGAAAGTAGCCCCATAGGAATGTGGGACATAGCCAACCCGTGTAATGGTTCATTCACACCCTTGGCAAATCTCAAAGCCTTCTTACGTGGTGTATTAACTAACTACATACCAAATCTTGCTAACTGGTTAAACTTGTTGACGTACTCCTTCACAGATAAATTCGCTTCTTTCAAAGCCAAGAACCTCTTTATGTATAAACTCTCCTCCGCTTGTGAAAGAAATTTCAACTCGAACCTTCATCTAAAATCTATCCACGTCTCCACTGGACGTCCTCCATTAGTTACTTCCTACCAAAAGAAAGCTTCATCCTTCATCAACCAAGCAGCTAGCTGAACCTTCCATCCATCGTCTATCTCAAAGATACCAAACTAGTCCTCCACTTCCTTGAGCCAATTCCGAGCCTCAACAAATGTCTCAGTCCCATGAAAACGATTTCCTCCCATCGCATGGAAGTCTGTGCACATATTAGAAAAAGTGTCTAAAGGGGGAGGAGGAGGAGCGGCTGCTGCTGGGGGAGGAGGAATGTCTGTTGTGCCTGCGGCAGTAGCCCTAGCCTCTAGATACCTTCTGAACTAGCCTGGTATTTGTACGCCCTTAGGTATAATGGGTTCACCAGACACGCTGAAAGGAAAAAGGAGGAGATTCGAAACAGAGAATCGATAGATAGATATACGGCTTTTGGAGATTATGTTTTTCATAGTAAACTTTTCTTTTAAAAAAATGCTTTTGAAAACAATTTTCTAAATCTTTTATTTGTTCTAGTAACCTTCAGCTTTGATACCACGTGTAACACCCCACGTCCATTAATGTCACTCACTAAGGGAATGCATTAACTTTCTTGGAGCATTATATAAATATAGAATAGAACATCACAAGATAGATATATAAAATGGTACTTAAAATTTATAAATTTATTCATTGCAGCAGAAAAGCAAAACATGTCTGGTTACAACATAAAAACCATATACTAAAGCTAAGTACACAAATATCCATCTTGACAAAGTTATTATCAGAGTACATAAAATCAAAACCATAATCCCACTCCAAATAGCCATAATGAAAAATAAATAAAGCTAGGCATTACTTTTAACACTTCCAAGCGCTTCCAGAAGAAAGAAATCCGAGTCAAGTTTCAGTGTTTCCTCCCTGAGAACCTGGGGGACGAAAGAAAAAGAGACAAAAACAAAAAGGTCAGACATAAAGCCTGACGAGTCCAATTACTTTTAGTATGAAAATAAGTAAAGCAATATGACAGGAATAAACATGATGGAAAGTATAACCATGATATAAGGTAAAGTTGGATAACAGGATGAATATAAAGGAATGTCTAGTGTGCTTCCCAGATTTCTTACTTAATTTAATTCTCTGCACCACCTACTAGTAATTCTTAACGAAATGATTTATACAACGCAATTGGTAGCCCCAGACATAACATCTAGTAAGAGGTATCCGCCCCCATACAATCCTAGAAAGCCTACTTGCCCATAATAGATACTAGGTGTCCCCACACTACCCCTAATTGATCGGCTCTCTAACTTGTAGATACCTGTGCGGGTCCCAGCTTAGGGGGTATCACACCTAAGTGTCAACTCATGGTTGCACAACTTTATACCTACTGATGTACAGTGGCTAAATCTTCCAATGCCCGGGAACACCTTGTGCACGCTTAACGAACCCATTGGAGCCGGCACTGCTACACCTTGGCTCTTATTTGACCGCTTATAAATAGCCCAGTAAGCGTGCCACAACCCTGCCTAGCTCAGGGTTCCCGATACCTCTAAGTGGGTTACTGTCTGAAAAGGGTCCCTACCGCTACTATGTTTTTCCCTAGGTTTTATCCTCTACCCAACCTATATTGGTTAAGTGTTGTATATCCGTCCAGTTGACTTAATCCCATCCACTTATCAAATCAATATGTATTATTGGTTAAGCTTGCCTTAACCTTATCCACTTTGTTCATGTAATATTGGTTAAGTTGTCATCTCACATAGGTTAACTTAACCCCACCCACCTAACATGGTTTAGGTATCATATTCATCTTTGATAAACATTAATTAGTTATTAATGCACAGACCTCTCACATTAAGTCGATGGCTTGTGGCTGTTGGATGTGCCGGGCTGTTCCAGGAAGACTTCTACCACAAGCCAGACTTAACCTCGTGTCTAAGCATCTTTTAATTATGTCTACGACCTCTCACATTAGACTGGCCGTTTATGGTTGCTGGTTAGGCCGGTTGGTTCCGGGCAGGCTTCAACCGCAAACAGAGTCTAACCTCGTGTCTCGGCATGCTTATCTTAGCCAATTTATTTATTTACAGTTTATGCCAATCTCAGGTTAATTATGCAAATTACCCAAAATCCCCAATTTCGTATCATACCCAAAATTTAACATTAATCGTGACCAAATCAACCCAACATATATTATGCCATATTTCCTAATGTTCCCTAGATTACCATTTGTACGTTCATCTCTACGAGATTTGGCCTAGGCTCAAAAATTGTCTGGCTATAAAAATAAAAAAGGAAGGAGGAAGGGAAGAGGTACAGAACAGACATAATAATAACAACAAAATAGGCATAAGGATGAACTGATCATAAAGATATGATAAAATTGATGATATTATCAACATGGGCATATAATGATCATGAATCTGATATGTAGGCTGATGGGTCGCTTAGATTGTGCGTGGACTACATGGAGCTGAATAAGATCACGAAGAAGAACAGACATCCATTGCCGAGGACAGATGATTTGTTCGATCAGTTGGTTGGTGCTTCGGTTTTCTTGCAGTTCGACTTAGCTACAAGATTTCATCAGTTGAGGGTAGCTGAGGATAGT
This sequence comes from Allium sativum, assembly GCA_030737875.1. Taxonomy (NCBI): domain Eukaryota; kingdom Viridiplantae; phylum Streptophyta; class Magnoliopsida; order Asparagales; family Amaryllidaceae; genus Allium; species Allium sativum. The sequence continues at coordinate 595,902,848 of CM060918.1, forward strand.
ATAGATAAGACTGCTTTTAGGACTCCCTACGGTTTCTTTGAGTGGCACGTCATGCCTTCTAGTTTGACGAATGCACCCGCATATTTCATAGACTTGATTAGTAGGGTGTTTAGGGAGTTTCTAAACAAGTTCGTGGTAGTTTTTGTGGATGACATTTTGATATTCTCTAGAAGCGAGGAAGAGAATGCCCTACATCTTAGGGAAGTCTTAAAGGCCCTTTGAGCACATCAACTCAATGCTAAGTTCTCCAAATGTCATTTTTGGAGGAAGGAAGTAAGGTTCTTAGGACACGTGGTCTCGAAGGAAGGGATGGCAGTGGATCCTGCGAAGGTGGTGGCAATCCAATATTGGAAGGTTCCTAAGAATGCAACAAAATTAAGAAGTTTTCTTAGTTTGGCGGGCTATTACAGGAAGTTCATCAAGGAGTTTGCTAAGATATCAGCCCCACTTGCACGGTTGATGAAAAAGAATTTGACCTTTTCTTGGGATGTTGACTGTGAGGATGCTTTCCAATGTTTGACGAGGGCATTGACGACAACTCCAGTTTTAGTTTTGCCTGATGGGAGTAAACCGTTCACAGTTATACCGATGCTTGCAGGACGGGGATTGGCGCAGTTTTGATGCAAGAGGGAAGGGCGATATGTTATAGTGGAAGGCAGTTGAATGTCCATGAGAAGAATTACACTACCCACTACTTAGAGTTAGCTGCCATAGTTTTTGTGCTTAAGTCTTGGCATCACTATTTGCTTGGCGAGAGATTTGAGTTATATACAGACCATAACTCAGTAAAGTACTTGTCAGAATTGCATTTGTATTATTTAAATTTAAAAATAATCAAATGACCCACTGAGATAGGATTTAGGAAGAGAATAGTTCTGAATTTGATTAGCTAAACAGTTGTTGTAGAATTTGATTGTTATCTTCCAATTCGAATACTCCTGTTCTGATTTTCTTTGGAGAAGAGAAGGGAGGCTAGTTCTAATTTTGATTAGGGCAGTTGGAGGCACCAAGGATTAGTGTAATGAAATTAGGGTTAGGTCTAGGTGTGTTTTTATAGATATATTAGGTGAATTAGGGCTTTTAGATTAGATTAGAGATCATTTGAACCATTTGACTTGAAAACACGTCATCCAGCCAATCCCCGAAGGACACGTCATCAGAGAACTCTCCAGAATTCTATGCAGATTTTGCCTTGATATGGGCACTTTTCCGAAGTGCGCCAGTTCATTTTTGTTCTGGAGCACTTCACAAGTGCGCAAGTTATCCCGACCTGTTTTCTACTTTTTCTGCTCAACTTCTATCGTCCATAACTTCTTCATACGCTATCCGTTTTATGCAAACTCGGACTCTATCTCAAGCAGAATTTTGATATGAACACAATGGCATAACCCATTTCACCTAATTCTTCATTTAAAATTATTTATTCTTTAATTATCTCTTATGTCATGTTTTAAAATTATGGGGTGTTACACATACTCTACCTACGGTTCTCCTAATGTTATTGTTGACACAATAATAGAAAATCAAACATGGAACTATGTACTATTGCCATGCAACAGAGCTATCACTCAGGAAATTGATGTGATACCAATTTACACTGGTCGAAAAAATGACATTTGGGCTTGGAACAACTCAAAAGGCGAGATTTCAATTAAATCGGCATGGAATGCAACCAGAAGTAAACACGATAATAAAACTTGGAATAAAATTGTCCGGGACAAAGTAATAAGTACAAAACATGCTTTTACTACTTATAAAGCACTTATGCATCATCTACCTATGTGTGATCATATGGTAAAATGGGGAATTACTTAAGAAAAGATGTGTGTGTTGTGTGGAAATTTCAAAGAAACACATGAGCATTAGTTTTTTGCATGCGATTATTCAAAAGAAATTGCTAGAAATTGTAAAGATAAGATAGAACCACCAAATGATGTTTATGATTTACATGTTATTTCATCTTACCTGTCCAGGAACTTGGATCACAATCGTCTGGTATCAAAACCGGATGAAATTACCCTCACAAATTTTGTTGCATCGATTTAGAGAGAAAAAAATTCACGAGTTTTCAAAGATAAAGCAAATTCAGCACAAATGTCAGTCGTCTAGCCATTATAGACATTAACATAAGCTAAAGAAGAATTAAAGGATGAGAAGATACCGATAACTGGGAATTTTCAAGTGGTGGATTATCAGATTTGGGCCTAAAGGAAGTGATGGCTCGAATTCCAAGAACCTGTAATGAAACGACCCAAACTCGCCCTTATGGGAAAGCCCGGATTGAGTTAAGAACACGACAAATCAGAACACAAACAGAAGAACATTTCATTGCTTATTACAACAATTTACATCAGAATACAAGAATATAAAGAGTATGGACAAATAATATACATTTGATAAATATTAGAGATTTACAAATTACAATGTAGTGGAAAATAATACATAACATAACTAAAAGGAATACACGGATATAGAGCTTTCCGAGTATAGGTCCACCTGTAAACCAAGATCCTTTGAATATAACATCTGCAAAACCAAAACTACTAGTTGCTCATGTAGAAAATAGGGGCACCAAGAGTTTAGGTTAAAACAATAAACTCCAGGTCAGTCATGTGACTGGTGTAAGAAATAAAACGGTTATTTAAAACTTTACTTTATAAGTAAATCTAGGTACCACGCCGTATAACATGGAATGGGTTTCCTCCCAAGAATACCAGTGCATAAACAGTTATAAACAACGCAATGCTTTTGGAAAATGAAGCTATTATAAGACTCAGGTCCCATTACACATTGTAATGCAAGCCGGAGGACAGAGTTTTACCTTATAATAGCCAAATACGCTTGGTACGTTTAAAACAAATCATTTGATACTACTATAAGTGCATAGTGTATAAAACAACTTCAAATATAAATGTATCAACCATAGGCGGCATGGGTACCATCTATCATGTCGCCATACTAGGCTCTATAATCAAAACCGAAATGTCACGTATTGGAAGTTGGATTTCCGCCGGTGAACCAAGGCAAGGGATTGTCCTTACCGCTTCGAGACAATCTAGCCTACCATGTCTCAGGACCAGAGCTCGAGTGAACCTTGGATCATCAGGGTCGGTCCACACAGAGTGGATTGAAATGCCTGAACAATATGTTTCCCCGCCCTATGGTGCGTAATGGTCAGTATGTCGACCATATCATCCATCAGTCCTGTAGTGACCGATATATCCGAGGTGCCTCACTATCCATCATCCACATAAGTAAAATGTCTGGGATCCATACCATGACATCACTCCTAGTTAGAAAGAAACGCATGTCCTCCCTGAGGTCCTCTCCCGTTTCTGGTTCACACCGGGGAGTGAGGCTCGCGAATTAACGCTATATTCAAAGCTATGCTATATTAAAGTCGTGCTTTGATCATCAACCACAAGACTGTGATTTTCAACAGAAGCCTTGATCATTTGCATCTCAGCATGCCACACAGGCAATTCACGCCATACGACTGATGTCTATCGATATATAACATCTAAGCTCGTACGTCTTAAAGAAGGGTTTTAAGCAAGAGAATAAATTCTCCGCCACCAAACAAATATATATTTAATAGAGATCAATCAACACAGAATGAAATCCAATGTCAGACACACATCCATTTATTAGGTAGCTCTGGGTCTGAACAAAAACAGAGGCACCGTATTCCTCGTTCCATGTGTTAACCCATAAAATGTGAGTCAGATATAATACAAAAACCATGCCAATGTTAGTCAAGTCGTTGGATTCATATGAAATAAACCATGTCACACCCGGACCCATAGCGTGGGGGCCAGGACGCTTCAGGGCCATATCACAAGGAAGGGAACAACAACAAGCCGATTTTCAAGGCATGTCGTATCTCGCCATGTCGCTCCGTAGAAACCAGGCCGATCCTAGGTCATGCAGCATTTCATTTATGGCAACAAAGTAAAACAAAAAGCACCTAGCAGTCATGTCGTCATGGCGCAAGTCGTTATCTCGTTAATCATCCATGTCGGCCTTAAGTTATGTCGTAGGAGGTAAGTCAGTTTCAGGAAACGCATCATGCCGTCTCGCTCCCATGCCGTTGGATGACATGAAATGCAGACTGCTACTCAAGATATCACGATAAACCATGTCATGACCTGTTCATGCCGTATCCAGCTATTACCGAATTGTTGACAGCTTTCATCTGAACGAGATGAACAATGTCGAGGAGAATCATGACATGTCAAAGGCTCAGGGCGCTCAGAAGCATAGGGTCGTGTGACATGAGTCATTCCGCCCTGCCTCCATATCGCTTTGCGACGTAAAGGGTAAGACGCTAATCAAGATTTGAAGTTAAACCATGTCGCGCCCTACTCATATCGCCTCCAGCTAATGTCGAGTCGCCCGAACGAGATGAAACATGCCGTAGAAATTCATGTCGTGTTGATAACTCAGGGTATCAAGTGGTGTAATAGAGCGGCATGGGTCATGTCGTCCGGCGCCATAAGTCATGGCGTTTCTCTGCATAATTATGAAACTGCCATCTAATCTGGAGATCACCTATAAATACCCCTCATAATTCGTTTGTGGGGGGACCGAAAAATTCTTTCCTACGAGGAGACTTCGTCAAATTCAAAGCTCATCCACAACTTCTCTAATGGCTTCCATGGATTCCAACATCTATCCAATATCATAAATTGAAGATTAATCTATAGATCATGATCTCTATCAAATGCATCCAAATGATTCGAGAATTGAAGATTGATTAAATGAGCTTATGTACAAGAAGGAATTCTTCCATCATATCTCCACGGATTGATACATTTTCCTATTTCTTTTCAATAGATTTGAGTGTGCTTAATTTGTAGGAAGGTAACAAAAATATTGTAAGAAAGAAGTTAGTCTTGTAATCCTTATATTGATAATGGAACTTCTTATGAAAGTGGACGTAGATCCTTATTGGATTGAACCACTATAAAACTTTGTGTCTTCTACTTGCATTTGAATCATTGTGTGGCTCCACTTATTGTTCTCTTTGTGAGGCTTTTTCTTCACATTTTTGGTGTTTAGCCCAATTTTAGGGAAAACATTTGGCGCCCACCGTGGGGCCCAAATTGCCAATCAATTTCTCGCTCTCTCACAAGGTAGAAGGCCTTGCATTGGATTTCTGAATACACTCCAATCATCTAATTTGTCTGAATTGAGATATTTACCTCTGAATTCAAGGGTAAGCCAGGTAGACCATCAAAAAAAGTTACAAGCAAAAGCGTCGAAGATGTCGATAATGCCACTAACACAGAAGATACCCCACCTACTAATCAGTTTGAAGTCGGTGAAAGTTCTAAAGCCAGAAGTGCCGTAACAAGGAGGGAATTGGATGAAGTGGCAGCAGGACTGACAAGTCGAATTGATATTGCGAACGAGGCCATGATGAAGAAGCTTGAAACCATGTTCTCCATGCAAGACGCAATGGCCAAAGTCACCATGAGTGCAAGCCATCTCAAAACTGCTAAAACCACTGGAATGGAGGATACTGGATCTTCTTCGTCGAGTCTGAATAAAGGAAATTCTCTCCAGGAGGTTGCAAATCCTAGTCATAAGGGAATGAAGCCACCTATTCATAACCACTCTGGAAAACAAACTCCTCAACAAGCGTTTGGTTCCACCAAAGGGGCACTTCCCTAAGCGGGAGGTCCAGGGCCCCAGAATCTGAATCGCGATCGTTTGCATAGGCAAACATCCGGTAAAGAGGAAGGCGTCCGCCCCGTGGACCAACTCAATGAGGAGGAGCGAATATTCAGAATGGTACGAAAAATCATGAATGAGAGCCATAAAAAGGTGGACGATGAAAAGGAATGGGGATTTGCTCCTACAAAAACCCCACTTATAGAAAAAATAAAAATGGCGCCATATCCAAATAAATTAAAACCCCCCAGTTGTACAAGCCTATAATGGAACTGGCGATCCCAACGTGTTCCTACTCAAGTATGATCAGCACATGGATGGGGCATGTTCTACTGATGAGCTCAAATGTGTATACTTCCCTATCTACTTGGAAGGAGTAGCTTCACTCTAGTTCACAAAACTCCCGCCGAAATCCGTGGATGACTTTGCTACCTTGGCCAAGCTGTTCAGACAGCAATTCAGGCCTCAAGCAACCAAGGTGCGTGATGTGATGGAACTGAATGAACTGGAACAAGGGCCAGGGGAGTCCATTAAAGCCTTCCTTTCTCTTTTTAACACAGCTGCGGCCGAAGTTGGAAACTATATGCCATGTTTGGCTTTAATGGCTCTAAAGGGAGGTATAAGTAAAAAGACCAAACTCGGGCGGTGGATCAAGAAGAAGAAGCCTGCCACTCTCGAAGAGCTATTTGACAAAGCAGAGGAGTATATAGGCGTAGATGAGGATCCGGCCTATACAATGAAAGCTACAGAAAATAAGGAGCCATCAGAAAAGAGAGACATAAACGTGCAAGGAGGACAGAAAAACGCCGTAGGAAGTCAGAAAAGGGGGAATGAAGGAAAAGATGGTCGAAACAACAAAAAGCTTTGTTTCTTCAAGAATTTCGAAATGGCTCCTCTTAACGACACCATAGAGAACATTTATATGGCGACCAAAGACACTGAAGAGTACCCAGAGCCCGGGAAGTTAAGAGTCACTAATAACGCAATAAAGTCCGGCAGGTTTTGCCGATTTCACAACTAGCCGGGGCATACCATGAACGAATGTAGACATTTTAAAAGCTTAATTGAGGAACTAATAAGGAAAACAGGCTTCAACAGTACACAAAGAACTCCCAGAATGCTCAGTGAACTCAAGACCAAGGAGCCTTTGTAGGACATCCTAAACAGAATGAAAACGCTTCGATTGCTGCTATACCAAGGATGATCATAAACACCATTTCAGGAGGCCCCTACCCAGTTGGGAAAAGCTGGGGGGATATGGTGAAGTACGCTCATGAGGTGAAGAACTTTTCGAAAAATGGTGAACTCATGACCATAGACGACATTTTATCGGCAAAAGTACCAAGAATCCGGCGAGACGACATCACATTTAAAGATGAAGATCCGACTGGGATCATAGCACCTACAGAGGATCCAATGGTGATAACCGTTGGTTTGGGCCTAGCCATAGTTAGAACGGTGTTAGTCGATAGCGGAGCCTCGGTTAATATCCTCTTCTTTAGTGCATTCCATAGGATGAAGCTTTCCATGGGCGATGTAAAAGCTTGTCAAAACAAGGTCCATGGATTCACTGGTCAAGTTGTTCAACCAATTGGTGTCATCAGTCTGCTAGTGGAGCTTGGGGAAGGAGAGCAGAGAGCCGCACGGGTACAAGACTTTGTTATAATCGATGAACCCTCTGCTTACAATACCTTCCTAGGATGACCTACTCTTGCAGCATTCAGAATAACTATGGCTCCGTGGCACCTCACTATGAAATTACCAACAGAGAATGGTGTTGGAACAATCATCGGTGATCAACAAGCAACAAGGGAGAGTTATTTGGTCGAGCTGGCAGAGGCAAGGACGAAGGAATTGAAGAAGGATGTAGAGCCACAACTCCGCATCCAAAAACCCCTCTTATAGCAATCAAAGCAAAACCCCCATACTGGTGAGCACAGTGGTGCTCGGAAAGCAATTGACCTAAGGAAAAACAGTATAGGGAAAATAGAGCAACACCGGCTGAAGATACTATCCCCGTTCCAATATCCGACAAGAACCCTAACCAGGTCTTAAAAATAGGATCTCATTTGGGAATGAGCTGCAAAAAGAATTATTCTTGTTTTTGAAAGCAAACTTAGATGTATTTGCCTGGGAACACTTAGATTTGTGTGGGATCCCACCGAATGTAATTGCTCATAAGTTGAATATAAACCAGAAATTGACTCTTGTAAAACAAAAAAGATGAATGTAGGTATTCGAAAGATCCAAGGCTCTAAAAGAAGAAGTAGATAAGCTACATAAAAATAATTTCATACAAGAATCTACGTATCCCGATTGGGTTTCTAACCTAGTTCTTGTCAAAAAGTCCAATGGGAAGTGGAGAGTGTGTATAGATTACTCAGATCTAAATCAAGCATACCTAAAAGACAGTTTCCCTTTGCCCCGAATTGACCAACTCGTAGATGCGACAGCAGAGCACGGGTTGCTGTCCTTTATGGACGCATATTCTGGATATAATCAAATTATGATGCACAAACTAGACGAAGAGAATAGGAGTTTTATAACGGATAGAGGATTATACTCCTATAAAGTTATGCCATTTGGACTGAAAAATGCAGGAGCGACTTACCAACGTCTTGTAAACTCCATGTTTAAATCTCAGATAGGGTATACAATGGAAGTATATGTAGACGATATGCTAGTCAAATCAACGAAGGTCGAAGATCATCTCGAGGATCTGGCAGAAATGTTTCACATACTCAGGAAATACGGGATGAAACTAAATCCACTAAAATGTTCATTCGGAGTCTCTTCGGGAAAATTTCTCGGATTTATTGTCAATGCTAGGGGCATCGAAGCGATTCCCTCTCAAATTGCGACTTTAAGGGAAATGCGGGCCCCGAGGACAAAAAAGGAACTCCAGAGCTTAAATGGAAAGGTAGCAGCACTGAACCGGTTCATTTCCAAAGCAACGGATCAATTTTCGATGCTTTGAAAAAAGGGAAGAAGGACTTTCAGTGGACCTCAGAATGCCAGGAGGCCTTCGAGGAATTGATAAGACATATGGAATCACCACCAATTTTATCGAAGCCTAAGGATGGGGAGGATCTATTTTTATATCTAGCAGTTTCATCACATGCCTTGAGTGCAACACTAATTCGAGAAGAAGCAAGAGTGCAATTGCCGGTATATTACATTAGTAAGAGGCTCGCCGGGGCAGAACTAAATTACCCTAAACTAGAGAAGCTCTCATATTGCCTCCTTGTTGCCTCAAAAAAGCTGAGACCGTATTTCTAATCTCATCCTATCAAGGTCCTCACCGATCAACCATTAAGGCAAATCCTCTTTCGCCCGGAAACTTCAAGAAGGCTACTGAAATGGAACATTACCATCCTCGAAGAGCCATCAATGACCAAGCCCTAGCGGATTTTATTGCTGAGTTTACAAACTGGGGAGAAGAAGTTAAGGGACCAGCGGAAACAAAGATTGCCTGGAAACTATACTTTGATGGATCCAGAAACGACCACTGTTCAGTGGCTGGAATCGTCTTAGAAACCCCAGAAGGTTACTCTTTATACTATGCCTTGAGATTGGAATTTCCATCAACCGATAATAAGGCTGAATATGAAGCATTAATAACAGGGTTAAAACTGGCAAAAGAGCTAAATTTAAAAACTTTACAAATTCTCAGTGACTCTCAGTTGGTGGTAAGTCAGGTACGCAAAGAGTTCCAAACTAAAATAGGAAACCTCCCTTCTAATCTAATCAAAGCTATGGAACTTCTAAATGACCTTGACTACTATGTTATATCTCACATCCCAAGAGAACAAAATTCAAAAGTGGATTCTCTTGCCAAGTATGCTAGTTCATCGGACGCCCAGCTGCTGGGTTTAATCCCCATCGAAGTCCTTTCTACCACAATCATTGAGGAAGCGAATGTTGACTGGATAATCGAAATAGTTGAAGAACCTACATCATGGATGACTCCAATCAAAGAATATATGGGACATTACCTAAAGAGCGTAAAAACAAAAGGAAGATATTGCGCAAGGCCTCATGTACCTCGTCCAAGACGGAAGGCTGTACCGGCGATGATACTCTATGCCATTACTACGATGTGTGACCAAAAAGGAATCTAAAGTAATTTTGGCAGAACTGCATGAGGGTGAATGCGGAGGACACACCGGTGGTCAAACGTTGGCCAAGAAGGTTCTGCGATATAGCTATTTTTGGCCTGATGCAAATCTAGATGCCATGACCTATGTGAAGAAGTGTGACAGATGCCAGAGATTCACTAAGATTCCAAGAGAACCTCCTACAGAACTAGCTCAAATGGTCACCCTATGCCCATTTGCGGTTTGGGGCATAGATTTGATTGGGATATTACCCGCCACAAAAGCAAATATGAGATACGCTATAGTCGCTATCGACTATTTCACCAAATGGGCTAAAGCAGAACCTTTGGCCACTATCACATCAAAGAAAGTGATCAATTTTGTTTTGAAAAACATCATTTACAGGTTTGGAGTGCCACAAAAAATCATCATCGATAATGGAACCCAGTTTGAAAGCAATGAATTCCTAGACTTCTGCGCTAAATATAAGATCAAAAAGAGCTTTGCAGCTGTGGCTCATCCACAAGCAAATGGGAAAGTGGAAGCCATCAATGTAACACCCCATAATTTTATAACATTAAAATTCACAAATTAAAGTATGCTTAATTTTTAGAAAAGAATTAAGTGAAATGGGTTGCGCAGAGAAATATATATATATTGATATATATATATATATAATTAAAAATTAAATAAATAAATATGCGAAAAAGTTCAAAACAGCGAATTGGGAAGGGAAATAACCGAACCGGCCCATTTTTGAGGTCGACCCGAGCCTTGCTGGATCGACTAGGGGTTAATCCAGGGTGTTTGGCTGTCAACCCGTGGGCCGATTCGCTCAAATGCAGATTTTGCATTTGATTGGTTCTCATGGTTCAGGGTTAATCTAATGGTCCTAAATAACTTCCTACACCTATAAATACATTCTAATGCTAACCCTAAACCTAATTAAAATAGAATAGTTACCGTCATACCATCGCCATGGAAATCAATGGAGTCGCCGCCAACTAAGAAAGAAGAAAAGCAAATTCAATTCTAATTCTCTCAACCCTAAAGCAAGGCAAAACTCTCTCTTTTCTTCTCTATATTGTGAGTATGATGATCTTAACAAGATTATTATCGTTTTAATTAGGTTGAGTTAAGAATGGATTATGAGTAGATGATGTGAATTATCATATATGTTGTTGTAAACCCCTTTTGCTATCATGTATATTGTAAATCCAATGTTATGTGATGATGATATCTTATATGCTGTAAATCATGCTATGATGATGTTATGTATATTGAAAGTTTCTATGCTAAGTTGTGATGAATCATACATGTTAAAAAGTCCATGATGTTACCATCTATGCTAGTTAGTTCTTATTAATTAAATCATCATGTTTGGGTTATGTTGATCTATATGACAAGTCACATATGCAAGTTAGATTGATTAGAAAAGTCATGAACATATGCCAAGACATCTATTATGACATCTAGAATTATGCTATGACATATGTGATATCCTATGCTAGTTCACACCATCATTATGTTGCCTAAAAACCCCATATGCAAGTTTATGTATAGATTTGGGCTATGATCATATTAAGTAAATTGAGATATTTAACAAGTTGACACCTTTTGATCTTTAACATGTGTAGTTTATGCAAGTTTCACCCCTATTATGATTAGATTTATTTTAATTGTCTATATGTTGTGATAATTTATCTTTATGCAAGGTGTTAGACTATACAAGTCTAGCCTATATTATGCGTTGAATAAGCGATCATATAAACGTGGGGTAGGGGTAATATTATGGATTTAATATTAAAAAGTTGGGGTGCAATTGATATGATTTTGCATGCCATAAGTGGATGGCCATAATTGAGTCAATTATGGACATCATTAAAAGTTGACTTAATTAATAATTTGAATAGGGAATTATTAAAAATGGCGTAAAAGATTTTAAGTGTTAATCAATGCTTAGGACACGAGGTTGGACTCGTTTGTGACGTAAACCTGCCCGGACTCGCCCGGCAAATCCAATGGTCACAAATGTCAGCCCAATGTGAGAGGTTCTAGGACTAATCTAAATCATAACGTTTGTAAAGACACGAGGTTAGACTCTTTTATGGTGTAAGACTGCCCGAACCCGCCCGGCAAATCCAGCTGCCATAAATGCCAGTATAATGTGAGAGGTCTTTATGAGGTTATGGCCTGAATGAATTAAGAAATACTTAACCAGATAAACATGTAAGGTGGGACATGGGGGTTAAGTAGGTGCCTTAGGTGGCATGAGGAATCTAGGGGGTGCCCTTAGTGGCATGTGAAATACGATTAGTAAGACTTAACCAAACACACATGTAAATGAACATGACTAAGAGGGTTAAGTGGGATATACTAGTGACAAGCTTAGGTGGGTAGCTTGTGGGGGCCCATTTCGACCAGTATCCCAAACGTATCTTTGTGGGCTCGACCCAAGTCGAGGACGGGACACGCATGCTGGGTTTGACTGTAAGAGGCCAAAACGGGGAGCGGTGGCAATGCAAGTCCAACGGGTTTCATATGCGTGTGTGGACCCGGGCTGGTTGGTAAGACGTTGTTGCATCGTGTAGGTATAAGCCGTGCATTCTCAAGTTGTATCGGGTTGCCACTTTAGGGGAGTGATACACCCCACTGTGGGGCCAGCACGAGTATCTACGAGTAGGGAGCCGATCGAAAGTGGGTAGTGGGGTACACCTAGTGGAGATAGGGGCAGACGATACCTATGTAGTCAGCTAGGGGTACGTAAGGCTATTTATAAAGTTTCTGTGTGAAGCAAGTGGGATCAAACAATAGGGTGACTAGTGTGGTGCAGTGTAGTAATGTGCGGTGCAGTGTAGTAATCATTCGTTAGTAATTAGGTGTGCCTTTACCGTTATCTTTAACGTTATCTTAAACGCTATCTTTATCTTCCTAAGAGTTCATAGACATTTACTTGTCTTCCAGCTTATGCCTTAGTCTAGTTATTTTGATAATAGTATTGTTAGAATTATCATACTCGCCAGACTTTACGTCTGACCCCCTCTGTTTCTATCCTTTTTCCCCCTCCAGGTCCTCGGGTTGGGCCCAGCTCTAGTGGAGTTTGATTGAATTGCTTCATCTCTCTTTGGAAAACTTGGACCGTTGAAGTAAAGTCCAGCTTTTTATCTTTTTAATGCCTATTTATGTAATGGGATTATGTATTTTGTTTTTATGAAGATGGATATTGTACTTGGTTATGATCTATGGTTTTATGATGTAACAAACATGTTTAATTTCCGCTGCAATAAAATGAAGTTTTAGATTTCCAAGTACTATTTATTATCTGTCTTGTTGTAATTTTTCTGTTCTATATTCACTTATAACCTCCATGGAAGTTAATGCATTCCCTTTGTGAGTGACATTAATGGACGTGGGGTGTTACATGTGGTATCAGAGCTTAAGATTACCAGAACAGATAAAAATTCTTTAGAAAAATAGTTATTTTTGAAGAAGTGCTTTCAAAAACATGTTTTAATGAGAAATTTAAAGGTAAAAGTTTTTAAGAAAAAAAAAACATAATCCCCAATAGCCCATATCTTTATCTTTCGAATTCTCCATTCTGAATCTTTCCTTTTTCGTTTCAGCATGGCTGAAGATCTTAATCTACCCGACGGTGTAACGATACCAGGATGGTATAGGAGGTTATTAGAGGCTAGGGCCCCTGCAGGTCCAGCCAATGTTCCTCCACCACCAGTTGCACCCGTTCCTCCTCCTCCTCGCGTAGATACTTTTACAAAGACGTGCAAGGAATTCAAGGCTATGGGTGGAAAACCATTTCAAGGGTCAGAAACGTTTGTGGAAGCTAGAGATTGGCTTAAGGAGGTGGAAGAATTGCTAGAAATCTGTGAAGTAGAAGAAGGGAGGAGAGTTCGATTAGCAGCTTGGTTGATGAAGGGAGAGGCCTCGTTTTGGTGGGAGGTCACTAATGGGGAGCGTCCTGTTGAGTCTTGGGCGGATTTCAGACGTAGGTTCGAGGCAAAGTTTCTCTCAAGGGCGGAAGAAAATCTATATATGGAAAGGTTCTTGACATTGAAGCAAGGAAGCTCATCAGTGAAAGAATATGTCAATAAATTTAATCAGTTAGCAAGGTTTGGCTTGGACTTAGTGAACACGCCGGAGAAGAAGGCTCTAAGGTTCGTGAATGGCTTGAATGAACCATTGCAAGGGTTGGCTATGACCCACATCCCGATGGGGGCCACCTTTGAGAAGTTAGTAGAAATGGCGCTCATGCATGAGGAGAAAAGCGCTAAAGCTGATAAGGCACCCGAGAAGAAGGTGGATCAGAAGAAACCACAACAGCAAAACAAGAAGGGTGGTAAAGAAAATAACGGCAAGGGAAAGAAGAAATGTTTTAACTGTGGGACACCAGGCCATCTCAGCAAGGATTGCCGAAAGAAAAAGAAGACAGGCTGTTTTCATTGTGGCGATGCGGGACATTTAGTGAAGGACTGCCCAAAGAAGGGGCAGAGGGCAGGAGCTACCTCGGGAGGAAAGGTGCAGGCTCTTATGGCACCAGGGCCGGCTAGGTGACAAGTTCAGGCTCTCGCGGTCCCACCGCTGCAAGAACGAGGTAGAACGATTTCTGTTGAAAGCTTAGTTTTTCTGTTTGATCATCCTTTCCGTACCTTATTCAATTCGGGCGCATCATATTCGTTTATCTCTACATCATTAGTTGAATCGCTGCACTTAAACACCAGTTTAGTAGAGGATCCCTTAGTTGTTTCGAATCCTATAGGGGGCTCAGCTTATTTGTCCATGATGTGTTTGGATTTGAAAATTTCCATACTTAGCGTTGAATTTAGATGTGATGCTTATGTGTTGGGCTTCACGGGCTATGGGCTAATTTTAGGAATGGATTGATTATCCAGAAATGGGGCCGTTCTTGATTGTGAAAGGAGAGTAGTTAGGCTCGTGACTCGCCTTGGCAACACTCTCGAAATCTTCTGTAATCCCATAAATTCGGTTATGCTAAGTTATCTAGAATCGCTTGACGCGTCTGAGGAAAATCTACGATCTGTTAGAGTGGTCCAAGAATATTCGGATGTGTTTGAGGAGGTGAATGGCTTGCCTCCGAAGTGGGAGATAGATTTTCGAATATATCTTGTGGATAATGCGAAACCAGTATCTTTGCCAGTACGCCACATGGCTTCATGTGAAAGGAGAGAATTCGGTAAGCAAGTGAAGGAGTTGCTTGAGAAGGGGTTCATAAGACGAAGTATATCGGAGTGGGGTGCTCCAGTAGTATTTTCCACGAAGGCGGATGGATCCCTTAGACTTTGTGTGGACTATAGAGAACTTAATAAGCTTACTAAGAAGAACAGACACCCACTGCCGAGGATTGACGATCTCTTCGATCAGTTAGTTGGCGCCTCAGTGTTTTCGCAGTTGGACTTAGCCACTGGTTTCCATCAGTTGAGAGTGGCTGAGGGTAGCATTGACAAGACTGCCTTTAGGACTCCGGATGGTTTCTATGAATGGCTAGTGATGCCCTTCGGTTTGGCAAACGCCCCCGCATACTTTGTTGATTTGATGAGTTGGGTGTGTAGGGAGTACCTTAACAAATTTGTGGTAGTCTTTGTACATGACATCTTGATCTTTTCTAAGGATGAAGAATAGCATGCCCTACATCTTAGGGAATTGTTGGAGACTCTTCGAGCGCATAAGCTTAAAGCTAAATTTTCTAAGTGTCACTTTTGGAGGAAGGAAGTACGGTTCTTAGGACACGTGGTTTCCAAAGAAGGGATAGCCGTAGATCCCGTGAAGGTGGTGGCCATCCAAGATTGGAAGGTTCCTAAAAATGCTACCGAAGTGAGAAGTTTCTTGGGGTTGGCTGGCTACTATAGGAAGTTTATCAAAGACTTCGCAAAGATATCAGCTCCATTGACACGCTTAACGAAGAAGAACCAATTTTCACATGGGATGTAGATTGTGATGATGCGTTCCAACGTTTGAAGAGAGCTTTGGCTTCAGCCCCAGTCTTAGTATTGCCAGACAGGAGTAAGCCGTTTACCGTTTATACTGACGCTTGTGGGACAGGACTAGGCGCAGTCTTAATGCAAGAGGGCAAGGTAATAGCCTATAGTGGAAGGCAGTTGAGAGCGCATGAGAAGAATTACCCTACACATGACCTAGAATTGTCCGCTATTGTTTTCGCGCTTAAGTCTTGGCGTCATTATCTTCTTGGCGAGAAATTCAAATTATTCACTGACCACAAGTCTTTAAAATACCTATTCTCTCAAAAGAACTTGAACTTAAGGCAGCAAAGGTGGATGGAGTTCTTAGCGTCCTACGACTTCGAAATAGCCTATAACCCTGGCAAGGGTAACGTGGTGGCAGACGCCTTAAGTAGAAAAAGATTATCCTTAAGTCCTTTGTTTGTTGAGCGGCAAAGTTTAGAATTCATTTCGATGTTTGACTTTAGACCTTCTGTTGACTTCGTACCCGGTTTGCTAGCATCCTTGGAGGTCAGACCTACGCTTTTGGGACGGATTGGCGAGGCACAGCGAGACGACCCACAGTTAGTTGAGTTAGTAGAAAAGCTCAAAGGAGGGGAGTCATCAAGCTATCTCCGTAGGTATACCCTAGATGATAAGGGTTGGTTACGTAGGGACGGTAGACTTTGTGTACCAAAAGACGATGACCTAAGGAAGACTATTCTTGACGAAGCACATCATTCGAAGATGACCATTCATCCCGGCGGGGACAAGATGTACAAAGACATGAAGAGAGTTTAATTTTGGGTCGGCATGAAGAAAGACGTGGCCGAGTATGTCGCTAGATGCTTGGTGTGCCAACAAGTAAAAGTGGAGCAAAAGAATCCCGGTGGGTTGCTTCACCCATTAGAGGTTCCACTATGGAAATGGGAAAGCATCTCGATGGATTTTGTGGATGGATTACCGCGATCGAGGAAGGGTAATACGGGAATTTGGGTTATAGTAGATAGACTTACTAAGAGCGCCCATTTTATTCCCGTGAAGAGTAAGAGGACTGCTCCATGGTTAGCTTCTGTATACGTTCGAGAAATAGTTCGTTTGCACGGTGTTCCTTCTAACATAGTGAGTGACCGAGATCCTATTTTCACTAGCGAATTTTGGAGAAGCTTACAAGAGGCGGTACAGACTCAGTTATGTTTGAGCACCGCATATCATCCTCAGACGGACGGCCAGACTGAGAGGGTGAATCGCATTCTAGAGGATCTGTTGAGGCTATGTATCCTAGACTTTGGGGGCACATGGGAAGAGCATCTTCCATTGGTTGAGTTCGCATATAATAATAGCTTTCAGTCCAGCATTGGTATGGCACCATTCGAAGCTCTATATGGACGACCTTGTCGTTCACCTACATGTTGGTAGGAATCTACAGATAAGATCTTACTTGGGCCCGATATGATTAGGGAGACTTCAGAGAAGATCGACCTGATTCGAAGGAGGATGAAAGCAGCGCAAGATAGGCAGAAATCTTATGCGGATAAGAGGAGGACAGATCTCGAGTTTGAAGTTGGGGACATGGTCTTTGTCAAAGTGTCTCCATTACGAAACGTTGTTCGCTTTGGGTCCATTGGGAAATTAGCACCAAGGTTTGTAGGGTCGTTTCCTATTAAGGAGAGGATTGGACGGATGGCGTATAGAGTGGAGTTGCCCGAGAGACTTAGTGGTGTACATGACGTATTCCATGTGTCACATTTGAGGAAGTGCTTGCACGAGACCGCAGAAGTGGTAGAGCCGAGCTTGCTTAGAGAGGTGGAGATAGAGCATGATGCGACAATTCGACGAGCTCCTACGCGCATTCTTGGGTCTGAGATCAAGAGGTTGAGGAATCGAGAGGTCAAACTAGTCAAAGTGCAATGGGGAGATGATGAGAGCAACGCTACTTAGGAGACGGAAGAGAAGATGCGTTCACGATACCCTTTTCTTTTTGAGGGTATGTCCTTTAATTTCTCCTTTATCGCTTAGCTTGTACTTATCTTATCTTTAGTATATCCTCTCGCTAGTATCTTTGACCTTTAGTTAGGATAATCCTATGGTTGAAACATGTGTTTGGGACATGTTATGTATGGTGGATGCAAAGTGGATGCAAGTGTTTGCTAGTGGTTGATCGTGGATGCATATACACACACTATTAGGCACCAGATCAGCTCAGTCACTTCATATTGCATATTGCATATATATGGATGTATTTAGTAAAATGGATGTAGATTGGTTGTATTATCATATAGTTGCTGCATTCGGGTGGATGGTTGTGCATGCATATAGAATTAATATGTATCATTAGGAATCTTTTGCATACATATTGGACGCATGGCACTATCATGAATTGCACTAAGGAGGTCGACTGAATCAGTAGACCGCCTAATTTTGCATTAGATATGGACATATACACACATTGTGCATATAAACATTAAAGCATTAGAAGTCTTTTAAGGACAATGGATGCTGGTGTTTGATGGTTGAGTAGATGGACGATTAGATGGTAGGATATACATTCTTCTTGACTTGGAGATTTCGGGGACGAAATCCTTTAAGGAGGGGAGAATGTAACACCCCGTAATTTTATTACATTAAAATTCACAAATTAAAGTATACTTAATTTTTAGAAAAGAATTAAGTGAAATGGGTTGCGCAGAGAAATATATATATATATATTGATATATATATATATTAAAAATCAAATAAATAAATATGCGAAAAAGTTCAAAACAGCGAATTGGGAAGGGAAATAACCGAACCGGTCCATTTTTGAGGTCGACCCGAGCCTTGCTGGGTCGACTAGGGGTTAATCCAGGGTGTTTGGCTGTCAACCCGTGGGCCGATTCACTCAAATGCAGATTTTGCATTTGATTGGTTCTCATGGTTCAAGGTTAATCTAATGGTCCTAAATAACTTCCTATACCTATAAATACATCCTAATGCTAACCCTAAACCTAATTAAAATAGAATAGTTACCGTCATACCATCGCCATGGAAATCAATGGAGCCGCCGCCAACTAAGAAAGAAGAAAAACAAATTCAATTCTAATTCTCTCAACCCTAAAGCAAAGCAAAACTCTCTCTTTTCTTCTCTAAATTGTGAGTATGGTGATCATAACAAGATTATTATCATTTTAATTAGGTTGAGTTATGAATGGATTATGAGTAGATGATGTGAATTATCATATATGTTGTTGTAAACCCCTTTTGCTATCATGTATATTGTAAATCCAATGTTATGTGATGATGATATCTTATATGTTATAAATCATGCTATGATGATGTTATGTATGTTGAAAGTTTCTATGCTAAGTTGTGATGAATCATACATGTTAAAAAGGCCATGATGTTACCATCTATGCTAGTTAGTTCATATTAATTAAATCATCATGTTTGGGTTATGTTGATCTATATGACAATTCACATATGCAAGTTAGATTGATTAGAAAAGTTATGAACATATGCCAAGACATCTATTATGACATCTAGAATTATGCTATGACATATGTGATATCCTATGCTAGTTCACACCATCATTATGTTTCCTAAAAACCCCATATGCAAGTTTATGTATAGATTTGGGCTATGATCATATCATGTAAATTGAGACATTTAACAAGTTGACACCTTTTGATCCTTAACATGTGTAGTTTATGCAAGTTTCACCCCTATTATGATTAGATTTATTTTAATTGTCTATATGTTGTGATAATTTATCTTTGTGCAAGGTGTTAGACTATACAAGTCTAGCTTATATAATGCGTTGAATAAGTGAACATATAAACGTGGGGTAGGGGTAATATTAAGGATTTAATATTAAAAAGTTGGGGTGCAATTGATATGATTTTGCATGCCATAAGTGGATGGCCATAATTGAGTCAATTATGGACATCATTAAAAGTTGACTTAATCAATAATTTGAATAGGGAATTATTAAAACTGGGGTAAAAGATTTTAAGTGTTAATCAATGCTTAGGACACGAGGTTGAACTCGTTTGTGACGTAAACCTGCCCGGATCCGCCCGACAAATCCAGTGGTCACAAATGTCAGCCCAATGTGAGAGGTCCTAGGCGTAAACTAAAGCATAATGGTGGTAAAGACACGAGGTTAGACTCTTTTATGGTGTAAGACTGCTCGAACCCGCCCGACAAATCCAGCTGCCATAAATGCCAGTCTAATGTGAGAGGTCTTTATGAGGTTATGGCCTGAATGAATTAAGAAATACTTAACCAGATAAACATGTAAGGTGGGACATGGGGGTTAAGTAGGTGCCTTGGGTGGCATGAGGAATCTAGGGGGTGCCCTTAGTGGCATGTGAAATACGATTAGTAAGACTTAACCAAACACACATGTAAATGAACATGACTAAGAGGGTTAAGTGGGATATACTAGTGACAAGCTTAGGTGGGTAGCTTGTGGGGGCCCATTTCGACCAGTATCCCAAACGTATCTTTGTGGGCTCGACCCAAGTCGAGGACGGGACACGCATGCTGGGTTTGACTGTAAGAGGCCAAAACGGGGAGCGGTGGCAACGCAAGTCCAACGGGTTTCATATGCGTGTGTGGACCCGGGCTGGTTGGTAAGACGTTGTTGCATCGTGTAGGTATAAGCCGTGCATTCTCAAGTTGTATCGGGTTGCCACTTTAGGGGAGTGATACACCCCACTGTGGGGCCAGCACGGGTATCTACGAGTAGGGAGCCGATCGAAAGTGGGTATTGGGGTACACCAAGTGGAGATAGGGGCAGACGGCACCTATGTAGTTAGCTAGGGGTACGTAAGGCTATTTATAAAGTTTCTGTGTGAAGCAAGTGGGATCAAACAATAGGATGACTGGTGTGGTGCAGTGTAGTAATGTGCGGTGCAGTGTAGTAATCATTCGTTAGTAATTAGGTGTTCCTTTACCATTATCTTTAACATTATCTTAAACGATATCTTTATCTTCCTAAGAGTTCATAGACATTTACTTGTCTTCCAGGTTATGCCTTAGTCTATTTATTTTGATAATAGTATTGTTAGAATTATCATACTCGCCGGACTTTATGTCTAACCCCCTCTATTTCTATCCTTTTTCCCCCTCCAGGTCCTCAGGTTGGGCCCAGCTCTAGTGGAGTTTGATTGAATTGCTTCATCTCTCTTTGGAAAGCTTGGACCGTTGAAGTAAAGTCCAGCTTGTTATCTTTTTAATGGCTATTTATATAATGGGATTATGTATTTTGTTTTTATGAAGATGGATATTGTACTTGGTTATGATCTATGGTTTTATGATGTAACAAACATGTTTAATTTCCGCTGCAATAAAATGAAGTTTTAGATTTCCAAGTACTATTTATTATCTGTCTTGTTGTAATTTTTCTGTTCTATATTCACTTATAACCTCCATGGAAGTTAATGCATTCCCTTTGTGAGTGACATTAATGGACGTGGGGTGTTACAATCAACAAAATACTAAAGTCAACCATCAAAAAGCGTCTCGAAAAAGCCAAAGGCAACTGGGTCGATGAACTACCTTTTGCATTAAGGGCATACCGAACAACACATAAAACTGCCACAGGGCATACCTCATTCTCACTCACATTCGGGTCAGAAGTTATGATCCCAATGGAACTGGAAGTACCAACTCACCGCAGAATCTACTTTAACCAGAAGGAGAATGAAGAACTGCAATTAGAGGCAATTCATTTACTAGAGGAAAAGTGAAAAGGAGAAGAGCTTAGGATAGCGGCCCATCAACGGAAAGTAGCCAGATATTTCAATGCAAAAGTCAAACAAAGAACTTTTCAAGTCGGGGACCTCGTCCTGAAGAGAATTATGATAGGAACCGGGGTATTCGAACCCAATTGGGAGGGACCATACGTGATAAGCCAGAAATTTGCATATGGCACTTTTGAGTTAAAAACAACAGACAAAGTCGCACTTCCTCGAGCATGGAATAGCATTCATCTTCGCCGTTACTTTGTTTGAAGTTTCTTTCACATATTTCGCAATATACATACATCATGAATTGTAAATAAATCATGCATTATGACTATCATCGCAAAGTTTGTACAAATTAGTGAAACAAATTACTTTACCTATCTAAAAATCGTGCATTTGCAAGTTTTTAATTTCAAGCTGCTACCATCGAATTTAATTACAGGCTTTTTAAGTAAACGAAAACGTATTGAGAACCAAATAGGGCTTGAGGAGTGCTATAGCACATCCCCGACGAGGAGAAATTCAAGCACCTGTTGCTTAATACTCAAACATCTATACACTTTTGCTATAGTAGGTGTGAAGTGAAAACCATAAATAAGGGGCATCAAGAACTCTAAACCCAAACTACGGATCAAGTTTTGAATTTCACCCTAAGGGCACATTCTTAGTGACATAATTCAAAATCCCGGTTTTGACAAGTCAAACCAGAATCTGACAAGTAAACTAGCGTCGGTCATTTGAAACAATACGATGATAAACCCAAGACCTCCCCGAGGGGCACCTGGTTCATCACCGACGCCATTAAGATATAGCCGGATAGCGATACGAACACCGAGCTTTGAACCCAAGACCTCCACGAGGGGCACCCGGTTCATTGCCGACGCCATTAAGATATGGCCGAATAGCGATACAAACACCTGGCTTTGAACCCAAGACCTACCCGAGGGGCACCCGGTTCATCGCCGATGCCATTTATACATGGCTGGATAGTGATATAAACACAGGGTTTTCAAAGACCTCTTCGGAGGCATCTGCTCAAATGTTGGATCTTCCAAATCCAACTATTGACTTTGGTCCTTCAAACCCAGTTACTGACGAACCCGAAGACCTCTTCGGAGGCATCCGACAAGTTCAACAAGCGTCTGAATTATTTAGATCCAACGAACAACGGATTAAAGATCCTTTCAAGGGCATCCGGTTATAAGCCGAATCTTCCAAATTCATTTAGTAACAGAACCAAAAACTTCCCTCAAAGTTATCTGATAAAAACCACAAGTAACTGGCCCATTCAGTTACTAGGAACAACATATTCCTTTATTTAACTGTAAAAACCATGCCTAATTTTCAAGATATTAAAACCAATTGTGGTATAGGGGCAATACCTTCGCATTAATGAAATATAATGGCTCCCTCTTAAACATACTACAATCCGGTCATAATCTCACGAAAAACCTGGCAGTAAGTCATTCCAATCAACAAAATTAGATTTTCTGAAATAACTAAGATGAAACTAAAAGATCCTAATAAAATGGTTATCCATGTGAAAGGATTGTGGGCGTCATCTTAGTCAAGATTGGGAAAATCCAATAAAGATTGATTGAATTAACTCAGCCTGTCATAACAGATAATTTGTGGTGTGGAATTTGTATTGCAAATATAAAACAAACATGAAGTGCAAAAAATATAAAAGCACAATAAAACTAAAAGCAAAATTTAAGGCGTAAAAAGCAGGACACGATTTCCTGATAGCAAAGCAGAACTATATCGTAAAGTCACGAGTTAAAGTGCAAAATATCATACAACAGAGTGCATAAAGATGACAAGTACAAGAGTAATAAGCGGGGACCGGCGACCGCATATACAACCGGCCTGAATACAACACGCAAAAGAGAGTAATTAACAACCAAGTTGAGCAACTACTAAGCAGGTTCATTTCTTCTTGTCACTTGATCTCAAAGCTGGCTTGCTAAGTAAAGGGGGAGGGGTCTCTTCTACGTTACTCTGATTCTCTTGGGAAGAAAAAGCGGTAGCCTCCACCTCCTTCTTCTTCTTCCTCTTCCTCTTAGACAGTGAAAACTTGGAAGACTTCTTTCCTTTCTCCTTGGTAGTAACCCGAGGACTCTCATCTGCATTAATAACTTCAAGATCGTCACATTAATGTCACTCTTTGAAACATGTGTTTGAGACATGTTATGGTTGATGGATGCAAGTGGATGCAAGTGTTTGCTAGTGGTTACTCGTGGATGCATATACACACACTCTAGGCACTAGATCGGCTCAATCACTTCATATTGCATATTGCATAAAACTGTGTGTAGGAAGCTATATTTATGGATGTATAATGATTGTGTTATCATATGGATGATGCATTTTGGTGAATGATTGTGCACTCATGTAGATATTGTATGTGTCGATAGGGTTCTCTCGCATACATAATGGATGCATGGCACTCTCATGGTTTGCATATGTTCATACATTAGATAGGGAACATATACACACACACTCTTTGCATATGCTCATACGTCATTAGAGATTGTTTTAAGGACAATAGATGCCCGTGGTTGATGGTTTGAGTAGATGGTTGTTTGGATGGTAGGATATGCATTCTCCTTAGCTTAGAGATTTCGGGGACGAAATCCTTTAAGGAGGGGAGAATGTAACACCCCGAATTTTAGTTAATACTAAAATTCACGAATTACAGGATAAATAATCTCAGATGTGGGAATTGGGGGTAACGGGCTGCGTCATTGCGTTCGTCTCGGAAAAATACGCAAAATAGAGTCCGAGTTTTCGGGAATCGGAGTCCGTATGGCCCGGTTATGGCCCAAAGAAGTTTGCAGGAAAATTAAAGCTAAAAACAGATTTAAAAATTCAAATTCAGATTTCAAAATAGAACCAGCGGGGCCAGGCGGGAAAATTCCCGCCTAACCATGTCGACAGGGCTGTCGACAGGCCTGTCGACAGGGGGGTCGACTTGCCTGTCGACTTGCCTGTCGACATGGGCGCGGCGTCCAGAGAACCTGGGTGCACCAGGTTGGGTTTTAGGCTGGCTTGGAGGGCTGGGTTCTAGAGATTTCCTAAATCTAACGGACCTAATCTAACCTAGGGTTAATCTAAGGGCCTAAAACACTCACCTAATCTATAAATACACCCTAAACCCCCCCTAATCCTTACTAAAAATAGAAATGATGGCCTCATGCTGCCAAATTAAATCTTAGAGGGAGCCTCCACTAGTTTATGAAGGAAGTTGCAAGCTAATCACTCTCTAATCAATCTCTAATCATCACCATCTTCATATTTAGCAACTAATTCCACTTCATAAGTTTGCTAATCTTGGGTTTGGTGAGTTTCTATCACTTTAACATCAATTGCTAAAGTAAGTAGATTGGGTGTAATGAGACTTATGGTCTTGAATGCGGATTAGTGAGTTTGAATCATTTGTAATGATATGCATGTTCAATAAGTTGGTTTATGCAAGTTTAACAAGTGGGTTTATGCATGTTTAATAAGTGGGTTTATGCATATTTAATAAGTGGGTTTATGCATGCTTAAATGCAAGTTTAACATGATATGCAAGTTATGCATGTTTATGCAAGTATATGAATGCTTATGCAAGTTATGTATATGCTTAAATGCAAGTTTAACATGATATGCAAGTTATGCATGCTTATGCAAGTATATGAATGCTTATGCAAGTGATGTATATGTTTAAATGCAAGTTTAACATGATATGCAAGTTATGCATGCTTATGCAAGTATGTGGATGCTTATGCAAGTATGTGAATGCTTATGCAAGTTATGTGTATGCTTAAATGCATGTTTAACATGTTATGCAAGTTATGAGAATGCTTACATGCAAGTTCAACATGTGATGCAAGATATGTGTATGATAATATGCAAACTCATATGCAACATGTTATGCGAGTCATGTGTATGATAATATGCAAGTTTGGGTTAAATGTAGTTGGGTTAATATATGCTCATATATGCAAGTTGACATCCTCTTAACCCATGATAAAGTTATATGCTAAGATGGGGTTAAACCCATGATATTTGTGATGGATCTTCCCTTTATTACGTCATGAAATGAGAACGATTTACGTGGGGAACGATGGGGTTAATAAATATGTTAATGATTGGGTATGATTAAGCATACCATAAAAATAAATTAACATAAGTGGGAATTTACCTATTGAGCTAGGTCTACCCCATGGGAATTTACCTATTGAGTTAGGTCTACCCATGTTATGAAAAAACTTGATATTAATTAGGGATAATTAATATGGGGGTGATTAATTAGGTGTAATTAATCAACTAAGACACGAGGTTGGACCCTTTTGTAGCGGAAGTCTGCCCGGAACCGACCGGCCATCCAGCGGCTACAAATGATTGGCCCAATGTGAGAGGTCTTAGTCATAAATTAAAAACGTGATTAAAGTAAAGACACGAGGTTAGACCCTTTTGATGACAGAAGTCTGCCCGGAACCAACCGGCATATCCAGTAGTCATAAAAGACGGTCTAATGTGAGAGGTCTTTATGAGGTCATGATCTTAATTAATTAATTAAGAAACACTTAACCATATTAGCATGTAGAGGGACATGAGGGGTTAAGTGGGTGCCTTGGGTGGCATGTGGAAATCTAGTGGGTTGCCTTGGGTGGCAATAGAAAATACGATTAGAATACTTAACCAAGTGGAAACATGTAATTAAACATGATTAAAGGGTTAAGTGGGATACACTAGATAAGTGACAAGCTTAGGTGGGTAGCTTGTGGGGGCCCATTTCAACCAGTAACCCATATGTATCTTATTGGGCTCGACCCATGTCGAGGACGGGACACGCGTACCGGGCTTGATTATAAGAGGCCAAAACGGGTTAGCGGTGGCAACGCAAGTCCAACGGGTTTCATATGCGTGTGTGGGCCCGGGCTGGTAGATAAGCCGTTGTTGCATCGTGTAGATATAAAGCCGTGCACCGTTGATATTATCAGGTGGCCACTTTGGGGAATGATACACCCCATTGTGGGACCAGCACAGGTATCTACGGTAGGGAGCCGATCGCTGGGGAGTAGTGGGTACACCTAATAAAGATAGGGGCAGACGGCACCTATGTAGGGGTACACGAAACCACTGGGAAAAATTACTAAGTACACCTAGTAGAGATAGGGGCAGACGGCACCTATGTAGTGGGCTAGGGGTACACGAAACTACTGGGGAAAATTTCTAAGTCCTTGGGAGGGATCAACCTTTAAGTAGGAACGACTGGTGTGGTGCAGTGAAGTAATTATCCTTGGGTGGGTAAATGCGTCTGTACAGTTATCTTAGTTTATCCTAAGTCTACCAAGCTGCTTAGTGTAGCCATTCATCCCCAGACATTACCGTATGTCAAGTTTATGTCTTCTCTGGTTACTTTAATGATTATTGTTAAAGTTATAGGACTCGCTCAGACTTATGTCTGACCCCATTGTTTTTATCTTTTTCCCAACCCTCAGGTCCTACGGTGGATCCTAGCAGTAGTGGAGCTTGATCGGATTGCTGTTCCAGTCTTTAGGAGCTTGGATAGATGTAAAGCTCCAGTTACCCAGTTATCTTTCCTTTTGTCTTGGCTATTGTATGAGAGAGTGGGATTATGTACTTCTTTATTTTGATGGATATTGTACTTGACTTTTATTGTGGTTTTATGATGTAACCAGACATGTTTACTTCCGCTGTTATGAGATGATGTTTTAAATTTCAAGTACTATTTATATCTGTCTTGTTGTAATTTTTCTGTTCTATATTCACTAAAATACCCCACCGATGCTATGGCATTCCCTTAGTGAGTGACCATAGCGGGCGTGGGGTGTTACACGTGGTATCAGAGCAAAGGTTACCGGAACAGATAAATTTTTTAGAAAACTATTTTTCTAAAACATTTTTGGAAGAGATATTTTCAAAAACATGTCTTTAAAGAGAAAAGTTTTTGAAAGAAAAGCATAATCCCCAATAGCCATATCTATATCCTTCGAATTCTCCGTTTTGAATCTTTCCTTTTTCGTTTCAGCATGGCTGAGGATCTTAACTTTCCGGAGGGTGTGACGGTACCAGTATGGTATAGGAGATTGATGGAGGCTAGGGCCACCACTGCGGGTCCAGCAAATATTCCTCCACCAACCGTAGCACCCGATCTTCCTCCTCCCCCTCCTCCTCGCACGGATACTTTTGCTAAGACTTGCAAGGAATTTAAAGCTATGGGAGGAAAACCTTTTCAAGGATCTGAAACTTTTGTGGAGGCTAGGGATTGGCTTAAAGAGGTGGAAGAATTAATAGATATATTTGAGATGGAAGAAGGAAAGAAAGTCAAGTTAGCTGCTTGGTTAATGAAAGGAGAGGCCTCATTCTGGTGGGAGGTTACTAATGGAGAACGCCCCGTTGACTCTTGGGCGGATTTTAGGCAAAGATTTGTGGCAAAGTTTCTCTCAAGGGCGGAGGAAAACTTGTATATGGAAAGATTCTTGACTCTAAAGCAAGGAAATCTCTCGGTGAAGGAATATGTCAACAAGTTTAATCAATTGGCAAGGTTTGGCCTAGACATGGTGAATACACCGGAAAAGAAGGCTTTGAGGTTCGTGAAAGGCTTGAATGAACCGATGCATGGGTTGGCTATGACTCATATCCCTATGGGGGCCACCTTTGAGAAGCTAGTTGACATGGCACTCATGCATGAAGAAGAGAAGGGTCCCAATGCTAATAAGGCACCCGAGAAGAAGGGAGATCAAAAGAGACCTCAACAACAACAACAAAACAAAGGTGGGAAAGGCAACAGTGGCAAGGGCAAGAAGAAGAAGTGTTTCAATTGTGGGACACCTGGCCACCTAAGCAAGGATTGTCGCAAGAAGAAGAAGACTGGCTGCTTCCACTGTGGTGAAGCAGGGCATCTAGTGAAAGACTGTCCTAAGAAGGGGCAAAGGACGGGATCTACCTCAGGAGGACAGGTGCAAGCTCTTATGGCACCGAGTCAGGCTAGGGGGCAAGTACAGGCTCTCGCGGTTCCACCGATTCAGGAAAGAGGTAGAACTATCTCCGTTGAAAGTCTGGTTTTTCTATTTGATCATCCTGTCCGTACATTGTTTGATTCAGGCGCATCGCATTCGTTTGTCTCATCATCATTAGTTGAGTCACTGCACTTAGACACCAGTCTGGTAGATGATCCCTTGGTTGTTTCAAACCCAATTGGGGGCTCCACTTATTTGTCCATGATATGTTTGGGTTTGAAGATTTCTATACTTAGCATTGAGTTTAGATGTGATGCTTTTGTGTTGGGCTTCACAGGCTATGGGTTGATTTTGGGCATGGACTGGTTATCCAGTAATGGTGCCGTTCTTGATTGCGAAAGGAGAGTTGTTAGGCTCATGACCCGCTTGGGTAACACTCTCGAGATTTCTTGTAATCCCATGGATTCTGTTATGCTAAGTTATCTTGAATCGCTTGACGCTTCGGTCGAGAGTTTGCAATCTGTTAGAGTGGTCCGGGAATATCCGGATGTGTTTGAGGAGGTGAAGGGCTTACCTCCGAAGCGGGAGATTGACTTCCGAATATATCTGGTGGATAATGCTAAACCTGTATCTTTACCAGTGCGCCACATGGCTCCTCGTGAGAGGAGGGAACTCCATAAGCAAGTAGGGGAGTTGCTTGAGAAGGGGTTCATAAGACGGAGTATATCGGAGTGGGGTGCTCCAGTAGTATTTGCTACGAGGGCGGATGGGTCCCTCAGACTTTGTGTAGACTACAGAGAACTCAACAAGCTCACAAAGAAGAATAGACACCCATTGCCGAGGATAGATGATCTTTTCGATCAGTTGGTTGGCGCTTCAGTATTTTCTCAGTTGGACTTAGCCACGGGGTTTCATCAGTTGAGGGTGGCTGAGGATAGCATAGACAAGACTGCCTTTAGAACTCCGAATGGTTTCTATGAGTGGCTGGTGATGCCATTTGGGTTGACGAACGCCCCTGCATACTTTGTTGATTTGATGAGTAGGGTGTTCAGGGAGTTCCTTAATAAATTTGTGGTGGTCTTTGTGGATGATATCTTAGTATTTTCTAAGAGTGAAGAAGAGCATGCCCTACATCTTGGGGAGGTATTGAAGACTCTTCGAGCACATAGCCTTAAGGCTAAATTCTCTAAATGTCACTTCTGGAGGAAGGAGGTGCGGTTCTTGGGGCACGTGGTCTCCAAGGAAGGGATAGCTGTGGATCCCGCGAAGGTAGTATCGATTTAGGATTGGAAGGTTCCAAAGAATGCTACCGAGGTAAGAAGTTTCTTGGGGTTGGCGGGTTACTATAGGAAGTTTATCAAAGACTTCGCGAAGATATCAGCCCCATTAACCCGCTTAACGAAGAAGAATCTTGTCTTCGCATGGGACGTAGATTGTGATGATGCGTTCCGACGGTTAAAGAGAGCTTTAACCACTGCTCTAGTTTTAGTATTGCCAGATGGGAGCAAGCCATTTGTTGTCTATACTGATGCTTGTGGGACAGGGCTGGGCGCAGTCTTAATGCAAGAGGGAAGGGTGATAGCCTATGGTGGAAGGCAGTTGAGGGCACATGAGAAAAATTACCCTACCCATGATTTAGAGTTGGCCGCTATTGTTTTTGCGCTTAAGATTTGGCGCCATTATCTTCTTGGTGAGAGATTCGAATTGTTCACTGACCACAAATCATTGAAGTACTTGTTTTCTCAGAAGGATTTGAATTTGAGACAGCAAAGGTGGATGGAGTTCTTAGCATCCTATGATTTCGAGATAGCATATACCCCTGGCAAGGGTAACGTGGTGGCGGACGCCTTGAGCAGAAAAAGGTTGTCCTTGAGTCCATTGTTCGTGGAACAACGAAGCTTGGAATTTATCTCGATGTTTGATTTCAGACCTTCCATTGATTATGTACCCGGTTTGCTAGCTTCCTTGGAGGTTAGACCTACTCTTTTGGGGCGGATTGGGGAAGCACAGAGGGACGACCCACAGTTGGTTGAGTTGGTGGAGAAGCTCATAAGGGGGGAGTCATCCAGCCATTTGAGTAGGTACACCCTAGACGATAGGGGGTGCTTGCGGAGGGACGGTAGACCGTGTGTACCGCAAGACGAGGGTTTGAGGAAGGTTATTCTTGATGATGCACACCGTTCTAGGATGACTATTCATCCCGGTGGGGACAAGATGTACCAAGACATGAAGAGGGTTTTCTTCTGGGCCGGTATGAAGAAAGATGTGGCCGAGTATGTCGCTCGATGCTTGGTCTGCCAACAAGTGAAGGCGGAGCAAAAGAAACCAGGTGGGTTGCTTCACCCATTGGAAGTTCCGCAATGGAAGTGGGATAGCGTCTCGATGGATTTTATTGACGGGTTACCCAGATCAAGAAAGGGTAATACGGGAATTTGGGTGGTGGTAGACAGACTTACTAAGAGCGTCCATTTTATACCTGTGAAGAGCAAGAGGACCGCTCCATGGCTAGCCTCTGTATATCTTCGAGAGATAGTTCGATTGCATGGGGTACCCTCTAGCATAGTGAGTGATCGAGATCCCATCTTCACTAGCGAGTTCTGGAGAAGTTTGCAAGAAGCAGTGGGGACTCAATTGTGTCTGAGCACCGCATATCATCCTCAGACGGACGGCCAGACTGAGAGGGTGAATCGTGTTCTAGAAGACCTTTTGAGACTTTGTATCTTAGATTTTGGAGGTACATGGGAAGAGCATCTTCCATTGGTAGAGTTCGCATATAATAACAGCTTTCAGTCCAGTATTGGTATGGCTCCTTTCGAAGCTCTCTATGGAAGGCCTTGTCGATCACCTACATATTGGTGGGAATCTACGGATAAGATCTTGCTTGGGCCTGATATGATTAGGGAGACTTCTGAAAAGATTGACTTGATTCGAAGAAGGATGAAAGCAGCGCAGGATAGACAAAAATCTTATGCGGACAAGAGAAGGACGGATCTTGAGTTTGAAGTTGGGGACATGGTCTTTGTCAAAGTGTCTCCGTTACGGAATGTGGTTCGCTTTGGATCTGTTGGAAAATTAGCACCAAGGTTCGTAGGGCCAATTCCCATTAAGGAAAGAATTGGACAGATGGCATATAGAGTGGAGTTGCCCGACAGACTTAGTGGTGTACATGATGTATTCCATGTGTCCCATTTGAGGAAGTGCTTACATGAGACCGCAGAGGTGGTAGAGCCGAGCTTGCTTAAAGAAGTGGAAGTAGAGCGTGATGCGACTATTCGACGAGCTCCTACCCGCATCCTTGGGTCAGAGACTAGGAAGTTGAGAAACAGAGAGGTTCAACTAGTCAAAGTGCAATGGGGAGAAGATGAGAGCAACGCAACTTGGGAGACGGAAGCGAAGATGCGTTCATTGTACCCATTTCTTTTTGAGGGTATGTCTTTACTTTCTCCTCTATCGTTGTCTAGTACTTATCTTATCTTTAGTATATCCTCTCGTTAGTACTATTTGACCTTTAGATAGGGTAAACCTATGGTTGAAACATGTGTTTGAGACATGTTATGGTTGATGGATGCAAGTGGATGCAAGTGTTTGCTAGTGGTTGCTCGTGGATGCATATACACACACTCTAGGCACTAGATCGGCTCAATCACTTCATATTGCATATTGCATAAAACTGTGTGTAGGAAGCTATATTTATGGATGTATAATGATTGTGTTATCATATGGATGATGCATTTTGGTGAATGATTGTGCACTCATGTAGATATTGTATGTGTCGATAGGGTTCTCTCGCATACATAATGGATGCATGGCACTCTCATGGTTTGCATATGTTCATACATTAGATAGGGAACATATACACACACTCTTTGCATATGCTCATACGTCATTAGAGATTGTTTTAAGGACAATAGATGCCCGTGGTTGATGGTTTGAGTAGATGGTTGTTTGGATGGTAGGATATGCATTCTCCTTAGCTTAGAGATTTCGGGGACGAAATCCTTTAAGGAGGGGAGAATGTAACACCCCGAATTTTAGTTAATACTAAAATTCACGAATTACAGGATAAATAATCTCAGATGTGGGAATTCGGGGTAACGGGCTGCGTCATTGCGTTTGTCTCGGAAAAATACGCAAAATAGAGTCCGAGTTTTCGGGAATCGGAGTCCGTATGGCCCGGTTATGGCCCAAAGAAGTTTGCAGGAAAATTAAAGCTAAAAACAGATTTAAAAATTCAAATTCAGATTTCAAAATAGAACCAGCGGGGCCAGGCGGGAAAATTCCCGCCTAACCATGTCGACAGGGCTGTCGACAGGCCTGTCGACAGGGGGGTCGACTTGCCTGTCGACATGGGCGCGGCGTCCAGAGAACCTGGGTGCACCAGGTTGGGTTTTAGGCTGGCTTGGAGGGCTGGGTTCTAGAGATTTCCTAAATCTAACGGACCTAATCTAACCTAGGGTTAATCTAAGGGCCTAAAACACTCACCTAATCTATAAATACACCCTAAACCCCCCCTAATCCTTACTAAAAATAGAAATGATGGCCTCATGCCGCCAAATTAAATCTTAGAGGGAGCCTCCACTAGTTTATGAAGGAAGTTGCAAGCTAATCACTCTCTAATCAATCTCTAATCATCACCATCTTCATATTTAGCAACTAATTCCACTTCATAAGTTTGCTAATCTTGGGTTTGGTGAGTTTCTATCACTTTAACATCAATTGCTAAAGTAAGTAGATTGGGTGTAATGAGACTTATGGTCTTGAATGCGAATTAGTGAGTTTGAATCATTTGTAATGATATGCATGTTCAATAAGTTGGTTTATGCAAGTTTAACAAGTGGGTTTATGCATGTTTAATAAGTGGGTTTATGCATATTTAATAAGTGGGTTTATGCATGCTTAAATGCAAGTTTAACATGATATGCAAGTTATGCATGTTTATGCAAGTATATGAATGCTTATGCAAGTTATGTATATGCTTAAATGCAAGTTTAACATGATATGCAAGTTATGCATGCTTATGCAAGTATATGAATGCTTATGCAAGTGATGTATATGTTTAAATGCAAGTTTAACATGATATGCAAGTTATGCATGCTTATGCAAGTATGTGGATGCTTATGCAAGTATGTGAATGCTTATGCAAGTTATGTGTATGCTTAAATGCATGTTTAACATGTTATGCAAGTTATGAGAATGCTTACATGCAAGTTCAACATGTGATGCAAGATATGTGTATGATAATATGCAAACTCATATGCAACATGTTATGCGAGTCATGTGTATGATAATATGCAAGTTTGGGTTAAATGTAGTTGGGTTAATATATGCTCATATATGCAAGTTGACATCCTCTTAACCCATGATAAAGTTATATGCTAAGATGGGGTTAAACCCATGATATTTGTGATGGATCTTCCCTTTATTACGTCATGAAATGAGAACGATTTACGTGGGGAACGATGGGGTTAATAAATATGTTAATGATTGGGTATGATTAAGCATACCATAAAAATAAATTAACATAAGTGGGAATTTACCTATTGAGCTAGGTCTACCCCATGGGAATTTACCTATTGAGTTAGGTCTACCCATGTTATGAAAAAACTTGATATTAATTAGGGATAATTAATATGGGGGTGATTAATTAGGTGTAATTAATCAACTAAGACACGAGGTTGGACCCTTTTGTAGCGGAAGTCTGCCCGGAACCGACCGGCCATCCAGCGGCTACAAATGATTGGCCCAATGTGAGAGGTCTTAGTCATAAATTAAAAACGTGATTAAAGTAAAGACACGAGGTTAGACCCTTTTGATGACAGAAGTCTGCCCGAAACCAACCGGCATATCCAGCAGTCATAAAAGACGGTCTAATGTGAGAGGTCTTTATGAGGTCATGATCTTAATTAATTAATTAAGAAACACTTAACCATATTAGCATGTAGAGGGACATGAGGGGTTAAGTGGGTGCCTTGGGTGGCATGTGGAAATCTAGTGGGTTGCCTTGGGTGGCAATAGAAAATACGATTAGAATACTTAACCAAGTGGAAACATGTAATTAAACATGATTAAAGGGTTAAGTGGGATACACTAGATAAGTGACAAGCTTAGGTGGGTAGCTTGTGGGGGCCCATTTCAACCAGTAACCCATATGTATCTTATTGGGCTCGACCCATGTCGAGGACGGGACACGCGTACTGGGCTTGATTATAAGAGGCCAAAACGGGTTAGCGGTGGCAACGCAAGTCCAACGGGTTTCATATGCGTGTGTGGGCCCGGGCTGGTAGATAAGCCGTTGTTGCATCGTGTAGATATAAAGTCGTGCACCGTTGATATTATCAGGTGGCCACTTTGGGGAATGATACACCCCATTGTGGGACCAGCACGGGTATCTACGGTAGGGAGCCGATCGCTGGGGAGTAGTGGGTACACCTAATAAAGATAGGGGCAGACGGCACCTATGTAGGGGTACACGAAACTACTGGGAAAAATTACTAAGTACACCTAGTAGAGATAGGGGCAGACGGCACCTATGTAGTGGGATAGGGGTACACGAAACTACTGGGGAAAATTTCTAAGTCCTTGGGAGGGATCAACCTTTAAGTAGGAACGACTGGTGTGGTGCAGTGAAGTAATTATCCTTGGGTGGGTAAATGCGTCTGTACAGTTATCTTAGTTTATCCTAAGTCTACCAAGCTGCTTAGTGTAGCCATTCATCCCCAGACATTACCGTATGTCAAGTTTATGTCTTCTCTGGTTACTTTAATGATTATTGTTAAAGTTATAGGACTCGCTCAGACTTATGTCTGACCCCGTTGTTTTTATCTTTTTCCCAACCCTCAGGTCCTATGGTGGATCCTAGCAGTAGTGGAGCTTGATCGGATTGCTGTTCCAGTCTTTAGGAGCTTGGATAGATGTAAAGCTCCAGTTACCCAGTTATCTTTCCTTTTGTCTTGGCTATTGTATGAGAGAGTGGGATTATGTACTTCTTTATTTTGATGGATATTGTACTTGACTTTTATTGTGGTTTTATGATGTAACCAGACATGTTTACTTCCGCTGTTATGAGATGATGTTTTAAATTTCAAGTACTATTTATATCTGTCTTGTTGTAATTTTTCTGTTCTATATTCACTAAAATACCCCACCGATGCTATGGCATTCCCTTAGTGAGTGACCATAGCGGGCGTGGGGTGTTACAGAACATGTCATCGTCAGCATCGTCCATAGCTTGTTTGTGAGTTTCTTCTGCAGTTATCTTGTCCTTCTCAAGGGATTCGACCTTGGCCATTTGTGTCTAGTTGGAAGCCTTTAGAGATTTTACATCCTTACGTAGATTAGCGGGATCTTCTCGATATTGTTTGGAGAAATACTTCTCTACATCCAATTCAGCATCAACATCGCGCTTGGCAGCTATGGCATCTTTTTCTCTTCGTTTGGAAACCTCGAGTTCTTCCCGGAGTTTTTAAATCTCGTTGTCTAATGCCTCTAACTCTGCGACTCTTTTATTAAGAACTGCGATAGTAGCATCACGATCATCTAAAACCTTCTCCCATTTGACTTTATCATCCTCCAGCTCGGCAATTTTTGTAAGATGAGAATCATGATGCTTTTGGAGGTCATCACCAAGTTTCTCCCATCCATGCAACTTTTGGTAAAGGATATCTCTTACAATGTTCCATTTAAGTTGACTCTTAGTAGTATTGATCTGGGTGTGTGTTTGACTTATAACCGCATCCATTTCTTTAATAAAATCATCGGCGTCGGTTATACTTACTCCACGTTCAAAGTAAAGTCCTTTCAAGTTCCAACCCGGGAGCTTTTTGGTAAAGGAGATGTTCGTCGAGCCAGAAGTATGGTGAGGTTTACTGATAATCGAATGGATCTCAGCTGAAGGACCAGGAGGGCCAGAGGATGAAGGAAGTCGGGGTTTAATAGGCAGCTTCTCTACTCGGGAATGCTTATAAGAACCATCCCTTTCTCGTTTCCTCCCTAGCTCCCTTTCATCGGTAGTGTCTTTCCTTAGCCAACTGCGTCTTCTAGCCTCTTCCTCTTCTTCCTTGCGTATATTCTTCTCTGTTCCTCAGTCAGAACGGATTCTTGTACATGAAAAGACTGAGAAGAGGGCTTCAAAGGCGGAGGAGGATGGGGCTGCTCATGGTGATGGGATGACTGCCGAGATTCGGATTGTAGTAAGTGCTTTGGATCAATAGCTTTGCTCCTCTTACTAAAATACGATCTGATTCCTGATGAGCGTCTCCCGTACATGTCAAAACCTGAAATGAGACATGCATGAGTTTTCGATACTTGAAACTGTAAAGTGTCTAAGAATGCTAAAGCAAGATACAAACACAGGAAAATAATTGAAATACACAAGATGAATTTCTTTAAAAAATACTATTGTTAACAGACCAGTCATATCCTCTGAGTTTAAGGGAATTCCTAAAATTTTAAGAGGCTTTTCTGACTCAGTTGAGGCTGCATCCCTAAGTTCGGTTTCTATGGTTTGAAGGTCGAGAGGCTGAGTAACCGAATCATCCTGAATAAGATATCTAGCAAAGTTGAGATCACTCAAATTGTCAAATGTACCTACAGAATCTTCCTTAGCTACATTTTCAGTAGGAGAATCTCCAGTTATAGTCGTAGTATTTGGATCGGTTTCTAATATAACTACGTCTTCACCATCAGTTCAATCCCATACTCAAGATCAGAAGGACCCACTTCCCTATCATCTCTTCTAACTTGTTCGGAATCTAATTCTGGCTCAGGATGTGGGGAAATATTTTCTTTCTCGGTTAACTCAACCGACGTTGTGGGATCTTCGCCTCTATGATGGTTAGACTCTTTGTCCTTATTCAAAGTCTTTGATGAGGGCGACGTTTTTCCACTAACAGACCCTGAACATATTTTCAAGGAAGGGTCAAAAGAAGTGTTTTGATCAGCTTGAGTTACATTCCTGTCGTTTGGATTTACTAAATCTGATTTTGTAAGGTTATGTTTAGGAGTGGAAGGTCCAGCCTTACATAAAAACTTCCTTAAGGGATGAAGTAGTTCGTATTGGTGAAGAATGTTATCTGTAACTAAAAGCTTTCTACTTCTCTTAGCCTCGTCAATAGCTTTTAGTGTTTCGTATGTGGCTTTAAGAGAAGGGGATGCTTTGCTGTCCTTAATCAGGGTACGGAGTACTGCATTTCAAAAGGAAATAATGTAAGAACATATAACTCAAAGGGAAGTAAAGTCAAGACCTCTTAATAAAATACGCATACCTCCATCTGTCCATTGCCCTCGGAATGGCTCGGGGCATCTGACGAAGAAAATTTGGCTTAAAACCCCTGAAACACTGTCCAGTAATTCGAGAACCAGCTTCCGATTTCTGTCACCTTCAACATGCATAATAGAGGGGGGTTCCTTCCTACTCTTGAAAGAACACAAGTACCGAAGATCCTGGAAAGAAGGCTCTTTCTTTGTCGTATCCATGAAAAGGACATAAAGGCCCAGTAGAACTGTGTAGCCATTAGGATGGAGTTGGAAAGGAGCGATGCCTAGATGGTTTAGGATTCGCCCTAGAAAAGGATTAAATGGGGGAATAGCACCAGCTGCTAGCATTTGTTTGCTTACAGCAACATATCCCATGGGGGGTCATCAGCAAAAACGTCGTCCTTTGGTAATATTGCATCCGTAAGAGGAATCCCGTATTGACCACACAAAAGTTCATATTGCTCCTTAGTTAGGGTGGTAGACTGTCTCTCTTGATCCCTAACCTTAATCGGGAGGAGATCCAAAGGAAGGGGGCAGGAACTTGACCAGAGGTTATGGTTATTTTAATCTCGGAAGCCTTGTTTAAGGAAGGATCAGCTTGAGCCGAAGAGGTCTCTTTACTTTGAGGAAGGACTTGCTTCTTAGTAGTCATTCTACACAGATATACTTGAATACATTTCAGTTTTCTAGCAGCAAGATTCAAAGAATAAATGTGTGGAAACACATCAAAGCATTAAAACAAAGGTGATAAGCACCGAGGCAAGGCATTTGTTAACAATAGGGTTAAGTCGTTATGATATGGTTGCTCATGCCGTAGCACCAACATGACGGTTCACTCATGTCGCCGCGCGACTTGGAGTTCATGTCGGTTCACAACATGAGGATCATCTCGATTCAAGACATGAAGTTGGTGTCGATTCACAACACAAGGCTCATATCGGTTCACCGTATGAGGCTTATGTCGATCCACGACATAACACTCATATTGAACCACGACTTGAACCCCATGTCGATCCACGACTTGAACCTCATGTCAATCCACGGTTTGAACCTCATATCGATCCATGACACGAGGACCATGTCAGTCCACAACTCCGAATTTTGAAAGCAACTCAAAGTCGATACAAAGGTCCTAGCATTAAAAAGGGGTGTTGGAACATTATTATAAGTTAAGGATTCTATCGCTATTGTGTCCTACGACCTATGGCCCAAGTCATTATCACGACTTAAGAACTCATATCGACCAATGGCTAGAGACTCATGTCGGTCCCCAACTAGAATCCCCTTAATGGTTTAGGTGTCTCGTCAATTCGTATGATCTGGGATCAGAGTGATCACTTAAACGAAATAATAACCTACCTTGGAGCAACAAAAAAATCATACAACAGTTATGATAAAACAGTAAAATTTGTGATTCAAACATTTCAGCAAACAATTGGTGTGCGGTATGACAAAACATCAAGAACAACCCATACGATCATTATCATCTGATTCAAAGCTTTTTATGACGTTAAAGTCATGTCGCTCAAGCATAGTTTGAAACCCATGGCACTGGAACGACATAAAATGTGAATCGTATACATAGAAATTACGGTTTTAAAGAAAATTAAAGAATTTCAATGTCCTCATACACAAGCACACTCATTCAAGCATTTCAATAACTCAAAACAACAAAAAGTGATTCACAAGATCGTCACTTTATCGTAGATAAATAAAATCTTTGGATTCTATACAAATCCTAGCATACAGAAAAAACAAAGTGGAATTTAGATCTAAAAATTTACTTGCAATGAGTCCTGAAACGATCGTTGAAGGAAAAATTCTTCAAAATCGAAAGTATAGGTGTCGAACTGATTAGATGTGTCTCGTTAAAGAAAGGATCTCTTATTATCTGATGGATCTCGTCGAAGTTAGTTGAAATCTGGTTGAAATGGATTCGTGAAGGCGGCGAACTGATTAGATACATCACTCAAGATGAAAGCGGCGTTATCTCTGTGATCCTATCCGCCATTAACATGAGAAGCTTCAGGATGCGATGAGGGATAAAAATGGACAAACGGGTTAGAGATAATATAG
The DNA here is from genome assembly GCA_030737875.1 of Allium sativum. Taxonomy (NCBI): domain Eukaryota; kingdom Viridiplantae; phylum Streptophyta; class Magnoliopsida; order Asparagales; family Amaryllidaceae; genus Allium; species Allium sativum. The sequence continues at coordinate 595,942,627 of CM060918.1, forward strand.
GAGTCGCCGACATGATTGGGCCGAGTCCGGTTCAAATTGAGGCCCAACATGACTTAGACGGATTTGGAAAGACCAAAGCAGGTCACGACAATATGACAACATGCGACATAAATCTGAAAGCGATTTGGTTCCTTCGTAAAAGCAGTTAATGACTTAACTAAAATGCATGAAAAAGGTGTCAGAAACATCATGATCCGAAGCCCATGTTATTTTTAATAACACGAACTTCGAGGAGCAAAATGTTAACCCATAAAATGTGAGTCGGATATAATACACAAATCATGCCAATATTAGTCAGGTCGTTGGATTTGTATGAAATAAACCATGTCAGAACTGGACCCATGGCGTGGGGGCCAGGACGCTTCAGGGCCATATCGCAAGGAAGGGAACAACAACAAGCTGATTTTCAAGGCATGTCATATCTCTCTATGTCGCTCCGTAGAAACCAGGCCGATCCTAGGTCATGCCGCATTTCATTTATGGCAACAAAGTAAAAAAAAGCACCTAGCAGTCATGTCGTCAAGGCACAAGTCGGTATCTCGTTAATCGTCCATGTCGGCCTTAAGTTATGTCGTAGGAGGTAAGTCAGTTTCAGGAAACGCGTCATGCCGTCTCGCTCCCATGCCGTTCGACGACATGAAATGCAGGATGCTACTCAGGATCTCACGATGAACCATGTCATGACCTGTTCATGCCATATCCAGCTATCACCAGATTGTTGACAGCTATCATTCGAACGAGATGAACCATGTCGAGGAGAATCATGACGTGTCAAAGGCTCAGGGCGCTCAGAAGCATAGAGTCATGCAATATGAGTCATGCCGCCCTGCCTCCATATCGCTCTACGACGTAAAAGGTAAGACGCTAATCAAGATCTGAAGTTAAACCATGCCGCGCCCTACTCATATCGCCTTCAGCTAATGTCGAGTCACCCGAACGAGATGAACCATGTCGTAGAAAGTCATGTCGTGTCGAGAACTCAGGGTATCAAGTGGTGTAATAGAGCGACATGGGTCATGTCATCCGGCGCCATGAGTCATGGCGTTTCTCTGCATAATTACGAAACTGCCATCTGGTCTGGAGATCACCTATAAATACCCCTCATAATTCATTTGGAGGGGGGACCGAAAAATTCTTTCCTACGAGGAGACTCCGTCAAATTCAAAGCTCATCCACAACTTCTCCAATGGCTTAGATGGATTCCAACATCTATCCAATATCATAAATTGAAGATTAATCTATGGATCACAATCTCTATCAAATGCATCCAAATGATTCGAGAATTGAAGATTGATTAAAGGAGCTTATATACAAGAAGGAATTCTTCCATCATATCTCCACGGATTGATACGTTTTCCTATTGCTTTTCAATAGATTTGAGTTTGGTTCATGTGTAGGAAGGTAATGAAAATATTGTAAGAAAGAAGTTAATCTTGTAATCCTTATATTGATAATGGAACTTCTTATGAAAGTGGACGTAGATCCTTATTGGATTGAACCACTATAAAACTTTGTGTCTTCTATTTGCATTTGAATCATTGTGTGGCTCCACTTATGGTTCACTTTGTGAGGCTTTTTCTTCACATTTTTGGTGTTTAGCCCAATTTTAGGGAAAACACCATGTGTCCAGTACAAGAGAGAGGTCCTCGAATATCTGGTCGATCTCCAAGTATGTCTGGACGATCACCACTTATTACCTCATCTTGGGTGTGCAACCCGATTAGGACATCAGTAATCATCCAAACGATGTGAAGACCTCCGGTCTTCAACCACCGTCTTCATCGTCGAATGGGTATACACCCGGCCTTTCCGAATAACTTGCGTATATATTAAACAAGTGCTATAAAAACACAACATACGCCTCATTCCAATTCTGAATATTCTTTATTTAAATATTCATATCCCTTGGGAAAGGTTCCCATTAATTTTATCGAAGATAAATTCTTTAAATTTATTCTTTAACCTTTGGATATCAATTCAAACCAAATTAAGGTTTATCCAAACTAGTCGGGACAAGCGAACCTTACCGGAGTAATCATTTGTTTAATTTCCCAATCCCAACCTATTCATCACATGAAGCAAAACTAGTAAAACTTCATATCTAACACCACGGTGTTATCGATAAATTTAATTACAATTTCACGTTCAAATCTATTTAAAGATTTAAACCATCGCTTAGAGAAAAACTGGTGATACTTCATTCTCGATCATTTCCCAAATTTGATAATTTAAATTATCAATTCACATTCCAATCTAATTAAAGATTCATTAAAACACTAATTTAGTATAAATCTAAAAAATCAATACTTAATGATTTTTCAAAATTAAGAAATTAGTCTTATCTTTAACTGGGTTAAAGAACTAATGTCATTTGAAACAAAGTTCACAATAAACCCAAATCACATTCCATAAATTATGGAATCTTCACGTAAAATAGATCAATATATATAATCTATATCAATTTCCGTGTCTGACTAATAATATAAATGGAATAACGACAAAGCCTTTTAAATTCAATATATATTAACAGTCTTCCTCCACAGAAGCTCACTTCGATTATTACCCAATCAAATTCCATTCCATTCCAATTTATTGTATTAAGTTGGAAAACTTTTCTTTGGAAATTTTTCTTTAAATCTTAATAAAAGATTTTTAAATTCCAAATCACATTTCATTGTAAATCGGGTTAAAGAACGAATGCCGTTAAAAACACGGTTCACAATAAACCCGATTCACATTCCATTTTATTCCAATTACCAAATGTAACTGGAAACTCTAATAATCTTAATTAAAAGATTTATTCCTTTCAAACAGGGTTTAAGAACAGTGTTACTGAAGACACCATTCATGACTAACCCAAATCCAATTCTTTTATTCAATTCTAATTAAACCTTAATTAATTGCAAAACTTCACTAAATCTTAATTAAATGGTTTATTCTTTTTCATACGGGGTTTAAGAACGAATGTTATTTAAGACACCATTCAAGACAAACCCAAAATACAATTTAATATTAAATATAAGGCTCTGAATAGAAATTATATCGGCTTATATTCAATATCAAATTTTGAAGTCAACAAATATCGTATTGGAAATAACGATATATACATATATATATATATATATATCTTCCAAATTCCTCAATAATATCCGTATAATCACGGAATCCAATATCGAAATATTCCGAAGATAATTTCGATTCAAATCCATTGCAAATCATATATTGGAAATTCGGTTTATTTTTAAAACCATTTCGAATCCAATTTATTTATTTAAAAATACTGGATTACAATTCTAGTTCATAACCAGTTCATTTCGATAAAAATATATTTTTATCTTTTCAAATATGGAATTTTCATTCCACTTCTTTTCAAATCATTTGTTATGATTTTACACAAATTATTAATAATTTTATCAAGGCCCGTACAGTCGATTTCCATAAACGGTTATAGAACTGCACTTACAACGACCTTTTCCAATTTTGATTTGGACATAATTCCAAATCCAACTGTTAGATTTCAGATCTCTTATATCTGTCGGAAAGCTCTTTTTGATACAAATCCAACGGTTCAAGTTTTAGGAGAATCCGACGGTCGGATCTCACATAATGTCAATTCGAGGTCAATGGTTGAAATTCGAGAACTGCCGCGGCGTGGCGCGTTCTTTTCAGGCCATTAAATATATATAATATATATTTCGTCGATTTCCATTTAAAACATATTTTATAAATTCGTTTTGAAACGATTCTGAAAATGATTTCAACTTCATATTCAATTTTAAATCAAAATTGAATATTCCTTATCATTAATATATAAATGATAATATTTTCAAAACATTAGGTTTTGAAATCACTTCCTTTTCGATATTCATTATAAAAATGAATAAAATCGATATAAATATCGTTCATGTCAAAACGGCGTTAATCTAATCAATACGGCTTCATATATTTCAATATTTTCGTGTCCATCCCAAATCGGACAACAAAATCATATTTTGATCCATTACTGAATATTATTTTAAAATATTAGTTATTTTAAAATATTCATTATTCCTTATTTTAAAATATTAGTTAATTTAAAATACTCATTCTTTCCGAATTGGAATCAAACACAGACAATTACCATATAATTTTATTTATATGGATTTCATACACAGATGGACACAACAATAATCAAACACAGTCAACCATCATCTTGAGTGCATTACACAACTGCATAAGCATTAAATATAAATAATCAACGCTCATAACAGTCTGCCAACCCATCGACTGACATACAACTAAACAATTGGGATTAGTGAATGTCAAATATCATCCCAATACCCGTGTGGGGTTTCAATTAACACACACCAATTTTATTTGTGCAGTTGGGCGATGTGTAAAATATATCGTCCCAACCCATATCAGTTAAATGTGTGTACATAAACAAATCATTTGATTTGTAAATGAATATTTGTTTTATTCATATACACGTTAAAAATGATATTTTTAACTATAAAATATTTATTTTAACTCATGAATATTTTATACTGTTTAATTATACAATAAAAATGATATTTTTATTGTTCTAACATTTTTAGAAAATTTCGGCAGCATAACGGCGCGATACTAGAATCAGAATATGGTCTAGCCTTATCCCTCGCCTAATAATGCCTCACCCCATATACAAATCAAATTCTAATCAATTCATTTCACTTCTCAAACCAAGTTCAAACAAATTATCCAATCAACCAAACAACAAAACAAACATGGTTTCAAACAAAGGCGTCGGGTGCTACTAAGCACCTCTGCATCCTATATATATATTTAACTAGAAAATAAATTAGAGTGAGAAGTTCTCACCTTTTGGATCCACTCCTTCATTCTATATTTCTGAATGGTTCAGATTTGGATTTGTTTTCCACCAGTTCCATCGCAATCTCCTTCACATGATTTTTATACTAAAAATCACATTTTTATTCTGTTACTATATAAATAAAAATCACATTTTTATTCTAATTTATATATATAAAAATCATATTTTTATACCGCTCTCTACATAATAAAAATTATATTTTTACTTCACTACATGATAATAAAAAACACATTTTTAAAATGAAGTTATTTAAATAAAAAATCATATTTTTATCTAAAACCATTTGCATAAAAATCATAATTTTATATTGTTAAAAATTATTTTTTAACTTGCCAAAAAATATTTTCTTCCTGCGATAAAATTATAATCTTTATATAGTTAAAAATCTAATCTTTATATAATTAAAAATCTAATCTTTACTATGTTAAAAATCATATTTTGATCGCTACTTCTCAGGGCATCTCCAACAAAACATTAGATATCCAAATATCTGAAATCCAACCTCATAATCAGCTCCAACAGTGTTTGGAAACACCACATAGTTCGGATTTCTGGGCTGAAAGTTTCGGAATGTGCAAACTCTTTACGCGGTTGTTCAACAGGCGCGTGAATACACACGGTTGTTCAACATGCGTGAGTATCACGCGTTTGTTGAACAACCGCGTACATTTCAATGTACGACACGCATGTTGAACAAACGCTTGGAGTGTCCTATAATAAATTTTTGACCTATTTAGAAATTTAGATTACTGATTTCTGATGAAATAGTGTGACAAAAATAGAAATGCAGACACGAAAATGCACTTAAATAAAAAAGATGAACAGTTATAAAAGCTTAAGATACATGATTTCACTAACAACAAATGGATACATAGGTTCAAATACTAAATAAAGGTTATAGAACAATATTACAACTACAAAAGAAACGAAAACACAACAACTAACGGTAAATAGTTTTACTGACTTCCAACAAAGTTCCATAGATGATCCATTAAATTTTTCTGGAGTCTTTGATGAATTTGAACGTTACGGTTGGACATCTGGCTTTCGATGTGAAACTCAAGCTCTAGCTCATTTCCACTCATATTTTCACGCCGAATCTCAGGTGGAGGAGCAGGGCAGTCGTAATTGAAGTCATCCTCCATGTCTCTTTCGTCCTCTATAATCATGTTATGTAAAATAACATAAGTATACATTATTCAAGTCATTTTATTTGGAGACCAAAGTCTGCATGGATTACTGACTATGGCAAATCTGGATTGTAGAACGCCAAATGCTCTTTCTACATCTTTTCTTTGTCCTTCTTGCATTGCTGCAAACCTTGCTTGTTTATTGTTTTGTGGGTTCGGTATTGATTTGATAATGGTACTCCATTGTGGGTATATACCATCGCCTAGATAATATCCATGGTCATAGTCATGACCCCCTAAAGTAAAATGATATGGAATTGATCTACCGTTCGCCAAATCGTTAAACAATGTTGAGCGTTCAACTATGTTCAAATCATTGTTGGAACCTGGCATTCCAAAAAAAACATGCCATATCCATAAGTCGTACGATGCTACAACTTCAAGTATAATAGTTGATGTATGAGACTTACCCTGATAAGCTCCGGCGTATGCTTTTGGACAATTCATCCACTCCCAATGCATGCAGTCTAAAGATCCTAACATCCCAGGCCACCCTCTACTACCGTGCATATCCATTAACATTGCAATGTCGGCTTCGTTTGGTCTACGCAAGTATTGAATACCGTAAATGTCTACAATAGCTTGGCAGAAATGGTCCACGCATTCTAGTACTGTGCTTTCTGCAATTTTCAAATTTTCGTCTTGAGCGTCAGCAGGACCTCCATAGGCTAACATACGCAGTGCGGCTGTCTTCTTTTGAATTCTAGTGAGCCCCATTGTCATAGACGCATTGCGTTTGTAGATGAAGTAGGAATCGTGTTGTTTAATATAGTCTAGGATTCGAAGAAGCAAAGGACGCCTCATTCGGAATCTCCTTCTAAACTCTGTAGTTATATACCTTGGATTTGACACAAAATAATCTTCCATTAGTCTGTCGTTGTGCCATGCATGATGACGATTTTTATATCGATGGCCAACACCAGAACCTCCAGGTTTTTTGCTACATTCACCATCTCCTAACACAGCAATTAGCTATCTTTGTCAATGAAAATGATCATCCACCATAATATCAAAGTCTTCATCAGAATCATCGAACAACATACACTCTTCGGTGGACATTGTTACTTCACAATGGTAAAAATCATATTTTTATCGTTACTTCACATAGGTAAAAATCACGCTTTTATATGAAATACATATGAATAAAAATCATGTTTTTAAATCGCTATAATTAACATTACTAATATAATTAACGAATTAATTTAAATTACCCTTGTAGGGGGTTTTTCTGCGCGACTGGAGGGAGGAGGAGAGGCTGCAGGTGGTCAGAGGTGGTCGGAGGCAGGGTCAGGGTGGCGGCGCGGCTGTTGGCTGCGGTTTCAGGGGGCTAGGGTTCGTGATTTATCAAATGGAGGAAGGGGAAACAATGGAGAAGGAGGCGGCGGAAGGGAGGTGACGTGGCGGTGGGCCCCTCCGGCGGTGGCACGCAGGCAAAGGGGCGATGAGTCTGGGCGACGACGGTTTTCTCCGAGGAAGGAGCGTGATTTTCTTTTTTATTTATTTTATCTCGTATGAAATGAACGATAGGGGAGGGGAGAGAGAAATGAAGAGGTTGACCAAATTTAATAATATATATATATATATATATAATTATTTAATTCCAAAAAAGTAACTTTTTAATTTGAACTCCAAATCGAACTCACCGACTGTCGTTCCTAGCTAGCTACCCCATTCCGAACACAATGGGATATGTATTGTAACCCATTTCGGCTGTTACAATCAGTTTCCGTTAAATTTAAAATATAAATCATTATATTTTAAATTCAAACGCACATTTTAATTTACCGGGGACACATACTGACACCAAAAATTCCAAAAAAATAATTTTGGCTATGTTTTGACGATACGGTCCTAAAAAAACTGATTTCATCAAATTTGGATACCATTTGAAAAATAGTCATTTTCCAGTCGATTAAATTCAAACTGAAATTATTAAACACGTTTAAATCCGCCACGCTCACATATTTATTCCAAAAATTATGAAAATTGGAATCTAGACATTTTGGATCCAACAAAAGTGGTCTCTTTGAAAACGGAGGTCGTTTGCAAAATCGCTATTTTTAAGGGCTATATATTATATAAATTCCATAGCGACTATTCTGAATTTTCAACTGGACATAACTTTTTATTTCCGTTATGAAATCTGGATTTTTCATATTCGTTGGAAAGGTATTTTCGAACAGATTCAAATATTTTTAGTTTTACTAAAATCCGGTTTATTCTGAATCCAGTACATTCATTTGAAATTTGAAATCGAAATTTCAAACTACGGCACCATTTCCAATTCCATTTATAATTAAAATAAATATTTATATTCTAACTTCGATTTAAATAAATATATATGTTCTAATTTTATTCAAAATAAATTTCTAGTCTTTATTATTTAAAATAGATCATTTTAAATATTCAAAATTCATTAAAATTTCCAAAATAAAAATTTAAATTGATTCCGATTTTCCGGGTTGTTACAAGTAAAGTGTTTGATCCTCCATGATTGCGGTGACTGCTGCGAGAGTGAGACGATGAAGAAGAAGATGCAGAGTCCAATTTGGGAATGTTCCAGTTTAACTGATAATGTTTGTTTATTCAGTTGGCTTACTTTATGCGTTGTAATGTTACATAGACTTTGGGTTATCCGTTTGTAATCTCCAATTTGGGCTTTCATGCCTAATAAAATAGTCAACCCAGTTTCCAAAAAAAAGAGATAAATAATGTAAATTTGTAATGTATGACTGTATTTACATAAATCTTTAATATATGTGTTCCACACAATATATAATAAAGTAAATTTTTAATGGATTCAATAGTGTAAATGACACATAGAATCATTTGGAAATGAATAAGTCACCTATGTGAGTGGAAAGTATGACCATTTCCTATGAGATTAGATTACCTCTAGAGAACTCATGAAATCAGGAAATAATGCATGGTTATTAATGCATAGGAACTAAAAGTAACACTATATTAATGAAAGTTTGATAAATTTGGTTGGTCAGTTATGGGTTTATGGTTTAAAATATGTTCATAGAAACATCTCGATAAGACTTTAGGTCATTTACGCTTAGTGGAAGTTCAAAGCTACAAACTGATTTCATCTATATATGAATTAAATGATGATGCATGAATAAATCTTATTTACTTGAACTACGACGGTTTGATCCTGAAAATGCACGTAGGTAGCTACTATGGTAAATGCTACCAATAAGGGAGTTCACCTTATAATTTTCTAAAATGATTACACCAACAAGAGAGTTCAAAGCGGGGAGGGTGGCAACATTCTTGGACGAGGTGATGGGGAAAAATACTTATTAATGGAGGTTCACCAACTTGGTCGGGCTGTGGGGGTCTAGAGGGCAACGCCACATGTGGGGCAATCACTGGTTCATGTCGGGTCAAGTTCAGGTCCGTTCAAGTTGGGTTCAGGTTGATTTACAAATGGGTCAAGTCAACCCGTTTATTAAACGGGTCATTTTTTTCTCAACCCTAAGCAGACCCATTTATAAACGGGTTGATCCGACCTGACCCATGTAACCCGTTTAACTAAACGGGTCACATTTGATCGGCTTACCTGTTAGACCCATTGGCCAATAATGCTGAAACACCCCACCTCCGTTAAGGTCACTGACAAAGGGAATGCCTTAACTTCGGTGGAGCATTTTTAGTACAAGATGTAGGAAAATTACAAGACAAACAAATAAAGCAGCGAAAAATAAATAAAACTTTATCTCATTGATAAACAGCTTGTACAAAGATTGTTTTACAACACCAATACTTATTACAAGAAAGCATCTGTCTTGTTTAATATATAAGAAGCACAAACTGAAAATGATATTCCCCAATAAAGCATGAGCCAGCCATAGCAGTAGAAAATGGAGTTCAAAGCAATGTACCAAAGAATATACAAGCTCGGAAAGTGTAGTGGCCCCAAAATGAGCTGAGATTTTCCCTCCCTGACTACCTGGGGGGAACGGAAGAAAAGAGGCGACAACAAACTAGGTTAGACATAAAGTCTGGTAAGTCTAGTGATTCTTAGTATTTAAACGAGGAAAAGGGTCATGACATTAATAAACTAAATATAAGACTAAACCATAGTAACAAGATAACATGGGGTAAGCATGGGATAAGGCAAGATAAACTGAATGTACCAATAAACTGAATGTACTGATAAACTGAATGCGCTTCTACTCCTTCTCTGCTTCACAACTACCCTGTTATACTGATTTCTATATCTCTGCACTACCTACTAGTGTCCAAACTAGTAATCTATGATCATATGATAACGTGATCCAAATCCCCGTATTTGCGGTTGCCTTTAAGTGTACATCTATTATGAAGGTTCCGTTTATTACCTATATCTAATCTAGGGTTTACTATTGAGCGCTTCTTAGATTCAACTAGGGTTTACGCTACCCAGGGCCACTGGGGTTTATGCTACCTATTGAATGCTACTCGGATTCAGGGTTTACGCGACCTAGGTCCAAAAAGGGATTATGCTACCTACTTTGTATTAATTTTCCATGTGTTTGTGTCCGTTGGCCCTCTCTTGCGTGTAGATACTCTGTGCTGGCCCTACCATAAGGTGTATCAAGCCTTATGATAGCGACCCGACACGATTCAAGATGCACAGTGTATAATTGCTGGTAACCAATGCCTGCTTTTTCCACTCTGGAGTACGTGCACGCCCGTAAACCATCGGAACCTACACTGACGTACCCCCTGCCGCTATTTTGACCGCTTATAATCATCCCAGTAATCGTGCCCCACCTTGCCTAGTTTCAAGGTACAATGATACAGCTATGTGGGTTACTGCTGAAATGGGTCCCCGTTACTAGGGTTTCCTGCTGGTTAAGTTTGTGGGCCTATATATACAAATATTACCCACCTATACGAGCTGTTGTTAACCCTCCCACCGATTCTAGCATATTTTCTAAATAGTTAAGTTTGTAGGCCTATATGTACTAATATTACCCACCTACACGGGATGTACTTAACCTCCAATCGATCCAAGCATGTTTATATAGTGGTTAAATTTTGTGGGCCTATATTTACTAATATTACCCACCTACCCGACGTGTACTTAACCTCCTACTCGTCAAGTCGTGTTGGTTAAGTGGTTCTTATTAACCTAACCTATCTTGCTTATCATGTTGGATTGGTTAAGTGTGATTTATTAAGTTAACCTTGTTCACTCATCAGGTCATATTGGTTAAGTATTTCCCATTTAACTTAACCCCATTCGTTCATCAAGTTATATTGGTCAAGTGTCATTAATCAATTCAAGTTAATCAACCCACCCACTCGTCATGTCATGTTGGTTAAGTGTTTCCTTTTGTGTTAACTTTCAAACCACGTTATATCGGTTAAGTGTTTCCCTCTCATGTTAACTTAACCCTTCACATACATCGTGTTATATAATTGGTTAAGTGTTTTCCTCTTGTATTACTTAACCCCACCACATGTCATTATATATTGGTTAGGTGTTGCTTTAGTTAACTTAACCCTATCATTTGCTTAATTAACATGTTACAACAGTTAAGTGTTCTAAATTTACTTAACCTCACCCACTTGTCTAGTTAACATGTTATTACAGTTAAGTGTTTCCTAAATTTACTTAACCTCAACATTATAAGCTTGATTTGTTCATGAGCCTTAATTAATTCTTTAATTAAAGCACCAACCACTCACATTAGATAGATATTGTTGTGGTTATTGGATATGCCGATCGGTTCCGGGCATGTTTACACCACAATTCAGTCTAACCTCGGTTTCTTTTTGGGCTAGATGCACTAACCACCCACATTAGACATGTCTTGTTGTGGTCGCTAGATGTGCCGGTAGGTTCCGGGCAGATTTACACCACAACTCGGTCTGACCTCAGGTTAGGCATATTCGACTTTGACTAAATTTACATATTTACTATTTATGTAAATTTTCCATAAATAAATTTAGCCTAGATCATATTCAACTATCATGCAAATTAACATACTTATATTCTATGCCAAAACTTGATTTACCAATCAATTAACCCAACTTGCAATTTATACCAATTTAGATTTAATATTCCCCCTTTACAATTCATGCCCAATCTAGGTTAATATTCCAATTTGCGGTTCATGTCAAAACTAGATTTAATATTCTATTTTACCATTTATGTCCAAAACTTGGTTTACACGCCAATTACACACTTTGCGGCCAATTAAATTTATCAATTTATGCCCAAGTCTAATATGCATGTAAATCATGCAGTGTTATAGCAAATTTAGATTATGCTAACATATTTTTTTATGCCAAATGAACTTAATTAAGCTACGCCCAAATTCCCGCGCCGTAATCGTACATATAACATGATTTCACACGTTTCTAATTACTCATGAAATGATACTAATAGTATAAAAGCAAAGAATAGGGGATAAGCACGATAATTGACATAAAAGAATAGCCTTGCAAGAATAAACCAAATACAAAAATAATGGTTCCAATGGGTTTGATGTACATAACAGTGAATAGGAATAAACTAGACAAGTTACACCCCAAGAAATGAGATCCAACATAATTAAGGGAATAGGCATAGGTGATTTGGTCCAACATAACGCCAGTTGAAGTACAACCTAATAGGTTAATGGGAATATGCATAAGTTACTGACTACAATAGTTATAGGCAATTAACCACAATAGTCATGGGCAACTAATCACAATAGCTTCTTAATCAATTTCATAGGCAATAGTCTCATAGTCATGAATCTTGATAATAGTCTCACAGTCATGAATCATATGCAATAGTCTCAAAATTATGAATCATAGTCATAGTCATAGGAAACAGTCTTATAGTCATAAGTAATAGTCTCTTTGTCATGAATCATAGTCATAGGCAATAGTTTCATGGGCAACAATTTCATATTCATAATCTTAGGCAAAAGTCCCATAATCATAGTCATTGGCAATTAGCCACAATAAGTTCTGGGCCATAATCGAGAATCAGATCCAAAGGCATAGATAACGTTAGATTTGACATAAGCATGAATCAAAAATAATTATCTTGCAAATTGGTATAGTTCTATATTTTGATTCATTACATTTACAATTCCAATTACAAGTTCAAATCTAAGGAATAATCGAACTTATAGTGATCGGTTTAGAAAAGGCGATTTGCCATGATTCGAGTTACGTTGCTTGAAGCGGAATGCCTATGGTCCAACTTGAAGCTTTAACTTGATTTGAATCTCCAATTTGAAGAAGAACTATAACTTGTTTTAGTGGAGAATAAGATTTATTTTAATTAGGATTGAGGCAGAGTGTAGGCGTAATGAAGTTGTGTGGAGAAAGTGAAGTTTGGGGGCGTTTATATAGCGTAGAACTCATGAATTTGGTCTAGAATTCAGCCTGGATACATAAAAATGAATTCTGCCTCGGATCTGGAAAAACAGGGCAGGTCGACCCCCAAGTCGACCCCCAGGTCGACCTATAGGAGGGAGGTCGACCCCCTGGTCGACTTGGGTCCTGGGCGGGAAATTTCCCGCCCAGCCCGCTTCTGGGTTCGGTTTTGAATTTTTAATTCAGTTTCGAGCTATTTTTAAATTTGAGCTGAAACTTCTGAATGCCTTAACTTCTTCATACGAAATCCGATTCACGCAAACTCGGACTCTATCTCAAGCAAAATTCCGTGACAAACGCAATGGCATAACCCATTTCCCTTAATTCTTCTATTAAAAATTAAGTATACTTTGATTTGTTACATTAACGTTTACAGAAAATACGGGGTGTTACATTCTCCCCTCCTTAAAGGATTTCGTCCCCGAAATCTTCAAGTTAAGAAGAATGTATCCTAACATCTAGCATCCATCTACTCAACCATTCAATCACAGGCATCCATTGTCCCTAAAAAGGATTTCTAATGCTTTCATGATTCTATGCATAGTGTGTTTACATGTCCTTATCTAATGTAAAATCAGGCGGTCTACTGATTCAGTTGACCTCCTTAATGCGAATTATGTCAGTGCCATGAGTCCATCATGTATGCAATTATTCCTAGTCATATGCGTGCATATTCATTCATCTATATGCAACATCCATATGATAACATAGCAAGTTTTAATCCATGTACAAATACATATATGCATATGCAAACATGAAAGTGGCTGAGCCGATCTAGTGCCTAATGTGTGTATATGCATCCATGAGCAACCACTGGCAACCACTTACAACCATCAATCATAACATATCTCAAACACATGTTTACATCCATTGGCTTCTACCTAAGGATTGAGGATAGGACCGAGAGGATATACTTAAAAGCTAAGGATTAGCATGCAAATAGATTTTACAGAAAAAGAGGAATCAAGGATATACCCTCAAAAAGGGTAAGAGGCGTGTATCTAGTCTTCAGTCTTCTAAGTTGCATCTTCTTGAGCTTCACTCCACTGTACCTTATCTAATTTAACTTAACGATTGCGAAGCTTCTTGGCGTCCATTTCCAAAACCCACTAGTAAAGATAGGATCTCGCTCACTTACTATGCTAAAGGGTATGCAATGTAGTCGAACTATCTTCCCGAGAAAAACATATGTTAATTATGACACCAAGTGTGTATACCTAAGATAATTAGAAGTCTATCCTCTACTTAGCTATGTTTAAAATCTGAGGGTCTAAAGCTAAAGGTCGCTATGTACTTTTGCCTCTCTTAAGGTCAGTCTTTTTTTTTCCTACTTAGGGCGTCTGCCACCACCATTTATTTCTCACGCAAACCATCCTAGTCGAACTCGACATCCCTCAAGTACAAGCCCCAAAGGCCTAAATCAATATCAGACAAGCACCCAAGGAATATCTTCTTCGAATTTGGACGATCTATGTGAGATGATAAAACAACCAAACACTTGAGCATTTTACCGACTCTGGCCATCCTCGCCAATCTTGCTCCAGAATTATTGTTGATCGCATAACTGGCTTTGCAGTGTCATCTAGATACATGCGGAAGTCTGTCTCGAATTTCAGGGAGAAACCCCCTACCCTAATCAAAACATCTTGCGTACTCACGGACTACCCCTACGGATCGAAAATCGTCGATAGATAAGTAAAGTGATTCTAGGTAGCTAAGACAAACGGATCCCTTAGGATCATACGAAATCTCAAGGGTATTCTCGAGGCAAGTCGAAAGTCTAACTACCCTTGTTTCATAATTAATAACTAACCAATCAATGCCTAGAATCAACACATTGCCCAAAAACATAAGCATAAAAATTGCTATTCTCAAATCCTCACAAGTCAAAGATAATAGGCCGAGCCAGCAATTGGATTTGAGACTATAAAGGGATCCTCTACTACACAATATCTAGGGTGTAGAGACTCAATTATGGAAGCAGATATATACGGATGTGAAGCGCTAAAATCGGAAGGAGTACTAACAGGATAAAAAAAGGAAAAACTTTTTCAACCGAAATCTTACTTCCTCTCTCTCAGGTGTGCTGGCGGTGAGAGCATGCACTTGCCTTTCGGAAAACCCTGTCCCTTATTCTTTGCCCTTGCCCTTAATTATACGACCCGTTATACCAAAATAAAGATACTTCCTCTTGTTTTAGGTTTTACTATTTTTTTCCTCCCCTCCTTTGTGAACAAAGTCCATATCCATGGGTTCCTCATCCTTGTGTTGTGCTCCGTAGCCAGACCCCCTCATTCTCAACTTTTTCATCCTTGTGTAACTTATTGACATGTCTCTTGAAAGCTGCCTCCACCGCACGGGGAATCCTACAAAACTCAAAAGAAAATTACGGCTACAGATGGAAGTTAGGCACTTATTTTCCCTTTGACAAGTGTCGTAGTCTCATCAAGCCTACGTAACCATGCTGCGATGAAGTTACCCCCCAGAAAGCCAGGAGCCCCGGAGACTCAAAAAAGAAGGAAACAAGGATTCAAGCAGAGGAATAGCGCATATGGCTTTGGGGAATATGACTTTAAAACAAAACCTTCCTTTTGAAAATGCTTCTTTTAAAATAGTTTGAAATAATTTTTCAAATCTTTTTATCTGATCTGGTAACCTTCAGCTCTGATACCAAGTGAAACACCCCACCTCCGTTAAGCTCACTCACAAAGGGAATGCCTTAACATCGGTGGAGAATTTTTAGTACAAGATGCAGGAAAATTACAAGACAGACAAATAAATAGCGAAAAATAAATAAAACTTTATCTCATTGATAAACAGCTTGTACAAAGATTGTTTTACAACACCAATACTTATTACAAGAAAGCATCTGTCTTGTTTAATATATAAGAAGCACAAACTGAAAATGATATTCCCCAATAAAGCATGAGCCAGCCATAGCAGTAGAAAATGGAGTTCAAACCAATGCGCCAAAGAATCTACAAGCTCGGAAAGTGTAATGGCCCCAAAATGAGCTGAGCTTTTCCCTCCCTGACTACTTTGGGGGGGGAATGGAAGAAAAGAGGCGAAAGCAAACTAGGTCAGACATAAAGTTTGGTAAGTCCAGTGATTCTTAGTATTTAAATGAGGAAAAGCGTTATGACATGAATAAACTAAATATAAGACTAAACCATAGTAACAAGATAACATGGGGGTAAGCATAGGATATGGCAAGATAAATTGAATGTTCCGATAAACTGAATGTACTGATAAACTGAATGCGCTTCTACTCCTTCTCTGCTTCGCAACTACCCTGATATACTGATCTCTATATCTCTGCACTACCTACTAGTGTCCAAACTAGTAATATATGATCATATGATAACGTGATCCCAATCCCTGTATTTGCGGTTGCCTTCAGCTGTACATCTATTATGGGGATTCCATTTATTACCTAGATCTAATCTAGGGTTTACTATCGAGCGCTTCCTAGATTCAACCATGGTTTACGCTACCCAGGGCCACTGGGGTTTATGCTACCTATTGAACGCTTCTAGGATTCAAGCTTAGCGCGACCTAGGTCCAACTAGGGATTATGCTACCTACTTTGTATTAATTTTCCATGTGTCTGTGTCAGTCGACCCTCTCTTGCGTGTAGATACTCTGTGCTGGCCCCACCATAAGGTGTATCAAGCCTTATGATAGCGACCCGACACGATTCAAGATGCACAGTGTATAACTACTAGTACCCAGTGTCTGCTTTTTCCACTTCGGAGTACGTGCACGCCCATAAACCGTTGTAACCTACACTGACGTACCCCCCGTTGCTATTTTGACCGCTTATAATCAGCCCAGTAATCGTGCCACACCCTGCCTAGCTTCAGGATACCATGATACATCTATGTGGGTTACTGCTGAAATGGGTCCCCAGTACTACGGTTTCCTGGTGGTTAAGTTTGTGGGCCTATATATACAAATATTACCGATCTATACGAGTTGTTCTTAACCCTCCCACCGATTCCAGCATATTTTCTTAACGGTTAAGTTTGTGGGTCTATATGTACTAATATTACCCACCTACACGAGATGTAATTAAACCTCCCATCGATCCAAGCATGTTTATATAATGGTTAAGTTTTGTGGGACTATATTTACTAATATTACCCACCTACCCGACGTGTACTTAACCTCCTACTCGTCAAGTCGTGTTGGTTAAGTGGTTCTTATTAACTTAACCTATCTTGCTTATCATGTTAGATTGGTTAAGTGTGATTTATTAGCTTAACCCTGTTCATTCATTAGGTTATATTGGTTAAGTATTTCCCATTTAACTTAACCCCATTCATTCATCAAGTTATATTGGTCAAGTGTCATTAATCAATTCAAGTAAACTCAACCCACCCACTCGTCACGTCATGTTGGTTAAGTGTTTCCTTCTGGTGTTAACTTGACCCTACCTCAAACCATGTTATATTGGTTAAGTGTTGTCCTCTCGTGTTAACTTAACCCTTCACATACATCGTGTTATATAATTGGTTAAGTGTTTTCCTCTTGTATTACTTAACCCCACCACATGTCATTATATATTTGTTAAGTGTTACTTTAGTTAACTTAACCCTATCATTTGCTTAATTAACATGTTACAACGGTTAAGTGTTCTAAATTTATTTAACCTCACCCACTTGTCTAGTTAACATGTTATTACGGTTAAGTGTTTCCTAAATTTACTTAACCTCAACATTTCTAGCTTGATTTATTCATGAGCCTTAATTAATTACTTAATTAAAGCACCAACCACTCACATTAAACAAATATTGTTGTGGTTACTGGATGTGCCGGTCGATCCCGGGCAGGTTTACACCACAACTCAGTCTAACCTCGGATTCTTTTTGGGCTAGATGCACTAACCACCCAAATTAGACAGGTCTTGTTATGGTCACTGGATGTGCCAATCGGTTCCGGACAGATTTACACCACAACTCAGTCTAACCTCCGGTTAGACATATTCATCTTTTACTAAATTTACATATTTACTATTTATGTAAATTTTCAGTAAATCAATTTAGCCTAGATCATATTCAACTATCATGCAAATTAACATACTTATATTCTATGCCAAAACTTGATTTACCAATCAATTAACCCAACTTGCAAATTATACCAATTTGAATTTAATATTCCCCTTTTACAATTCATGCCCATTCGAGGTTAATATTCCAATTTACGGTTCATGTCAAAACTAGATTGAATCTACTAGTTTACCATTTATGTCCAAAACTTGGTTTACACGCCAATTACACACTTTGCGGCCAATTAAATTTATCAATTTATGCCCAAGTCTAATATGCATCTAAATCATCCACTATTATAGCAAATTTAGATTATGCCAACATGTTTTTATGCCGAATTAACTTAATTAAGCTACGCCCAAATTCCCGCGTCGTAATCGTACGTATAACATGATTTCACACGTTTCTAATTACTCATGAAATGATACTAATAGTATCAAAGTAAGGAATAGGGGATAAGCACGAGAATTGACATAAAAGAATAGCCATGCAAGAATGAACCAAATACAAAAATAATGGTTCCAATGGGTTTGATGTACATAACAGTGAATAGGAATAAACTAGACAAGTTACACCCCAAGAAATGAGATCCAACATAATTAAGGGAATATGCATAGGTGATTTGGTCCAACATAATGCCAGTTCGAAGTACAACCTAATAGGCTAATGGGAATAGGCATAAGTCACTGACTACAATAGTTATAGGCAATTAATCACAATAGTCATGGGCGACTAATCACAATAGTTTCTTAATCAATATCATAGGCAATAGTCTCATAGTCATGAATCTTGGTAATAGCCTCATAGTCATGAATCATATGGAATAGTCTCAAAATTATGAATCATAGTCATAATCATAGGCAACAGTCTTATAGTCATAGTCATATGTAATAGTCTTTTTGTCATGAATCATAGTCATAGGCGATAGTTTCATGGGCAACAGTTTCATAGTCATAGTCTTAGGCAAAAGCCCCATAATCATAGTCATTGGCAATTAGCCACAATAAGTTCTAGGCCATAATCGAGAATCAGATCCAAAGGCATAGATAATGTTAGATTTGACATAAGCATGAATCAAAGATAATTAACTTGCAAATTGGTATATTTCTATATGTTGATTCATTACATTCACAATTCCAATTACACGTTCAAATCTAAGAAATAACCGAACTTACGGTGATCGGTTTAGAAAAGGCGATTTGCTATGATTCGAGTGACGTTGCTTGAAGCGGAATGTCTATGGTCCAACTTGAAGCTTTAACTTGATTTGAATCTCCAATTTGAAGAAGAACTACAACTTGTTTTAGTGTAGAATAAGATTTATTTTAATTAGGATTGAGGCAGAGTGTAGGTGTAATGAAGTTGTGTGGAGAAAGTGAAGTTTGGGGGCATTTATATAGCGTGGAACTCATGAATTTGGTCCAGAAGTCAGCCCGGATACATAAAAATGAATTCTGCCTCGGATCTGGAAAAACAGGGCAAGTCGACCCCAAGGTCGATCTATGGGGGGAGGTCGACCCCTTGGTCGACCTGGGTTCAGGGCCTAAAATTTCCTGCCCAGCCCGCTTTTGGGTTCTGTTCTGAATTTTGAATTCAATTTCGAGCTGTTTTTAAATTTGAGCTGAACCTTCTGAATGCCATAACTTCTTCATACGAAGTCCGATTCACGGAAACTTAGACTCTATCTCAAGCAGAATTCGGAGACAAACGTAATGGCATAACCCGTTTCTCTTAATTCTTCTCTTAAAAAATTAAGTATACTTTGATTTGTTACATTAACGTTTACAGAAAATACGGGGTATTGCAAATGCCCACTAATATAAACAGCAAAAACACCAAATCACTAATAGACAACGCTACTATATAATCACCAATAGGAAACAAGTCGCAAAATCACCAACAGGAAACAAGTTACAAAATCACTAACAGGCAGCATATATATAAAGCACGAAATCACCATATCCAAAAATCATTCTTCATGCATAAGAACACGTGAGCATACTGCATAAATAGAAGACTAACAATATGGAAGAGATACAGTTGTTATAAATAAAATATAACTAACATCATACAAGAATAAATTAGTAAAATATAACAGCTTACACAAGAATATATGAGCATACTGATTACTGCATACATAAAAGACTAACACTAACAGCATAAAAAAGACTAACAATATGGAAGAGATACAACATATAATCGAGTTTGGAGGGTCAAAATCGGGTTAAAGGGTCAACCCTAAACCCACCCGTTTATAAACGGGTCAAATTCGGATTGATCCAAAAATGACCCGCCAACTAAACGGGTCGGGCTAACCTACTAATTTCCGTGCGAGTTTCGAGTTGTATAGGAAATTGACAACCCTAGGTACGAGCAACGCACCATCAACAAAACTGTACATATGGCTTGTGCTTGAATTTGAATTCATAGTGCAATCAAATATGAATTTTTGGACCTAAAGATGTCTATTCATTTCAAAAATCACCACGACGGATGCCAAACCATATTTACGCATGATAGTACTTCGTTGTTGGTACAAAAAGCTTTTTTCTTTCTATCTAATTTAACAGAATTATTTACGCAACATCTTTTCCATTTTTTGAGTATTCTTCTAATTTGTGCAAGTGATCACTGATTACGCAACCATACATACTCAATTATATCGTGAAAGAATTTTTAAATAACCCTCTGAAATCAAAGGTATTAAAAAACGTTCCTGGAAAAAAAGAGGTTTGATCGCACCTTCGACTGATATATTTGTTCAACTTACAACAATGTTGACATTAAAAAAATATTTTGCATGTTTGATTACAAACATTAATTAAAACAATCCTATAACAATTTTAAGTTGTGAAGTGTTAGTTTCCTTGTTTTACTTGATATAAAAGAAGATGGTTCATGAATATATACAAATAATGAAAATTATTTGTTACCTTGATCATGTGAAAATTAAGAAAGAAGCAATGGGTTTCACCAAGTTCAAAGAACTGTAGGATGAGCATGTTGGTTTAAACCAAGTGTTTTGAAAATCTGACCCAAATCGAGGTTGCATTACAATTAATATTCAACGTTGTGGAGCGTTATGGTTCTGGAAATAGATTCGTTTTACATATGCATAAACTAACTCTATATAATCTCAACATCTCAGAAATACTTTCAAACCGTTGTCTATGAACCACACGCCTCTTCAAATTTAAGTTAAAATACTGTCAACTCAATTTCCAATTCTCACATAACTAATCTAAAAATAATGTTGGAACTTTTTGTGAATTTATTAAAAAAAAAAGGAGAATTAATTGCATTACCAAATTTTTTATTATTGAGTAATTAATTCAATCGAGTCGTTGTAAGTTAATAACGGTAACATATTTTGTGCCATTATTTTGAGATGTTAATGCATATTTATGAGCCATTAATGCATAGAGCCGTTAGAAGTTATAAACGGTATTATATTTTGTATCAATAAATTTTCTGCTAGAGCTGTTACATTTGCATAAGAGTTGAGTGTGTATATATATAAATGTATACATGCATTTGATTGAGTTGTTACAAAATATAAATAGCATTAACAAATTGCAATGAATGGTAATAAATAAATATTTATTAACATTCATCTTCTCTTTATGAAACGAATGCAATTTACACATTGCAAATTTCTTTGAATGGTTTTTTCATTTAATATGGCATTAATTTCAGTCCAATTTTCCTCCCACTAGAATAGCCACCGTTTTTTCTGTATAAGAACTTGGTCATAGACCAGAAAGGAGATAGAATACAGAACATTTTTTTTTCTTGCTCTTTTTCTGGAAAAATTCTCTCTTCCTCTTTCACAGAAAGAAAAATCATATATATTTTTCTATCCTTTTCTCAACCATTTTTTTTGAAAAAAAATAGAAAGAAAATAAACTTGAGCAGTATTATTTTAGAGTGCAAACCGAATCAGATTCATATGTGCAAATGATCCGATATAGAAAGAAAAACAAGGATGAGGCTGTTTTATCCCAGAGGCGGCGGCGAACAGTACGAACTACTTTGCACCTTGAGTAGATCGCCGAAACGTCTTCAAGAAAGTGACCTAGTCCACGACTCAGCCGAACCATTGTTTCCAACAATTTGAAGACGTATTTCAGAAAAACAATGGCTTCGACTGCAAATCTTGACGATGCTGCCCCATCATCCAAGTTTCAATTTTTAGTGCTGCGCTTTTCAGATTTAAAGGACCGCTCTTCAAGCACTAGCATTTAAAAAAAAAATGACGAATGACAGGTCAGTAGAGATGCATCACATTAGCTTTGAAATAGCTTTTGAGATTATCTCCGAAGGTATGACCTTTTATGAACAGTTTTATATTGCTGTTATAATTGACAAACTGCTCTAAGTTTGAAAAGAATTGGTCTATTATTATTTGGTTTTTGCATTAATTTGCTAATTAAAAATCATTAGGATGACAAACTGCTCTAAGTTTGAAAAGAACTGCTCTAAGTCCTGAAATTGACTTTGGATGGAATAAATTTTTTCCAAAGAATAATTAAAGATTAAGAAAACAATATAAGTATAATTATATTGTTAACTAGAGATTATAATTATATATTTCATTCGTGTTAAGCCAAAACAATTGTTTTAGAGAACCGTTTAAAAGTGATTGTATGATTTGGAAAATGACATTAAAAGTTTGGCATTACCGAAATGCATATGTTTATTTGTAAATGTCATTAAAAGTTGACATTAATAGAACGCATATATTATTTGGAAATGTCACTAAAAATTTGACATTAATAGAATGCGTATGTTATTTGATAATGTCATTAAAATTGACATTAATAGAACGCATATATTATTTGGAAATGTCACTAAATATTTGACATTAATAAAATGCGTATGTTATTTGATAATGTCATTAAAAATTGACATTAATTGGATGAATATGTTTTTGCATCAAAATAAACTGACAAAGTTTATATGCATAAATTTAGGGAATGTCATTAAAATTGAGATTAATTGAATGCAAATTTGGAAATGCCTTCATTATAGATGGGCATTAATTACATGCATAATGTTTCGTTTGGAATGTCATTAAGAAATGAAAATGGTGTAGATTTAATAATCATGAATGTATTTTATGTGAAAATGAACACCATTGATCAGATATGGACATCACTATTTCATCACTTTTATTTACGGTTGTTCTGATTTCAAATTTGTAGTTCTCATGAAAAATAAAAGTGATGATTGAGACGTTCAAAAATGAAATTGGAAATTAGTCAAACAAGAAAGATAAAGGACTTTGTAGTAATAGAAGAACAGAATATGAATCTAGTTATATTCTGAATTACTATAAACTACATGACTTTATACATGGGAGAACTGCGCCTTATTCACATAATATGAACGGTAAAGCGAAAAAAAGAAGAAGACCTTTACCGAATTAGTAGTTGCCATCTTATTAATTTATGGTGCAGCAAAACATTGGTGGGGGATATATTATTAACTGTATGCTATTTTTTGAATAGAATCCCCAAATCTAAGAATGAAATTTCACCTTATGAAATTTTAAAGAATCATAAAACCCAATGTCTCATATTTTAGAACTTGGGGTTGTTTAGCATATATTCGCTTTTAGACCCTAAGAGAATAAAAATTGGCAAGTAGAGCATATGAATGTGTATTTATAGGCTATGCTATCAATAGCAAAGCATACAGATTTTATGACATAAATGCATATAATATATTTGAATCAAATGATGCCGATTTTTTATGAAACAAAATTTCCTTTTAAATTAAGGAATAGTGGGGGCACATCAAGTATGCCTATTAGAATAGAACTTAATAAAAGTTCTGAAGTTGAACCTAGAAGAAGTAAAAGAGCGAGAACCATAAAAGATTTGGTTTGGATTTTTGTGCTTTTACTATAGAGGAGAATCACTTAAACCTCCAAGAGACCTTATCTTATTTAGACACCGATTTTTGGCGAGAGGCTATAAATGATGAGATGGATTCCCTGGAATCCAATAAGACTTGGCAATTGACGGATTTACCCTCTAGTTGTAAATCTATAGGCTGTAAATGGGTACTTAAAAGAAATTAAAACCTGATGGCGCTATTGATAAATATAAAGCACGACTAGTAGCTAAAGGTTTTAAGTAAAAAGAAAATATAGATTTCTTCGACACTTTCTCACCCGTAACTAGAATTACATCCATTCGGGTATTAATCTCACTTTCTTTCATTCATAATTTATTAATACACCAAATGGATGTTAAAACCGCATTTTTGAACGGTGAATTGGAAGAAGAAATTTATATGGACCAGCCTGAAGGATTTGTAGTACATGGTCAAGAACATAAAGTATGCAAATGAGATAAATCATTATATGGTTTAAAACAAGCACCTAAACATGGCATAAAAAAAAATTGATAACTTAATCATTTCACATGATTTAAAGTTAATGAAAGTGACAAATGCATTCATTACAAATTTAAGAATGACACTTGCACTATTATATGTCTTTATGTAGATGACCTACTCATTTTTTTTTTTTTTTGGTCTAACATTCATGCCATAAACTCATTCAAATCCTTATTAAGTGCCAATTTCGATATAAAAGATCTAGGTGAAGCGAATGCAATCCTTGGTATTAAAAATTACTAGGTCCGAAAAATGGACTTTCTTTGGATCAATCTCATTATATTGAGAAGTTTCTAAAGAAAGACAATCACTTTGACTGTAAACCAATATGTACACCATATGATCTCAGTGTAAAGACATATAAGAACACCGATGAAGGTGTAAGACAGTCAAAGTAAGTGAGCATCATTGACAGCCTTCGGATGTCACTGATTGTACTAGACCCAACATTGCCTATGTTGTGGATTATTATGCAGGTTTACTAGTAGACCTAGTATAGAGCATTAACATGCTATTGAGAGGGTTATGAGATACCTATAATAAACCTTGAACCTTGGATTACATTATGAAAAGTTTCCAGCTGTACTTGAAGTATATTCTGATACAGACTGGAATACTTTATATGATGATTAAAAGCAACCAATGACAATATATTTAGCATTATTAAAGAAGTTGTTTCTTGAAATTTTTTAGGAAACATACTATTTTGACTCAGTCTACTACAGAAACTGAGATAATAGCACTAGCCACAGCTAGTGAAGAAGCAGAGAACTAAAAAAAATCTGCTAGTTGAGATCCCTTTATGGGAAAAATAGACACCAATGGTGTAATCGATTGCGATAGTACCGCGGCTATTGCAAAAAGTATTGAACCGTTATTATAACGGTAAAAGACGACAGTCGTAAGGACAATACTGTAAGAGAACATCACATGCATAGTGATGAAAATTTGACGACTATTGAAAGAAGGACAAAACCGATATTACATCGGTAAGATATGACAGTCGTATGCACAGTATTGTTAGAGAACATCACATATAAAGTGATGATAACTTGGCAGATCCTTTGACGAAAGGACTGACCAGAAAGAAAGTCCTGAATGAATCTAAAAGAATGGGACTATTGCCCTTGGATTGATGAGTCACGCACAATGGTAACCCGACCTAAATGACTGGAGATCCCAAGAACTAGGTTCAATGGGTAAAAACAAGTTGTGTAGTGATAGGAATTGAACATGCTATTTAATAAAACAAGAAGCATGTATTCCTGAAGTGATTAGAGGATGAGTTAATAGAAACTCTTAATGAGATCTATACTCTATTTGGAGTGGAGTACCTACCTTCAGGAGTACTCTTGATAGACTCACCTTTGTGAATGTGGAAATGTGGCCGTTTCCTATGGAGTTCTGGGCAAGATTCCTAGAGCGTTCACTAAACTGGGATAGACGTGCATGGCCATAAATGCACGGGCTTATTTGATTGCACTCTAGAAAGGTTGTGTGTGGTTTGATGTCAGGAATAGAGTTCAAGACTACGTGTCACTCTAGTAAAAACTGAATCTTATTCACTATGCAAAGGTTCAAGTCAGATGACACCTTTGTTTATGCACAATCTTATGTATTTTTGAATGAACTGCTCAAAAATATTTTTTAAGAAATTCAAGTGGGGGATTGTTGGAACTTTTTGTGAATTTATTAAAAAAAAAGGAGAATTAATTGCATTACCAAATTTTTTATTATTGAGTAATTAATTCAATCGAGCCGTTGTAAGTTAATAACGGTAACATATTTTGTGCCATTATTTTGATATGTTAATGCATATTTATGAGCCATTAATGCATAGAGCCGTTAGAAGTTATAAACGGTATTATATTTTGTATCAATAAATTTTCTGCTAGAGCTGTTACATTTGCATAACAGTTGAGTGTGTATATATATAAATGTATACATGCATTTGATTGAGTTGTTACAAAATATAAATAGCATTAACAAATTGCAATGAATGGTAATAAATAAATATTTATTAACATTCATCTTCTCTTTATGAAACGAATGCAATTTACACATTGCAAATTTCTTTGAATGGTTTTTTCATTTAATATGGCATTAATTTCAGTCCAATTTTCCTTCCAGTAGAATAGCCACCGTTTTTTCTGTATAAGAACTTGGTCATAGACCAGAAAGGAGATAGAATACAGAACATTTTTTTTTTCTTGCTCTTTTTCTGGAAAAATTCTCTCTTCCTCTTTCACAGAAAGAAAAATCATATATATTTTTCTATCCTCTTCTCAACCATTTTTTTTGAAAAAAAATAGAAAGAAAATAAACTTGAGCAGTACTATTTTAGAGTGCAAACTGAATCGGATTCATATGTGCAAATGATCCGATATAGAAAGAAAAACAAGGATGAGGCTGTTTTATCCCAGAGGCGGCGGCGAACAGTACGAACTACTTTGCACCTTGAGTAGATCGCCGAAACGTCTTCAAGAAAGTGACCTAGTCCACGACTCAGCCGAACCATTGTTTCCAACAAATAATAATGTCATAACCTTAGTCATCAAAATTTTAAATTATCTTTTTAGCTCTAATGGTACTTACACTATTAGCGCATATTTTATGAACCATTATAAAACTGAACCTATTTTCTCAAGAAAATTAACATATTTACGTTAAGAAAGCAGGCGTGTCTTTAAAACACCATCTTGCAAATCTTTTTTTAAAGTTGCATCGCTCGTGTGATCTCCCCTTCAACTGAAGTAATTTATTAATTACATACTGGTAACTAGACATGCATATCTTATCATGTTGGTCCACAAATTACCAAATTTCAGGGAAAGCAAATGGGTGGTGGAACATATAAAACAGAATGATGTACCATGGATGGTCCATAAACTGACCACTCTTATGGAAAAGGACTAGACCCCCACGCATTCCCCCCTGCATGTGGAACATTGGATACTCCTCTTGAGATAACATGACATTGTTCTTACCCCTTAACTACAGTCAAAGTAGCTTATAAGTTACAAACTTTGATTCTACCACCTTACATAGCATTTGTTCCACACATCCACTGTTTGTTACAGTAACAGAAAACGATTACCAACATAATGGAGTGGAGGAGTATATACTGATACTAAAATAATGGTTGAATGTAAACGAAGAGCAGGAATAAAATAAAGGAAAAGAGCACATAGCACAAAGCCAACTGCCCCCATGCAAGTCTGTTAGGGGCCCTGTCATCGCGAATCTCATAACTTGGCATATAAATATCCCACAAAAAGAAAGGGGGCAGAATAAGCAATAGTTAAGGAGGAAGTTATTGCACGTATGTACGGAATATTGGTGCATGGCACAGTTTAGTGCAGCTTGTTTTAATATACTATACTGCAAGAATGAGTAGTAAATGAAGAGAGATTCTCGAAGCAATAAGCAGCATGTTGCGATATCAATGGGGTTGTACGATTGCGCAGAGAAATGGCACATGGCCTTGCATGATATATAGAAGTTTGCATGAATATCTGTGTACTTTGTGTTTGATTGAGAAAAGGATGGGTGACGCCCAATCCAAACATACACACAGATGAAGGGCCATGTATGTATGTAACTAAACGTTCAATAGCACTCCAAGTACTGTATATCTCTCTATTATGGCCAAGTATTTATAATTAAATAAGTTAGTTGAGGGAGAAAGAATTAGTGGACGGAGGAGAGAAACGAGAATGTCCTGAAAATCAGAAAAACTAAAAGAATGCTAAAAATGTGTAGTATTTATAGTTAAATAAGTCAGTATTTAGGGTTGGTCGCAGCAACAATATCACATGCACGCCTCGTCACATTATTTGTTCTCACATTATGCCTTCTCCCATATACATATAGAGGAGGGTTCCACTACACCTTTTATATTGCATGTGAACCTCTCGAATCTCATCCATCCATTACTCTAATCATTCTTTCTCTTTCCATTTGAATATTGTTTGTAATGGGAAGAGAGGGAATGAGTGGAGGAATGGATGGTTGAGATTCCACATGCAATATAAGAAGGTGTAGCGCAACCATCATATATATATATATATATATATATATATATATATATATATATATATATATATATATATATATATGGAAGAAGGCATAATGTGAGAACAAAATAATGTGACGAGGCGTGCATGTGATGCTGTTGCTTGGACTCGATTGATTGCTGCTATCCTTTTCGGTTGGGACGATATGATGATGATGGAGGGTACGATGGATTTATGACGATATTCCCCACTTCCTTGCTCGTTCCTGCGAGATTAGGAAGCAGATGCTTTGTTCCTTGGGGATAGAATAATGTTTCTTTAGGGTCAAACTGATATTTTATGGAACCCAATTGGACTGTTTTCATGTCTTTGCCTACAGAGGCAGTTCAGTTTATACGTTTTGAATGTTGAAGATTAATAAAAGAATTGCTAGTGGACTCCGTAAATTCTTGAACAATGCTTGATGTAATGTTTATTTTATTGTGATTTGTGGTAGAAATCATACTCAAGATTGCGGGAGAAAAAAGTGAAATTGGATTGCTTAAACAAATGCTACATAAGAAGGTCCATGTCATGGATGTTACAAAGAGAGAATGAATTTTAACAAATAATTTATTTATTTATTACCAGTTAAACAATAACATTCAAGCAAAAAGTGATCTAGTGCGAACTGGTCCTAGGAACTGCAGTCCCCTACACATAGTAAGCGTAAGTGTAACCGTGTGTGTGTATAACAACCGAACCAACACCCTTTAATGTATACCTTCCAACTCATGTAAAAGTATGCGGACGATCTATGTAGGGGTGAACAATATTCGGCTCAGACCGAATTAACCAATCAATCCGGTTCATTTTGGTTGTACGGTTCGATTTTAAAACTAAATACATTTGAATTCGGTTTATAAAATAATACTTTTGGTTATCGGTTTAACCGTGCTTTTAATGTATTGTCTAATATTACGGTATTGTAGTACCTTAAATAATTAGTTTAGTTATATAATATAAAAGATATTTATTGCAAATAAATCAAATATTATCATAAACATATTTTTTTACTATATAAAACTTCTCCAAACATTAATTTGTGTTTTACTTTAAGTGAATTCATCATTTAGATAATAATATATCCTTCAAGTTCGGTTAAATCGGTTACCGGTCAAATTAACTGAAATTCGTTCAATTCAGTTCGATTTGGTTTGGAAAATTTTCTTAACCAATTTGGTTTGAGTTTTTTAATCTTCAAACCAACCGAACCGACCGAACGTTCACCCCTACACCTAAGTATAACAAAAACATGCAGAGATTAAGATAATAAGATATAAATATAAAAATATTTTATAAAGAAATCAAAATGACTTAACTAAAAAATCAAAAATATATCATTTAATTAATCATATCTGAATAAAATGTTGATACATCCAAGTCTTAAAATAACTATAATATCAAAATACAGAATGTATATCAAACATCCCCCCCTCAAATCAAAATCTAATAGAAAGGATAAATTAAATGAAAATGAGAACATATAAGAAGGAGCATCAAAGCAATACTCCAAGCCTGTCAAGAATTGACTTCTTCCTTGCAATATTATCATTTATTTAATGCAAATCATGCTATTATGCAATCGTTATGCACTTAGTTGGCGGATCAACTTAAAATAGTGTCTAGTGTGTATATGGGATCCCCCAGCAACCATTTGCAAACACATGCATCAATCATACATAACATGTTTACATCCATCTTTACCGTCCATAAGCTTAATCCTAAAATCTATCCTCTCATAAGGTACTTAAAAAATTCAAATCAAAGGAAAAGGTTTAAGGTAATTTATTCAAAAGTGTATCATCAAAAGGATAGGATAGGAAGCGCGAATCTTCTTTTCGGATTCCTAAGTAGCTTCCTCGGAATTATTTTCACATAATCTACATGGATCTAAAACTATCTTTAAATCTAATTTTTTTTTTTTAGAATAAATATAACTTCTTTATACATGTAAATTAATGTATACTAAATGTAAACTAGAAGCACTATTAAACCTTTTTTCTAATTACTACATTTTGAAAATATAAATGTTTTCATATCAAAAATCCCTCAAATACATCTCACTTCCTTATCTAGTTCTCACTGTCCTTGTTAATCTATCTATAGGATAACTTATGTAAGCTTACCCACAAATCGAATTTCCATATCCTCAGAGGTTAAAATTTAGATTTCGGTTGTTGATGTCCTCGTTTAGTTCCATTGAAATTTACAAGTCTTTTGTGTGTACGAGGTTAGGAGATAACTTGCTACTCGATCGCTATAAGGTAAGTCCTAGTATTGATAAGAAGATTTTAGAGGTAGTGGTTGCTGAGATAATTTGAGAACATATATGAAGAAGATTTTAAAAGGAAAGCAAAAGATGTTAGGAGGAATGAAAAAATGAAACAAGACCATCAACTTTAGTAAAAGACCCAAACGGGAAAAGATTTGAACTATCATTAGTGTAACTACACCATGTGGAGGATTATGAGTTTGACCACATAAGGAAAAGTGTTACATTTACAATCAAGAGGATCGAGCGACGAAGAGGGAAAACAATAAAGGAGGTCAAAAATAGGTTATATATCCCTAGTTCTCTATTTATGATTTTCCTATTCGTGGTTAGTTTGATTTTAAAGTATCCCACTATTTTATTTCTAACACTTTAGTTGATTGCTCACACCTTAAAATTTCTATAGTTACATACCCAGTTGTTGTTTCTAACGCCATAGGAGGATCGGTTAGTTTATATATGGCATGTCGTGATTTGAAACTTATGGTCCTAGATGTAGATAAATGCTTATGTTATAGGCATTTCTAGGTATGGATTAATTTTGAATTTTGACGAGTTAGCCATGTACTAGATTACCCCAGATTGTGATAGGAGGGTAGTTATTAGGCACGTATAGTGGATGCATCATAGAGTTTTCTTGTGATCCGAAAGGATCAGTTATGCAAAGCTATCTTCACTCACTAGACTTATCTTTTGATAAGTTGAGTTTTGTACCTATATTTAGAGAGCTTCCTAATATTTTTGAAGAGGTCACAGGACTTCTGCCTAAGAGGGAGATATAGTTTAAACTATATCTTACTGGCAATGCTAGACCAGTGGCATTATTGGTAAGGAATATGGCTCCAACACAGAGGTAAGAGTTGAGCAAGTAGATAAAGGAGCTTCTAAAAAGGGTTTCATTATAAGGAGTATCTCAGAATATAGGGAGCACCAATTGTTTTTTCTATAGTGGAGGATGGTTCCCTAAGACTTTGGGTAGATTACCGAAAGTTGAACAAGCCGATTAAGAAAAATTGCTACCCCTTCCTCGTGTTGATGACCTTTTTGTCCAGTTAATATATGCCATAATTTTCTTCTAATTAGAATTATGTGCTGGTTTTCACCAACTAGGGACATTGGATGATAATATTATAATACCACTTTCAGAACACCCACCAAGATTTCATGAATGGTTAGTCTTACCTTTTAGACTAACTAATGTTTCACCTTATTTTGTTGACTTGATTAATAGGGTGTTTTGAGATTTTTTGAATGAATTTACAATGATCTTTGTAGATGACATTTTGGTATAATCAAAAGGTGATGAGGAACAAGTTTGGTATTTATAAGAGGTCTTCTGTATCCTCTATGTAAATAGACCCTAGAGCAAGTTTTATAAGAATCACTTTTAGTGGCAGGAAGTTTTTTGGATTAGCAAATTACTATATGAAATTTATTAGAGACTTTTCTAAGATATCAATTCCCTTAATCGTCATACCAAAAAGTGTTTAGATTTTATTGATGAAAAGTTTAAAGATGCTTTTAGGGAATTGAAAAGAGTTTTGGCTAGTGCACTGGTATTAGTTCTACTGATGGCACTAAGTATTGTCTATTCAAATGCTAATAAGCAACTAAGGACCCATGAGAGGAACTACCTTACACATGATCTTGAGATAACTGCCATTGTTTTTCTCGTTGGGTCGTAGAGGCATTACTTATTATGAGAGAGTTTTGAGTTGTTAGTAGACCATAAGTCACTAAAGCATTAGTCCTCTCAAACAGATTTGAATTCAAGGCATCAAAGATGGGTGGAGTCTGATGCATCCTATGATTTTTGGGTTTCATATACTCTTGTTAAAGGTAAGGATGTAGTTGATGTATTAATAGAAATAAGGTGACGTTAATTATTTTTTGCATATGAGCTCTTGAAATGGAAGCACTTAGAATATGTCTAGCTTCTTCTGGGATACTCCACATCAGGAGAGAGAAAGTGTTTTTGTAGATCTTTGCATACCCCGATTGAGGAAAATATATAAGAGCATCTAAGTTATGAGCTAATCAAATGCACTCATGTAATAACCCAGAAATCTGGGCCAGTTTAAAATTAATATTTTGGCAATTTTAGCGAATTTTGAATATTTAAAATGAATTATTTTAAATAATAAAAACGAGAAATTTATTTTGAGTAGAATTCAAACGTATATGTTTATATAGATCGTCGTTAGAATATAAATATTTATTTTAAATTATAAAAGGAATTGAAAATGGCGCGGTAGTTCGATAATTCGATTTCAAACTTCAATTGAACGTACCGGGTGCATAACAAACCGGATTTTAGTGAAACCAAAAATAATGGAATCTAATTGTGACTATCTTTCCAACGAACCCGAAAAATCGAAATTTCATAGCGGGAATCAAAAGATATGTCCAGTTGAAAATTCTGAATAGTCGCTATGGAATTCAGGCCCTTAAAAATGGAAATTTTGCAAACGACCTCGGATTTTGACGAAACCACTTTTGTTGGATCCGTGATGTCAGGTTATTGCTAGGTTTCAATTTTCATAATTTTTTGAATTAATATGTGAGCGTGGCAAAGGAAAACGCGTTTGACCAGTTTTAGTTGATTTTAATCAACTGGAAAATGGCCATTTTTCAAACGGTCTCAGAATTCGACGAAACTAGTTTTGTTAGGGCCGTATCGTCAATATGAAGCTAGAAAATATTTTTGTGGAATTTTTCGAGTTAGTATGTGACCCCAGTAAATTGAAATGTACATTTAAAATTCAATATAAGGATTTAAATGTTAATTTGAACGAAAACTGATCGAAACAGTCCAGTTGGCTTACCAGACCTATCCCATTGTGTTCAGAATGGGGGTATTTAGCTGGGGACGACAGTCGTTAGGTTCTGATTGGAGTTAGCATGAACAAACAAAGGATTTTCAAATTAAAAGAACTTTAAATATATAAAAAAAATATATAAGTCAACCCTTGTTTACTTTAAACCCCCCCCCCCGGTCGTTTTCTTTTTCCCCAAAATCAAAGCAGGAAATCGCGCTGGAGCCCTACATCGATGGCGACGAAGGCCATCGCCTGTTGCTCCACCTCCTCCATCCCAACGCCGCCATCGTCAGACCCCATCCCACCGCCGCCTGCTTGCTTCGCTTCCCCCCTACCTCGTCGTTCTCTCTCCCTCTCACGCAGTCGCCTCCATCGAAGGCTGACGCTCGCCTGTACCCTGGCCGCCACCCCTGGCGCCGCGGCCTTCCCACCACCACCCCTCTGACCAACTGCGACCCCTCCTCTCGATCCTCTCTCTCCTTCATTTCTCCGATCCTCTAAACCCCTAAAAGGGCGAAGCCCTAGCCGCCTGTGGCCTCACCTCGACAGTTACGCCACCTCCTCTTCCTCGCAGTCTGAAAGCGAACGTCGCCCCCCTCTCTCGATCGAAAATGGTGAGCTTCTCCTTTCTTATTTCATTTTAAATTCAGTTTTTAATGTAAATGCATGATTTAAATTCAGTTTTTAGTTTATATATATAATTAGCATTGTAAAAATCTGATTTTTACATATGCAGAGGATTAAAAACATGATTTTGATATGTGTAGAGGATTAAAAACATGATCTTGTATATGTAGGAAAGGAAAAGATTTGATTTTTATATATTGAATAGCGAAGTAAAAATTCGATTTTTATATATTGAATAGCGAAGTAAAAATTCGATTTTTATATATTGAATAGCGAAGTAAAAATTCGATTTTTATATATTGAATAGCGAAGTAAAAATTCGATTTTTATATATTGAATAGCGAAGTAAAAATTCGATTTTTATATGAATAGCAAAGTAAAAATTCGATTTTTATATATGTAGTGAATACGGGCGACGAAATTGACAAGAGGCGGACACGGCAAAATTTTCTACATTTGAAGAATCGAGGCGTTGGATTAGCAATTCTGTGAGAATTTCTCACTTTTTAATTTTATTTCTAGTTGAAATATATACTAGGATGCAGACGGTGTTTAGTAGCACCCGACACCCGTCGTCCACAGACCATGGACGGCTTGTATGCTTGTTTGTATGATTTTGATGTGTAGTTGATTATGTGATGTGATGTGAAAAAAAATAAAATATTTATATAGTTAAAAATATTTTATAGTTAAAAATAGAATTTTTAACGCGTATATGAAAGGAAATAAAAATAAACAAATCGGACGATTTGTTTATATACACACATTTGACTGATATTGATTGGGACGATAAATTTTACACATCGCCCAACTGCACAAATAAAATCTGTGTTTGATTGTTTGAAACCCCACACGGGTATTGGGATGATATTTGACGTACACTAATCCCGATTGTTTAGTTGTATGTCGATCGATTGATTGACAGACTGTTATGAGCGTTAAATATTTATATTCGATGCTTATACAGTGTAGAATGCACTTTGGATGATGGTTGATTTTTCATCGTTGTTATTGTATATATGTGTTGTAGAAAATCCATATAATTAACATTATATGGTAATTGATTGGGCTTCATTCAATATTTGAAATAGAAATATTTGAATAGAAATATTTGAATAGAAATATTTGAATAGAAATACTTGAAAAAGAGACATTTGAAAATAGAAATATATGAAGCCGTATTGATTAGATTGACGCCATTTTGACTTGAACGATATTTATATCGATTTTATTCATTTTATATTGAATATCGATTTTATTCATTTTATAATGAATATCGAAAGTGATTCCAAAATCTAATATTTTGAAAAGAATTGAAATTCAAACGAATTCGAATTGAATTTAATAGAAAACGAATTCGAATTGAATTTAATAGAAAACGAATTCGAATTGAAATTAATAGAAAACGAATTCGAATTGAATTTAATAGAAAACGAATTCGAATTGAATTTAATAGAAAACGAATTCGATTTGAAATTAATAGAAAACGAATTCGAATTGAATTGAATAGAAAACGAATTCGAATTGAATAGAAAACGAATTCGAATTGAATTTAAGAGAAAACGAATTCGAATTGAATTTAATAGAAAACGAATTCGAATTGAATTGAATAGAAAACGAATTCGAATTGAATTGAATAGAAAACGAATTCGAATTGAATTGAATTGAAAACGAATTTGAATTGAATTGAAAACGAATCTGAATTGAATTGAATTCAATTGAAAACGAATTGAAAATCGATTTGAATTGAAATCAAATAGAAGTGAATGTAAAAAGAATTTATAAGGGAAAATTCAATTTTGATTTGAATTTGAAATAAAGGTTGAAATTGTTTTTGAAACAAATTTGAAATGATTTATAAAATTCGTTTTAAAAAGGAAATCGACGAAATATATATAATATATATATTATATATATAATGGCCTGAATAGAACGCGCCGCGCCGCGGCAGTTCGTGAATTTCGACCATTGACTTCGAACGGACATTGCGGGAGATCCGACCATCGGATCCTCCTAAAACCGGAACCGTTGGGTTCATATCGAAAAGAGCTTTCTAACGAATATTAGAAATTTGAAATCTAACGGTTGGATTTGGAATTATGTCCAAATAAAATTTGGAAAAGGTCGTTGTAAGTGCAGTTCGATGGCTGTTGATGGAAATCGACTGTACGGGCCTTGATAAAATTATTAAAAATAGTAATAATTGGTGTAAAATCATAAGAAATGATTTGGGAAAAATTGGGATGAAAAACTCCATATTTGAAAGGATAAAAATAGTTTTTTATCGAAATGAACTAGTTTTGAACTAGAATAATAATTTATTTATTTTTAAAATAAATAAAGTTGATTTGAAATGGTTTTGAAAATAACCAGGATTTCCAATATATAGATTGGAAATGGATTTGAATCGAAATTGTCTTCGGAATATTTTGATGTGGGGTTTTGTGATTATACAGGTATTGTTATGGGAAATTTGAAAGATATATTTATATCGTTATTTCCAATACGATATTTGTTGGTCGTAGAATTTGATATTGAATATAAGCCGATATATTTTTTATTCAGAGCCTTGTATTTAATATCAAATGGGATTTTGGGTTTGTCGTGAATGGCGTCTTCATTAACGCTGTTCTTAAACCCAATTGAGGAAAAGATTAAATCTTTTTATTTAGATTTAATGTAGTGTACCAATTAAATAATATTTAATTGGAATTGAATTGATATTGATTTTTGGGTTTATCGTGAACAGTGTTTTAAATAACACTTGTTCTTTAACCCGATAATTAATAGAATGTGATTTTGGGTTGTCGTGAACGGTATCTTCAATAATGCTGTTCTTAGACCCAAAGGAGTTAAGAAAATCAGAAACTAACTGGAGATTAGTTAAGTTGAATGGTTTCTGGGGTATTGATCTGATGTTGGTTTCGGCCTTCGGGGTTAATACTTAGGGAATTGCTCACTTGCTAATTTATGGTTAGGGTCTGATTGAAATGTAATGTGATTTTGGGTTTATAGTGAACCGTGTTTTAAATGACACTGATTCTTTAACCCAGTTAAAGATTAAAACTAAGTGGAGTTTTAATGAATCTTTAATTAGATTGAAAAGATCGAGAATGGAGTATCACCAGTTTTGCTCCAAAGCGATAGTTAAATCTTTAATTAGATTTGAACGTGAAATGGTAATTAATTTTACCGATAACACTGTGGTGTTAGATGTGGAGTATTACCAGTTTCGCTTCATGGGATGAATAGGTTGGGATTGGGAAATAAAATAAATAATTACTTCGGTGTGGTTCGCTAATCTCGACTAGTTTAGAAAACCATAATTTGGTTTGAAATGACATCCAAAGGAAGATTAAAGGATAAATTTTAAAGAATTTATCTTGGATAAAATTAATGGGAACCTTTCCCTAAGAACGTGAAATTTAGAAACTAACTGTAGGTTAGCTAAGAAGGATGGTTTCCTAGGTATTGATCTGATGTTGGTTTCAGCCTTCGGGGTTAATATTTGGGGAATTGTTCTCTTGCTAATTTACGGTTAGTGACTGCTGAATTGGAATGAGGCGTATGTTGTGTTTGTGTAACAATTGTTTATAATATACGCGGGTTGTTCGGAAAGGCCGGGTTTATACCCATTCTGAATAACCGATTCGACGAAAAGTCGAAGATGATGACGGTGGTCGAAGACCGAAAGTCTTCACATCGTTTGGGTGATTACTGATGATCTTGATTGGGCTGTACACCCAAGATGAGGGAATCAGTTGGTGGTCGTCCAGACGTACTTGGAGATCGACGGATATGCAAGGAAAGTGCCTCCGGTTTCGTTCAGACCTAGTACGGATTTGTAAATGGATGGTGTGTCTGACATTGTATTCCTTTATATTGTATTCGTTGATCTCTGCTAAATATATATCTGTTTGGCGGCGGAGAATTTATTCTCTTGCTTAACGCCCTTCTCTGAGACATACGAGCTCAGAGGTTATATATTGGCAGAAATCAGTGGTACGATATGGATTGATAGTGTGGCATGCTGAGATGCAGTGATCCAGACTTTTGTTGAAAAGCAAAGTTTGGTGGATGATGATCAAAGCGCAGCTTTAATATAGCATGGTTTTGTGTATAGCGTTGATTCGCGAGCCTCACACCTCGGTATGGTGGTAAACTGATGGTTTGATCAATATGCTTTTTAGTGGATGGGCACCTTAGTGGTGTCGTGGATTCGGTCGACCGAGATGAGCTTAGTGCTCAGGGATATATAGAGTAAGCGGTGTTTTCTCTCGCTGGGACGTAAGCCGCGGTGATACTCTGGTCCCAAAAGTGCGGATGTGCAGACGGTGTTTTCTCTTATTGGGACGTAAGCCGTGGGGAATTGCATTACGCGATCGATCTTTCGAATCAGGAGCCACCATGATGGAAATCCAATTTCCAATACATGTATTCCGGTTTTATTTATAGAGCCTAGTATGGCGACATAGTGGGATGGGGCGCTTATGCCGTCTATGATTGATACTTATGATTTGAAGATATTTTATACAATATGCACTTATAATAGTATCAAATGATTTGTTTTAAACGTATCAAGCATTCTTGGCTATTATAAGGTAAAAACCCTATCCTCCGGCTTGCGTTGCATTGTGTGATGGGACCTGGGTCTTATAATAGCTTCATTTTTCTCTATTTAGCATTGCGCTGTTGTTTTATGCACTGGTATTCTTGGGAGGAAACCCGTTCCGTGTTATACGGCGTGGTCCCTTGATTTACCCAACTTTAAAATAAAGATTTACATCTGTTTTAGTTCTCACACCAGTCCCATGACTGACCTGGAGTTTATTGTTTTAACCTAAACTCTGGGTGCCCCTATTTTCGACACGGGCAGCTAGTAGTTTTGGTTTTGCAGATTTATATTCACAGGATCCTGGTTTGCAGCTGGAGTGATATCCGGAAAGCTTTGTATCCGTATATCTCTTCTAGTTATGTATTGTATTATTTTCCGCTGCGATGTATTTAAATGTAATTTAAATCTCTGATAATTTCTGTGTAATATTTATTCATACTCTGTATATTCTTGTATTCTGGTGCATTGTTGTAATATACAATGAAATGTTCTCCCGTCTGCGTTCTTTTGTGGCTTGTTCTCGAACTATCCGCGCTTTCCTCATCGGGGAAGTTACGGGTTTTCAAAACTCAGCTGTATTATTGTAACCCGGTATGTAAGAGAACGTTTGGCTACTTAGGATTCCCACTAAATACTCGGCAACTGAGACCAATTCCTTAGTGAGTTTTGGAAGAATATCTAAAAACTTGTAGGAACCAAGGTTGAATCTAGGTACAACTTATCACCAGCAATCAGATAGAGTGGGGCCAATGAGGCGTTAAAGGATTTACTTTGGAAGTATATTTTGGGTTTTGAAGAGACATAGGGGACACTTACCACTAGTAGAGTTCGAGGTTGACAGTTTAGTTTTCATCAAGGTTTCATCATTTGGGCATGGGATGAGGTTAGTAGATCCTAAAAATAGCATTTATAGAGTAATAACATATGCATGGTCTTTGGAGATGAATTCGTACATAGTTATGTAATACCCTCATAAAATAAACCTAAAATAGACATAGGGTAACTTAATTTAAAATAAATTATAATAATATTCCATAATAAATTAACGAGCAGAAAATGAAATTTCGAATAATTGGGAACTGGACCACAAAAGTATTGTAGTTGCATTCATGGCGAGATTCTGATCCGTTTTCTTATTTTATTTACTTAAAATGGAGTCTGTATTCAAAAGATATTGATAAAACAAGTTGTACGTAATTGTTAACACATAGGGTTTGGATATCAAATAAATATACAAATCTGGAATATATTAAATGTGGATTAGCATGAAAAGAATATTCCATGTGAGTTTGAATTTGTCTATATATATGCATATAAAAGGGGACAAGAATAACCAACATAAGGAAGGTAATCAATGCTATTAAAGAATAATTAATAAATTAGGCAAACGACCACGAGAAAAGGTCTCTTGGGCAATTTCGACCCTAAGAGTTCGACCACTAGGGGTCGACACCATGTCGACGCCCTCCTATCATAGCGGTCGACTGCTTTGGGTACAAAATTATGATGATCGCCCATAACTCCTGCACCTAACAAAGGAAATAATGCGCTGAAAGACGTGCCAAGCAGATGTGGACGATCATCAGTGTAGGATAACATAAGCGGAATATATCGTATAACTCACAGCGCAAGGATAAAATATAATAGAACATATATAACAGGCAATAATAGCGAAGCGGGATTGAGTAGAATCTTAAACTTTTCCATATCACCATGAAAATATCCATTCAATCTTGGATTACACTAAAAAGTCTATACAATGAGCCTCACTACAAGCACATAGTGAATACATCAAACAATGAAAGACAACAAATAATAGATAGTAGAAAATAATACGCCAGCCTCCTGCTCATCATCGCTAAGCACCATCGTCCTCATCAAGATCTATCACCTGTCACCTGTTACGTAGTCTGCCCATCCACAACCGGATGAACAACCCAAGGTAATAAGAGAGAGACATAAAACCTTGAGTCAAACAACAGTCTTAGTGAGCGATAAAACAGCTACCTAACATCATCAATAAAGTATATGAGAATAGGCAGATTAATCAACTAATCAACCAATACCAATAGAGAAAAACTCACAACCGTCTTCCCACCTCCGACAGTGATAGCCTTTACAAACACCCAAGTATAAATAACAAAACATTCATGGCACCTAGTTATCAAGCATAAACCATTCTACTCGATATCGACATCTCCCAAGCACAGGCTCCGAAGGCCTAAACCAACATTAGACAAGCACCCAAGCGATATCTCCATCGATGTCGAATAGTCTACACAAGATGATACATGCAAAACAATCATCATCATGACTCTGGCTACCACCGCCAATCCTGGTTTGAAACCATCATTAATCGTATGACTGGCTCAATACCTTGTCGTCCGTCAAGGGCTAATGGTAAACCCCGATTCTAGCAAAACTCCGTATGCCATACGACGAGACGTATCTAGGCCCGTCGAGCTGCCCAGGGTACTCGACCAACCACTTCTCCCATTATACCCCTGCTTTGAGTACGCCAAAACCTACAACAATGATAATTCCTCGGCCTTCGGTATTTATAGCCATCCAACCTGATGACTGTTCATGACCTCAAGCCACTTCTCGGGCAACCATTATCCACGAACTTACCCCCTTGAGTCGTCTTCACATTCGTTGCATTTCGACGATCAACGAACACATCACAACACTTATACATTCCTGTTTGAATATAACTCGAAGCCACAACCGTCACTGAACCAAAATAACAACATCTTAGTTTTATTTTGATTCACTAACCACGTCTCGGGTCGCACCTCAAAACTGATGACCCGACTTCTGCCACATCATCAATGACCTAACATGTCCGAACGACCCAAATCCTCTAAACTTGAATGACCTAACGATGCACGGCCCAACCCAGATCTTCGAACGACCCAGCTCCTTCAATGCTTTGATCCAACTATCTCGACCTACCTGACTTTGAGCGACCCAACCAAGGACAACCCGACCTAGCAACCGACCTGATTCATTTCGTACTCTCCAAGCCATGACCCATGAAAAAGGACACGACCTTGCTTCGGACGACCTAGGATCCAACGGCCTAAAGCCTTCGACCCATCTATTTCTTGAGCCACGCGACCTGAGCTCGTGCCATGTCATCAATGACCCGGTAAAAACGACCCGACTTCAGATTTGACTAAATCATCACCAAACGACAACGTCGATGCAAATAACTCATCCAAATCATCCAATTCAGTCATCAACACTTTATGAAATCATCAACAACACTTAAACGACAATTATTCATCATAAAACCATATGAAACTCACCAAATCATGATAAATTAATGAATAAACAAGGTAATGGATCTAAACTTGCATAAACATATGAATTAACATAAGAATTACCTGTTTAAATTGCTCAACTAAATCCTATGGTGATTCAAATGAAAATATATTTACCATGATGTAGATCTTGGTGAAAACAACTTAAAATGACGAAAATAAGGTCAAACAACCCATATACTTGATCGAATCCGTGTGAGAGATGCTTATCACTCACCAATTCTTCGAATTAACTTGAAATCACTAAATTCTCAATTTGAACAACGAAGAATATTATTCAAACCTCCCAATTTGATGCAATCTCTCTTTACTTGATGTAGATCTAGCTTTGCTTGATGTAGATCTTCAATCTTCTTTCTTAATTCTAGATTTTAATGGTGGAAAGGTGTATTTGATTGAGCAAGGAGGATCATAAGCTCAACCAAATGAGAGAATGAACAAAAGTAACCCTCTCTCCATGCCTCTAACCCCCTATTTATAGCCTAAAACCAGCCCACTAATGGGCTACTCCAAACTCGCCCACTAATGACTAGCTAAACCTAAACAGAAATTGTGCAGCACTAAAACAACAATTTCTCCCAAACCGCTGAACCAAATCTTCAATGTGACCACTCCACGAAATTGGAAACATCATTTTCTTTCCAATGAAATCAATCTCAGCACTTGATTCGATCCCAGTCTAAAGTTATTCCCTATAAAAACTGATAAGGGAAAAATAGTCACAAATAAAACTGGTAAAAATTATGGACATGTCTCGCATCTCCATAAAAAACATATCAAAATATGAGAATGATCCAACCTTAGGGAATAAAATAAAAATATTTTACGATTCTCCAATACGTAAAATGCGGGTTGTTACAAGAATGGCCAACAAGGCTTGTTTTATGAGGGTATTTATATAAATTGCATACATGGACTGCTTGGATTTAATATATTAGATCCTACGGTCTTTATTAACACTTACAACTAAAGTATCACCCTCCTAGCCTCTCCCAAACTCTATTCTTCATTTCATTCTTGCTCCTCCACTTTGTTTCTCCATCTCTTAGTTCTAGACCTCGTGTTAGGTTCTTCTTCTAAATAAAATATTTCTAGATCTAAACTTCTATCTCCCTAGATTTAAATTCTTATGTGTAAAGTTTGGAATTATACATATATATATATATATATGTATGTATGTATGTATGTATGCGCGCACACACACGCACACGAGATTCTAAACCTTGATTCTCTTATATATATTTTAGGAGAAGTTGTAGTTCTTTTCATTGAAGGCTGATCATCCTAATTCTTGAGATATTCTGTAGAAGTTTTCCACTATTCTCTTTTATATATCTATGTGTGTGGAAATGACACGAGTTTGCTAGTTTCTCTATTTTGTAGTGTGAATTTGGATCTATATGCCCAAGGTAATTAGGATCTAAACCAAAATATAATATTAAACATCCTCCAAATTTCCTATATTTTAATTGTTATGTAGATGGTAAATCTATTTTTGTATGAAGGTTTTGACTACTGAGATAATAAAAGAAAGGCATTTTGGTGTTTTATAATTCTCTATTTTAGTTAGATTTTTTCATTGCAAGTTCATATATATACATGTGTAGTTTTGTTACAAAAGGTTAAGACTTTGAGTATTGTAAATTGAATAGGTTTAAACAACTATTTTAAGTAAATCGTTTGAACGTATTATTCACAAGTTACTAAAGTATTAAGGTTTTGTATACAAAATTAACATAAAAGGTAAACCATTGCCAAAATGAAAATTATATATATATATATATATATATATATATATTGATAATATGTCACTTTGTTTATCTTTT
Organism: Allium sativum; assembly: GCA_030737875.1. Lineage (NCBI taxonomy): Eukaryota > Viridiplantae > Streptophyta > Magnoliopsida > Asparagales > Amaryllidaceae > Allium > Allium sativum. The sequence continues at coordinate 595,987,036 of CM060918.1, forward strand.
ATTATTGATATAATCAAATCAAACCTGGGTTACAAGTTTTGTGTTGATATTGTTATTTTCCCATTTTAATTGTTATATATTAATATGCATGTTTATGCCATGTTTGAGTGGAATTGGGGAAATGAACTTGTACACCATTAATTTGTTAGGGATTGACATTTCAACAAATTAGGATGTTCCTTTACACACGCCTAATTCACGCTCTATTTGTTTTTATATATTTATAGTGTAATTAATGTAATATAAACACGTATTAAATACGTACTTAATGCACTAAATTAGGAAATAGCATTTAAATGTCCTCATAGGAATTTGTATGTATATGTGTGATTTAATGGCTTCAATTAGAATTAATGACACAAAGACATGAAGTTAACCATTACTTGTAGTAGAAGTCTGCCCGGAACCGATGACATATCCATCTACAAGTAAGTCTGTGATAACCCTATAAACTACACACATATTAATCATGATAGTTAAGGTGTCGAAACACCTTAAAGATGATTGTGTGTTGATGTTTGAGTGTGCATGTGTGCACTGTGTATACTCTTATAACTATGTAACACCTTGGAAATAAAATATTTGCAAATCGTGGGTGATCAAGGAACACCAATACTGGTTTTAATAAGCAAGCAGTTGTGTTAGATATAGTGCAAGAATTAAGGAGACACTAATATATGTATGAATGCAAGGAAGAGATAAAGTGATTTCATGCATTTGTACTTATAAATAAATTAAGTAAAGAAGAACAATATGTACACAACAAGATTCAAATGGAAGGAGGAGGCTGCATGTTGTGTGTACATATTAAACTGAAACTTTAATATGAAATAAGGAGCAATGCCAAATGTGTGACAAAGGGTGAAAAAGGAAAGATCAGAGCAAACTTTCCAGGATATTATTAACCACCTTAGCTTTATGAAATTTCTTTCTTTGCAAAATTAGGAAAGACTGGGTGTCATCTTATCATTTTTAAGAATAAAAATCATTTAGGGTAATGTAGAGATTGTATAGTCCCTAAAACCTAGCCTGAAATTGAATATATTGATAGTAGCTGGGCATGGACAGGTGAATATATTTTCTCTAAAAAATAAGTAGTGAAAAGATAAGAAGTCGCAGCCATTATGGAAGTTCGAGCCGAATGGAAAATCTGATTTAAGAAGCTTTGGTGCTAAAAGCTGAAGAAATATAGGTCACCATTTCTACTTAATGTACGACAATAATTCCTATTGAGGGCAGCCTAATATCTTAAAGAATTATATGCAAGTTTACGTAATATTGGCTATGATGAATGCTATAAATTTTGAACGATTTCAGCCAGTTTTGACTAAGATTATTGCACGGTACTAATTTTATTATTGTTGATATTTATGCATGGGAATACCTCTTTGGATCTTTTCATTAATAATCCCTGCTAACCCTAAATAATTAGTTTAAGCAAGTGATATAGAGCCAACTTTTGGATGTATGGTCCAGAGCCAACTTCTTTGTACCTATGCTACTAAAACATGGTCCGAGATATGAGAATGTAGGGCTGTATGGCTACGCAATTAAATCCCTGCTAAATCCCCGAAAAATCTCCGCTTTAGCCTGTAGCGCCCTTCAACCACTGCTATATTTCAATTTAGCACTGATGAACAATTGATCTGCTTCTAACCCCGTTATTTCCCGTTACATCCGCTAAATCAAGATTTTTTAGCATTTTCTTTTGCAATATTAATGTACAAGGATTGATTTTACTAGTACTCTTTTAAAAATATATTAATAAAGTTAGTGTAAAAATCTAATTTTAAGGCATTAGTGTCCAATATATTGTAGATTTCTACTATAATCATCAAATCTAGTGTGCGTAACCATGATATTCCTTGACTTCATTTTATAAGATTAATTAATGTAAGTTTCTTTTATACATATAATGTGAGAATGATAATTAATCAATTATATATATTTGGTTTCACATCTAATGAAACATTTTCCACATCATTTATATCCCCACTATTTCCCCGCTACACTTTTTTGTACCTCCACATCGCTAAGTGCTTTAACTGCCAAACTGCAAGGTAGGAGACCTCACTTATGTCATATTTTCGAATAAAATAGGGAATACAGGTGCAATTAAACTTTCATGTGCTGAGCTCCTGATTTTCTCATAATTTCCTTATAAATGTTGCATGCTGTGATTTAGTTGGATTTGTAAAACAAAGAAAGTTCAACTAAAGCATTGATAATAGGGAAGGGGCCTTTAGGGTGTGCCTTAAGATAAAATACTCATGTCCATATTTTAATAGCAAAGAAAATTATTAAAAAGTCAGTATATGTGAATAAAATGTTTTATAATGTTGCTGAATATTATATATGTATATTAAGTATTGACTGTTATATTTGCTATGAATGAATATTATGTGTTGGCTGCTATGTATAAGATGAAGGAATGCTTATGTTTGATTGGTTGTCTTGTTATATTGATGAAGTGAGATAAATACTCAGAGGTAGTATGATATAAACAAGGAAAAGAAACAAGTAAAAATCTTGCAAGTGATAAAATGGCTTAGGTCTAATATTCAACCTTGATTAGCTTGGCATGACACATAATGCAAGCTTGTACATGGCCTGCTCAGGTTAGGGACGCCAATGTGCTTAGAGTAAAATGTGATGGCTCACAAAATGTGCACCATTGAATTCAAGGGATTATCTAGGCCTTGATGAGTTTGAAATTGATATATGTGTATGTATGTATACAAAATGATACTTCTATAATGTTAACATTTCATACAAAATGATAATTCTATAAATGTTAATGATAATTCTATAATGTTAACATTTCATACAAAATGATAATTCGATAATGTTAACATTTCATACAAAATGATAACTCTATAATTTTAACATTTCATACAAAATTATAATTCTATAAATGTTAACATTTCATACAAAATGATAATTCTATAATGTTGACATTTCATACAAAATGATAATTCTACAATGTTAACATTTCAAACAAAATGATAATTCTATAAATGTTAACATTTCATACAAAATGATAATTCTATAATGTTAACATTGAATACCAAATGATAATTCTATAATGTTAACATTTCATACAAAATGATAATTCTATAAATGTTAACATTCCATACAAAATGATAATTCTATAATGTTAGCATTTCATACAAAATGATAATTCTATAAATGTTAGCATTTCATACAAAAGGATAATTCTATAAATGTTAACATTTCATACAAAATGATAATTCCATAAATGTTAATATTTCATACAAAATGATAATTCTATAATGTTAACATTTCATACAAAATGATAATTCTATAAATGTTAACATTTCATACAAAATGATAATTCTATAACGTAAACATTTCATACAAAATGATAATTCTATAACGTTAACGTTTCATACAAAATGATAATTCTATAACTGTTAAAATTTCATACAAAATGATAATTCTATAATGTTAACATTTCATACAAAATTACAATTCTATAAATTTTAACATTTCATAGAAAATGCTAATTCTATAATGTTAACATTTCATATAAAATGATAATCCTATAATGTTAACATTTCATTCAAAATGATAATTCTATAATGTTAACATTTCATACAAAATGATAATTCTATAAATGTTAACATTTCATACAAAATGAAAATTCTATAATGCTAACTTTTCATAAAGATGATATTTCTATTATGTTAACATTTTATACAATAAAAATGGTATTTTTATATTGCTAACATTTAAAACAATAAAAATGAAGTTTTTATTATGTTAACGTCTCAAACAATAATAATGAAGTTTTTATAATGTTAACCTTTCAAATAATAAAAATGAAGTTTTTATAATGTTAACATTTCAACAATAAAAATGAAGTTTTTATAATATTAACCTTTCAAACAATAAAAATGAAGTTTTTATAATGTTAACATTTCAACAATAAAAATGGAGTTTTTATAATGTTAACATTTTAAACAATAAAATGATGAATTTATTATAGTGTAAATATTTTATACAATAAAAGTGAGGTTTTTATAATGCTAACATTATATACAACACATACAATCAACAAACACAATACAGTCCATTCAATGAAAACAAACAATCATGGTTTGTACAATAAATGGTGTCGGGTGCTGCTAAGCACCATTTGAATCCTAGTATATATTTTATTGTAAAGTAAATTGAGTGGAAAGGAGTTCTCACCTTGGTTCTCCACTCCGTCAGTTTTATTTCTGAACGGCTTGAATTTGAATTTGCCAAAATTTTGTAACTAGCTCCAAATTGGGCCCAAATAATCTTGTTGTAAAGCTCTCGTCCCCACGATCGCAATGGATCCAGTTTCACGCGTTTTGGACCTCGTATGGACAAGATATTAATGTTTAAACATTGATTATATAATTAAATATTTATTAAATTAGTTAAAATACTAATTAATTTCCTCACAAGCCATTCACATGTGCTGCTTCCTCACTTCTTCTTCTCCAACTCGCGTATCACATATCCGAACCCATACCCGTGTGCACCTCCTCTTAGTGACACGACCTCTCGCTTCACGGTTCCTGAATCCGTCAACACCATCGCGAAGCTCTTCACGGGCCGGACCTGCTGATCATCTCAACCCCAACTCCGACGTGCCCTATAAAAATCCGATGTCCCCCCAACCCACGCCTCATGCTACAGGTTCGAGACATTTTGTTGTCGATTTCTACCAAAATTTTCCAATCCCCTTCTCTTCGAGCCACGATCTCCAATATTATCTCTGTTTTCCCCCTCGCCTGCTATATGGCTCATGAACCAGAACCCTACTCTTCGCTGCCAAGAACGAAACTTTAGAGAATGATGTCGCCCTTCTCATTTCGTAGATCAATTTGAAGAAAAATCTCTCAGTATTCCAAATACTCTTGTTTGATGCTTTATAGCTTTTTATTTTAATTGTTTGGATTTTCCCAAGGTTTATCCCTCATGATTTAAATTTTACTGAAGGCGGCGACTTTTCTGCTTTGGGTTTTCTAAAATCCTATTGGCCTAGGGGTTTTATAGTGAATTTATTTTATATTTTATTTTTATTTTTTTAATTCTTTTAAATTCGAAAATTAGGGTTTTTTCAATCCGTCTCCAAATCAAACCCAATGACTGTCGCCCCCAGCTAAATACCCCCATTTGGGACACAATGAGATATGTTTCGTAAGCCAATTCAATTGTTACAATCAGTTTTCCATAAAATTAAAAAATAAATTAATATATATTGAATTTATACGCACATTCTAATTTACTGGGGCCACATACTGACTCTAAAAATTATATCTAGCTTTGTTTTGACGATATAGTCCTAACAAAATTAATTTCAACGAATTTGGAGATCGTTTGAAAAATGGTCATTTTCTGGTCGATCCAAATTGGCTGAAATTGACAAAACATGTTTTCTTTTGCCACACTCCCATATTAATTCCAAAAATTATGAAAATTGGAATCTTGCAATAATTTGACATTCCGGATTCAACCAAAGTGGTTTCGTCGAAAACGGAGGTCATTTGTAAAATGGCTATATATTATATTAAAAAATATATATATATATATTCCATAGCGACTATTCTAAATTTTAAACTGACCATAACATTCCTGCTATGAAATTTCGACTTTTTGGACTCGTTGGAAAGATATTTTTAAACAGATTCAAATATTTCTTGTTTCGCTGAAATCAAATTTATTTTGAATCGTGTACATTCATTTGAAATCAAATTTTCAAATTGTCGTGCCATTTCAGGCTCGTTATATAATTAAAATAAAATTATTCATTCTAACTTCGATTAAAATAAATTTTCCATCGTTATTATTTAAAATAAGCAATTTTAAATATTTTAAATATATTAAAATTGCTAAAATAAAAAAATTAAATTGGTTCCGATTTTCTGGGTTGTTACAATCTCCCCCACTTAAAATCTTTTCGTCCTCGAAAAGAAACGGAGCTCAAAGTTGTTTTACTAATCAACTCAACTTTCAATTCCATTCAATTTTCAATTCAATTCAATATTAAATTCGATTTAGTTAAATTTATCATTCTCTCTCATGTTGGATAAATTAATCATCATTCCGATTTTAATTAGTTAAACTAATTATCAACCAGCAATCAATTAGGTGATTAACTTTTTAAATATATATAACTTTTATATATAGTCAAAAATCATATTTTTAGTGCAAATCACAGCAATAAACCCTATCTAGTTTTGGTTCACACACTAGTCAATTGGAAATATATAGCTATCCCACTTTCGAAACTCGAACATAATTGCTGATGATGACGCGTCAATCATCAGAATTATCCCCGGGCGACTGGAGTGTGATTCTATATCTATCCAGTATATTTGAGATTTCGAATACACGCTAGCTAGGCGTATATGCAAAATCTTCATATACTCGATTGTCCAAAACGATTCAAAATATAATATTCAAATACGAATAATAAGGTTTAATTTTTTCAAAACAAAATTTGTTTTCATTTTTATTTTAAAAATAATACTCTTTGGACTCATCCTAGGATACTACTGATCCCATCTCTAACGAGTCATTCTTATTGGATATTACTAATCCAATCTCTGATGGATTATTTTGTTTATTTCTAACGTGCCTTGTTCTCGAGCTCTGCGAACCAAAGCTCTGATACCAAATGAAACGACCCAAACTTCCCCGTAAAGGAAGGTACGGATTGAATTGAGAACAAGGCAAATCAGAACACAAACAGAAGAAATTTTCATTGCTTATTACAACAATTACATCAGAGTAAAAGAATATTCCAGAGTATGAATAAATATTACACATTGGAAATACAATATTAGAGATATAAATTACATTTGAATAACAGTGGAAAAATAATACAAAACACAACTGGAAGGAATACACGGATACAGAGCTTTCCGAATATCGCTTCAGCTGTAAACCAGGATCATGTGAATGTGATATCTGCAGAACCAAAACTACTAGCTGCCCGTGTGGAAAATATGGGCACCCAGAGTTTAGGTTAAAACAATAAACTCCCGGTGTGAGAACTCAAAAACAGTTATTAACTTTATTTTAAAAGTTGGAAATCATGGGAACAAGCCATATAACCCGGAACTGGTTTACTTCACATGAATCTTAGTTTAAAATTAAACAACGCAATGTTTTTTAGAAAAATAAAGCTATTATAAGACTCAGGTCCCATCACACAATGCAATGCAAGCCGGAGGATATAGTTTTCCCTTATAATAGCCAAATATGCTTGATACGTATAAAACAAATTTATTTAGATATTACTATAAGTGCATAGTGTTAAAAACAATTTCGGATATAAATGTATCAATCATAGGAGGCATGGATACCATATATCATGTCGCCATACTAGTTCTACAATCAAAACCGCATGATGTCGTAATGGAAGTTGGATTTCCATCATGAACCAACGGAAGCTATAATCCTTACCGAATTCGAGACACTCTAGCCCGTGCCTCAGGACTCAGACTCAGGTGATCCCTAGGAAGTGCCAGGGCCGGTCATCCGTCGAAGATTAAATACACCATAAACTATATGTTAGCCTGCCTTATGGGGCATAAAATCTGGTCAGTAATGTCGACCATAACAATATCCGAGGCGCCTCTCTATCCATCAAGTAATAATAAGCAACATCCACATGAGTAAAATGCCAGGGCTTGTAAACGCTGACACCCCTCCGAGCTTGAAACTAACATATGTCCATTTCCCTGGGGTCCTTCTCCCGTTTCTAGTTCGTACCGGGGTGTGAGGCTCGCAAAGTAACGTTGTACACAAAGCTATGCCTAAAATGGGTTGTGCTTTGATCATCAACCACAAGGCTCTTCTTTTCAACAAAATCCTTAATGATTTGCATCTTAGCATGCCACATTGTCAGTCCATACCATACCATTGATTTCTGCCAATATATAACCACTAAGCTCGTACATATCAGAGAAGGGTGTTAAGCAAGAGAATAAATTCTCTACCACCAAACAGATATATATTTAGCAGAGATCAACGAATACAACATAAAGGAATACAACGTCAGGCATACCATCCATTTACAAGTCCGTTCTGGGTCTGAACGAAACCAGAGGCACCTTATTCCTCGTCTCATATGTCCAATACAGGAGAGAGGCACTCGCATATCCGTCGATCTCCAAGTATGCCTGGACGATCACCACTTATTACCTTGTCTTGGGTGTACGGCCTAATTAAGACATCAGTAATCATCCAAACGGTGTGAAGAACTCCGGTTTTTAACCATCGTCTTCGTCTTCGACTCTTAATCGTCGTAGTAATTATTCAGAATGGGTTAAACCCAGTCTTTCCGAATAATTCGTTTATTTTATAATCAAGTGCTTTAAAAACACATCATACGCCTCATTCTAATTAAGAATATTCATTTATTAAAATATTCACCTTTTTAGGGAAAGGTTTCCATTAATTTTATCAAAGAAAAATCTTTTAAACTTATCTCTTAATCTTCCTGAAATTAACAAGGTACATTAAAACACCAATTTGGTGTTAATCTCCCAAAATCGTTATTTAGTGATTATTCAAATTTAAGAAATTAATCTTATCTTTAACTGGGTTAAAGAACCGATGTCATTAAAAACACAGTTCATGACAAACCCAAAATCATCTTCCATTAAATATGGAATCTTCGCAGAAATCAGATCAATATATATAATCGATATAAATTTCTGTATCAGACAAATAATATAAATGGAATAATGACAAGGCCTTTTAAATTCCATATATAGTAACAGTCTTTATTCACAAAAGCTCATTTTGATTATTACCAAATCGAATTCCATTCAATTCCATTTTAACATGTTAAATTGGAAAACTTTACTTTCAAAATTTTCCATTTAAATCTAAATAAAGATTTATAAATTCAGAAATTATATTTTCATTGTTCATCAGTTTAAAGAACGAATGTCGTTAAAAACACAGTTCATAATAAACCAAATTCACATTTCATTTTATTCCAATTACAAAATATAATTGGAAAATCTAATAATCTTAATTAAAAGATTTATTCTTTTCTAAACTGGGTTTAAGAATAGTGTTATTAAAGATACTATTCACGAAAAACCCAAAATCCAATTTGACATTAAATATAAGGTTATGAATAGAAATTATATCGACGTATATTCAATATCAAATTCTGAAACCAACAAATATTGTATTGGGAATAACGATATATATATATATATCTTCCAAATTCCTCGCAATATTCGTTTAATAACGAAATCCAATATCGAAATATTCCGAAGGTAATTTCCATTCAAATCAATTCAAATAGATATAAATATATATTGGAAAATTTTGGTTATTTTAAAACCATTTTCAAATCCAATTTATTTATTTCTAAAAATAATTAAATTGTTATTCTAGTTAATAACTAGTTCATTAAACAACTCATTTCGATAAAAATATATTTTGTCTTTTAAAAATTGGAATTTTCATCCAGATTCGTTCTAAATCATTTATTACGATTTTACATAATTTTTCCATATTTTTAATAATTTTATTAAGGCCCATACAATCGGTTTCCAATAACGGCCACCGAATTGCACCATAGCGACCTTTTCCAAATTTGATTTGGACTAATTCCAAATCCAACTAATAGATTTAAAACTTCTTATATTCATTGGAAATCACTTTTCGATATGAACCCAACGCTTCAGGTTTTAGGAGAATTTGACGGTCGGATCTCCCGTTATGCCGTTTTGAAGTTAATGGTCGAAATTCGCGAACGGTCGCTGCGCGGCGCATTCTATTCAATCCATTTAAATATATAAAATATATATTATATATATATCGTCGATTTCCATTTAAATTGTATTTATAAAATATTTATAATTTCGTTTCAAAACGATTCCAACTTCATTTTCAATTTTTAAATAAAAATTGAATATTCTATATCTTTATCATATTAAAATTGTAATATTTTCGAAATATTGAAATTTGAAATCTCCTCTTTTCAATATTCATTTTTAATATGAATAAAATCGATCGATAAACCCATTTGGGTTAGAATGGTGTTTCTATACTTAACATGGCTTGATATTTTTATATTTTTGTGTCCATCTTAAGACGGACATCATAGTCATAATTTTATTCTTCACTGAATGTTATTTTAAAATATTCGTTATTTTAAAATATTCTTTATTTTAAAATAGTCTTTATATTAAAATGATCTTTTACATAAAAATGTTTCTTTCATATAGAAATTGATCCTTTTCATAAAGATGATTCTTTACATAAAAATGATTCTTTTATATAAAAAAGATTCTTTTATACAAAAATTGTAACGACCCACAATTTCGAACCATTCAAATCGACAATAAATCACTCATGTCAGATCTGAATCGCTCAAAATCATGAATTGTATTTTTTTTTTTTACTATTGAGGTAAATGCAAATCAGAACACAGAACCACATATATAGAAACAGAGTAACTTGCAGCGGAACAAAGTGGTACATAGGTTCATACGCGATACATAATACATATAAGTACATAATGAGTCATAAGCTTATACAAAATAGAGTACATATAGATAACTAGTAGTAACCTGGGTAACTTAGATAACTAGAAGCTGATAACTGCAGATGGTCCAAAAGATGCGAATCTCCCAAATGCGTCACGAACAACGGAGGTGCTCAAGCTGACCCAAGCATAAAGTCAAAGAAACAATACACTCGAGTCAGGACTAATATTCTCATATAAGTAAATTAGCATAAAAGACATGTTCACAGAAATGTACAGTAACTTAAAGGATGTCTGGGATTTCTATCCTCTAAGGATCCGTGAAACAAATACATATAATAGTACGCTATTATGATAATGTCTATCCAGTAAAGTACAAATAATGAAAATAGCGTAAGCGGGATTACCATATTACCCTTACGCCGTTTATAGGCATCACAATCTATACAGTACCGTAAACTCACCGTACTGGTGTTATCAGAGGGCACTCCATAGAAAGTAACACCAAAGAAAAATCGTATGGGGCTCGCTTAGGATAAAATGACAAGGCACTCGAGGCAATACCAGAGTAGGATTCTACCAATTGCACTCCCGGACCGGTGGTAACGCATAGCAGCCACTACCGCCCACCTCGGAACACATTCCCAAATCAAAAGGGGTACCCCAAATCATAACATAGTCATAGAAATGGTATCGAAGAAACGTGTCCGATCAAAGGTGCTACCTCAATTAGTCACGGTATAGCTCCTGTTTTAGTCATCTAATTATGACCCGAAGGTCAAGGCCATATCGTTATCGTTCACCATCTTCAAATCCAGAAATCGCCCCAAGTCGTCATGCTTCGTTCTGGACACGTCACCACGTATACAGTTGTTAAAGTGGTACCGGCACTGACAGAGAGTATGCCACTTACCGACTCCGGTCTCTTTAACAACCAACGCTTACGTTTTCACACCATGGCCATCAGTTTAAAAATCATATTCAAGTATCACCAATACTTTACTCAGGTATCTCCCAAAATCATTTACTCAAATCAATTTCCAATGGTTTGATTAAGATTTCAAAATCCATATTCACCACAATTCTATGTCAACCATTTGAAATCTTAAATTTGAACCTTCAAATTCACTAGACTGGATTGTACAAAGCTTTTGAAAAATAATAATGCTAATAATAATAAAGATATATATATATATATATATAAAAGGTTAAGTTGAAATAATAATAATAAATATATATTTAAATAATTAAGTTGAAATATATATATTAAGTGGGAAAAATGTATACATATATATATACGAAAACTATTATAATCAATATAGTTGAAGAAATCAAATTATTTATAAGGAAAGATTAACAAAAAAATCAAGTAAGGGGAAGATAGTCTTTATGAAATTATTGTTTTTATTAAATAATATTAGTCCAGTTCCAATCCCAGTCCATGGGCTGGCATTTAACATATCCTTGTATTGAAAATTTCAAAAATCCATTCACCAAACACCATAATATCTTAAAATAACTTTACTGGCCACGGTGTCCGTATATATATTTTCCTAACCTACGGTCAAGTGGCACGGATATTTTGTCATTTCAATCCGTTCTTACAAATATTCGAATCACGGGTGTATATCATTTCAACCCGTATCCCAAACCAATTCGAATATGCAGGGGTTCGGGTATTTATCATTTCAACCCGTTTTTTCTAAACTGGGTACTTGCATGGTGAGAATAATAACATAACATATCATACAACCATTCATAGTGTCATGTAAGAACGGTGCGCGTGTAGCATGTGCACAACAATGAACAAACAATCTAGAGCACCTTAACATTTGAATCAACATCTCAAATTTCTAATTCACTTAATAATAAATTAGTCATGCGTGAGAAAACTCACCTTACGTGGCAAATGCGAGAAAGTACGGCGAGCGACAAAGATGATACTAACGACGGTCAAAGAGACGTCAACAACCTAGAACAACGGTGTAAATTTTATATTTAGTAAACGGATATCTAACCCGACACAGTACTACGACTAAAGAACACACATGCGAACAACTACAACACCAGTGTAAGCTTGCCGGTCTGCATAGCGATATCTAGTATAAAATTTCCTAAGGCTCGACTATTATCACATTTTTATTCGCTAACCATTATATATATATGTATAAAAAAAAAAAAAAAATTCTTTTTTTTTATTGTCGCATGCAAAAAAAATCATTTCAAGTGAATGTGCCTAAACCCCAAACCAACATGCTACAAGCAATGGTTTACATAAATTTGTAACCATGTTTTGTCCCCATGCATGCTTTGCATGCTACATGCATTACTCACGTTTCTTCATATTGGTTTCAATTTTTTTTTTTTTTTTTTTTTTTTTTGAACTACTTGCGCATGCAAGTATTGGCAAAGTGCCAAAACGCATGCAAGCTTTTTTTTTTTTTCCCTAATCTATTTGCATGCAACAACATGCATCCCTTTCCTACTTTTTTTCTTTGGGACTTGCGCAAGCCTTCTACAGGCAAAAAGAAATGGATGCATGCGGTTCAATGCTTATTGACTTGCTTTGTCTGTGTTAGGCAAAAGTTTTTTTTTTTTTTTATATGTATGTGACTTGCGCATGCAAGTATTGCCAATTAAAGAGGCCAAACTCAACTAAGCTACTGTCATTTTTTTTTTCCTTTAAAGACAACCCATTTGGAATCTCTTGGAACCAACGCATGCATGTCTTTGCATGCATCCATTCACTTTTTTTTTTTTTTTTTTTTTTTTTATGATGTATCATGCGCAAGTCATTCTACATGCAAAATTGCCAAACCCAAAACTACACACATTTGTTTGTATGAAACATGTATGCAAGCCAACTAACTAAGATATTCGCACTATATATATATATTTTAAGTACAACTTGCGCATGCAAATATTGGCAAATTGAAGAGCCAACGCATGCAAATTTTGTTTGTGCACATTTTCCTTTTAAAACAAAGAATTTGGAACTAAAAGAGCCACGCATGCATGTCTTAGCATGCTGAGATGGTCTTTTTTTTTCTCTCTTTATTATGGCATGCAAAAGGATCTATTTACATATATATACTTAAGTATGTACATACTATTAGTAGAGACAAGGAACTCACAGCAAGAAGAAAATGGTGCAAAAACTCGCGGCAACTAAGCTCGAGATGTTGGACAAGTGCTGGACGGCGAACTGGTTAGGCGGCACAAACTCACGGCAATGAGGTAGCTTAAATGAAGTGCGGATTTCTCTTTTCTTATTTTATTTTTCTTCCTTTTGTTGGACACCGAGAGAATTCTTAAGAAGAGGGTGAAACGAAGAAGTGAGAAGTCTGTATAAAAAAAGAAAGAAATGCGGACTCTTTTGAAGGCAACGTGGAGGAACTTTGCAGAGGGGAAAGGGCACGTGTACCACCTTGGCTCAAATTTGCTAACAAGTGTCCACTTAGAGTATTTAAATTTTGTTTAACCCTTTTTAAATTTTATATGTTAATGCAGTTGAATTCAGTTTTAACGGTGAGTAACGCACATTTCATTATTTCCTTACGTTTGATTTTTTTTTTCTTTATTTAAATTTTCCCTTTTTTTTTTTTTTTTTAGAGATTTATACTTTTCTGCAAGGATACGAACGGTTAGCGCAACAACGTACATGGACGATATCTGATTAACGCGCGTTTCAGCTTTGCGTGTTGCCAACGAGCAACGATGAATCCTCAAACGCCAAAATTTTATAAAAATAATAATAATATATATATATTTTTTTTTTTTTAGAGATTTATTTTCATAGAAATATATAAAAATTTAAGGGTACCGACTGTCTATGCAACGAACGCACTAATGACGAACTCTGTTTAACGCGTGTTTTCCGCTATGTGCGCTATTGATAAGCAATACGGAATACTCAGACGCTAAAATTTCTGAAATTAAACAAAATAAAATTTTTTTTTCTCTTAAATTTCAAATTAATTCAAATTTTTATTCTTTAAATTTTGAGATCGTTACATCCTCCCCCACTTAAAATCTTTTCGTCCTCGAAAAGAACTAGGTGAATCATAAATATCAAAGACCGACATGGACAAGATGGATAGATGGATTCAATGAATAATACCTGGAATAAATAATTCCGGATTTGAAGAACGCACGCTCTCCTCCGTCTCCCAAGTACAGTCTCGATCATCGTCACTCCACTGCACTTTGACTAAATTCACCGATTTCTTTCGAAGCTGCTTCGTCCCTCTTTCGACTATACGAAGCGGTCTCCTCTCAACAGTCAAGTTAGGTTCGATATCCAAATTATCAAGTGCAGTCGGCTGAACATAAGAGGAAGAATCATGCAAAGATTTTCGTAGATGGGATATATGGAACACATTATGCACTCCTGCAAGCTTCTCAGGTAACTCAATGCGATAGGCCAATGAACCAATCTTCTCTAAAATACGGAACGGCCCAATGAATCTGGGAGCTAGTTTTCCTTTCCGTCCAAAACGAATGACATTCTTTAATGGTGAGATCTTCAGAAAGACTTGATCCCCAACCTCGAACTCCAACTTCTTTCTTCTTCTATCTGCGTACTTCTTCTGACGGTCTTGAGCAATTTTTATCTTATTTCTGATATTAGCAACTTTTTGCGTTGCTTCCATGATCATATCCGGTCCAAGAAGCAAACGATCTCCTTGTTCAATCCAACTAGCAGGCGATCTACACGGTTTTCCATATAAGGCCTCAAAGGGGGAACATTCAATGCTAGCCTGGTAGCTATTATTGTATGTGAATTCAATGAGATGAAGGTGATCTTCCCAAGATCCTCCATAGTCGAGAATACAAGCACGAAGGAGATCCTCCAATACTTGATTCAGTCTTTCTGTTTGACCATCTGTCTGTGGATGGTAGGCAGTACTAAGATTTAATCTAGTACCCAAAGCTTCCTGAAATGCGCTCCAAAACTTACTCGTGAGAACAGGATCTCGATCACAGACAATGCTAGATGGGACTCCATGTAATCTAACAATTTCTTTCATATACAATTCAGCTAGGCTTGCAGCGGTACGACTTGCTTTGACAGGCAGGAAATGTGCTGATTTGGTTAATCTGTCCACAATTACCCAAATACTTTCGTTTCCTTTTCTTGTCTTGGGGAGACCGTCAATAAAATCCATGGAAATCTGATCCCATTTCCAACTTGGGATCTCGAGAGGTTGTAATAATCCAGCAGCCTTTTGATGATCTGCTTTTATCTGCTGGCAGGTCATGCATCTATTAATGTGACGACAAACATCTCGCTTCATACCTCTCCACCAAAATATCCTTTTCATATCTTGGTACATCTTGTGTATTCCTGGGTGGATAGAGAGTTTGGATTGATGACATTCCCTTAATACTTCTTGCCTTAAGCTGTCCACGTTAGGAACACATATGCGGCCATTTATCCTCAAAATCCCTTTGTCATCAATTTGAGCCCCTCTTCCATTGTGATTATACCTTCTTTTCCTATGAACATTTCCCTTCATAAATTTAAGCTCTGGATCTTCATCTTGCTTTGCTACGATGCGATCCATAAGGGGTAACGACACTGAAATTTGACATAACATAGCCTTCTTCCGACTCAGTGCATCAGCTACTACATTTGCCTTTCCCGGAGTGTGTTTAATGTTAAGATCAAAAGAAGCGAGATACTCAAGCCATCGAACTTGTCTTTGATTCAGGTCTTTTTGGGAGAATATATACTTAAGAGACTGATGATCGGTAAATACTTCAAACTTGGTTCCTAAAAGATGATGTCTCCATAACTTCAAGGCAAACATTACCGCAAGCAACTCCCGATCGTGTGTCACATAATTGACTTCATGATTTTTGAGTTGTCGGCTAGCATATGCGATCACCCTTCCATTCTGCATTAGCACGGCCCCCAATCCTTCTTTACTAGCATCGGTATAGACTACAAACCCTTCATTTCCATTTGGGGCGGTAAGAACAGGTGCAGAAGTCAGTTTTTCCTTCAACTCTGCAAATGCAGCTTTACACTTGTCGCTCCAAACGAACTTAACATTCTTCCTTGTCATAGCGGTCAATGGCGCGGCAATACGGGAGAAATTCTCTATGAATCTTCGATAGTAACCAGCGAGTCCTAAGAAACTACGAATTTCAGTTGGATTCTTGGGTTCTTTCCAATCCTGAAAACAAACCGAGTAAGATCGAATCAAAGCAAAAGAAGATCTGGATATAAATAAAAGGAAAAGATATAACTTACATTAATCGCAGCGACCTTGGCTGGATCAACCGATATTCCACTTTCAGAAACTATATGGCCAAGATACCGAACTTCCTTCTGCCAAAAATGACACTTAGCAAATTTGGCTTTCAATTGGTGGCTACGGAGAGTTCCAAGAACATATCTCAAATGCGACTCATGCTCTTTTTCAGATTTAGAAAAGACTAGAATGTCATCAACGAAAACAAGGACGAATCTGTTAAGAACTTCGCGGAAAACTCGATTCATGAGATCAACGAAATAGGCCGGAGCGTTAGTTAAACCAAATGGCATAACCAACCACTCGTAGAAACCATTCTCTGTACGAAAGGCTGTCTTAGGAATGCTCTCCTCCGCTACTCTAAGCTGATGGAAACCAGAAGCAAGATCGAGTTGAGAGAAAACTTTAGCTCCATAGAGCTGATCGAACATATCGTTAATTCGAGGCATCGGGTATCTATTCTTTAAAGTAAGTTTATTTAATTCTCGATAATCGACACACATTCTAAGCGATCCATCAGATTTGGTTACAAACACCACAGCGGCTCCCCATTCGGAAAAGCTTGGTCGAATGAGTCCTTTCGAAAGTAAATCCTCTACTTGTGCCCTTAATTCAAAATTTTCTTTTGGCGCCATTCTTCGTGGAGGAAGAACTACAGGGCGTGCTCCAGGGATAAGGTCTATACGAAACTCAATTTCTCGTTTAGGCGGAAGGCCCATTACTTCACCAAACACATCGGGGAAATCTTGAACAGTCGGTGTGAAACTAGGATCATCGGGATAAGAATCAAGTGAAAAGATAAAGCTTCCCGCGTACTCTATTGGCATACGACATACGATCATTAGTTCATTTCCTTTGTCATCTATTAAAGAAACAGTTCGGGATCTATATGAGATTTCTGCTCTATACTTTTTCAGCCAGTCGTCGCCAAGTAAAATATCAAAAGCGTCAAAACCAAGAACATAAAAATCACCAGTGAAACAATGAAGGTCAAAAAGAAGTTTAACCCCTTTACAAATCCTACTAAGATGGGCTGGGCCTCCAATCGGATTGGATACACACAAAGATTCAGATGCTAATGTGGGTTCTAAAACTTTTTCAAATTCATTACAAAGATCCATGGAAATAAAACTATGTGAAGCACCAGTGTCGAATAGCACACGAACAGGATGAGAAAATAAAGTGAATACACTTAAAAGCGTACCTTTAGTGTCATCACCGGTGGGAGGAGTGGGAGATGTCATAGCAAAAACTCCTGATGTGGTTCCTTTGTTCTGAGTGGGACAGTCTCTGCTAATATGTCCAGGCTAAAGACAAGAATGGCAAAGATCATTGCGGGGTGCATGAGTTGGCGGGACACGAGCTTTAGGGGGGTTAGGACAATTGTTAGAGTAGTGACCCAATTGCTGGCAGTTGTAACAACGGACATTCGAGAGATCAGGGGGAGGTCTCTGAGCATGATATCCTACTCCTTGCACGTTTTGCTGCTTCCTCTGTGCCCAATACTTTGCCTTCCTCTTCTTTGAATTGCTTGTCGATCCCTGAGATGGTGGCACCTGAGCAACTTGTTTTCCTTTGAGGTTCGGAGAATTTTCAAGTCTAGTGGCATAGTTCATGAGCTCTGAGAATGGCTGGTTAAGATAATTCATCAAATGCTCGTAGAATTCCGGACGTGCACCAAGTATAAACTTCTCATTTTTCTGAAATGGTGTTCCAATCAAGTTTGGACCAAACTTGGAAAGCTCATCAAATTTCCTTTCATATTCCGCAAAAGTCATGTTGCCTTGCTTAAGATCCATAAATTCTCGATACAATTTGGATTTTCCGGACTCAGGCATCCATTTGGTTACAAAAGCATCCCTAAAATGCTGCCATGTAATGTCGGTCTCAGTCGTATGAGTAGTGAATGATTCCCACCAATTCCTTGCAGTAGCCTTAAGCTGCCAAGCGGCCATCTGAAGCTTTTGTGCATCGGTAACCTCTAAGCCAGAAAATATTCTTTCCAATTCATCCAACCATTTCTGGGATTCGACGATCGATTCGGAACCCGAAAACTTAACGCCTCCCAGATGAGTGTACTCCTTACAAAGCTTGGTAAACCTAACAGGTTGAGCGGGCTGGGCTGGTCTGACTGGTGGCTCAGGCTCGACAGGGTGGCCTCCTTGGTGGCCTCCACGACCCCTACCTCGGCCTCTAGCAGTATTACGTCTGGTAGCCATCTGGAACATCGAGAACGAGGCTAAGAATTCGACTCAAGTCGAAGTTCTATAAAAAAAATACTTTGAAAACATTCATTTTCTTGAAATACTTGTACTTTTAAAATACGCTCTCTCACAAAGATTGGATCCTGATACTGATCTTACTCATTCTAGGGTGTTTCCACCCTATCTCTAATGAGTTATTTACCTCAACAGCTAAGGTTAAACCTCTGCTCTGATACCAACTGTAACGACCCACAATTTCGAACCATTCAAATCGACAATAAATCACTCATGTCAGATCTGAATCGCTCAAAATCATGAATTGTATTTTTTTTTTTTACTATTGAGGTAAATGCAAATCAGAACACAGAACCACATATATAGAAACAGAGTAACTTGCAGCGGAACAAAGTGGTACATAGGTTCATACGCGATACATAATACATATAAGTACATAATGAGTCATAAGCTTATACAAAATAGAGTACATATAGATAACTAGTAGTAACCTGGGTAACTTAGATAACTAGAAGCTGATAACTGCAGATGGTCCAAAAGATGCGAATCTCCCAAATGCGTCACGAACAACGGAGGTGCTCAAGCTGACCCAAGCATAAAGTCAAAGAAACAATACACTCGAGTCAGGACTAATATTCTCATATAAGTAAATTAGCATAAAAGACATGTTCACAGAAATGTACAGTAACTTAAAGGATGTCTGGGATTTCTATCCTCTAAGGATCCGTGAAACAAATACATATAATAGTACGCTATTATGATAATGTCTATCCAGTAAAGTACAAATAATGAAAATAGCGTAAGCGGGATTACCATATTACCCTTACGCCGTTTATAGGCATCACAATCTATACAGTACCGTAAACTCACCGTACTGGTGTTATCAGAGGGCACTCCATAGAAAGTAACACCAAAGAAAAATCGTATGGGGCTCGCTTAGGATAAAATGACAAGGCACTCGAGGCAATACCAGAGTAGGATTCTACCAATTGCACTCCCGGACCGGTGGTAACGCATAGCAGCCACTACCGCCCACCTCGGAACACATTCCCAAATCAAAAGGGGTACCCCAAATCATAACATAGTCATAGAAATGGTATCGAAGAAACGTGTCCGATCAAAGGTGCTACCTCAATTAGTCACGGTATAGCTCCTGTTTTAGTCATCTAATTATGACCCGAAGGTCAAGGCCATATCGTTATCGTTCACGATCTTCAAATCCAGAAATCGCCCCAAGTCGTCATGCTTCGTTCTGGACACGTCACCACGTATACAGTTGTTAAAGTGGTATCGGCACTGACAGAGAGTATGCCACTTACCGACTCCGGTCTCTTTAACAACCAAGGCTTACGTTTTCACACCATGGCCATCAGTTTAAAAATCATATTCAAGTATCACCAATACTTTACTCAGGTATCTCCCAAAATCATTTACTCAAATCAATTTCCAATGGTTTGATTAAGATTTCATAATCCATATTCACCACAATTCTATGTCAACCATTTGAAATCTTAAATTTGAACCTTCAAATTCACTAGACTGGATTGTACAAAGCTTTTGAAAAATAATAATGCTAATAATAATAAAGATATATATATATATATATAAAAGGTTAAGTTGAAATAATAATAATAAATATATATTTAAATAATTAAGTTGAAATATATATATTAAGTGGGAAAAATGTATACATATATATACGAAAACTATTATAATCAATATAGTTGAAGAAATCAAATTATTTATAAGGAAAGATTTACAAAAAAATCAAGTAAGGGGAAGATAGTCTTTATGAAATTATTGTTTTTATTAAATAATATTAGTCCAGTTCCAATCCCAGTCCATGGGCTGGCATTTAACATATCCTTGTATTGAAAATTTCAAAAATCCATTCACCAAACACCATAATATCTTAAAATAACTTTACTGGCCACGGTGTCCGTATATATATTTTCCTAACCTACGGTCAAGTGGCACGGATATTTTGTCATTTCAATCCGTTCTTACAAATATTCGAATCACGGGTGTATATCATTTCAACCCGTATCCCAAACCAATTCGAATATGCAGGGGTTCGGGTATTTATCATTTCAACCCGTTTTTTCTAAACTGGGTACTTGCATGGTGAGAATAATAACATAACATATCATACAACCATTCATAGTGTCATGTAAGAACGGTGCGCGTGTAGCATGTGCACAACCATGAACAAACAATCTAGAGCACCTTAACATTTGAATCAACATCTCAAATTTCTAATTCACTTAATAATAAATTAGTCATGCGTGAGAAAACTCACCTTACGTGGCAAAAGCGAGAAAGTACGGCGAGCGACAAAGATGATACTAACGACGGTCAAAGAGACGTCAACAACCTAGAACAACGGTGTAAATTTTGTATTTAGTAAACAGATATCTAACCCGACACAGTACTACGACTAAAGAACACACATGCGAACAACTACAACCCCAGTGTAAGCTTGCTGGTCTGCATAGCGATATCTAGTATAAAATTTCCTAAGGCTCGACTATTATCACATTTTTATTCGCTAACCATTATATATATATGTATAAAAAAAAAAAAAATCTTTTTTTTTTTTTTTTTTTTTTATTGTCGCATGCAAAAAAAATCATTTCAAGTGAATGTGCCTAAACCCCAAACCAACATGCTACAAGCAATGGTTTACATAAATTTGTAACCATGTTTTGTCCCCATGCATGCTTTGCATGCTACATGCATTACTCACGTTTCTTCATATTGGTTTCATTTTTTTTTTTTTTTTTTTTTGAACTACTTGCGCATGCAAGTATTGGCAAAGTGCCAAAACGCATGCAAGCTTTTTTTTTTTTTCCTAATCTATTTGCATGCAACAACATGCATCCCTTTCCTACTTTTTTTCTTTGGGACTTGCGCAAGCCTTCTACAGGCAAAAAGAAATGGATGCATGCGGTTCAATGCTTATTGACTTGCTTTGTCTGTGTTAGGCAAAAGTTTTTTTTTTTTTTTTTTTTTTTTTTTATATGTATGTGACTTGCGCATGCAAGTATTGCCAATTAAAGAGGCCAAACTCAACTAAGCTACTGTCATTTTTTTTTTTCCTTTAAAGACAACCCATTTGGAATCTCTTGGAACCAACGCATGCATGTCTTTGCATGCATCCATTCACTTTTTTTTTTTTTTTTTTTTTTTTTTTTTTTATGATGTATCATGCGCAAGTCATTCTACATGCAAAATTGCCAAACCCAAAACTACACACATTTGTTTGTATGAAACATGTATGCAAGCCAACTAACTAAGATATTCGCACTATATATATATTTTAAGTACAACTTGCGCATGAAAATATTGACAAATTGAAGAGCCAACGCATGCAAATTTTGTTTGTGCACATTTTCCTTTTAAAACAAAGAATTTGGAACTAAAAGAGCCACGCATGCATGTCTTAGCATGCTGAGATGGTCTTTTTTTTTTTTCTCTCTTTATTATGGCATGCAAAAGGATCTATTTACATATATATACTTAAGTATGTACATACTATTAGTAGAGACAAGGAACTCACAGCAAGAAGAAAATGGTGCAAAAACTCGCGGCAACTAAGCTCGAGATGTTGGACAAGTGCTGGACGGCGAACTGGTTAGGCGGCACAAACTCACGGCAATGAGGTAGCTTAAATGAAGTGCGGATTTCTCTTTTCTTATTTTATTTTTCTTCCTTTTGTTGGACACCGAGAGAATTCTTAAGAAGAGGGTGAAACGAAGAAGTGAGTGTTAGAGTTTATGCCCTAGAGGCAATCCATTTGATGTGATAGATAACAATGTTGTTGTTATTATTTTATTTGGAATAAAATATTATTCTATTATATTATATTTACTGCGTAATATAAATATTAATATAATAGAAGTCCTTAGAATTATAATACGGAATTATATAATTCGAGTAAGACTTGAATTTGAGATTATATAACACGATAAGTATTATAATTCTTAAATGTCCCTAGTCGAGTTTTATTGTTTATATAGGACAACAATAAAGCGTTGAGACTAGTATGTTGATTGACTGATGATCACATCTCATTGATCATTAATATACGTGATATTAAAGTCAAGACATAAATACGTATTGGAGAATAGCGTATTGGGCTGACCCACCGTGAAATAACTACATGGAATATAATTAACAGTATCATAAGTTATTCTCATAGTGACAGTGATGTAATGGTCCTCAGACCTGAAATCATTATAATTTTATTCGAGGATATTTGTGTTTTGATATCATCTAAAGTTATTCGTAACAGAGTAACGATAACAGTGATTATTGGATACATCTCGAATCGAATGAAAAATTATGAATGATCTAGATGGAATTTAACCCTACGATATATTCGTAGTGATATCCATGGGCCTCTTGATTGAGTGAGACTGTGTAATGCATGGCCGTGCTCAAATATTGATTTGTTTTAATCAGTCTGCTCATCGATCAAGAAAAACGGATTAAACTATAAAGAGGATGATACGATCCATGCCTTGAGTTTAATCCAGGATATGTTGGTTAATAGGATTATATTACATTAATACACTGGTCACGGAAAGGTTGTATCTAATCATTAATTTTATTATAACTTGGGTAGCAGCGATGTATTACTAGATGCCGCTCACTGTTTATAATTTAAATATGATTTAAATTATTGCCAACGTTGTAATAACCTATAGGGTCACACGAAATAGAACATTATAAAGAAGAAGAAAAATATTTTGGACGAATAAAACATCAATTTGTTGATATTTTATTCGAAGTTGGAATAAGTATTTGGTCAGTTCCTTATTTTGGTTAACCTTTGTTACAAAGGGATATTTATTCTCTTATAAAAGGATAGCTAACCCTAGTTTTAGTTATCAGAAATAATCGACCAAAACTTTATCTCAAAAACCCCAAAATGTCAATGGCGGCTAGTACTGTCTCCTCTTTAATTTCTTATTCGATTCGATCGAAATTGAAAGGTGTTCTTGTGGATATCTATGGAGGGCCAGCATCCTGTTGAGCCTAATGATTTGATCCAGTCAAGATTTCGAGTTCGCGATTCATGTGGTTCCTCGCAAAATTAATCATGGCAGGTATAAAATTAAACTCAATTTAATCGATTTTGTTTGGATCCTGGTTATAGGGTTTTATTTTTCGTTGCGCTTAATCCTTAAAACCTTCAAGTGGTATCAGAGCCGCTTTCAAAATCGTAAATTGAGTTAGTTTAGTTCGCTATGCATCTGCGTTATCAACAAATAATATAGATCTGTTTTTCAAATCAATAGTTGATTTTGAGAAACAGTCGCGTTCTTTTAATTTGTTAAGCCATAAAATTATTATTGTAATAGTCTAAGCGATGTTGTGAACATTGATAAACATCAGATCTGGAATATAATAATCATCCGATTTAGAAATGAAATTGTCTCATGATCAATTTTGTTACTTTCTATTGAATGATTAAGTACAGATAATATTTGTTTGAATTTGGGTTAGCTGTTGACTCCTGAAATTCTGTAATATTTATCTGGAACAATGTAATGATCTGGTTATATGAGTAAACAGTGTTAATCTTATCGTCAAACTGTTTGATTGACAAGTAAAATCATTTGATTGGAAATTTCTTAAGACAAATATTTTTGAATTAATATTTGTACCTGCAAATAAAATCAAATTTGTTTGATTGACAAATAAACAGTTTTGATCTGTTTATAAGAATTTGATCCCAATTAGTATATTTGATCTGTTATCAAAATATTTGATTAATATGTATGTATGACCCGAATTATAATACATCATCAACTCATGATCAAAATTTGGTTTCAATGATGACAAGTCCATAAGATGATTAAAAGCTTATTATGTTGTAATTTATAGATCCTATATATCTTAAACTGTTCGAGATAAAGTATTTTGGACCATAGTTACATATTTGAGCTTAGTTTATGAAATGAATACACACATAAAACAGAGTATGACTCTGTCATATTTTGATTTTGATCGAAAACAATGAGTTCGTAAATTTGGTCTAAAACAATATATATATTGATTTATTCACAGTTGACAATGCTATTTATGATGATCAAAATGTTTGATTAAACCGAGTGCAAATGTTTTTGACTCAGTTATACATGTATTTTACTGTGATTAAAGACCTGTTTTAATAGTTTGATCTTTCAAGGTTTTGTTATTAATAATATTTGATTTGCTGAAATTAATTATTATTAAAATCTGTTTCTGATTCATTTGTAAAATCAGGAAGATTGACTCTTTTATGATTTCACAGTATGATACTGTTAAATTTGTCCAAATTTATGTGCTTGGAATTCATTCATAAAGTCCAATATTTTTTTATTTTTTTTCGCAAACATTATAAAGATAATGTACGAGACAGTTTAACAATAGTATCATGATTTGGCAACTTCATGAAATACATAATTGATGTGTTTCATACAAGTATAAAACATATGTAGTTGACCTGTTAAGTAAAATCATATTTGGGCCAATATCTAATGTTTATATATTTATGATGATATATACATATTAGGCTTTAATTTCAAAATTAACAGGAAATAAGATTTCCTGTTTACTTCAAATTCAATTTTGTGACCTTTTATCTAAGACTACATGTGGACTTAAAGTTACAATTATATGTTTACTATGGTAAGTATATATTATAATTTGATTTCAAAATCACAGGAATATGATTTCCTGTCTATTCCAATTTTATACCACATGTATAAATTAATGTATCATGATGCAATGTAAATATCAAGGTCAATTTTATATTAATGATGCAAGTATGAATTTGTGTGTGTATTTTGTCTAAGTGTGACTTAGATCAATACTTATATATATATATATATATGTGATATATAAATGTTATATACATATACATATTTATATATGCAGATCAAAAAAAAAAAAAAAATCACAAATAAATCTGATATGATCAGATTTATTTGAGATGGAATAAAATTGCCAAGTTATTTTCAATTTCAATGGTTATATGATATGATTCTTTAATTCTCTGAATATTATTAACAGACATTTATATTTGTTGCAAATGTTGTTTGCAAATATAAACCCCGGATCATACACTGTGATAAGTGTCAAATAGCATCTACACTGTCATGTAAACCTTTAAACTTGTTTATGATGTTAAATGAACATATATATAATAAGTATATGTGATATGCATATTATATTTAACAAATAAATGCAGGAATTTAAATACTATTTGTATTTAGTTCATAACTAGTTTTCTTGTTTTGAACATTGATGTTTTATGTACATATATATAGATATATGTATAACAGAATACATTAAGATGCTATCTTGATTAAAGGCTTGTGGCTAGTGATGCCATACTTAACCAAATGATTCTAGCTGCCAGCATATGTGTCTGCCAGCATATCTATAAGCCTATCAATGTTAATATATGCCTGTATTTAATTTAGTTTTCAGGCTATTGATGTTTTAAAATGAAATATGATTATTAAGTCAGTTCTAATACATGACTTAAATTATAAAACACTGTTGCTTGAAACTACATTCATCCCTGTGAAGACAGGGAGTCAAATTGGTTGACGAATTAATACAGTATGAATATTTGGCTTTAAAGATGTATGTTTTCATCTTTGAATTTCTGCCTGATTTGATTTCATTCAAATGCTTATGATATTCATCCAAATCCAAGTTGATTAATTCATACCTGTATACGATACTATATTAATATTATGATATAAGTGATGATTGCTAAACATAGCTGTATATATTGGGTA
Organism: Allium sativum; assembly: GCA_030737875.1. NCBI lineage: Eukaryota > Viridiplantae > Streptophyta > Magnoliopsida > Asparagales > Amaryllidaceae > Allium > Allium sativum. Next base: position 596,013,830 of record CM060918.1, read on the forward strand.
TGCAGATTCTGTGATGACAGTTTTGATAATGCTAAATACTCCCTTCTAACACAGATATATATATATATATATATATATATATATATATATATCAATCACTAACTGTATAGATATACAAGTGTATGTATTTTCAATTTTGGGAATCCTGTAATAAAACATATATCATGATGAATTAGTAACATGAAAAATTGCGAGTTAGACTTGCAGAACTCAGTTTTAAAGGATAAATTTGACTTGTATATGATACGCTTGTGTGTAATTAAACATGCAACAGATATGGTATATATATTTGTTCCCCATTTTATTTATCAAAGTGAAAATGTTTCACAGATAGATATGGATATATATATTTAGTAAGACTAACCATCTGGATTAAAACTGTTTTATAAACGCAGGGGTTGTGCTTGTTGAAATTGTTTCAGCACGAAAGATCAACTACTGGCAGGGTTCGGAAATTGTTAATTCTACAAATTTGTATATATATTACTGATATGTCTATATATTAAAATGACTGTATGGTTGTAACAGGCACTATTTATCAGTGTTTGAAATAGGGTCTGACCCTATATAGTTCCATAATATGTTCTATTTGTAATGTTGTAATTCAATCTCTGTACATTTATAGCCTGCCAAATGTATATGCATTTAGTTTTGAATTCATATTATAATTCATGATACAAACATGTACATATGACCATGTTTACTAAGTTCTGATAAGAGCTGCATATATAGATACAAGTCCCTGCATATATATATTAATCTGAATATATATTTTGTTTTGAACCCATGAATCAGTAGCATTGTATAATTTGGGAACATATTCATGGAAAAAGTATTGGTTAATTAATTTAATATTAAGTTTGAATGTAATCTGATTGTAAAGCAAATCAGAGGGATTTTTGAAATGTTCAAAAGAGAACATGTAGGTATAATATCTATGTATTGTTGAATTTAAATAAATATATGTTTCACATATTTTGTTTAAATTCAAATTTATATTACGAATATATATAATACATGTATTTTGATATATGTGAATGACTCTAATAATGTTCGCCACTACGAATTACAAATTCCCTTTAAAGCAAATTTTGTTATATTAAGTCATGGTGAAGTCTTCCAATAATATACTCATCACTGTCCAAAATCACTGGATGTAACTAACGCCAAAGCGTTGTGCACCTTTTATTTTGGTTATATGCGATGGAGTAAAATGTGGTGCTCCAACCTATTATTGGGTCTGACTTAACTAGGTTGCATTATACGATTATGGCCTTAGAGACAAAAGCATGAATTATTCTACATTTTGAGCAAATGAATAATACTGAACAAAATGTTCAACATGCGATCCAAAAGTTATATAGACGATATAATTGACATAAGATGTCTACCTAAAAGGTTGTGTTTTGAGTTCAGCCAAAGCAGGGTCAAGGCATGACTAGATATGGATCTTGGAACACCATTATATGTATATAATGATATATATATATAAACAGAGGGATGTTAATTCGAGTGGGAGCGTATTTTAGTTTAAATTATATATTTATGTTAATATAAATTTTTGATTGCCAAAATTTTGTATTAAATAAATATTACAGAATCAGTTATTATTTTATCTAATGTAGATATTAAATAATAAATAACTTGATAATTTAAATTAATCCTTAAGAAGGATATAAATTGAATTAAATCAAATTTCTTGACTAACATTGAAATTTGAGGATTGTCCTCAAATAAATCAAACGTAATTGTTATACTAACATAGAGGATCTAAAATGAAAGGGTGAGGTGTGACTTCAACCGAATAATATATAAATGTTATAACAATCTACTTATACGTTTCTAGTATTAGATACTAGATATAAATCACATAAATGTATGTTAATTTACAGAAATTGCAAAATAAGTAGAGATCTGATAAAATGACAAGTGGACTTACGAATGGATATGAAACAAAAGTTGCTGGATTATCCATATAAAGTTAATTCTTGTTGTGTATACTGGCTTAATAAAATTAATAAAATAATTGTTATTATGAAATTCCATTTAAAATAAATGTTATTATAAATCTTGTTCAGACAAGTTTAAATTTCATTTGTAATAAAAGAACAATTGTTATTCATTATATTCAAATGAAATATCTTATGGAATTTCACAAATAGTTAATGATCTTTATAAATTGTTAACTATAATGTACTTGACATAAACACTGTGTGGACTAAATTTAATAATTTAAATCCAACATACCTTTAGCATTGTCAGTTAGCCAATATAAACAAGAAACGCATATCAAAACTCCATAATGATGGAATTTTGAGGTCATTTGATTTCGAATCATATGAAAAATGCAAATATTGTTTATAGGGCAAATAACTGAATCACCTTTCACTTGACACAGTGAATGGACTATTAAGTATTGGGTTTCATACATAATGATGTATATGGAGCAATGAATACATATGTTATATGTAGGTTTTATTACTTCACTGATGATATCAGTAGATATAGATATGTATACATATCAGAATCCTTTGAAAAAGTTCAAAGAATTCAAAGTGAAGTTAGAAACCAATTTTAATAGAATATAAATACTTTTCGAATAGTTCGAAAGAGAATATTTAAGCCAATAAATTTAATGACTATCCAGATGAGTTTGAAATTGTTTCACGACTCACACCACCTAGAACACCATATTGAAATGGTGTGCCTAAAAGGAGTAATCACACCTTATAAGATATGGTACGACCAAGATAAGTCATATAGATCTTCCAGTAAGTTAAATTGAGAACAATTAAATTAGTCCTACTAAAACGAGTCTTAAGACGCCATATAAGATATGGATTATGAAATGTCCTAGTATGTCTAAATGCGCAGATTTGGGATGTATGGCGCTTGTTAAACGTCATTCCTCTGATAAGATCGGACCCAAATCAAATAAATATTTTGTGAAATATCCAAAAGAAGAAAATGGATATTAATTCTATAAATCCTCTGAGAATAAAATGTTTATTACTCGAATTGGTATCCTTATAAAAGAGAGTCAGTCTCTAACATACCGATAAGAATAAAATAGAATCTGAAATGTCTCGGAGACCACAAAATACCATTGAATCTTGTATAGACAAGAAATTGAGTGGGAGTAACACAACAATTACAATGTTATATATTGATAACACATTAATTATTGTGAATAATGTTAGTTTTAAAACAAGAAATAGATACTGATTCTAAGAAAGAAAATGTTTGGATTAAGAAGTTCATAATTGAACTTAATTCATTGTTGATCCAATGATATACATTACGATAACAATGTGGCTATTGCTCAGGCCTAAAACGTTAAACTCATAATCAATCCAAACATATATTTAAGAAATATAACTCTTATGTGAAATTGTTCATAGAGGATATGAACATATCTGCAAAGTTGCAAAAGTTATAATGTTGCAGACCTACTGAATTAAACTCTATCGCAGCAGAAGTTTAATAGCCACACTAGTTTCATGAGTATACGATACATAAATGATTGACTCTAGTGCAAGTGGGAGATTGTTAGAGTTTATGCCCTAGAGGCAATCCATTTGATGTGATAGATAACAATGTTGTTGTTATTATTTTATTTGGAATAAAATATTATTCTATTATATTATATTTACTGCGTAATATAAATATTAATATAATAGAAGTCCTTAGAATTATAATACGGAATTATATAATTCGAGTAAGACTTGAATTTGAGATTATATAACACGATAAGTATTATAATTCTTAAATGTCCCTAGTCGAGTTTTATTGTTTATATAGGACAACAATAAAGCGTTGAGACTAGTATGTTGATTGACTGATGATCACATCTCATTGATCATTAATATACGTGATATTAAAGTCAAGACATAAATACGTATTGGAGAATAGCGTATTGGGCTGACCCACCGTGAAATAACTACATGGAATATAATTAACAGTATCATAAGTTATTCTCATAGTGACAGTGATGTAATGGTCCTCAGACCTGAAATCATTATAATTTTATTCGAGGATATTTGTGTTTTGATATCATCTAAAGTTATTCGTAACAGAGTAACGATAACAGTGATTATTGGATACATCTCGAATCGAATGAAAAATTATGAATGATCTAGATGGAATTTAACCCTACGATATATTCGTAGTGATATCCATGGGCCTCTTGATTGAGTGAGACTGTGTAATGCATGGCCGTGCTCAAATATTGATTTGTTTTAATCAGTCTGCTCATCGATCAAGAAAAACGGATTAAACTATAAAGAGGATGATACGATCCATGCCTTGAGTTTAATCCAGGATATGTTGGTTAATAGGATTATATTACATTAATACACTGGTCACGGAAAGGTTGTATCTAATCATTAATTTTATTATAACTTGGGTAGCAGCGATGTATTACTAGATGCCGCTCACTGTTTATAATTTAAATATGATTTAAATTATTGCCAACGTTGTAATAACCTATAGGGTCACACGAAATAGAACATTATAAAGAAGAAGAAAAATATTTTGGACGAATAAAACATCAATTTGTTGATATTTTATTCGAAGTTGGAATAAGTATTTGGTCAGTTCCTTATTTTGGTTAACCTTTGTTACAAAGGGATATTTATTCTCTTATAAAAGGATAGCTAACCCTAGTTTTAGTTATCAGAAATAATCGACCAAAACTTTATCTCAAAAACCCCAAAATGTCAATGGCGGCTAGTACTGTCTCCTCTTTAATTTCTTATTCGATTCGATCGAAATTGAAAGGTGTTCTTGTGGATATCTATGGAGGGCCAGCATCCTGTTGAGCCTAATGATTTGATCCAGTCAAGATTTCGAGTTCGCGATTCATGTGGTTCCTCGCAAAATTAATCATGGCAGGTATAAAATTAAACTCAATTTAATCGATTTTGTTTGGATCCTGGTTATAGGGTTTTATTTTTCGTTGCGCTTAATCCTTAAAACCTTCAGTGAGAAGTCTGTATAAAAAAAGAAAGAAATGCGGACTCTTTTGAAGGCAACGTGGAGGAACTTTGCAGAGGGGAAAGGGCACGTGTACCACCTTGGCTCAAATTTGCTAACAAGTGTCCACTTAGAGTATTTAAATTTTGTTTAACCCTTTTTAAATTTTATATGTTAATGCAGTTGAATTCAGTTTTAACGGTGAGTAACGCACATTTCATTATTTCCTTACGTTTGATTTTTTTTTCTTTATTTAAAATTTTCCCTTTTTTTTTTTTTTTTTAGAGATTTATACTTTTCTGCAAGGATACGAACGGTTAGCGCAACAACGTACATGGACGATATCTGATTAACGCGCGTTTCAGCTTTGCGTGTTGCCAACGAGCAACGATGAATCCTCAAACGCCAAAATTTTATAAAAATAATAATAATAATTTTTTTTTTTTTTTTAGAGATTTATTTTCATAGAAATATATAAAAATTTAAGGGTACCGACTGTCTATGCAACGAACGCACTAATGACGAACTCTGTTTAACGCGTGTTTTCCGCTATGTGCGCTATTGATAAGCAATACGGAATACTCAGACGCTAAAATTTCTGAAATTAAACAAAATATTTTTTTTTTCTCTTAAATTTCAAATTAATTCAAATTTTTATTCTTTAAATTTTGAGATCGTTACAAAAATGATTCTTTTTCATAAAAATGATTCTTTATCATTAAAATGATTCTTTCGCAGAAAAATGATCCTTTTACATAAAAATGATTCTTTTAATTAAATATCTTTATCATTAAAAATGTCCTTTTCATTAAAAATGTCTTTATCATTAAAAATGTTTTTATCCTTAAAAATGTTATTTTTTTCTAAAATGATCTTTCGTTCTAAAATGATATTTTATAGTATATTATTCTAAAATGGTACTTCATTCTAGAATGATATTTCATTCTAAAATGATATTTAATTCTAAAATGATATTTAATTCTAAAATGATATTTAATTCTAAAATGATATTTTATTCTAAAATGATATTTTATTTTAAAATGATATTTAATTCTAAAATGATATTTAATTCTAAAATGATATCTTATTCTACATTATTTATAAAACATTATTTATTTTAAAACATTATTTATTATAAAACATTATTTATTTTAAAACATTATTTATTATAAAAAATTAGTTATTTTAAAACATTATTTATTATAAAACATTATTTCTGAATCGAAATGCGACTCAATCAATTACCATATAATTTTAGTTATATGGATTTCACACACCGCATGTATTCAACAATAATGATAAATAATCATTAAACAGTCCATTCACATCCAAAGTGAAATTTACAACTGTATGAGCATTAAAATAAATAAATAACGCTCATCACAACCCGCTAATCCATCGATTGACATAGAGTTGAATATTGGGAATAGTGTCTGTCAAAGATAATCCCAATACATGTGTGGGGTTTTCAAACAAGAACAGTTTGTTTATTTTTGTAGTTGGGCGATGTGCAAAATTTAATAGTTCCAATCCATATAATGTTAACATTTCATACAAAATGATAATTCTATAAATGTTAATATTTCATAATAAATGATAATTCTATAAATGTTAACATTTCATACAAAATGATAATTCTATAATGTTAACGTTTCACACAAAATGATAATTCTATAATGTTAACATTTCATACAAAATGATAATTCCATAAATGTTAACATTTCATATAAAATGATAATTCTATAATGTTAACATTTCTTACAAAATGACAATTCTATAAATGTTAACATTTCATACAAAATGATAATTCTATAATGTTAACATTTCATGAAAAATGATAATTCTATAAATGTTAACATTTCATACAAAATGATAATTCTATAATGTTAACATTTCATACAAAATGATAATTCTATAATGTTAACATTTCATATAAAATGATAATTCTATAAATGTTAATATTTCATACAAAATGATAATTCTATAATGTTAACATTTCATATAAAATGAAAATTCTATAAATGTTAACATTTCATACAAAATGATAATTCTGTAATGTTAACATTTCATACAAAATGATAATTCTATAATGTTAGCATTTCGTACAAAATGATAATTCTATAATGTTAGCATTTCATACAAAATGATAATTCTATAAATGTTAACATTGCATACAAAATTATAATTCTATAAATGTTAACATTCCATACAAAATTATAATTCTATAATGTTAACATTTCATACGAAATGATAATTCTATAATGTTAGCATTTCATATAAAATGATAATTCTATAAATGTTAACATTCCATACAAAATGATAATCCTATAAATGTTAACATTTCATACAAAATGATAATTCTATAATGTTATCCTTTCATGCAAAATGATAATTCTATAATGTTAACATTTCATACAAAATGATAATTCTATAATGTTAACATTTCATAGAAAATGATAATTCTATAAATGTTGACATTTCATACAAAATGATAATTCTATAATGTTAACATTTTATACAGAATGATAATTCTATAATGTTAACATTTCATACAAAATGATAATTCTATAAATGTTAACATTTCACAAAAATGATATTTCTATTATGTTAACATTTTATACAATAAATATGGTATTTTTATAATGCTAATGTTTTAAACAATAAAAATGAAGTTTATATTATGTTAACATCTCAAACAATAATAATGAAGTTTTTATAATGTTAACCTTTCAAACAATAAAAATGAAGTTTTTATATTGTTAACATTTCAACAATAAAAATGAAGTTTTTACGATGTTAATCTTTCGAACAATAAAAATGAAGTTTTTATAATGTTAACATTTCAACAATAAAAATGAAGTTTTTATAACTTTAACATTTTAAACAATAGAATGATGAATTTATAATGTAAACATTTTATACAATAAAAGTGAGGTTTTTATAATGCCAACATTATATACAACACATACAATCAACAAACACAATACAATCCATTCAATCAAAACAAACAATCATGTGTCGGATGCTGCTAAGGACCGTCTGCATCCTAGTATATATTTTATTGTAAAGTAAATTGAGAGGAAAGGAGTTCTCAACTTGGTTTTCCACTCCGTCAGTTTTATTTCTGAACAGGTTGAATTTGAATTTGCCTAAAATTTGTAACTAGCTCCAAATTGGGCCCAGTTAATCTTGTTGTAAAGCTCTCGTCCCCACGATCGCAACAGGATCCAGTTTCGTGCGATTTGGACCTTGTATGGACAATATATTAATGTTTAAACATTGATTACATAATTAAATAATTTATTAAAACACTAATTAACTTTCTCACAAGCCATTCACGTGCGTTGCTTCCTCACTTCTTCTTCTCCAGCTCGCGTACCACATATCCGAACCCATACCCGTGTGCACCACCTTTCAGTGACACGACCTCTCGCTTCACCGTTCCTGAATCCGTCAGCACGATCGCTAAGCTTTTCGCGGACCGGACCTGCTGATCATCTCAACCCCCACTCCGGCGCACCCTATCAAAATCCGATGTCCCCCAAACCCACGCCTCCTACTACAGGTTCGACACTTTTTATTGTCGATTTCCACCAAAATTTTCCAATCCCCTTCTCTACGAGCCATGATCTCCAATCTCATCTATGTTTTCCCCATCACCTGCTATATGGCTCACGAACCTTAACCTACTCTTCGCTGCCAAGAACGAAACTTCAGAGAATGATGTCGCCCCTCTCATTTCGTAGATCAATTTGAAGAACAATCTCCCAGGATTCCAAATACTCTTATTTGATGATTTATAGCTTTTTATTTTAATTGTTTGGAATTTCCCAAGTTTTATCCCTCATGATTTAAATTTTACTGAAGGCGGAGGCTTTTCTACTTATGGTTTTTGAGACGACACCGAACCCCGTACTGACGGTGGCAAGGGTAATCCTTTTGAATATAACACAGAAACAGATAATAGCTGAACAGAATTAAATAAATACACCAGATAAAGTACAAATAATACACTGGATAAACATAATCATCAGAGTTACACAGTATACAGGATCATACTTAGTACAAATACAGTTCAGCTATACATAAATGTCTACAGTGGAAAACAGACAAAATATGTACAATAGGAGCTGAACAGCATAAAATAGATAAATGATAGAATCCGTCTTCAGCTCCAGCTATCCAGAAAGAGCCTGCTAAAACCTGAAGACAAGTCTGCCCGTGTAGAAAAAGGGGCATCCGAGTTTGCAAGTGAAACAAACTACGAGTCAGTAATGGGACTGGTATGAGAAATCTACTTAACACATTTATAATATGGCTAATCACAGGACCACGCCACTTTCGTGGAACGGGTTTACTCCATTGGATTGCCAGTGCTTTAAAACAAATCATTCTTTTAAACATCGCAATGCTTTTTATAAAAATGAAGCCATTATAAGACTCAGTTCCCATCACACAATGCAACGCAAACCGGAGGATAGAGTTTTTACCTTATAATGGCCAAAATATGCTTGATACGAATAAAACAAAAGAATTTCATATTATTACTAGTGTTTATATGTTTCAAAAGCAATTTCAAATCATAAATATCAATCATAGACGGCATTAATGCCCCATACCACTATGTCGCCATATATAGGTATACAATCAAAACCGCACAATCACGTATTTGGAAATTGGATTTCCGTCATGAACCAAGGCAAAAGATAGTCCTTACCGAATTCGAGAAAATCTAGCCCATGTCTCAGGCGCAGTCGCAACCGTACCTTGGATCGTCAGGGCCGGTCCACACGGAGTGGATTATAATGCGTGAACAATGCGTTTCTCCGCCCTTTGGGGCGTAAATGAGTCAACGAATGACTCCATCGGTCCCAGATCGACCGATATAACCGAGGCGCCTCGCAACAGTAACAACCACATAAGTCAATCTCATCAGGGCGTGTAAAACAACTGACGCCACTTCTAGCTAGAAAGAAAACGCACGTCCCCCCTGAGGTCCTCTCCCATTTCTGGTTCATACCGGGGTGTGAGGCTCGCGAATTCAAGTCATACACAAAGCTACGCCACACAGGCGGTGCTTTGATCATCACCACAAGACTTTGCTTTTCAACAGAAGCCTTGATCACTGCGTCTTAGCATGCCACACAGGCAATTCACACCATGCGACTGATGGCTATCAATCATACAAAATAAATTCCAATGTCAGACACACCGTCCATTTGCAAGTCCGTTCTGGGTCTGATTGAAACCGGAGGCACTATATACCTCGCAAACCCATCGATCTCCACGTACATCTGGACGATCACCACTCATTATCCATATTTCGGGATGCCTCCCAATCAGGACATCTGTTACCATCCAAACGAGGTGAAGATCTCCGGTCTTCGACCACCGTCTTCATCTTCGATTTCTTATCGTCGATTAAGTTATTCAGAATGGGATAGACCCGGTCTTTCTGAGCAACTCGCGTATATAATAAACAAGTGCAACACAAACACACCTACACATCATTTCAATTCATTAGTCGTTAACCGTAAATCAGTAAGAGAACGATTTCCCAAATATTAACCCCGAAGGCCGAAACCAACATCAGATCAAAATCCAGGAAACCATTCGACTTAGCCAACCTTCAGTTAGTTTCTAAATTTCACATCCATATCGTTTATAATATTTTATAACGATTTATCGCTATTTTTATTTATTTTAAAATAGCTAATTTATTCAAACGACGCTTTGGCCATAACGCGGCCGTGGCGCTGTTTTTCTTTAGATTTGATTTACACATATCTGAAAATCTTACCATTAGATCTTCACAAAATTTATATCATTAGAAAGATCTTTTCAAAACGAATCCAACGGTTCTAGTTTCGGGAAAATTCGACGGTCGGATCTCCCAGTATAATCGTTTGAAGTTTCAATTTCAAAATACGAACTACAGCGTCGTTATTCGATTTAATTATATTTATATATATATATATAAATATAATCGATTCTGGGGCTGTTTTTCTTCATATTTGAATTAAACATTCCAGACAATCCAACCGTTGGATCTTTACAAAGTTGGTGTCGTTGGAAAGATATTTCCAAAGCGAACCCAACGGTTTCGGTTTCGGGAAAATTCGATGGTCGGATCTCCCACACTAATCGTTTGAAATCACGGTTTCAAAACACGAACTGCAGCTTCGTTATTCGATATATTTCAATTCTATTTATATATATATTGATTCTTTGATTTCAAAGCTATATTCTTTTCATACATTCGATAAAAATGATATTTTTATCCAACATACTTTCACTTCGATACTTCGCTATTTTTAACAATTCATGTATATAGTAAAAATGTGATTTTTATTGTAAAACGATTTATTTCAAAACACGACTATTTTATATAGTTAATATAGGTGATAAAAATAGGATTTTTTATTATAAAACAATTTATTTCAAAACCAGATTATTTTGTATAGTTCATATTGATGATAAAAATAGGATTTTTATTATAAAACAATTTATTTCAAAACCAGATTAATTTATATAGTTCATATTGATGATAAAAATAGGATTTTTATTATAAAACAATTTCTTTTAAAATATGAATACCATTCAACACATGAATTTCAATTCAACGAATGAATTTCAATTCAACGAATGAATTTCGATTCAACACATGAAGGTTTTCTATAGTTTATATATATAGATAAAAAGGTTATTTTTATATTTAAAACACGAATACCATTCAACACATGAATTTCTATTCAACGAATGAATTTCGATTCAACACATGAAGGTTTTCTATAGTTTATATATATAGATAAAAAGGTGATTTTTATATTTAAAACACGAATACCATTCAACACATGAATTTCTATTCAACGAATGAATTTTGATTCAACACATGAAGGTTTTCTATAGTTTATATATATAGGTGATTTTTATATTTAAAACACGAATACCATTCAACACATGAATTTCTATTCAACGAATGAATTTCGATTCAACACATGAAGGTTTTCTATAGTTTATATATATATAGATAAAAAGGTGATTTTTATATTTAAAACACGAATACCATTCAACACATGAATTTCTATTCAACGAATGAATTTCGATTCAACACATGAAGGTTTTCTATAGTTTATATATATAGATAAAAAGGTGATTTATATATTTAAAACACGAATACCATTCAACACATGAATTTCTATTCAACGAATGAATTTCAATTCAACACATGAAGGTTCTCTATAGTTTATGTATATAGATGAAAAGGTGATTTTTATTGCAAAACATGAATGTCGTTAAATAGATGAATTTCCATTCAACACACGAATATAGTTTCAACACATGAAAATAATTCTAACAAATGAATATTATTCAAATTTTCGGCAGTTTAACGACATGGTAGTTAAAACCGGGACCATCCCTAGTACGACTCCTCGCTCTACCTTAAAGCCTCGCAGCTTTTGACAATGGGGAATCATGCATCTAGTTCGCACGCAGGCGGCATGTATATTTTTTTCATTTCCACAAACTAATCCTATGTGGTTTCAACCAAATAATTCTCAACCACAGAAGGGTATTTTTCAACCATAATCTATTTCAACCACAATCAATCTAATCAACCATTCGCTATCAATCAATTTTCACACCAATCACAACCAATAAATATCGTCCATGGTTTGTGGGCGAGGGGCGTATATATATATATATATATATATAAGCATTTCACTTTTATTCAACACATATATAATTTTTACAACGCATATATAACTTATATATCGAACGTACAACTTATACAATGCTTATACAAGAGGTGTACAACGGTTATATAACTCATACATCGACTATATAATTTATACATCGTCGTTTTCCATATCGTTTATAAATTAGAAATCTCACATTGGGTTCCACTCCAACAAAAATAGCAGAAGGCTCAGAAAAATATGCGGTCTCTTCTAGAACGTAAAAGACGTACACACGAGTCCACTGTCTCTTGTTTCACTGAATTTCGTCAACAAACGAAAAAGATATGATTTTTACCGTGAAATCAAAAACCGTAGCGCTTTAAAGTGCTATATTATAATTTATTTTAAAATAGTCGTATACCTCTCACGTTTATTCAAAACTAGGTCGAGGATTTCTGCGAAATCCGTGCAGCTATATGACGATCGGCCTTCATCACCTTGAAGGGCTAGGAGCGGCGCACCTGTGGTGCTGACGGCTTCGAACTCGGAGGTCTGCGGGAGGAGCAATCGAACGGCGAACGACGAAACTTTGGAGAGCTCAAACTCGAGCAATACACAACGATTTAAGGTGGGGTTTGTTTTGATTTGATGAGGGAGGAGAGCTCTTCAAAAAGTTGAACTGGGGGAGGGGCTAATTGTGGCTGTGGCGGTCGGAAAATGGTCGGGAAGGGGGGAATCGATTTCCGTCTTCGATCAGACATCGGGGAGAGAGAATACGGGTAGAGAGAGAGTGTAGCCCAATCAGATTTTTTTAATTTAATTTATATATTTTTAAATTTCTAAAATACCCCTTGTCACACATGAACACTAATTCAAACCCAATGACTGTCGTCCCTAGCGTTTTACCCCCATTCCGAACACAATGGGATATGTTTCGTAGGCCCATCCGACTGTTTCAGTCAGTTTTCCTTCAAATTAAAATATAAAACATTCAATATTTGATTTGAACGTACATTTCAATTTGCCAGGGCCGCAAACTGATTTGAAAAATTCCAGAAAAATAAATCTAGCTATGTTTTGATGATACGGTCGCAACAAAACTATTTTCGTCGAATTCTGAGACCGTTTGCAAAATGGCCCAATTCTGGTCGATCCAATTTAATAGAAATCGACCAAAACACATTTTTCTTTGCCACGCTCACATACTAGCTTCAAAAATTATGAAATTTGAAACCTAGCAATAACTTCACATCTCGGATCCAACAAAAGTGGTTTCGTCGTATTCCGAGGTCGTTTGCAAAATGGCCATTTTCACGGGCTATATAAACTCCATAGCGACCTTTCAGAAAATTCATTTGGCCATAAATTTTGCTTTCCGCTATGAAACTTCGATTTTTCAGATTCATTAGAAAGGTATTCACTAACAGATTTAAATATTTTTGGTTTCACTCAAATCCGCTTTGTTTTGCACCCGGTACAGTCAGTCAAAGTTTGAATTCAAATTTTGAAACTGCCGCGCCATTTCAGGCCTTGTTTATAATTAGAATTAATTATATTCGTTTTCAAATGTCGATTTAAACTTACTTTTCATCGTTATTATTTAAAATATTTATTTTAAATATTTAAAATCCACTAAAATAGCCAATTTAAAATTTTTAAATTGGTTCAGATTTTCCGGGTCGTTACAATCTCCCCCACTTAAAACTTTTCGTCACCGAAAAGGAACAAAGTCGAAAGTGGTTTGATTAATCAACTCTAAGTTCAATCTGGCTTCCATTTTCCAACTTTTCAGTTTCTAAGAATTTTCAAATTCTTCAAAAATTTGGCTAACACCCGGAATTTTCGAAAAATTTCGCCATAACCTCCTTTGTTCGGGGAGGTGTTTGGAAATTTATTGGGCTGTATTAGGTACCCAATAAATCCTACAAAGCATACACATATTTATAGTGATATAATCTGGTGTTTACAAGGGAGCGTGTATAGATAATAACTCCAGAGAATAAATTCTCGTCACCCAGTCAAAGCCTGAGGGAGTGTGTATTTTAATTGCTCCAGAGAATAAATTCTCGTCACCTCGTCCCGTGTGGGAAATAAATAATCCATGTGCCGTATCTAATGACTAGAGAGACGTGATTATTGTCAACTCCAGACCCGTGTGGGTTTTTTTATTAATCTGGCAATTTATCGTTACAATTTATATGGTCCATATCAGTCTTCAGTCCAACCTGTAAAATATAGTCATCGCCATACAAGCCTCTCGCTCGTATGGTAAATCTTCCACCTCGTCACACAAGCTCCAAATGCTTATGTGGTATATGATGAAGTGTGCCTATCTTCAAGAAGTATGCCATGTAGTGTAGTCCAAAATTAATTGTTACTATCCTATGGCGACATTTATTATTACGCACAGAATAACCAGCACTCCGCATCCAATGGCATTCACAGGAGTTGATATAATAATAAAATTGTGCATCCAACTCATTAAGGTTTACCTATTTGTCGGGCACGCAAATAAAATCTTTACTCAACAGCTATCCATTTACCTGTTCAAACATGTATAATGCACAAGTATATATTTCTATCTATTTTTAAATCAATTCAATATGTGATTTAATCGAATAAATCCTACCATTCATTCTCCTATTAATTAAATTAATTATCGTTTCAATAATTTAATTAATCAAATCCACTATCACACAACACAAACAAAAAGCAATTTATTTTTTAACTTTTCAAATATATATCTTTTATATATTCAAAAATTATATTTTTAAAACCAGACTTTATATATAATCATAAATACGTTATTTAAAAACATATAACTCTCGACTCGTTCTAGGGCACTTCTGACCCCATCTCTAAAGAGTTGTTCTGATTCTGCTGTACTCATACTAGGATATTGTTGATCCTATCTGCAATGAGTTCTTCGTCCTAGAACACTGCTGGTTCTATTTCTGACGAGTTCGTTAATATGTTATATTCCAGCACTAAGCTTAACCAAAGCTCTGATACCAAATGAGACGACCTCGAACCCCGTACTGACGGTGGCAAGGGTAATCCTTTTGAATATAACACAGAAACAGATAATAGCTGAACAGAATTAAATAAATACACCAGATAAAGTACAAATAATACACTGGATAAACATAATCATCAGAGTTACACAATATACAGGATCATACTTAGTACAAATACAGTTCAGCTATACATAAATGTCTACAGTGGAAAACAGACAAAATATGTACAATAGGAGCTGAACAGCATAAAATAGATAAATGATAGAATCCGTCTTCAGCTCCAGCTATCCAGAAAGAGCCTGCTAAAACCTGAAGACAAGGCTGCCCGTGTAGAAAAAGGGGCACCCGAGTTTGCAAGTGAAACAAACTGCGAGTCAGTCATGGGACTGGTATGAGAAATCTACTTAACACATTTATAATATGGCTAATCACATGACCACGCCACTTTCGTGGAACGGGTTTACTCCATTGGATTGCCAGTGCTTTAAAACAAATCATTTTTTTAAACATCGCAATGCTTTTTATAAAAATGAAGCCATTATAAGACTCGGTTCCCATCACACAATGCGACGCAAACCGAAGGATAGAGTTTTTACCTTATAATGGCCAAAATATGCTTGATACGAATTAAACTAAAGAATTTCATATTATTACTAGTGTTTATATGTTTCAAAAGCAATTTCAAATCATAAGTATCAATCATAGACGACATTAATCCCCATACCACTATGTCGCCATATATAGGTATACAATCAAAACCGCACAGTCACGTATTTGGAAATTGGATTTCCGTCATGAACCAAGGCAAAAGATAGTCCTTACCGAATTCGAGACTATCTAGCCCATGTCTCAGGCACAGCCGCGACCGTACCTTGGATCGTCAGGGCCGGTCCACACGGAGTGGATTATAATGCCTGAACAATGTGTTTCTCCGCCCTTTGGGGCGTAAATGAGCCAACGAATGACTCCATCGGTCCCGGATCGACCGATATAACCGAGGCGCCTCGCAACAGTAACAACCACATAAGTCAATCTCGTCAGGACGTGTAAAACCACTAACGCCACTTCTAGCTAGAAAAAAAACGCACGCCCCCCCTGAGGTCCTCTCCCGTTTCTGGTTCATACCGGGGTATGAGGCTCGCGAATTCACGTCATACACAAAGCTATGCCACACAGGCGGTGCTTTGATCATCACCACAAGACTTTGCTTTTCAACAGAAGCCTTGATCACTGCGTCTTAGCATGCCACACAGGCAATTCACACCATGCGACTAATGGCTATCAATCACACATAATAAATTGCACTGTCAGACACACCGTCCATTTGCAAGTCCATTTTGTGTCTGAACGAAACCGGAGGCACTATATACCTCGCAAACCCATCGATCTCCACGTACGTCTGGACGATCACCACTCATTATCCATATTTCGGGATGCCTCCCAATCAGGACATCGGTTACCATCCAAACGAGGTAAAGATCTTCGGTCTTCGACCACCGTCTACATCTTCGATTTCTTATCGTCGATTCAGTTATTCAGAATGGGATAGACCCATCTTTCTGAGCAACTCGGGTATATAATAAACAAGTGCAACACAAACACACCTACGCATCATTTCAATTCATTAGTCGCTAACCGTAAATCAATAAGAGAACGATTTCCCAAATATTAACCCTGAAGGCCGAAACCAACATCAGATCAAAATCCAGGAAACCATTCGACTTAGCCAACCTTCAGTTAGTTTCTAAATTTCACATCCATATCGTTTATAATATTTTATAATGATTTATCGCTATTTTTATTTATTTTAAAATAGCCAATTTATTCAAACGACGCTTCTGCCATAACGCGGCTGTGGCGCTGTTTTTCTTTAGATTTGATTTACACATATCTGAAAAATCTAACCATTGTATCTTCACAAAATTTATATCATTAGAAAGATCTTTTCAAAAAGAATCCAACGGTTCCAGTTTCGGGAAAATCCGACGGTCGGATCTCCCGGTATAATCGTTTGAAGTTTCGATTTCAAAATACGAACTACAGCGTCGTTATTCGATTTAATTTAATTATATTTATATATATATAAATATAATCGATTCTGGCGCTGTTTTTCTTCAGATTTGAATTAAACATTCCAGACAATCCAACCGTTGGATCTTTACAAAGTTAGTGTCGTTAGAAAGATATTTCCAAAGCGAACCCAACGGTTTCAGTTTCGGGAAAATCCGATGGTCGGATCTCCCGCACTAATCGTTTGAAATCACGGTTTCAGAACACGAACTGCAGCTTCGTTATTCGATATATTTCAATTCTATTTATATATATATCGATTCTTTGATTTCAAAGCTATATTCTTTTCATACATTTGATAAAAATGATATTTTTATCCAACATACTTTCACTTCGACACTTCACTATTTTTAACAATTCATGTATATAGTAAAAATGTGTTTTTTATTGTAAAACGATTTATTTCAAAATACGACTATGTTATATAGTTAATATAGGTGATAAAAATAGGATTTTTTATTATAAAACAATTTGTTTCAAAACCAGATTATTTTATATAGTTCATATTGATGATAAAAATAGGATTTTTATTATAAAACAATTTATTTCAAAACCAAATTAATTTATATAGTTCATATTGATGATAAAAATAGGATTTTCATTATAAAACAATTTCTTTCAAAATATGAATACCATTCAACACATGAATTTCAATTCAACGAATGAATTTCGATTCAACACATGAAGGTTTTCTATAGTTTATATATATAGATAAAAAGGTGATTTTTATATTTAAAACACGAATACCATTCAACACATGAATTTCTATTCAACGAATGAATTTCGATTCAACACATGAAGGTTTTCTATAGTTTATATATATAGATAAAAAGGTGATTTTTATATTTAAAACACGAATACCATTCAACACATGAATTTCTATTCAACGAATGAATTTCGATTCAACACATGAAGGTTTTCTATAGTTTATATATATAGATAAAAAGGTGATTTTTATATTTAAAACACGAATACCATTCAACACATGAATTTCTATTCAACGAATGAATTTCGATTCAACACATGAAGGTTTTCTATAGTTTATATATATAGATAAAAAGGTGATTTTTATATTTAAAACATGAACACCATTCAACACATGAATTTCTATTCAACGAATGAATTTCGATTCAACACATGAAGTTTTTCTATAATTTATATATATAGATAAAAAGGTGATTTTTATATTTAAAACACGAATACCATTCAACACATGAATTTCTATTCAACGAATAAATTTCGATTCAACACATGAAGGTTTTCTATAGTTTATATATATAGATAAAAAGGTGATTTTTATATTTAAAACATGAATACCATTCAACACATGAATTTCTATTCAACGAATGAATTTCGATTCAACACATGAAGGTTTTTTATAGTTTATATATATAGATAAAAAGGTGATTTTTATATTTAAAACACGAATACCATTCAACACATGAATTTCTATTCAATGAATGAATTTCGATTCAACACATGAAGGTTTTCTATAGTTTATATATATAGATAAAAAGGTGATTTTTATATTTAAAACACGAATACCATTCAACACATGAATTTCTATTCAATGAATGAATTTCGATTCAACACATGAAGGTTCTTTATAGTTTATATATATAGATGAAAAGGTGATTTTTTTTGCAAAACATGAATGTCGTTTAATAGATGAATTTCCATTCAACACACGAATATAGTTTCAACACATGAAAATAATTCTAACACATGAATATTATTCAAAATTTCGGCAGCATAACGGCAGGGTAGTTAAAACCGGGACCGTCCCTAGTACGGCTCCTCGCTCTACCTCAAAGCCTCGCAGCTTTTGACAATGGAGAATCATGCATCTAGTTCGCACGCAGGCGGCATGTATATTTTTTTCATTTCCACAAACTAATCCTATGTGGTTTCAACCAAATAATTTTCAACCATAAACGGGTATTTTTCAACCACGATCAATTTCAACCACAACCAATTCTAATCAACCATTCGCTATCAATCAATTTTCACACCAATCACAACCAATAAATACCGTCCATGGTTTGTGGACGAGGGGCGTGTGTGTATATATATATATATATATATTTATTTATATATATAAGCATTTCACTTTTATTCAACACATATATAATTTTTACAACGCATATATAACTTATATATCGAACGTACAACTTATACAACGCTTATACAAGAGGTGTACAACGCTTATATAACTCATACATCGACTATATAATTTATACATCGTCGTTTTCCATATTGTTTATAAATTAGAAATCTCACATTGGGTTCCACTCCACCAAAAATAGTAGAAGGCTCAGAAAAATATGCAGTCTCTTCTAGAATGTAGAAGACGTCCATACGAGTCCACTGTCTCTTGTTTCACTGAATTTCGTCAACAAACGAAAAAGATATGATTTTTACAGTGAAATCAAAAACCGTAGCGCTTTAAGGTGCTATAATATAATTTATTTTAAAATAGCCGTATACCTCTCACGTTTGTTCAAAACTAGGTCGAAGATTTCCGCGAAATCCGTGCAGCTATATGACGATCGGCCTTCACCACCTTGAAGGGCTAGGAGCGGCGCGCCTAGGGTGCTGACGGCGTCGAACTCGGAGGTCTGGGGGAGGAGCAATCGAAGGGCGAACGGCGAAAATTTGGATAGCTCAAACTCGAGCAATACACAACAATTTGAGGTGGGGTTTGTTTTGATTTGAAGAGGGAGGAGAGCTCTTCAAAAAGTTGAACTGGGGGAGGGGCTAATTGTGGCTGTGGCGGTCAGAAAATGGTCGGGAAGAGAGGAATCGATTTCTGCCTTCGATCAGACGTCGGGGAGAGAGAATACGGGTAGAGAGAGAGTGTGGCCCAATCAGATTTTTTTAATTTAATTTATATATTTTTAAATTTCTAAAATACCCCTTGTCACACACGAACACCAATTCAAACCCAACAACTATCGTCCCTAGCGTTTTACCCCCATTCTGAACACAATGGGATATGTTTCGTAGGCCCATCCGACTGTTTCAGTCAGTTTTCCTTCAAATTAAAATATAAAACATTCAATATTTGATTTGAACGTACATTTCAATTTGCCAGGGCCACAAACTGATTCGAAAAATTCCAGATAAATAAATCTAGCTATGTTTTGACGATACAGTCCCAACAAAACTAGTTTCGTCGAATTCTGAGACCGTTTGCAAAATGGCCCATTTCTGGTCGATCCAATTTAATAAAAATCGACCAAAACACATTTTTCTTTGCCACGCTCACATACTAGCTTCAAAAATTATGAAATTTGAAACCTAGCAATAACTTCACATCCCGGATCCAACAAAAGTGGTTTCGTCGAATTCCGAGGTCGTTTGCAAAATGGCCATTTTCACGGGCTATATAAACTCCATAGCGACCTTTCAGAAAATTCATTTGGCCATAACTTTTGATTTCCGCTATGAAACTTCGTTTTTTCAGATTCGTTAGAAAGGTATTCACTAACACATTTAAATATTTTTGGTTTCACTCAAATCCGCTTTGTTTTGCACCCGGTACAGTCAGTCAAAGTTTGAATTCAAATTTTGAAACTGCCGCGCCATTTCAGGCCTTGTTTATAATTAGAATTAATTATATTCATTTTCAAATGTCGATTCAAACTTACTTTTCATCGTTATTATTTAAAATATTTATTTTAAATATTTAAAATCCACTAAAATAGCCAATTTAAAATTTTTTAATTGGTTCAGATTTTCCGGGTTCTTACAGTTTTCTAAAATCCTATTGGCCCGGGGGTTTTATCGTGAATTTATTTTATATTTTATTTTTATTTTTTAATTCTTTAAAATTCGAAAATTAGGGTTTTTGCAATCCGTCTCCAAATCAAACCCAACGACTGTCGTCCCTAGCTAAATACCCCCATTTGGAACACAATGAGATATGTTTCGTAAGCCAATTCGACTGTTACGATTAGTTTTCATCAAAATTAATAAATGAATTAATATATATTAAATTTGAGCGCACATTCTAATTTACTAGGGCCACATACTGACTCTAAAAATTACTGAAAAATTATATCAAACTTTATTTTGATGATACGGTCCTAACAAAATTAATTTCTTAGAATTTGGAGACCGTTTGAAAAATGGTCACTTTCTGGACGATCCAAATTGACTGAAATTGACAAAACACGTTTTCTTTTGCCACACTCCCATATTAATTTCAAAAATTATGAAAATTGGAATCTTGCATTAATTTGACATTCCGTATTCAACCAAAGTGGTTTTGTCGAAAACGGAGGTCGTTTGTAAAATGGCTATATATTATATTAATATATATATATATATATTCCATAGCTACTATTCTAAATTTTAAATTGACCATAACATTTTATTCCCACTATGAAATTTCGATTTTTCGGATTCGTTGGAAAGATATTTTTAAATAGATTCAAATATTTCTTGTTTCACCGAAATCCGATTTATTTTGAATCTTGTACATTCATTTGAAATTTGAAATCAAATTTTCAAACTATCGCGCCATTTCTGGCTCGTTATATAATTAAAATAAAATTATTCATTCTAGCTTCGATTAAAATAAATTTTCCATCATTATTATTTACAATAAGCAATTTTAAATATTTAAATTTTTTAAATTGGTTCCGATTTTCCGAGTTGTTACAATCTCCCCCAATTAAAATCTTTTCGCCCTCGAAAAGGAACAGAGCTGAAAGTTGTTTTACTAATCAACTCAACTTTCAATTCCATTCAATTTTCAATTCATTCAATATTAAATTCGATTTAGTTAAATTTATCATTCTCTCTCATATTGGTTAAATTAATTATCATTTCGATTTTAATTAGCTAAATTAATTATCAATCATCACAATCAGCAATCAATTAGGTGATTAACTTTTTAAATATATATAACTTTTATATATAGTCAAAAATCACATTTTTAGTGCAAATCACAACAATAAACCTTATCTAGTTTTGGTTCACACACCAGTCAATTGGAAATATATAGATATACCACTTTCGAAACTCGAACATAATTGCTGATGATGACGCGTCAACAATCAGAATTATCGCCGAGCGACTAGAGTGTGATCTATATCTATCCAGTATATTTGAGGTTTCGAATACACGCTAGCTAGACGTATATGCAAAATATTCATATACTCGATTGTCCAAAACGATTTAAAATATAATATTCAAATACAAATAATAAGGTTTAAATTTTTCAAAACAAAATTT
Source organism: Allium sativum (assembly GCA_030737875.1). Classification (NCBI taxonomy): domain Eukaryota; kingdom Viridiplantae; phylum Streptophyta; class Magnoliopsida; order Asparagales; family Amaryllidaceae; genus Allium; species Allium sativum. The sequence goes on from CM060918.1 coordinate 596,036,814, forward strand.
GTTTTCATTTTTATTTTAAAAATGATACTCTTCGGACTCATCCTAGGATATTGCTCATCCCATCTCTAATGAGTCATTCTTATTGGATATTACTAATCCAATCTCTGATGAATTCTTTTGTTTGGTTCTAACGTGCCTTGTTCTTGAGCTCTGCGAACCAAAGCTCTAATACCAAATGAAACGACCCAGACTTCCCGTAAAGGATGGTACGGATTGAATTGAGAACAAGGCAAATCAGAACACAAACAGAAGAACAATTCATTGCTTATTACAACAATTACATTAGAGTACAGGAATATTTTAGAGTATGAACAAATATTATACATTGGAAATACAATATCAGAGATTTAAATTACATTTGAATAGCAGCGGAAAAATAATACAAAACACAACTGGAAGGAATACACGGATACAGAGCTTTCCGAATATGGCTTCAGTTGTAAACTAGGATCCTATGAATATGGTATCTGCAGAACCAAAACTACTAGCTGCCCTTGTGGAAAATATGGGCGCCTAGAGTTTAGGTTAAAACAATAAACTCCAGGTCAGTCATGGGACTGGTGTGAGAACTCAAAAACAGTTATTAACTTTATTTTAAAAGCTGGAAATCATGGGACCAAGCCGTATAACCCAGAACGGGTTTACTCCATATGAATCTTAGTTTAAAATTAAACAACGCAATGCTTTTTTGAAAAATGAAGCTATTATATAACTCAGGTCCCATCAAACAATGCAACATAAGCCGGAGGATAGAGTTTTCCCTTATAATAGCCAAATATGCTTGATACACATAAAACAAATTTATTTAGATATTACTATAAGTGCATAGTGTTAAAAACAATTTTGAATATAAATGTATCAATCATAGGCGGCATTGGTACCATATATCATGTCGCCATACTAGTTCTACAATCAAAACCGCATGATGTCATATTGGAAGTTGGATTTCCATCATGAACCAAGGCAAGAGATAGTCCTTACCGAACTTGAGGCACTCTAGCCCGTGCCTCAGGACTCTGACTCAGGTAAGCCATAGGAAGCGCCAGGGTCGGTCATCCGTTGATGATTAGTTACACCATAAAGTATATGTTAGCCTGCCCGATGGGGCATAACATCTGGTCAGTAATGTCGACCATAACAATATCCGAGGCGCCTCTCTATCCATCAAGTAATAATAAGCAACATCCACATGAGTAAAATGCCAGGGCTTGTAAACGATGACACCCCTCCTAGCTAGAAACTAACATATGTCCATTTTCCCTAGGGTCCTTCTCCCGTTTCTGGTTCGTACCGGGGTATGAGGCTCGCAAATTAATGTTGTACACGAAGCTATGCCTGAAATGGGTTGTGCTTTGATCATCAACCACAAGGCTCTGCTTTTCAACAAAATCCTTGATCATTTGCATCTTAGCATGCCACATTGTCAGTCCATACCTTACCATTGATTTCTGCGAATATATAACCTCTAAGCTCGTACGTCTCAGAGAAGAGTGTTAAACAAGAGAATAAATTCTCCGCCACCAAAAAGATATATATTTAGCAGAGATCAACGAATACAGCATAAAGGAATACAACGTCAGGCATACCATCCATTTACAAGTCCGTTCTGGGTCTGAACGAATCCGGAGGCACATTATTCCTCGTCCCGTATGTCCAATAACGGAGAGAGGCCCACGCATATCCGTCGATCTCCAAGTACGCTTGGACGATCACCACTTATTACCCTGTCTTGGGTGTACGACCCAATCAAGACATCAGTAATAATCCAATCGATGTGAAGAACTCCGGTCTTTAACCACTATCTTCATCTTCGACTCTTAATCGTCGCAGTAATTATTCAGAATGGGTTAAACCCGGTCTTTCCGAATAATTCGCGTATTTTGTAATCAAGGGATTTAAAGACACATCATACGCCTCATTCCAATTCATAATATTCATTTATTAAAATATTCACCTTTTTAGGGAAAGGTTCCCATTAATTTTATCAAAGATAAATTCTTTTAAACTTATCCTTTAATCTTCTGGAAATTAACAAGGTACATTAAAAAACCAATTCGGTTTTAATCTCCAAAAATCATTATTTAATGATTATTCAAATTTAAGAAATTAATCCTATCTTTAACTGGGTTAAAGAACCAATGTCATTAAAAACATAGTTCATGACAAACCCAAAGTCATCTTCCATTAAATATGGAATCTTCATAGAAATCAGATCAATATATATAATCGATATAAATTTCTGTATCAGACTAATAATATAAATGGAATAACGACAAGGCCTTTTAAATTCCATATATAGTAAAAGTCTTCATTCGCAGAAGCTAATCTCGATTATTACCAATCGAATTCCATTCAATTCCAATTTAATATATAAAATTGGAAAACTTTACTTTGGAAAATTTCCATTAAAATCTAAATAAAGATTTATAAATTCTAAAATTATATTTTCACTGTTCATCAGGCTAAAGAACGATAACAACACAGTTCACAATAAACCTAGTTCACATTTCATTTTATTCGAATTACAAAATATAATTGAAAAATCTAATAATCTTTGTGAAAAGATTTGGTAACAACCCGGAATTTTGGAATCAATTTAATTTTTTATTTTAGAAATTTTAATGGATTTTGAATATTTAAAATGATTTATTTTAAATAATAACGAATAAAAATTTATTTAAATCGAAGTTAGAATGAAAAATTTTAATTTAATTATATAAGGAGTTAGAAATAGCGCGGTAGTATGAAAATTTGAATACGAACTTTGACTGAGTGTACATGATGCAAAATAAATCGAATTTTAGTGAAACAAAAAGTATTAGAATCTATTTAACAATATCTTTCCAACGAATCCGAAAAATTGAAATTTCATAGCGGGAATCAAAAGTTGTCCCCAGTTTAAATTTCAGAATAGTCGCTATAGAATTTATATATATATATATATATATATATATATTAATATTAAAAATAGTCGTTTTGCAAATGACCTCCGTTTTCGACGAAACCACTTTTGTTAGAACCAGAATGTCAAATTATTGCTAGGTTTCAATTTTCATAATTTTTGAAATTAATATGTGAGCGTGGCGAAAGAAAATGTGTTTTGTCAATTTCAGTCAAATTTAATCGACTTGAAAATGACCATTTTTCAAATGGTCTCCAAATTCAATGAAATTAATTTTGTTAGGACCATATCATCAAAACATAACTAGAAATAATTTTTCTGTAATTTTCAGAGTTAGTATGTGGCCCCGGTAAATTAAAATGTTCGATCAAATTGAATAATTAAATGATTTATATTTAAAAAAAAAGTGGGTTGAGACGATCAAACGGGCTGACGGGAACTAGCCCATTGTGTCCGGAACGAGGGCATTTGGCTGGGAACAACTCTAGTTGGGCTGGAATTGGAGTTGTAATGAAGTAACAGGCTTTTCTTTAGAAATTATAGAATTAATAATTTTTTATTATAAATATATAGATTAAACAAACCCTAAATCTAAACCCTATTTGAACAGCCGCCGTCCTTCTTTTTTAATGGCCTGAAAGTTTCGAAAATGAATCCCTAAATTCTACCTCTATGCTTCGAATTAAAACAAATCTCCAACACCAAATTCAAGAGCTCTTCAAGATCCTTAATTCTATACAGTTAAGATCATATTTACTTTCACGGATTGGCGGATTTTTAACCACAGAGTGGCTGTGTTTGGGTTCATTTCTCGGGAGAAAGGGGACGGTGAGTGGCGAGAGGATGCGGGCGGTGGTGGAGCAGAGGACGGGCTTCGATGTAGTAGTCTTTGATCGGGTTGTAGTGGCTTGTGATGATGTGCGATTGGAAGGAAGGAGCGGAGCGATGGGTTCCTATAGAAACGTAGAAGTAGTAAAGAAAGGAACGACAACGTTTTTGGTGTTGTAACTAAAATGTAATTTTTTTTTATTGTTTAAGAATATAATTAAATCTTTAAAAAGCCAGAACTCACTCAAATCTTAACGAAATTCGATGATTTCAGTTTCAATGGAATCGTACCAGCAAGCACTACATTTCAGTACTGATTTAGACAAGAAGTAGCAGATGGGATTTTTAGTAAAATTAAATGCTGTTCAATTTTATTAAAAACACGGTGAGATTTCTCGATCTAAAATTTAAATATATATTTATATATATATTGATTATGGTTGTGATGTTAAATATGTGTGCCGTATAAAATTTAGATTGATTGAATGTGGTAGTGATGATATGTCAGATTATATGTTATGTTAAAATAAAATTATCATTTTATTAGGAATGTCATGTTAGTATAAATTATCATTTTAGTGATATGTTCGAATCTAATTGAAAATATCTTTCCAACGAATCCGAAAAATTGAAATTTCATAGCAGGGAAAAAAAGTTATGCCCAGTTGAAAATTCAGAATAGTCGCTATGGAATTCTGGCCCTTAAAAATGAGAATTTTGCAAACGATCTCGGTTTTCGACCAAACCAATTTTGTTGGATCTGGGATGTCATAGCAGGGAAAAAAAGTTATGCCCAGTTGAAAATTCAGAATAGTCGCTATGGAATTCTGGCCCTTAAAAATGAAAATTTTGCAAACGATCTCGGTTTTCGACCAGACCACTTTTGTTGGATCTGGGATGTCAAGTTATTGCTAGATTCCAAAATTTGTAATTTTCTGAATCAATATGTGAGCGTGGCAAAGGAAAACGCGTTTGATTAATTTTAGTTGATTTTGATCGACTGGAAAATGGCCATTTTTCAAACGGTCTCAAAATTCGATGAAATCAGTTTTGTTAGGACCGTATCGTCAATACGAAGTTAGAAAATATTTTTCAAGAATTTTTAGAGTTAGTATGTGACCCCAGTAAATTGAAATGCGCGTTCAAATTCAATATATAGAGTTATATTTTGATTTTATTGAAAACTGATCGAATCAGCTTGCTGTACATATCCCACTGTGTTTGGAATGGGAGTAATTAGCTGGGGGTGAAAGTCGTTGGGTTCGATTTGGGGTTCGTACGAAAAGTCAACTTTTTGAAGAGAAAAATATAATAAATAAATATATATACCATATTATCTCCCCCCCTCAGATAATTTCCCCGATCCCCAAATCACGCTGACCCGCGCCTTCCCTCTAACACCCCGCCTCCGTTGACCGCTGCCGTCGCCCGCCATCTCCGGCGATCCTCCCCCCTCGCGACTCTCTCTTCTCCCTCTTCCCTCTTCTTTCAGGCGTGAATTCGAAGCCTAGCCCCCACTTTCCGCGACGCAGACCCCGCCTCCGACCATGCTGACCCGCCACCCTGTCCTCCGACATCACCTCCGACTCCCCTGGCCTCCACCACCATCCCCCGTGCTTCTCCTCTACTGTACAAGATCGCATCCACTCAACAAAGCGAGAATGCGCCGCCACAGCCCACGCTGGCTCACTGCTGCCTCAGGCAAGTCTTCCCCGACCACCAACGACCCTCCCCGAGCCTCATCCGCCACTAACAATCGTCGGCTACGATGAAACCGGCCATTCAAAAATAGAGAATGGAGGAGTGGAACCCTCGGTGATAACTCCTCACTTTTATTTTAATTTCTAGTTGAAATATATACTAGGATGCAGACGGTGGTTAGCAGCACCTGACACCCGTCGTCCACAGACCATGGATGACTTGTTTGTTTGAATGTTGTGTTGTGAAATTTGATTGTGTGATGTGAAATGAAATAAAAATATTTTATAGTGGAAAATATTTTATAGTTAAAAATATGATTTTTAACGTGTATATAAAATAAATAGTAATAAACAAATCGGACAATTTGTTTATATACACTGATTTGACTGATATTGATTGGGACGATAAATTTTACACATTGCCCAACTGCACAAATAAAATCTGTGTTTGTTGATTTGAAACCCCACATGGGTATTGGGATGAGATTTGACGTACACTAATCCCGATTGTTTAGTTGTATGTTAATCGATGGATTGACAAACTGTGTAAGCGTTAAATATTTATATTTAACGCTTATGAAGTTGCGTGGTGCACTTTGGATGATAGTTGATGATTTATCGTTGCTGTTATATACATGTGTTGTAGAAAATCCATATAATTAACATTATATGGTAATTGATTGGGCCTCATTCCAATATAGAAAATATATTCATGTGTTGAATAGAAAATAAATTCATGTGTTGAATAGGAGATGAATTCATGTGTTGAATTGAAAATAAATTCATGTGTTGAATAGAAAATAAATTCATGTGTTGAATAGAATAAACATTCATGTGTTGAATAAAAGCCATGTTGATTAGTTTGACGCCATTTTGACATGAACGATATTTATATCGATTTTATTCATTTTTATAATGAATATAGAAAAGAAAGTGATTTCAAAATTTAATGTTTTGAAAATATTATCATTTGTAGATCGATGATGTGGAATATTCAATTTTGATTCGAAATTGAATATGAAGTTGAAATCGTTTTGAAAACAAATTTAAAACGATTTATAAAATATGTTTTAAAAGGAAATCGATGAAGTATATATTATATATATATTATATATATACATAATATAATGGCCTGAATAGAACGCGCCGCGCTGCGGCAGTTCGCGAATTTCGACCATTGACTTCGAATGGACGTTACGGGAGATCCGACCGTCGGATTCTCCTAAAACCGAAACCGTTGGGTTCGTATCGAAAAGGGCTTTCTAATATTAGAGATTTGAAATCTAATGGTTGGATTTGGAATTATGTCCAAATCAAATTTGGAAAAGTTCGTTGTAAGTGCAGTTCGATGGCCGTTGATGGAAATCGACTGTACGGGCCTTGATAAAATTATTAAAAATAGTAATTTGTGTAAAATCATAAGAAATGATTTGGAAAGAATTGGGATGAAAAACTCCATATTTGAAAAGATAAAAATAGATTTTTATCGAAATGAACTAGTTTTGAACTAGAATAATAATTTATTTATTTTTAAAATAAATAAACTAGATTTGAAATGGTTTTGAAAATAACCAGAATTTCCAATAATTGAATTGGAATAGATTTGAATCGAAATCATCTTCGGAATAGTTCGATGTTGGATTTCATGATTATACAGATGTTGTTATGGAAATTTGAAAGATATATTTATATCGTTATTTCCAATACGATATTTGTTGGTTTCAACATTTGATATTGAATAAAAGCCGATATATTTTCTATTCAGAGCCTTGTGTTTAATATCAAATGGGATTTTGGGTAGTCGTGAACGGTATCTTTAAGAATACTGTTCTTAAACCCAAATGGAGTTCACAAAATTAGGAACTAACTGGGGATTAGTTAAGTTGGAGGGTTTCTTTGATATTGATCTGATGTTGGTTTCGGCCTTCGGGGTTAATATTTTAGGGAACTGTCCTCTTACTTATTTACGGTTAGGGACTGATTGAAATGTGATGTGATTTTGGGGTTTATCGTGAACCGTATTTTAAATGACATCGGTTCTTTAACCCAGTTAAAGATTAAAACTAAGTGGAGTTTTAACGAATCTTTAATTAGATTGAAAAGATCGAGAATGGAGTATCACCAGTTTTGCTCCAGGTGATAGTTAAATCTTTAATTAGATTTGAACGTGAAATGGTAATTGAATTTACCGATAACACCGTGGTGTTAGATATGAAGTATTACCAGTTTTACTTCATGGGATGAATAGGTTGGGATTGGGAAATTAAAACAAATGATTACTTCGGTAAGGTTCGTTAATCCCGGCTAGTTTGGATAAACCATAATTTGGTTTGAATTGATATTCAAAAGAAGATTAAAGAATAAATTTAAGGAATTTATCTTTGATAAAATTAATGGGAACCTATCCCTAAGAATGTGAAATTTAGCAACTAATTAATGATTAGTTAAGATAAATGGTTTCCTGGGTATTGATCTGATGTTGGTTTCGGTCTTCTGGGTTAATATTTGGGGAATTGTTCCCTTACTAATTTACGGTTAGTGACTGATGAATTGGAATGAGGCGTATGTTGTGTTTGTGTAACACTTGTTTATTATATACGCGAGTTATTCGGAAAGACTGGGTTTATCTCATTCTGAATAACTGATATGACGATTAGTCGAAGATGAAGACGGTGGTGGAAGACCGGAGGTCTTCACGTCGTTTGGATAATTACTGATGATCTTGATTGGGCCGTACACCCAACAGGAGGGAATCAGTTAGTGGTCGTCCAGGCGTACTTGGAGATCGATGGATATGCGAGGTACAAGTTGCCTTCGGTTTCGTTCAGACCCAGAACGGACTTGTAAATGGACTGTGTGTCTGACATTGGATTTTATTCTGTGTGATTGATTTCTATTAAATATATATCTGTTTGGCGGCGGAGAATTTATTCTCTTGCTTAACGCCCTTCTCTGAGACGTACGAGCTCAAAGGTTATATATTGATGGATATCAAACGCATGGAGTGAATTGCCTGTGTGGCATGCCTAAGTGGCAATATGATCAAGGCTTCTGTTGAAAACCAAAGTCTTGTGGTTGATGATCAAAGCACGGCCTGTGTGGCATAGCTTTGTGTAGCGTTGATTTGCGAGCCTCACATCCTGGTTGTGAAGCAGAAACGGGAGAAGGACCTCAGGGAGGACATGCGTTTCTTTCTTGCTAGAAGTGGCGTCAGTGGTTTTACACGCCCTGACGAGTTTGACTTATGTGGTTGTTGCTGTTGCGAGGCGCCTCGGATATATCGGTGACTATGTGGAGCCGATGTAGTCATTTGTTGGCTCATTTACACCCCAAAGGGCGGGGAAACGCAGTGTTTAGGCATTTTAATCCACATCGGTGGAACGACCCTGACGATCCAAGGCTTGTCTGCGCGCTTGCCTGAGACATGGTAGGCTAGATTGTCTTGAATCGGTAGAGGATGATCCCTGGCCTTGGTTCACAGACAGAAATCCAATTTCCAAATACGGGACATGTGCGGTTTCGATAATAGAGCCTAGTATTGGCGACATGATATATGGTACCCATGCCGTCTATGATTAATACTTATTATTGAGACTGTTTTGACACTATACACTTATAGTAATAATAAAAGATGAAATTTAGCGTATCAAGCATTCTTTGGCTATTGTAAGGTAAAACCCTATCCTCCGGCTTGTGTTGCATTGTGTGATGGGACTTGGGTCTTATAATAGCTTCATTGTTCTTTATTTAGCATTGCGCTGTTGTTTTATGCACTGGTGTTCTTGGAAGGAAACCCATTCCGTGTTATATGGCGTGGTCCCTTGATTTACCTAACTTTAAAATAAATATTAATAACTATTTTAGTTCTCACACCAGTCCCATGACTGACCTGGAGTTTATTATTTTAACCTAAACTCTGGGTGCCCTTATTTTGACACGGGCAGCTCGTAGTTTTGATTTTGCTGATTTATATTCACAGGATCCTGGTTTACAGCTGGAATGATATCCGGAAAGCTTTGTATCCGTATATCTCCTTCAGTTGTGTTTTGTATTATTTTCCGCTGCTATGTAATGTATTGTAATCTCTGATATTTTTTTGATGTATATTATTTGTTTATACTCTGTATATTCTTATATTCTGATGAATTGTTGTTATTAACAATGAAATGTTCTTCTGTTTGCATTCCGATGTGGCTTGTTCTCAATTCAATCCGTGATTTCCCATAAGGGGGATTTCAGGTCGTTTCATCGTTGTATCAGAGCTTTGGTTTACAGAGCTCGGAGAATAAGACACATTAGAACCAAACGAACGAATTCATCAGAGAATGGATTAGTAATATCCGATAAGAATGACTCGTTAGAGATGGGATCAGTAGTATCCTAGAACGAGTGTGAAGAGTATATTTTTAAAATGAAAACAAGTTTTGTTCTGAAAATTTAATTCAATTATTCGTATTTGAATATTTATTTATATCGAATTTGGACAATCCAATATATATAGATTTTGCGTATACGTCTGATCCGCATGTATTTGGAGTTTTAATATACTGGATAGATATAGAATCACGCTCTAGTCGCCCGGAGATGATTCCGATGATTGACTAGTCATCATCAGTATTCATGTTCGAGTGACGAAAGTGGGATAACTATATGATTCCAATTGACTGGCGTGAGAACCAAAACTAGATAGGGCTATTGTTGTGATTTGGCACCAAAAACATGATTTTCTGTATATGTATCAAAATTATGAATTTGAAAAGCTAATCAACAAATTGATTGCTGATTGTGTTGTTTGATTATTGTTTGATTAATTAGAATTTGAACCTTTAGCCAAATTGAACCAAATAGTGAATTGTATTGAAAATTAGTCGCATTTTCATGCATATACATGTACTTACATTGAACAGGTCATAGCAAGGAGGCTAGAGAAGAGGAATAAAATTGTTTGCCCGACAAATTGATACATGTTTACGAATTTATTGGGTTTTTGATGACTTTATGAGCCGATTGACTGTTTCTTTTTCTTTTTGGATTGATGAGGGCCATGGGAGGCTATTTGAAATATCCCGAATTCCCCGGTGCAGGGGAGGTTATGGCGAAATTTTTCGAAAATTTAAGGTGTTAGCCAATTTCTTTGAAAAATTTGAAAAGTTCTTAGAAATTGAAAAGTTGAAGAACTTAAGCCGTAATGAAAATAATGAAAGTTGAGTTGATTAGTTAAACAACTTTCGGCTTTGTTCCTTTTCGGGGACGAAAAGTTTTAAGTGTGGGAGATTGTAATAACCGGGAAATCTGAGCCAATTTAAAAATTTTATTTGGCAATTTTAATGAATTTTGATTATTTAAAATGATATATTTTAAATAATAACGACGAGAAATTTATTTTGAATAGAATTAGAATCGTCGTTAGAATATAAATAATTATTTATAAATATAAAAGGAATTGGAAAGGGCACGGAAGTTTGAAAATTTGATTTCAAATGAATATAAAGGATTCAAAATAAATCGGATTTTAGTGAAACCAAAAATATTCGAATCTAATTGAAAATATCTTTCCAACGAATCCGAAAAATTGAAATTTCATAGCGGGGATAAAAAGTTATGCCCAGTTGAAAATTCAGAATAGTCGCTATGGAATTCTGGCCCTTAAAAATGGGAATTATGCAAACAATCTCGGTTTTCGACGAAACCACTTTTGTTGGATCTGGAATATCAAGTTATTGCTAGATTCCAAAATTCGTAATTTTCTGAATCAATATGTGAGCGTGGCAAAGAAAAACGCGTTTGACCGTTTTAGTTGATTTTGATCGACTGGAAAATGGCCATTTTTCAAACTGTCTCAGAATTCGACGAAATCAGTTTTGTTAGGACCGTATCGTCAATACGAAGTTAGAAAATATTTTTCGAGAATTTTTAGAGTCAGTATGTGACCCCAGTAAATTGAAATGCGCGTTCAAATTCGATATATAGAGTTATATTTTGATTTTGACGAAAACTGATCGAAACGATCGAATCAGCTTGCAACACATATCCCATTGTGTTCGGAATGGGGTAATTAGCTGCGGGTGAAAGTCGTTGGGTTCGATTTGGGGTCGTATGAAAAGACAACTTTTTAAAGAGAAAAATATAATAAAAATATATATATATATACCATATTATCTCCCCCCCCCTCTCCCCTCTCAGATAATTTCCCCGATCCTCAAATCACGCTGACCCGCGCCCTCCCTCCAACACCCCGTCTCCGTTGACCGCTGCCGTCGCCCGCCATCTCCAGCGATCCTCCCCCTCTCGCGACTTGCTATTCTCCCTCTTCCCTCTTCTTTCAGGTGTGAATTCGAAGACTAGCCCCCTCTTTCCGCGACGCACACCCCGCCTCCGACCATGCTGACCCGCCGCCATGTCCTCCGACATCACCTCCGACTCCCCTGGCCTCCACCGCCGTCCCTCATGCTTCTCCTCTGCTGTACAAGCTCGCATTTACTCAACAAAGCGAGAATGCGCCGCCCACGCTGGCTCACTGCTGCCTCAAGCAAGTCTTCCCCGGCCACCAACGACCCTCCCCGAGCCTCATCCGCCACCAACAACCGTCGACTACGATGAAACTGACCGTTCAGAAATAGAGAATGGAGGAGTGGAACCCTCGGTGAGAACTCCTCACATTTATTTTAATTTTTAGTTGAAATATATACTAGGATGCAGACGGTGCTTAGTAGCACCCGACACCCGTCGTCCACAGACCATGGATGACTTGTTTGTTTGATTGCTTTGTTGTGAAATTTGATTGTGTGATGTGAAATGAAATAAAATATTTTATAGTTAAAAATATGATTTTTAACGAGTATATGAAATAAATAGTAATAAACAAATCGGATGATTTGTTTATATAAACTGATTTGACAGATATTGATTGGGACGATAAATTTTACACATCGCCCAACTGCACAAATAAAATCTGTGTTTGTTGATTTGAAACCCCACATGGGTATTGGGATGATATTTTACGTACACTAATCCCGATTGTTTAGTTTTATGTCAATCGATGGATTGACAGACTGTGTAAGTGTTAATTATTTATATTTAACGCTTATGCAGTTGCGTGGTGCACTCTGGATGATGGTTGATGATTTATTGTTGCTGTTATATACATGTGTTGTAGAAAATCCAAATAATTAACATTATATGGTAATTGATTGGGCCTCATTCCAATATAGAAAATATATTCGTGTGTTGAATAGAAAATAAATTCATGTGTTGAATAGGAGATAAATTCATGTATTGAATTGAAAATAAATTCATGTGTTGAATAGAAAATAAATTCACGTGTTGAATAGAATAAACATTCATGTGTTGAATAAAAGCCTTGTTGATTAGATTGACGCCATTTTGACGTGAATGATATTTATATCGATTTTATTCATTTTTATAATGAATATAGAAAAGAAAGTGATTTCAAAATTTAACGTTTTGAAAATATTATCATTTGTAGATCGATGATGTGGAATATTCAATTTTGATTCGAAATTGAATATGAAGTTGAAATCATTTTGAAAAAAAAAATTAAAACAATTTATAAAATACATTTTAAAAGGAAATCGATGAAGTATATGTTATATATATTATATATATAATATAATGGCCGGAATAGAAAGCGCCGCGCTGCGGCAGTTCACGAATTTCGACCATTGACTTCGAATGGACGTTACGGGAGATCCGACCGTCGGATTCTCCTAAACCCAGAACCGTTGGGTTCGTATCGAAAAGGGATTTCTAATGAATATTAGAGATTTGAAATCTAACTGTTGGATTTGGAATTATGTCCAAATCAAATTTGGAAAAAGTCGTTGTAAGTGCAGTTCGATGGCCGTTGATGGAAATCGACTGTACAGGCCTTGATAAAATTATTAAAAATAGTAATAATTTGTGTAAAATCATAAGAAATTGTTTGGAAAGAATTGGGATGAAAAACTCCATATTTGAAAAGATAAAAATAGATTTTTATCGAAATGAACTAGTTTTGAACTAGAATAATAATTTATTTATTTTCAAAATAAATAAATTGGATTTGAAATGGTTTTGAAAATAACCAGAATTTTCAATAATTGGATTGGAATGGATTTGAATCGAAATCATCTTCGGAATAGTTCGATGTTGGATTTCGTGATTATACAGATGTTGTTATGGAAATTTGAAAGATATATTTATATCGTTATTTCCAATACGATATTTGTTGGTTTCAGCATTTGATATTGAATATAAGCCGATATATTTTCTATTCAGAGCCTTGTGTTTAATATCAAATGGGATTTTGGGTATTCGTGAACAGTATCTTTAAGAATACTGTTCTTAAACCCAAATGGAGTTAAAAAAATTAGGAACTAACTGGGGATTAGTTAAGTTGGAGGGTTTCTTGGATATTGATCTGATGTTGGTTTCAGCCTTCGGGGTTAATATTTTAGGGAACTGTCCTCTTACTAATTTACGGTTAGGGATTGATTGAAATGCGATGTGATTTTGGGGTTTATCACAAACCGTGTTTTAAATGACATCGGTTCTTTAACCCAGTTAAATATTAAAACTAAGTGGAGTTTTAATGAACTTTAATTAGATTGAAAAGATCGAGAATGAAGTATCACCAGTCTTGCTCCAGGCGATAGTTAAATCTTTAATTAGATTTGAACGTGAAATGGTAATTGAATTTACCGATAACACCGTGGTGTAAGATATGAAGTATTACCAGTTTTACTTCATGGGATGAATTGGTTGGGATTAATAAATTAAACAAATGATTACTTTGGTAAGGTTCGTTAATCCCGGCTAGTTAGGATAAACCATAATTTGGTTTGAATTGATATTTAAAAGAAGATTAAAGAATAAATTTAAGGAATTTATCTTTGATAAAATTAATGGGAACCTATCCCTAAGAATGTGAAATTTATCAACTTACAGAAGATTAGTTAAGATAAATGGTTTCCTGGGTATTGATCTGATGTTGGTTTCCGCCTTCGGGGTTAATATTTGGGGAATTGTTCCCTTACTAATTTACGGTTAGTGACTGATGAATTGGAATGAGGCATATGTTGTGTTTGTGTAACACTTGTTTATTGTATACGCGAGTTATTTGGAAAGACCGGGTTTATCCCATTATGAATAACTGATACGACGATTAGTCGAAGATGAAGACGGTGGTGGAAGACCGGAGGTCTTCACGTCGTTTGGATAATTACTGATGATCTTGATTGGGCTGTACACCCAACAGGAGGGAATCAGTTAGTGGTCGTCCAGACGTACTTGGAGATCGATGGATATGCGAGGTACAAGGTGCCTCCGGTTTCGTTCAGACCCAAAACGGACTTGTAAATGAACTGTGTGTCTGACATTAGATTTTATTCTGTGTGATTGATTTCTATTAAATATATAACTGTTTAGCAGCGGAGAATTTATTCTCTTGCTTAACGCCCTTCTCTGAGACGTACGAGCTCAGAGGTTATATATTTATGGATATCAAACGCATGGAGTGAATTGCCTGTGTGGCATGCCTAAGTGGCAATATTATCTAGGCTTCTGTTGGAAAGCAAAGTCTTGTGGTTGATGATCAAAGAACGGCATGTGTGGCATAGCATTTTGTAGCGTTGATTTGCGAGCCTCACACCCCGGTTGTGAACCAGAAACGGGAGCAGGACCTCAGGGAGGACATGCGTTTCTTTCTAGCTAGAAGTGGCATCAGTGGTTTTACACGCCCTGACGAGTTTGACTTATGTGGTTGTTGCTGTTGCGAGGCACCTCGGATATATTGGTGACTTTGTGGAGCCGATGGAGTCATTTGTTGGCTCATTTACGCCCCAAATGGCGGGGAAACGCAGTGTTCAGGCATTTTAATCCACATCGGTGGACCGGCCCTGACGATCCAAGGCTTGTCTGCGCTTGCCTAAGACATGGTAGGCGAGACTGTCTCGAATCGGTAGAGGACGATCCCTGGCCTCGGTTCACAGACGGAAATCCAATTTCCAAATACGTGACATGTGCGGTTTTGATTGTAGAGCCTATTATTGGCGACATGATATATGGTTCCCATGTCGTCTATGATTAATACTTATGATTGAAACTGTTTTGACACTTATAGTAATAATAAAAGATGAAATTTAGCGTATCAAGCATTCTTTGGCTATTATAAGGTAAAACCCTATCCTCCGGCTTGTGTTGCATTGTGTGATGGGACCTGGGTCTTATAATAGCTTCATTGTTATTTATTTAGCATTGCGCTGTTGTTTTATGCACTGTTGTTCTTGGGAGGAAACCCGTTCCGTGTTATACGGTGTGGTCCCTTGATTTACCTAACATTAAAATAAAGATTAATAACTGTTTTAGTTCTCACACCAGTCCCATGACTGACCTGGAGTTTATTGTTTTAACCTAAACTCTGGGTGCCCTTATTTTGACATGGGTAGCTAGTAGTTTTGGTTTTGCAAATTTATATTCATAGGATCCTAGTTTACAGCTGGAATGATATCCGGAAAGCTTTGTATCCGTATATCTCCTTCAGTTGTGTTTTGTATTACTTTCCGCTGCTATGTATTGTATTGTAATCTCTGATATTTTTCTGATGTATGTTATATGTTTATACTCTATATATTCTTGTATTCTGATGAATTGTTGTAATTAACAATGAAATGTTCTTTTGTTTGCATTCCGATGTGGCTTGTTCTCAACTCAATCCGTGATTTCCCATAAGGGGGATTTCGGGTCATTTCATGAAATGTCATGTTAGTATAAAATGTCATATTAGTATAAATTATCATTTTAGTGTTAAATATCATTTTTAGAAGCATGTTATGTTAGAATTAAAAATATCATTTTTTTTAGAATCAATTATGTTAGAAATTAAATTTGTCATTTATGTTAGAAATTAAATTTGTCATCTTTTGTTAAATTAGAATTGACGATATAAATTTGTCATCTTTTGTTAAATTAGAATTGACGATATAAATTTGTCATCTTTTGTTAAATTGGAATTGACGATATAAATTTTTCATCTTTTATCGAATTAGGATTGACAATATTAAATTGTCATTTATTAGAATAACGATATGATATAAATATCATTTATTTAAAAATATTATGTTAATATAAAAATATCATTCATTTAGGAATGTCATGTTATAAAATGTACATTAGAATAAAAAGAACATTTTGTTAGAAAATGTATACTAGATTAAAATTATCATTTTTGTTAGAAATGTTACATTTGTTAAAAATATCATTTTAGTTAAAATTGTTGCTTGTGACATAAAATAACATTTTTTTATAAAATGTTTTATTAGATTAAAAACATCACTTTTGTTAGAAGTGTTTATTTAGAACAAAAATGACATCTTTGTTAAAAATATTACATTAGAATAAAAATGTCCCTTTTGTTTAAAATATTACATTAGTATAATCATGTCATTTTTTGTTAGGAAATGTTCATTTAGATTAAAGGTAACATTTTTGTTCGGAAATGTTTATTTAAATTAAAGATAACATTTTTATTAGAAATGTTTATTTAGTTTAAACAAGTCATTTTAGTAGAAATGTTTATTTAGATCAAACATGTCATTTTTATTAGAATTGTTTATATTAGAAATAAAATAACATTTCTGGTATAAAATGTTACATAGAAATAAAACAACATTTTTGTTTTAAAACGTTGCATTAGAAATAAATAACATTTTTGTTTTAAAATGTTGGATTAGAAATAAATAGCATTTTTGTTATAAAATGTTAAGTTTGACAAAAATATCCTTTTGGTTATAGAATGTTACCTTAGTATAAAAACATTATTTTGTTAGCAAATGTTACATTAGAATAAAAACATCATTTTATTAGTATATGTTATGTTAAAACAAAACATGTCATTTTGTTAGTATTTGTTGTGTTAAATAAAACATTTCATTTTATTAGCATATTGTTTGTTAAAATAAAACATGTCATTTTATTAGTATATGGTATGTTGAAATATACATGTCATTATATTAGGATTATGTTTTGTAAAATAAACATGTCATTTATTTAGGATCATGTTTTGTAAAATAAAAATGTCATTTTTTATTGTATTAAAACTGTCAAAAATATAAGTATCATTTATGTACATTTATAAGTATCATTTATGTTCATTTAGAAGTATCATTTATGTTCATTTTGGAAATGTCATTTATGTTCGTTTAGAATTGTCAGAAAATGAATTTCAATTATGTTCATTTAGAAATGTCATTTATGATTGTCAAACATAAAATTACCATTTTTATATGTCATGTATACATTGATTTTGTATACATATTAAAATTTACATTTTTATATGTCATTTAGATTAGAACATATTTGTCAAATAAATTTGTCATTTAGATTTAAACATATTTTGTAAATAAATAGGTCATTTAATTAGAAATGTCATTTTATTAGAAAATTTATCATAAGTTAAAATATGATTTGTGCTAGATTAAAACATTATCATTATAATGTTATTATAGTAGTGAAATTAAATTATAAATATTTATTTATTATTTAAACAAATGAAAATTTGTTAAATAGAAAATAATTCAAACTGAATTGTAATCGGTTAAATTCATTATCCAATGATTTATTTATATGAGCTGTTGTTGGCTGAAAACCCCACATGAATATTGGGATGATATTTGTCATACACTAGTCTTAATTGTTTAGTTATCTATCAATCGATAGATTGACAATCTATGATGAGCATTATTTATTTATTATTTTAATGCTCACACAATTATTAATTCCACTCTGGATGTGAATGGATGGTTTATTGATTATTTATCATTACTGTTATATACATATGCAATGTAGGAAATCCATATGACCGAATTTATATGGTAACTGATGGAGTCACATTCCGATTCAGAATACTTTTAATAGAATAATATTTAAAAATAAAAAACATTTTTATATAAAGAATAGTTTAAAAATAATGAATATTTTTTAGTGAAATGATTACAATTAAAAATTATAATCGCACTTTTGACACGAGGTTAGGTTGCATTTGTGGTGGAAATCTGCAGATCGACGCTTTCCTATGAAATAGAAATATGTGAAATTTTAAATAAATTCTACAAGCGCACAGATCGTGTAATATGCAGGTCGAACCATAGAGAGGCAAATTAAAAATTATTATTTATAGAATTTCGTGGATGAGTTAGATGACTTTTGAGATTTGGTTGAAAATAAAACAATTGAAATTTCAACAATTAGGATTATCGTTGAAACTAATCAAACGATTAATCACTAATGAAAGTAAATTGCAAAACAAGAATAAAAATGCAGAATAGAAATAACAACAGAAATAAAATTAGGATTATCGTTGAAACTAATCAAAGATTAATCACTAATGAAAATAAATGTAAAATACAACTAGTACTCTACCAAATCTAATTGTATAGATGGCACTAGTTGCTAAGAAATAGAAAATTGCAGAAAATGAAAAGAAGAAGAACTTTGTTAATGGAGAAGAAGATAGAAAATGGGATGATCGCTACAATGATATTACATGGCTATTTATAGGAGATAGCCAACCTAAACCCTAATTACAAATGGGCCTTAGTTATTTCAAGTAAGTTCTAGGCCTTTGTTAAATCAAGTGAGTTTTAGGCCTTTCCTCCTTTCCTCTTGCAAGCCTCCTTTGATTTGTAATGTGCATGGCCTTTCTACTAATTATTTTCTTATTCAACAGCAACTAGATGTGAGATCTTCATCTGCAAATCTTCAAATTTAAATATACAACAGTTTGATCTCAATTTCTCTACCTTTCTGACTGCATGCGGCTTGGTTGGAATATCTGTAAAAGTAAAATAATAATACCCAAGTAATATTTATTTATATTCAAAAGATAAGATATAAGAGTATAAAATAAACACATTTCTATGTTAATCAAATAACCCCACACGTATCTTTTACTCGTCCTCGAGTAAAACAAAAATTAAAAAGTAACTAGATAGGTAACACTTTCGTAGGAAACATGATTGCATTGAGCATATGCAACAAGCCGTTAAACCTCTAGATGTCCCTAGTAGGACGAGTTGTGTCTCGTGACGGTTTTCAGCGGATACTACCCACGAAATCCAAATGCAGTATGCTATGACTCTAATTTAACTACATGATGCAATGGACGTATGCAAATAAAAAAACGAAAAATGAAAACACGACTTGTTTCAGAAAATGTAACACCCCACACCCGCTATAGTCACTCACTAAGGGAATGCCATAGCATCGGTGGAGTATTTTTAGTGAGTATAGAACAGTAAAATTACAACAAGACAGATATAATGTAATACTTGAAAATTTAAAACATCATCTCATAGCAGCGGAAAGTAAAACATGTTTGGTTACATCATAAAACCATAACAAGAGTCAAGTACAAAATATCCATCCTGAATAAAATAAGTACATAATCCCACTACTCATAACAAATAGCCATAACAGAAAAGATAAGATAAGCTGAGCTCTACATCTACGGTCCGAGCTCCAAGAGATAGATAAAGCAAACTGATCAAAGCCCACTAGCACTAGGCCCAACCTGAGGACCTGAAGGAAAAAGATAAAAACAACGGGGGTCAGACATAAGCCTGAGTGAACCCTATCTCCTTAATAATACAATTATTAAAGTAATTAGGGTATGATATGAACTCGGTATGGTATCTTTGGGGATAATGACTACACTAAGTTGCCCACGAACACAGGACGAACTAAGATAACCGTAAAGACGCATCTACCCACCCAAGGATAATTACTAACTGCACCACACCAGACTTATTCACCAAGGGTAATTCCTACACTGCACCACACCAGTTTTACCCACCAAGAGTAATTCCTACTTAAAGGTTGATCCCACTAAGTGCACTTAGTAATTTTTACCCGGTAGTTTCCTGTACCCCTACACAGGTGCCGTCTGCCCCTATTTTTACTAGGTGTACCCACTACCCCCAAGCGATCGGCTCCCTACCGTAGATACCCGTGCTGGTCCCACAAAAGGGGGTGTATCATTCCCCAAAGTGGCTACCATATAATATCACTGTGCACGGCTTTATATCTACACGATGCAACAATGACTTACCAACCAGCCCGGGTCCACACACGCATATGAAACCCGTTGATCCCGCGTTGCCACCGCTAACCCGTTTTGGCCTCTTACAGTCAAGCCCAATATGCGTGTCCCGTCACCCGACTAGAGTCGAGCCTACAAAGATACGTTTGGGATATTGGTTGAAATGGGCCCCCACAAGCTACTACTTAAGCTTGTCGTTTAATCTAGTGCATCCCACTTAACCCTTTAACCATGTCCTCTTACATGTTATAAATCTTGGTTAAGTCCTTTAATCATATTTCAATTGCCACTTAGGGCACCCACTAGATTCCCACATGCCACCCATGGCACTTACTTAACCCCTTAATCATGTTTAATTACATGTTCCACCTTGGTTAAGTATTCTAATCGTATTCTCACATGCCACCCATGGCACTTACTTAACCCTTTTATCATGTTTAATTACATGTTCCACCTTGGTTAAGTATTCTATTCGTATTTTTCTATTGCCACCCAAGGCAACCCACTAGTCTCATCATGCCACCCCAAGGCACCTACTTAACCCCTCATGTCCCACTTACATGCTAATATGGTTAAGTGTTTCTTAATTCATTAATTAAGATCATGACCTCATAAAGACCTCCCACATTAGACCGTCTTTTATGACTGCTGGATATGCCGGTTGGTTCCGGGCAGACTTCTGTCATCAAAAGGGCCTAACCTCGTGTCTTTACTTTAATCATGTATTTAATTTATAACTAAGACCTCTCACATTGGGCCAATCATTTGTAGCCGCTGGATGGCCGGTCGGTTCCGGGCAGACTTCCGCTACAAAAGGGTCCAACCTCGTGTCTTAGTTGATTAATTAAACCTAATTAATCACCCCCATATTAATTATCCCTAATTAATATCAAATTTTCCATAACATGGGTAGACCTAACTCAATAGGTAAATTCCCATGGGGTAGACCTAACTCAATAGGTAAATTCCCACTTATGGTAATTTATTTTTATGGTATGCTTAATCATACCCAATCATACTTTTATTAACATATTTATTACCCCATCGTTCCCCACGTAAATCGTTCTCATTTCACGACATAATAAAGGGAAAGATCCATCACAAATATCATGGGTTTAGCATATAACTTTGTCATGGGTTAAGAGGATGTCAACTTGCATATATGAACATATATTAACCCAACTACATATAACCCAAACTTGCATATTATCATACCCATGATTTGCATAACATATGACATATGAGTTTGCATATTATCATACACATATCTTGCATAACATGTTAAACTTGCATATAAGCATCCTCATAACTTGCATAACATGTTAAACATGCATTTAAGCATACACATAACTTGCATAAGCATTCACATACTTGCATGGGCATTCATATACTTGCATAAGCATTCACATACTTGCATATCACATTAAGCTCGCATTTAAGCATATACATAACTTGTATAACATCATGCTCATAACTTGCATAATCTCATAAACTTAACTTGCATAACACTATGCACACAACTTGCATACCCTCATACACATAACTTGCATATGCACATAACTTACATAACATGTTGAGCTTGCATGTAAGCATAACTTGCATAATATGTCGAACTTACATATATGACTTGCATCTTAAAGGAGGGTAAACATGCATAGCATATAAGAGTGCCATCTTGCATATGTATATACCATATTTAAAAGGGTAAACTTGCATATCATGATTTATGCATAATACCAAACACTTAGCATGCATAAAACCACTTACTTATCATGCATAGAATCAAATACTTATTATGCATAAAATCAAATACTTATTATGCATAAAACCAAATACTTATTATGCATAAAATCAAATGCTTATTATGCATAAAATCAAATACTTATTATGCATAAAATCAAATACTTATTATGCATAAAACCAAATACTTATTATGCATAAAATCAAATACTTATTATGCATAAAATCAAATACTTATTATGCATAAACCTACCACTTAACTTGCATAAACCCAAACACTTAACATGCATAAAACCCCATACTTAGTATGCATACAATCAAATACTTATCATGCATAACGTCAAATACTTTAGCATGAATAACATCAAATACTTAACATGCATAACACCAACTACTTAGCATGCACAAAATCACATGCATAACTTGCATATCATGTTACATATAACTTGCATATATTCTCACATATAGTTTGCATAACATGTCACATATGCATAAATGTTTAACATGGTGTTTTGCATCATAAAACATGGCCTTAACTTGCATTTAACATAAAACTTGCAAATCACATATCATACAAACTTGCATAAATACATTCGTCCACAAACATAGCCATGTCTTATCACATCCTACCATAATCAATTTAACAATTGATTATTAAAGCCATAGAAACTCACCAAAACAAGATTAGCAAGTTAAATGAAGCAAATCCCAATGATTAAGTAGAAGAAGATGTAGATTAGCTTGCAAATCCTCTTAGGATTTTTAGTGGAGGCTCTCCATTTTTCTAAGTGGTGGCATAATGGCCTTAGATCTATTTTTTGGTAAGGATAAGGGGGTATTAGGGTGTATATATAGATTAGTTAGATGTTTTAGGACCATAGGATATACCCTAGAACCAATCCTAGCCTTTAAAGCATGTCTTGGGGAAGAAGTCAAGTGTAGGAACCATTTAGGGCCCAAAAAAAACAGCCCAAAACTCATCCCGGGCCTCAAAACATGAGCAGTTTTTGTTTTTGATTTTTCGTGAAACTTTGACGGGCCATAACTTGGTCATACGGACTCCGATTTACGAAAACTCGGACTCTATTTCGCGTATTTTTCCGAGACGAACGCAATGGCACAGCCCGTTTCCCCTGATTCAGAATATTAAATTTAATTCTGCTCTGATTTATGTTATAACAAGTTATTTAACATACGGGGTGTTACAGAAAATTAGTACAATAAAGTGAGTTAACAATCCCTAGTCAGTTGATTGTATTTTAGATACCTCAATCTGTCACAAATTTTCAATATAATTCTAGTTTTCAATGTTAAACTCTTGTTTGGCCAGTTGGTTCGGTCGATTACATAGTGCAGCCATGAAATAGATTCCTAGTTTGCTTGGCACGGTTTGTAAAGTGGTATTATTATTTCCTCGTGTATGGCTAGTCAAATCAATAAGGTCAAGAGGTGTTTGGGCATCATCACTTATTCTCCATCTCTATAAAAATTGAAATTTACAATTAATTACATACACCTAACTAAAAAGACCAAGGTATATCACCCATACACTGCCTTGCAGACTGATGAAGAGTTGGGATAGAGCTTGGCGGATTGTGCAGACCGACGCTGACTTTGTCAACAACATGTCGGTAATCCTTAGGTGTCCTACTCATAAATGAGACCAAGATATTCCGACGCTGACTTTGTCAACAACTTGTCAGATAGAGTTTGGCGGGTTTGCACACCAATGCTAGATATACAAGCAATGTTAGATACCCTTGGATTGCTATTATTATTATTGAAAATATAAGAACAGGAGAGAGTTACACGAATCCAGCTTGACATAACTTAGTTTTAAAGATTTGAAAAGCCAATACAAGTATTTAAGTCCTCCACTTATTTAAACAAAGACTACAATATAGAATAAACTTCATGGCCATCGCCTAAGAATCTCCCTATGTACCACTTACACTATTATCCCTCAAAATTCAACTTTTCATTATATTTCTTATTCGATCTTAGTTGAGAGAAAAAATACTATCAACTGACTAACAATTGTTAACTTATTTTGTTGTATCAATCTAAAATGTGTTGTATTTCCAAAAAAAAAAAATGGCATGTTACTACGATCTAAAATGCATGATGGTCCTATATGAAAAGAAAGAGAAAAAATTAAGAAAAAATGAAAAAAAATTGCAATGCAGACTCCCCCCACACTAGAAGTAAATAGTGTCCACACTGTAACGTTTCCTAAATTTGAAAGATCGTACCTAAAGCTGAATGAGTTGCAAAATTATTTGTAAAATGAAATGAATTTTAGCCACTATATGTGAATGAAAATCATATGCAGAATGAAATCTACAATGATTATGAGTATTATGTGAAAAATGAGATTTCCTATTTCCCCCACACTTGCCTCTATCGAAAATGATGTTTGAGGATTTAGTATATGATTTTTGAGGTACCAGAGGCTTGTCGATAACTTCTGAAATCAATATCTTCCCTATGCAATTTTGGTTGTGACAGTGATTAATACCATTCAAATGCATATTATCCCGTAAAATTTTCAAAGGTGTTCCTTCTTGGTCCTCGGTAAGATCAATGGCCAACATTACGAGAAAATTTTGTGTAGAGTCCATGTAATCATACTCAAAGTCTTGTGGTAAGGGTTTGAGGTCAAACTTAGGAAGTTCTTGTGTGCTAAGATTGGTCAACGTTCATTGGTTAGATTTAGATGACATAGGTTTTGGGTCAAGAGTTCATTTAATTCAGAAATGTATTCGAGCTCATCGAAATCAGAGTTGAAATGGTTAAAACACATTTTCAAGGTTGTAGAAGTGTCAATAAAGTTCTCATTAATTGTGGCCTGAATCATGCCAATTTCATCAATCTCAAAATTCCTAGGAGAATTATGATGGCTAACACTCTTTTGGCTCATCGTTGTCGAATATAAAAAATCCAAGACTTAAGATTGACACAAGTAGTTGTTATTACAAAATAGATAACGTACGCAAGTATATCCTATTAGTTGATAATCTCGATTTGAAGGGGGAAGAGGGTCTTATGGTCGTTCACGTGTAGTATAAATACTAAGAGATATGACCAATGTTTTACGGGTAGTATGCAACCTCTTTTGCTAGAAGTTCAATAAATTGAACTAGTATATATCCGCGATCAAACCATTGAGAGATTCAATTTCATAAAATACACTCTTGTAGTTAATTATTTTGCAAATCAAATCAAGTTTTATGACGAGAGTAATGATTTTAATTATGGAAACTCGTTCCTCATGAAAGCTATTCAGCAATTTCAGTCAACACAACAACCAAACAATAATAATTGCAGAGAATTGAAATATTGTATAAGCAAGCCGCTGCCCCTGCAGAATTTTTTTACAAGCAATTCCTATTTTTTTCTTTGCAGTAGAGCTAGAAATTTTTACAGTGGGTGTGGTTGTCTGTCCAGAAAATTAGACTTCACTGTTTGCAATCGCTCGTCAGATCCTTTGTTTTGTTTGCTTGAATTCCTTCTTCACTCTGGCCCTTGACTCTTTTTTTTAGAATAGAAAGAAAAAGAAAGAAATAAAACAAACAAAATAAAAATATAAACTAAACTCAAAGAACGACAAAGAAAAAAAAAGAGAAAAAAGAAAGAAGAAATAAAGAAAACAAATTAAGACTCAACAAATTCAAGATGGGACAAAACTAAAACTAAGCTGAAATTAAAAAAATAAAATAGGGTAAACAATTGACTCGCACAAAATAAAATAATAAAAAGAAACTAAACTAATAAAAAGCTAAGACAAAATAAAAGGAAAAAAGAATAACTCATGCACCCAAAAGGAACAGATCAAAGTGCTAATTTCAGAACAATCCTTTTTATTTCAAATCAGGAAACACTTGAACCAAAATGAAGAGATCGGGAAACAAAACGCATTTCTTCAGCTAAAGCAAATCTGAAATGACCCGAACTTCCCCGTGAAGGAAAGCACGGATTGAGTTAAGAACACGACAAATCAGAACACAAACAGAAGAACATTTCATTGCTTATTACAACAATTTTCATCAAAATGCAAGAATATACAGAGTATGAACAAATATTACACATTTACTAAATATCAGAGATTTACATTACATTACTGCAGCGGAAAAATAATACAAAACACAACTGAAAAGAATATACGGATACAGAGCTTTCCGAATATCATTCCAGCTGTAAACCAGGATCCTGTGAATATAAATCTGCAAAACCAAAACTACTAGCTACCCGTGCGGAAAATAAGGGCACCCAGAGTTTAGGTTAAAACAATAAACTCCAGGTCAGTCATGTGACTGGCGTGAGAACTAAAAACAGTTATTAATCTTTATTTTAAAGTTAGGTAAATCTAGGTACCACACCGTATAACACGGAACAGGTTTCCTCCCAAGAATATCAGTGCATAAAAACAACAGCGCAATGCTAAATAAAGAACAATGAAGCTATTGTAAGACTCAAGTCCCATCACACAATGCAACGCAAGCCGGAGGGTGGAGTTTTTACCTTATAATAGCCAAGAATGCTTGGTACGTGAAATTTCATGTTTTATTATTGCTATAAGTGTATAGTGTCAAAACAATTTCGATCATAAGTATCAATCATAGACGGCATAAGTGTCCCATACCACTATGTCGCCATATATAGGTTTACAATTAAAACCGCAAAATGTCGTATTGGAATTTGGATTTCCATCTGTGAACCGAGGCAAGGGATCGTCCTCACCACTTCGAGACAATCTAGCCTACCATACCTCAGGACCCAGACTCAGGCGGGCCCTTGGATCGTCAAGGCCGGTCCACTCGATGTGGATTAAAATGCCTAAACACTGCGTTTCCTCGCCCTATGGGGCGTAAATGAGGCAAATGACTCCATCGGCCCCGGATCGACCGATATAACTGAGGCACCT
Source organism: Allium sativum (assembly GCA_030737875.1). Taxonomy (NCBI): domain Eukaryota; kingdom Viridiplantae; phylum Streptophyta; class Magnoliopsida; order Asparagales; family Amaryllidaceae; genus Allium; species Allium sativum. The sequence goes on from CM060918.1 coordinate 596,064,002, forward strand.
CGCAATCAATCATCCCCATTAGTAAAATGCCAGAGAGTGTAAAACACTGACACCACTCGTAGCTAGAAAGAAACGCATGCCCTGCCTGTAACACCCCGAATTTTAGTTAATACTAATATTCACTAATTACAGAATAAATAATCTCAGATGTGAGAATTGGGGGAAACGGGCTGCGTCATTGCGTTCGTCTCGGAAAAATACGCGAAATAGAGTCCGAGTTTTCGAGAATCGGAGTCCGTATGGCCCAGTTATGGCCTAATGAAGTTTTCAGAAAATTCAAAGTTCAAAACAGATTTAAAATTCAGGTTCAAATTTCGAAATTGGGGCCATTGGGCGCAGGCGGAAAAATTCCCGCCTAACTAACCAAGTCGACAGCCCTGTCGACTGGGCAATCGACTTGGCTAGGACCAAGTCGACAGCCCTGTCGACTTGTGTGTCGACAGGGGGTGCTCGGCCAGTTTGGCCTGGTGCACCATTTTAGGGTTTGGCTGTGTTTTGGGGCTGTTTTCTGGAAGCTTCCGAAATCTTACGGACCTAAACTAACCTAGGGTTAATCTAAGGGTCTAAAACACAACCTAATCATATAAATAAGACCCTTAGCTAGCCCTAAATGATTATAATCCTATCCTCTAACTAAACTATGCCAAAATTTTCTATGATCATGGCCTCCACTCAAAACCCTAGCCTCCATCCTCATTCTAAACTATTTCTATGAAGGCTTTCATGTTCATACAAGCATTTTTAAGTTGTATGAGTGATCATTAGCTTGCATTCATCATCAAGTTGCAAGCTTTATTTTCAAGGCTAGAGTTTTTGGGTGATTTTTGGCAAGGGTTTGCTTATTGGAGTTTAGTGGTGAGTTTCTATAGCCTTAATAATCAATTGTTAAATTGATTATGATAGGATATGATAAGATATGGCTATGTTTGTGGATCAATGTGTTTATGCAAGTTTAGTATAGTGTATGTTGTGTGTTTTGCAAGTTTTATGCTATATGTTATGCAAGTTTAATGCTATGTTTTATGATGCTCATTATGCAAAACACTATGTTGAACATTGATTCATATGTAACATGTTATGCAAGCTATATGTGAGATTATATTCAAGTTCATATGTAACATGTTATGCAAGCTATATGTGAGATTATATGCAAGTTCATATGTAACATGTTATGCAAGTTATGTGTTTGGTTATATGCAAGTTATGTGCATGATTATATGCAAGTTCATATGTAACATGTTATGCAAGTTATGTGTTTGGTTATATGCAAGTTAACATGTGACATGCTATGCAAGTTCACACCTTTGTATGACATGAGAATCATATGCAAGTTACCCCTTTGTGACATATGTGCTTCATGCAAGTTTGGGTTAAATGCTAGTTGGGTTTAATGTATGCTCATATATGCAAGTTGACACCTTTTAAACCCATGATAAAATTATAAGCTATGTTGGTTAAACCCATGGCACTTGTGATGAATCTTCCCTTTATTATGTCATGTTATGAGAACGAATTACGTGGGGAACGATGGGGTTAATATGCATGTTAATAAAATGGTGTGAAATGGGTATGCTTAAGCATAACATAAAGTGAATGGACATAATTGGGAATTTACCTATTAAGTTAGGTCTACCCATATTATGGAATTGGGAATTTACCTATTAAGTTAGGTCTACCCATATTATGGAATTGAGAATTTACCTATTGAGTTAGGTCTACCCATATTCTTGAAATTGGTAATTAATTAGGGATAATTAATACAAATTATGGGGTGATTAATTAGGTGTAATTAATCAACTAAGACACGAGGTTGGACCCTTTTTGTAGCATAAGACTGCCCGGAACCAACCGGCAAATCCAGCGGCTACAAATGATTGGCCCAATGTGAGAGGTCTTAGTCATAAACTAAATACGTGACAAGTGTAAAGACACGAGGTTAGACTCTGTTATGGTGTAAGGCTGCCAGGAACCAACCGGCATATCCAGCTGCCATAAAGGACAGTCTAATGTGAGAGGTCTTTACAAAGGTTACGATCTTAATTAATTAAGAAACACTTAACCAAATTAGCATGTAGTGGGACATGAGGGGTTAAGTGGGTGCCTTGGGTGGCATGTAGTGACTAGTGGGGTTGCCTTGAGTGGCATGAGGAAACTAGTGGGTTGCCTTGGGTGGCAATAGAAAATACGATTAGAATACTTAACCAAAGTGGAACATGTAATTAAACATGATTAAAGGGTTAAGTAAGTGCCTTGGGTGGCATGTGGGAATTAAGTAAGTGCCTTGGGTGGCATGTGGAAATCTAGTGGGTGCCTTGAATGGCAATTAAAATATGATTAATGACTTAACCAAAATTTATAACATGTAAGTGGACATGGTTAAAGGGTTAAGTGGGATTCACTAGAAATGACAAGCTTAGGTGGGTAGCTTGTGGGGGCCCATCTCAGCCAATATCCCAAACGTATCTTTGTGGGCTCGACCCAAGTCGAGGACGGGACACGCATATTGGGCTTGACTATAAGAGGCCAAAACGGGTTAGCGGTGGCAACGCAAGTCCAACGGGTTTCATATGCGTGTGTGGACCCGGGCTGGTAAGTAAGACGTTGTTGCATCGTGTAGGTATAAGCCGTGCACCGTTGAATCAGGTTGCCACTTTAGGGGATGATACACCCCATTGTGGGGCCAGCACGGGTATCTACGTTAGGGAGCCGATCGCTTGGGGAGTAGTGGGTACACCTAGTGGAGATAGGGGCAGACGGCACCTATGTAGTCAGCTAGGGGCACACGAAACTACTATTAAAAATTACTAAGTACACTTAGTGGGATCAACTTTTAAGTAGGAATTACCCTTGGGTGGGTAGAACTGGTGTGGTGCAGTGTAGGAATTACCCTTGGGTGGGTAGATCTGGGGTGGTTCAGTGTAGTAATTATCCTTGGGTGGGTAAATGCGTCTTTTCGGTTATCTTAGTACATCCTGTGTTTAGTTGGCTACTTAGTGTAGTCATTATCCCCAGAGGTACCGTACCTTGTTTATATCATACCCTAATTACTTTAATGATTGTATTGTTAAGGTTATAGGACTCGCTCAGACTTATGTCTGACCCCGTTGTTTTTTTTATCTTTTTTCCCAACCCTCAGGTTTTCAGAGTGGGCCTAGCACTAGTGGGCTTTGGTCAGACTGCTTTATCTATCTTTTGGAGCTTGGACCGTGGATGTAAAGCTCAGTTTATCTTTTCTACTTTGGCTATTAAGTTATGTAGTGGGATTATGTACTTTTGTTTTATCAGGATGGATATTATGTACTTAACTCTTGTTTATGGTTTTGGTGTAACCAAACATGTTTTACTTTCCGCTGCAATGAAATGATGTTTTAAATTCTCAAGTATTACTTATATCTGTCTTGTTGTAATTTTTCTGTTCTATATTCACTTAAAATACTCCACCTATGTTATGGCATTCCCTTAGTGAGTGTCCGTAGCGGGTGTGGGGAGTTACACGTGGTATCAGAGCTTAAGGTTACCAGAACAGATAAAATTTTTAGAAAAACTATTTTCTAAGAATATTTTTGAAAGGATTATTTTCAAAAACATGTCTTTTAAGAGAAAAGTTTTTGAAAGAAAAGCATAATCCCCAATAGCCATATCTATATCTTTCAAATTCTCCGTTTTGAATCTCTTCCTCTCTCGTTTTGAGTTTCCCCTCCGTGTATAGATGATCTTTCTAAGATAGATAAGAATGGAAAACCACTTCAAGGGACTTAGACGTTAGTCGGATTAGAAGTTGGTTCAAGAAGGAGGAGGACTGGTAGGTACCTATTGGATAGACGATGGGAGGAAGGCTCAAATAGTTGTTTGGTTAATGAAGAGCGAAACCTCATTTTGATGGGAGGTTACGAGTGGAGAATGGGAAGAAGAGGGCTAGTAGTTATCCTTTTGGGAGGAATAGGACACCTTATTAGGATTGTCCAAGGAGGCAATGGCAAGGTACGGAATCTCCTGGAGGGTAGTTGTATTCCCTCACGGCTAGTGTACCAGATGGGGATAAGACCGTCTAGGTTGGAATTTGGATTTCTTTATTATCCGGTTCGAACTTTATTTGATTCTGACGCATCGAGTTCGTTTATCTCATCATTGTTAGTTGAGTCACTGCACTTAGACACCAGTTTAGTAGATGATCCCTTAGTTGCTTCAAACCCAATTGGGGCTCCATGATGTGTTTGGGTTTGAAAGTTTCTATACTTAGCGTTGAGTTTAGATGTGATGCTTTTTGGGCTTCACGGGCTATGGGTTAGTTTTGGGCATGGACTGGTTATCCAGTAGTGGTGTCGTTCTTGATTTTGAAGGGAGAGTTGTTAGGCTTACGACCCGCTTGGGTAACACTCTCGAGATCTCTTGTAATCCCATGGAATTTGTTATGCTAAGTTATCTAGAATCGCTTGACACGTCGGTCGAGAGTTTGCGATCTGTTAGAGTGGCCCGGGAATACTCGGATGTGTTTGAGGAGGTGAAGGGCTTACCTCCGGAGCGGGAGATTGACTTCCGAATATATCCGGTAGACAATGCCAAACCAGTATCTTGGCCAGTGTGCCACATGGCTCCTCGTGAGAGGAGGGAACTCCATAAGCAAGTAGGCGATTTGCTTGAGAAGGGGTTTAGAAGACGAAGTATATCGGAGTGGGGTGCTCCAGTAAGTTTTTGCTATGAAGGCGGATGGGTCCCTCAGACTTTGTGTAGATTATAGGGAGTTTAATAAGATAACAAAGAAGAATAGACACCCATTGCCGAGGATTGATGATCTCTTTGATCAGTTGGTTGGCGCCTCAGTGTTTTCGTAGTAGGACTTAGCCACGGGGTTTCGTCAGTTGAGAGTGGCTGAGGATAGTATAGAGAAGATTGCCTTTAGGACTCCGGATGGTTTTTATGAGTGGCTGGTGATGCCATTTGGTTTGACGAACACCCCCGCATACTTTATTGATTTGATGAGAAGGGTGTTCAGGGAGTACCTAAATAAGTTCGTGATGGTCTTTGTAAATGACATCTTGGTCTTTTCTAGGAGCGAAATAAGTTTTCGTATGTGCTCAATAGGTTGAGCAAAGCCAGTTATGGGAAAAACGGTGGTTTTGGAGCGAGACTGGCAAGGACATCCAAAGTTGGTCAAAGGCTTAATTGTTTAGCCATTTTTACTAGTATCATCTCACGTAGGTCGTCTGAACTCGAAGGAGATATCCCTTGGGTGTTTGTATGATATTGGTTTAGGCCTTTGGGGCTTGCACTTAGGGGATGTCAAGTTCGACTAGGATGGTCTGCGTGAGAGATGGACAGTTGTGATGATTTTGGATGGGGTAATATCCTGGTTTTCTCTAAAAGTGGAGAAGAGCATGCCCTACATCTTAGGGAAGTGTTGGAGACTCTTCGAGCGCATAGTCTTAGGACAGTAAAAGTGGATGGGATTCTTAGCATCCTATGAGTTTGAGATAGCGTATACACATGGCAAGGGTAACGTGGTAGCGGACGCCTTAAGTAGAAAAAGGTTGTCCTTGAGTTCATTGTTCGTTGAACGACGGAGCTTAGAGTTTATTTCTATGTTTGACTTTAGACCTTCCGTTGACTTTGTACCCGGTTTGCTAGCCTCCTTGGAGGTTAGGCCTACTCTTTTGGGGCGGATTGGCGGAGCACAGCCAGACGACCCACAGTTGGTTGAGTTAGTAGAAAAGCTCATGAGGAGGGGGAGTCGTCCAGCCATTTGAGTAGGTACACCCTAGATGGTAAGGGGTGGTTGCGTAGAGACGGTAGACTTTGTGTACCGCAAGACGAGGGTTTGAAGAAGGCTATTTTAGATGATGCACATCGTTCAAAGATGACCATTCATCCCGGTGGGGACAAGATGTACCAAGACATGAAGCGAGTTTTCTTTTGGGCTGGTATGAAGAAAGACGCGGCCGAGTATGTCGCTAGATGCTTGGTGTGCCAACAAGTAAAAGCGGAGCAAAAGAAACCCGGTGGGTTGCTTCACCCATTGGAAGTTCCGCTATGGAAGTAGGATAGTGTCTCGATAGATTTGGTCGATGGATTGCCAAGATCGAGGAAGGGTAATACGGGAATTTGGGGGTGTGGTAGACATACTTACTAAGAGTGCCCATTTTATACCCGTGAAGAGTAAGAGGACTGCTGCATGGCTAGCTTCAGTTTACATTCGAGAGATTGTTAGATTGCATGGTGTACCTTCCAGTATAGTGAGCGATCGAGATCCTATCTTCACTAGCGAGTTTTGGAAGAGTTTGCAAGAGGCGGTAGGGACTCAGTTGTGTTTGAGTACCGCGTATCATCCTCAGACGGACGGCCAGACCGAGAGGGTGAATCGTATTTTAGAAGACCTTTTAAGGCTATGTATCTTGGATTTTGGAGGTACAGGGGAAGAGTATCTTCCATTGGTGGAGTTCGCGTATAATAACAGCTTTCAGTCTAGTATTGGCATGGCTCCTTTCGAAGCTCTTTATGGAAGGCCTAGTCGATCACCTACATGTTGGTAGGAATCTACGGATGAGATCTTGCTTGGGCCCGATATGGTTAGGAAGACTTCGGAAAAGATTGATTTGATTCGAAGAAGGATGAAAGCGGCGCAAGACAGACAGAAATCTTATGCGGACAAGAGGAGAACAGAGCTTGAGTTTGATGTTGGGGACATGGTTTTATCAAGGTATCTCTGTAACGGAATGTGGTTCGCTTTGGATCTGTTGAAAAGTTAGCACCAAGGTTTGTTGGACCGTTTCCTATTAAGGAAAGGATTGGACAGATGGCATATAGGGTGGAGTTGCCCGACAGGCTTAGTGGTGTACATGATGTATTCCATGTGTCACATTTGAGGAAGTGCCTACATGAGATCGCTGAGGTGGTAGAGCCGAGCTTGCTTAAAGAAGTAGAGATAGAGCGTGATGAGACGATTCGATGAGCTCCTACTCGCATCCTTGGGTCAGAGACTAGGAAGTTGAGGAATCGAGAGGTTCAACTAGTCAAAGTGCAATGGGGAGAAGATGAGAGCAACGCTACTTTAGGGACGGAAGAGAAGATGCGTTCATTATACCCATTCCTTTTTAGGATATGCCTTTTAATTTCTCCTTTATCGTTTGACTAGTACTTATCTTATCTATAGCATGTCCTCTCGTTAGTACTTTTGACCTTTAGATAGGGTAAACCTATGGTTGAAACATGTGTTTGAGACATGTTATGATTGATGGATACATGTGGATGCAAGTGTTTGCTAGTGGTTGCTCGTGGATGCATATACACACACTCTAGACACTAGATCGGCTCAATCACTTCATATTGCATATTGCATATAATTGGGTGTGTAGGTAGCTATATTTATGGATGTATAATGGTTGTGTTATCATATGGATGATGCATTTTGGTGAATGATTGTGCACTCATGTAGATATAGTATGTGTCGATAAGGTTCTGTCGCATACATATTGGATGCATGGCACTATCATGGTTTGCATATGTTCATACATTAGATAGGGAACATATACACACACTTTTTGCATATGCTCATACATCATTAGAAATTGTTTAAGGACAATGGATGCCCGTGTTTGATGGATTGAGTAGATGGTTGTTTGGATGGTAGGATATGCATTCTCCTTAGCTTAGAGATTTCGGGGACGAAATCCTTTAAGGAGGGGAGAATGTAACACCCCGAATTTTAGTTAATACTAATATTCACTAATTATAGAATAAATAATCTCAGATGTGAGAATTGGGGGAAACGGGCTGCGTCATTGCGTTCGTCTCGGAAAAATACGCGAAATAGAGTCCGAGTTTTCGAGAATCGGAGTCCGTATGGCCCAGTTATGGCCTAATGAAGTTTTCAGAAAATTCAAAGTTCAAAACAGATTTAAAATTCAGGTTCAAATTTCGAAATTGGGGCCATTGGGCGCAGGCGGAAAAATTCCCGCCTAACTAACCAAGTCGACAGCCCTGTCGACTGGGCAATCGACTTGGCTAGGACCAAGTCGACAGCCCTGTCGACTTGTGTGTCGATAGGGGGTGCTCGGCCAGTTTGGCCTGGTGCACCATTTTAGGGTTTGGCTGTGTTTTGGGGCTGTTTTCTGGAAGCTTCCGAAATCTTACGGACCTAAACTAACCTAGGGTTAATCTAAGGGTCTAAAACACAACCTAATCCTATAAATAAGACCCTAAGCTATCCCTAAATGATCATAATCCTATCCTCTAACTAAACTATGCCAAAATTTTCTATGATCATGGCCTCCACTCAAAACCCTAGCCTCCATCCTCATTCTAAACTATTTCTATGGGCTTTCATGTTCATACAATCATTTTTAAGTTGTATGAGTGATCATTAGCTTGCATTCATCATCAAGTTGCAAGCTTTATTTTCAAGGCTAGAGTTTTTGGGTGATTTTTGGCAAGGGTTTGCTTATTGGAGTTTAGTGGTGAGTTTCTATAGCCTTAATAATCAATTGTTAAATTGATTATGATAGGATATGATAAGATATGGCTATGTTTGTGGATCAATGTGTTTATGCAAGTTTAGTATAGTGTATGTTGTGTGTTTTGCAAGTTTTATGCTATATGTTATGCAAGTTTAATGCTATGTTTTATGATGCTCATTATGCAAAACACTATGTTGAACATTGATTCATATGTAACATGTTATGCAAGCTATATGTGAGATTATATGCAAGTTCATATGTAACATGTTATGCAAGCTATATGTGAGATTATATGCAAGTTCATATGTAACATGTTATGCAAGTTATGTGTTTGGTTATATGCAAGTTATGTGCATGATTATATGCAAGTTCATATGTAACATGTTATGCAAGTTATGTGTTTGGTTATATGCAAGTTATGTGCATGATTATATGCAAGTTCATATGTAACATGTTATGCAAGTTATGTGTTTGGTTATATGCAAGCTAACATGTGACATGCTATGCAAGTTCACACCTTTGTATGACATAAGAATCATATGCAAGTTACCCCTTTGTGACATATGTGCTTCATGCAAGTTTGGGTTAAATGCTAGTTGGGTTTAATGTATGCTCATATATGCAAGTTGACACCTTTTAAACCCATGATAAAGTTATAAGCTATGTTGGTTAAACCCATGGCACTTGTGATGAATCTTCCCTTTATTATGTCATGTTATGAGAACGAATTACGTGGGGAACGATGGGGTTAATATGCATGTTAATAAAATGGTGTGAAATGGGTATGCTTAAGCATAACATAAAGTGAATGGACATAATTGGGAATTTACCTATTAAGTTAGGTCTACCCATATTATGGAATTGGGAATTTACCTATTAAGTTAGGTCTACCCATATTATGGAATTGGGAATTTACCTATTGAGTTAGGTCTACCCATATTCTTGAAATTGGTAATTAATTAGGGATAATTAATACAAATTATGGGGGTGATTAATTAGGTGTAATTAATCAACTAAGACACGAGGTTGGACCCTTTTTGTAGCATAAGACTGCCCGGAACCAACCGGCAAATCCAGCGGCTACAAATGATTGGCCCAATGTGAGAGGTCTTAGTCATAAACTAAATACGTGACAAGTGTAAAGACACGAGGTTAGACTCTGTTATGGTGTAAGGCTGCCCGGAACCAACCGGCATATCCAGCTGCCATAAAGGACAGTCTAATGTGAGAGGTCTTTACAAAGGTTACGATCTTAATTAATTAAGAAACACTTAACCAAATTAGCATGTAGTGGGACATGAGGGGTTAAGTGGGTGCCTTGGGTGGCATGTAGTGACTAGTGGGGGTGCCTTGAGTGGCATGAGGAAACTAGTGGGTTGCCTTGGGTGGCAATAGAAAATACGATTAGAATACTTAACCAAAGTGGAACATGTAATTAAACATGATTAAAGGGTTAAGTAAGTGCCTTGGGTGGCATGTGGGAATTAAGTAAGTGCCTTGGGTGGCATGTGGAAATCTAGTGGGTGCCTTGAATGGCAATTAAAATATGATTAATGACTTAACCAAAATTTATAACATGTAAGTGGACATGGTTAAAGGGTTAAGTGGGATTCACTAGAAATGACAAGCTTAGGTGGGTAGCTTGTGGGGGCCCATCTCAGCCAATATCCCAAACGTATCTTTGTGGGCTCGACCCAAGTCGAGGACGGGACACGCATATTGGGCTTGACTATAAGAGGCCAAAACGGGTTAGCGGTGGCAACGCAAGTCCAACGGGTTTCATATGCGTGTGTGGACCCGGGCTGGTAAGTAAGACGTTGTTGCATCGTGTAAGTATAAGCCGTGCACCGTTGATATTATCAGGTTGCCACTTTGGGGGATGATACACCCCACTGTGGGGCCAGCACGGGTATCTACGTTAGGGAGCCGATCGCTTGGGGAGTAGTGGGTACACCTAGTGGAGATAGGGACAGACGGCACCTATGTAGTCAGCTAGGGGCACACGAAACTACTATTAAAAATTACTAAGTACACTTAGTGGGATCAACTTTTAAGTAGGAATTACCCTTGGGTGGGTAGAACTGGTGTGGTGCAGTGTAGGAATTACCCTTGGGTGGGTAGATCTGGGGTGGTTCAGTGTAGTAATTATCCTTGGGTGGGTAAATGCGTCTTTTCGGTTATCTTAGTACATCCGGTGTTTAGTTGGCTACTTAGTGTAGTCATTATCCCCAGAGGTACCGTACCTTGTTTATATCATACCCTAATTACTTTAATGATTGTATTGTTAAGGTTATAGGACTCGCTCAGACTTATGTCTGACCCCGTTGTTTTTTTATCTTTTTTCCCAACCCCCAGGTTTTCAGAGTGGGCCTAGCACTAGTGGGCTTTGGTCAGACTGCTTTATCTATCTTTTGGAGCTTGGACCGTGGATGTAAAGCTCAGTTTATCTTTTCTACTTTGGCTATTAAGTTATGTAGTGGGATTATGTACTTTTGTTTTATCAGGATGGATATTATGTACTTAACTCTTGTTTATGGTTTTGGTGTAACCAAACATGTTTTACTTTCCGCTGCAATGAAATGATGTTTTAAATTCTCAAGTATTACTTATATCTGTCTTGTTGTAATTTTTCTATTCTATATTCACTTAAAATACTCCACCGATGTTATGGCATTCCCTTAGTGAGTGTCCGTAGCGGGTGTGGGGTGTTACACTGCCTGATGTCCTCTCCCGTTTCTGGTTCACACCGGGGTGTGAGGCTCGCGAATTAACGCTACACAAAGCTACGCCACAAAGGACGTGCTTTGATCCTCAACCACAAGACTTTGCTTTTCAACAGAAGCCTTGATTATTTGCATCTCAGCATGCCACACAGGAAATTCACGCTATGCAACCGATGTATATCAATCACATAGAATGAAATCTGTTGTCAGACACACATCCATTTACAAGTCCGTTCTGGGTTTGAACGAAACCGGAGGAACTTCATTCCTCGCATATCCATCGATCTCCAAGTATGTCTCGACGATCACCAACTGATTCCCTCCTCTTGGTTGTACAGCCCAATCAAGATCATCAGTAATTATCCAAACGATGTGAAGACCTCCGGTCTTCAACCACCGTCTTCATCATCGACACATCGTCGAATCAGTTATTCAGAATGGGATAAACCCAATCTTTCTGAATAACTCGCGTATATAATAAACAAGTGCTATAAAAACACAACATACGCCTCATTCCAATCCAGAATATTTCTTTATTCAAATATTCTTTTACTTTGGGAGAGGTTCCCATTAATTTTATCAAAGATAAATTCTTTAAATTTATTTTTTTTAATCTTTCTTTGGATATCATTTCAATCTAATTAAAGATTTATTCTCCACTTGGTTTTAATCTTCCTAAAAATCAATATCAATCATTGTTTAACTTGGGAAATCATATCCTATCTTTAACTAGGTTAAAGAACCAATGTCCTTTAAAATATGGTTCACGATAAACCCAAAATCACATTCCATTCCATCAGCCTCTAACCGTAAATTAGCAAGTGAACAATCCCCTAAGTACTAACCCCGAAGGCCGAAACCAACATCATATCAATACCCAGCCATTCAACTTAACTAATCTCCAGTTAGTTTCTGATTTTCTTAACTCCATTGGATCTAAGAATAGTATTATTAAAGATACCATTCAAGACAACCCAAATCACATTCCATTAATTATGGAATCTTCACGGAAAAACAAATCAATATATAATCGATATCAATTTCCATATCCGACCAATAATATAAATGGAATAACGGCAACGCCTCTTAAATTCGATAGGTATTAACAGTCTTCCTCCACAGAAGTTCACTTCGATTATTATCAAATCGAATTCCATTCAATTCCAATTTAATACGTTAAATTGGAAAACTTTACTTTGGAAAATCTCCTTTAAAACTTAACAAAAGATTTATAAATTCCAAATCCTATTTGACAGTAAATCAGGTTAAAGAACGAATGTCGCTAAAACACAGTTCACAACAAACCCAATCCACATTCCATCAGTCTCTAACCGTAAATTAGCAAGAGAACAATTCCTTAAGTGTTAACCCCGAAGGCCAAAACCAACATCAGATCAATACCCAGGAAACCATTCAACTTAACTAATCTCCAGTCAATTTTTAATTTTCTTAACTCCATTGGGTTCAAGAATAGTATTATTAAAGATACCATTCACGACAAACCCAAAATCCAATTTGATATTAAATACAAGGCTCTGAATAGAAAATATATCGGCTTATATTCAATATCAAATTCTGAAATCAACAAATATCGTATTGGAAATAACGATATATATATATCTTTCAAATTTCCATAAAAATATCTATACAGTCACGAAATCCAACATAGAAATATTCCGAGGACAATTTCGATTCAAATCCATTTCCAATATATATATTGGAAATTCAGATTATTTTTAAAACCATTTCCAATCCAATTTATTCACTTTCAAAATATATGGATTATAATTCTAGTTCATAACTAGTTCATTTCGATAAAAATCTATTTTTATCTTTTCAAATATGGGATTTTTCACCCCAATTCTATCCAAATCATTTCTTATGATTTTACACTAATTATTGATATTTTTAATAATTTTATCAAGGCCCGTACAGTCGATTTTCATAAACGGTCATCGAACTGCACTTACAACGACCTTTTCCAAATTTGATTTGACATAATTCCAAATCCAACCATTAGATTTCTAATTTCTAATATTCATTAGAAAGCTCTTCTCGATATGAACCCAACGGTTTCGGTTTTAGGAGAATCCGACGGTCGGATCTCCCGTAATGTCCATTCGAAGTCAATGGTCAAAATTCGCGAACTTCCGCAGCGCGGCGCGTTCTATCTAGGCCATTATATATGCATAATATATATATTTCGTCGATTTCCATTTAAAACGTATTTTATAAATCATTTTAAATTCGGTTTAAAAACGATTTCAACTTCCTATTCAATATCTAATCAAAATTGAATATTCCATATCATCGATATATAAATGATAATATTTTCAAAACATTAGATTTTGAAATCAATTCCTTTTCAATATTCATTATAAAAATGAATAAAATCAATATAAATATCATTTAAATCAAAATGGCGTTAATCTAATCAACACGGCTTTATATTTAAATATATTCGTGTCCATCCCAAATCGGACATCGGAATCAAATTTTGATTCTTTTTTGAATATTATTTGAAAATATGCGTTATTTTAAAATAATCGTTATTTTAAAATATTCATTCTTTTCTAAACTGGAATCAGACACAGTCAATTACCATATAATGTTATTATATGGATTTCATACACGTATGTACACAACTACAATCAAACACTTTTCAACCATCATCCAAAGTGCATTCTACACTGTATAAGCATCAAATAAAAATATTTAACGCTTATAACAGTCTGTCAACCAATCGATTGACATACAGCTAATTATTGGGATTAGTGTATGTCATATATCATCCCAATACCTGTGTGGGGTTTCAAACAATCAAACACAGGTTTTATTTGTGCAGTTGGGCGATGTGTAAAATTTATCATCTCAATCAATATCAGCCAAATGTGTGTACATAAACAAATCGTCTGATTTGTAAATGAATATTTATTTTATTCATATACACATTAAAATTTATATTTTTAACGATGAAATATTTATTTGGTTTATTTACATAATAAAAATGATATATTTATTTTTCTAACTTATCTTAGAAAATTTTGGCGGCATAACGGCGCGATACTAGAAACGGGATAAGGCCGAGCCTTATCCTCAGTCCAATAATGGACCATGCCATACACATACCAATTCTAATCAATTCCATTTCATTTCCCCAACCCAATCCAAACAAACCAATCAACCCAAAAACCACAACACAATATAACCAAATAAACACACAAGTCGTCCATGGTCTGTGGACGACAGGGAAACAGTTCATATATGCAGTTATATAATAAATAACTGTATAAAGAAAATTACGATGAGGAGTTCTCACCTACAAGCTAAACCAAACGCCGCAACTCTTCATATATAGAAAACCTTCGCCGTATTTGCCTTTTGCCACTTTCGTCGTCCGTATTCGCTATATATATAAAAATCACATTTTTATAATATCACTTCATGTATGAAAATTATATTTTTATCTCGCCATTCTTTACATAAAAATCACATTTTATATATAACGATCGTACTTTTATATTTCTACTACATATGTAAAAATCGCGTCTTTATATTCTCTATCATATAAAAATCATATTATTATTATTTCTATAATATAAAAATCATATTTTTATTTTTTCTATAATATCAAGATCATATTTTCAATCCGCTACTCATATAAAAATCAAATTTTTATTTCGCTACAACATATATAAAAATCGTATTTTTGCTTTGCAAACTTCAAATAAAAACCAAATATTTATGATTCTGATCATACTATAAAAATCTCGTCTTTCACTAATTAAAAATCTAACCTTTTCTATATATAAATGTAATCTTTTCTATGTTAAAAATATAATCTTTTCTATTTTAAAAATCAAATCTTTACTCTAAAACCATATCTTTACAAGGATAGAAATCATATCTTTATACTATTTACTTCATTATAAAAATCAAATCTTTACTGTAATAACCCGGAAATCCGAGCCAATTTAAAATTTTTATTTTGGCAATTTTAGTGAATTTTGAATATTTAAAATGAATTATTTTAAATAAAAACGAAGAGAAATTTATTTTGAATAGAATTCAAACGTATATATTTATATAGCTCGACATTAGAATATAAATATTTATTTTAAATTATAAAAGAAATTGAAAATGGCGCAGTAGTTCGATAATTCGATTTCAAAGTTCAAATGAATGTACAAGTTTCAAAATAAACCGGATTTTGGCGAAACCAAAAATAATAGAATCTATTTGAGAATATCTTTCCAACGAATCCGAAAAATCAAAATTTCATAGCAGGAATAAAAAGTTACATCCAGTTGAAAATTCAGAATAGTCGCTATGGAATTCTGGCCCTTAAAAATGGAAATTTTGCAAACGACCTCGGATTTCAACGAAACCACTTTTGTTGGATCCGTGATGTCAAGTTATTGCTATATTCCAATTTTCATAATTTTTCGAATCAATATGTGAGCGGGGCAAAGGAAAACGCGTTTGACCAGTTTTAGTTGATTTTAATCGACTGGAAAATGGCTATTTTTCAAACGGTCTCAGAATTTGACAAAATTAGTTTTCTTAGGACCGTATCGTCAATACGAAGCTAGAAAATATTTTTCGGGAATTTTTCTTGTTAGTATGTGTCCCCAGTAAATTGAAATGTGCGTTCAAATTCAATATATAGAGTTATATTTGGATTTTGACGAAAACTGATCGAAACAGCCGAATCAGCCTGCGATACATATCCCATTGTGTTCGGAATGGGGGTAATTAGCTAGGGACGACAGTCGGTGGGTTTCGTTTCGAGTTCGAAAATAAAAGTTACTTTTTGGACTTTAAATAAAATAATAAATAAATATAATTACACTCACCCCCCTCATTTCTCTTTGTTGAAGTCAACCCCCCCAGTCACGTTCAAATTGAAACCGAAAGAAAGAAAAGAAAAAAAAACCTTCTCCCCGATCGATTTCTCGCGCCGCCACCTACAGATGTTCGTCGCCACCGCTCCCTCCCTTATCACTGCGCCGACGTTCTTCTCCGGCGCCCCTCCTTCAGCTCGAGGAAGCCGCGTCGCCCCTCGATCGAACCCCCCTTGGCCTACTTCCCCAATAGCATGCAATCGCGAGACCCCACCCCTCTGCTGCAACGCGCCACCGCAGCCACCTGATGGGACAACCACCGCCTCCCAGACCGACCACCGCCCCTGCGTCGCTCCCACTGGCCATCCCCCCTTCTAGCCTTCAGCAATAGTGAGTTTTTCAGTTTATTCTATTTTTATTTCTTTTATTTTATTCTATGTAATGAGTGTAATCAATTTAGCCATTAAACACTGTTTTTAAACTGAAAATTAGAAGTGATTTTTATAAATGAATATAAAATTTATATTGATTTTGAATGTGAGGTTAACATTGATTTTAAATGAAGAAAAGTTTGGATTTTTGATAATGAAAGGATTAGATTTTAATAAGGTAAAAATACGATTTTTATATATATGAACATGACAAAAAGTTGTGGTTTTTATCCATAAAAGGGTTTAGATTTGAAAACCATATAAAGGAATGATTTTTGTTTATATGAAAACGAATAGAAGTGATTTTTGAAAACAAAAAGGAGTGATTTTTAATGGAGGAAAAATATGATTTTTATATTACAGAAAGAATAAAAATTTGACTTTTATATATATAGAATAACAATAAAAATTCGATCTTTATATAAGAAGTAGAAATATAAAAATATAATTTTTATATAGAAAGAAGCGTTGTAAAATATATGAAATTGAAATAAAAATATGATTTTTATTGATTGGGATAAAGCGATAAAAATATGATTTTTACTGTGTACAGCGGGAAAAGACGGCAATGGTATCGACTGAAGTCGAAGCGAAACCCGAACAGCAAAGCACGGCGGAGTGGAACCCTCTGTGAGAACTTCTCACTTTAAATTTAATTTTCTAGTTAAAATATATACTAGGATGCAGACGGTGTTTAGTAGCACCCGACACCCGTCGTCCACAGACCATGGACGGCTTGTATGCTTGTTTATTTGATTTTGATGTGTAGTCGATTGTGTGTTGTGATGTGAAATGAAATAAAATATTTATATAGTTAAAAATATTTTATAGTTGAAAATAGAATTTTTAACGTATATATGAAATGAAATAAATTAATATAAACAAATCGAACGATTTGTTTATATACACACATTTGATTGATATTGATTGGGATGATAAATTTCACACATCGCCCAACTGCACAAATAAAAATCTGTGTTTGTTGATTTGAAACCCCACACGGGTATTGGGATGATATTTGACGTACACTAATCCCGATTGTTTAGTTGTATGTCGATCGATTGGTCGACAGACTGTGTAAGCGTTAATTATTTATATTTAATACTTATGCAGTTGTGTGGTGCACTCTGGATGATGGTTGATTATTTATCGTTGTTATTTTATACATGTGTTGTAGAAAATCCATATAATTAACATTATATGGTAATTGATTGGGCCTCATTCCAGTTTTGAAAAAGAAATATTTGAATAGAAATATTTGAAAAAGGAATGTTTGAAATAGAATATTAGAAAATTGAAATGCGAAGCCGTGTTAAGTAGTTACACGCCATTTTAACACGAACGGGAATTTTGTCGATATTATAATGAATATTGAAAGTGATTTCAAAATCGAATATTTAGAATTGAATTCGAATTGAAATTGAATAGAAATGAATTCGAATTGAAATTGAATTAAATTGAAATTGAATTGAATTGAAAACGAACTGAAATTGAATAAAAAATCGATTTAAATTGAAATCAATTTGAAATGAATTTAAAACGAATCTATAAGGAAAAAAATTCAATTTTTATTTGAATTTGAAATGAAGTTGAAATCGTTTTGGAAACGAATTTAAAACGATTTATAAAATACGTTTTAAAAGGAAATCGATGAAGTGTATATATTATATATATATATATATATATATATATAATATAATGGCCTGAATAGAACGCGCCGCGCCGCGGCAGTTCGTGAATTTCGACCATTGACTTCGAATGGATATTGCGAGAGATCCGACCGTCGGATTCTCCTAAAACCGGAACCGTTGGGTTCGTATCGAAAAGAGCTTTCTAACGAATATTAGAGATTTGAAATCTAACGGTTGGATTTGGAATTATGTCCAAATCAAATTCGGAAAAGGTCGTTGTAAGTGCAGTTCGATGGCCGTTGATGGAAATCGACTGTACGGGCCTTGATAAAATTATTAAAAATATCAATAATTTGTGTAAAATCATAAGAAATGATTTGTGATGAATTGGGATGAAAAACTCCATATTTGAAAAGATAAAAATAGATTTTTATCAAAATGAACTAGTTTTGAACTAGAATAATAATTTATTTATTTTTAAAATAAATAAATTGGATTAAAAATGGTTTTGAAAATAACCAGAATTTCCAATAATTGCATTGGAATGGATCTGAATCGAAATTGTCTTCAAAATATTTCGATATTGGATTTCGTGATTATACAGATATTGTTATGGAAATTTGAAAGATATATTTATATCGTTATTTCTAATACGATATTTGTTGTTCGTAGAATTTGATATTGAATATAAGCTGATTTATTTTCTATTCAGAGCCTTGTATCTAATATCAAATGTGATTTGAGTTTGTCGTGAATGGTGTCTTCATTAACACTATTCTTAAACCCAGTTGAGAAAAAGATTAAATCTTTTTTTGTTTAGATTTAATGAAGTGTACCAATTAAATGGTATTTAATTGGAATTGATTTGGTATTGATTTTTGGGTTTATCGTGAATAGTGTTTTAAATAACACTTGTTCTTTAACCCGATAATTAATGAAATGTGATTTTGGGTTGTCGTGAACGGTATCTTCAATAATACTTTTCTTAGACCCAAAAGGAGTTAAGAAAATCAGAAACTAACTGGAGATTAGTTAAGTTGAATGGTTTCTGGGATATTGATCTGATGTTGGTTTCGACCTTCTGGGTTAATACTTAGGGAATTGCTCACTTGCTAATTTACAATTAGGGACTGATTGAAATGTGAAGTGATTTTGGGTTTATCGTGAACCGGGTTTTAAATGACACGGATTATTTAACCCAGTCAAAGATTAAAACTAAGTGGAGTTTTAATGAATCTTTAATTAGATTGAAATGATCGAGAATGGAGTATCACCAGTTTTGCTCCAGGCGATAGTTAAATCTTTAATTAGATTTGAACGTGAAATGGTAATTGAATTTACCGATAACACTGTGGTGTTAGATATGAAGTATGACCAGTTTTACTTCATGGAATGAATAGGTTGGGGTTGGGAAATCAAAACAAATGATTACTTCGGTATGGTTAGCTAATCCCGACTAGTTTGAATTGATATTCAAAAGAAGATTAAAGAATAAATTTAAAGAATTTATCTTTGATAAAATTAATGGGAACCTTTCCCTAAGAATGTGAAATTTAGAAACTAACTGTCGGTTAGCTAAGCAGAATGGTTTTCTGGATATTGATCTGATGTTGGTTTCGGCCTTCGGGGTTAATATTTGGGAAATTATTCTCTTGTTAATTTACGGTTAGTGACTGATGAATTGGAATGAGGCGTATGTTGTGTTTGTGTAACACTTGTTTATTATATACGCGAGTTATTCGGAAAGACCGGGTTTATCCCATTCTGAATAACTGATACGATGATAAGTCGAAGATGAAGACGGTGGTTGAAGGCCGGAGGTCTTCACGTCATTTGGGTGATTACTGATGATCTTGATTGGGTCGTACACCCAAGAGGAGGGAATCAGTTAGTGGTCGTCCAGACGTACTTGGAGATCGATGGATATGCGGGGTACTAGGTGCCTCCGGTTTCGTTCAGACCCAGAACGAAATTGTAAATGGACTGTGCGTCTGACATTGGATTTTAGTCTGTGTGATCGATTTATATTAAATATATATCTGTTTGGCGGCGGAGAATTTATTATCTTGCTTAACGCCCTTCTCTGAGATGTATGAACTCAGGGGTTATATATTGATGGATGTCAAACGCATGGAGTGAATTGCCTGTGTGGCATGCCTGTGTGGCAAATGATCAAGGCTTCTGTTGAAAAGCAGAGTCTTGTGATGGATGATCAAAGCGCGGCCTTTGTGGCGTAGCTTTGTGTAGCGTGAATTCGCGAGCCTCACACCTAGGTTGTGAACCAAAAAACGGGAGAAGGACCTCAGGGAGGACATGCGTTTCTTTCTAGCTTGAAGTGGCGTCAGTGGTTTTACACGCCCTGACGAGTTTGACTTATGTGGTTGTTGCTGTTGCGAGGCGCCTCGGATATATCGGTGACTATGTGAAGTCGATGGAGTCATTCGTTGGCTCATTTGCGCCCCATAGGGTGGGGAGACGTAGTGTTCAGGATTTCGTCTAATCCACATCGGTGCACTGGCCCTGTCGCTCCAAGGGTCGATGCGTTCTGAGCCTGAGACATGGTAGGCTAGATTGTCTCGAATCGGTAGAGGACTATCTTTTGCCTCGGTTCACAGATGGAAATCCAATTTCCAAATACGTGATTTTGCGGTTTTAATTGTAGAACTAGTATGGCGACATGATATATGGTACCCATGCCGTTTATGATTGATACTTATGATTTGAAGTTGTTTTATACACTATGCACTTATAATAGTATCAAATGATTTGTTTTAAACGTACAAAGCATGTTTGGCTATTATAAGGGAAAACCCATCCCCCGGCTTGCGTTGCATTGTGTGATAGGACCTGGGTCTTATAATAGCTTCATTTTTCTTTATTTAGCATTGCGTTGTTGTTTTATGCACTGGTGTACTTGGGAGGAAACCCGTTCCGTGTAATAAGGCGTGGTCCCTTGATTTACCTAACTTTAAAATAAAGATTAATAACTGTTTTAGTTCTCACACTAGTCCCATGACTGACCTGGAGTTTATTGTTTTAACCTAAACTCTGGGTGCCCTTATTTTGACACGGGCAACTAGTAGTTTTGGTTTTCCATATTTATATTCACAGGATCCTGATTTACAGCTGGAACGATACTCGGAAAGCTTTGTATCCGCGTACTACTCCTAGTTGTGTATTGTATTATTTTCCGCTGCTATGTAATGTATTGTGATCTCTGATATTTATCGAATGTAATATTCATTTATAATCTGTATATTCTTGTATTCTGATGAATTGTTGTAATATACAATGAAATGTTCTTCCGTCTGCGTTCTTTTGTGTGTTGTTCTCGAAGTATCCGTTCTTTCCTTCATGGGGAAGTTACGGGTTCTTACATTTATTCTATTTAAAAGTCTAATCTTCCTATTCTATTCATATGATAAAAATCTAATTTTTATTCGCTATATACATATAAAAATCCAATCTTTATACGATGTTTATATGGATAAAATCACTTTGTTATACTAGCAATTTCATTGTAAAAATCTGAAATTTAACACAATATTGTTTATTTAAAAAACTGAAAATTAAAAATCAATGAATAAAACTCACTATATTCGGATCCATTGGTGGGAGGGAAGGCACCGGAGTTATGGGTGGTCGGGGGAAATCCTAGCGGCCGACGGACGCCTGCGGGTGGCGTGGGCCACAGTGCCGGTCTTCTGCTATGGGGGCGTTGGGGGTTTCGATTTGGGGATAAGGGGGAGGAGAAGGCGCGACAGGAGGGGCTTGCGGTCACGCCAGCGGTGGCGGCGTGTTCCGCTGCATGGTGGCCCATCGCGGTGGATTCTCCGCCGCATCCCCCTTTCTCTCTCTTTTTTTCATTCGATTTGAAAAAGTAAACCGGGGGGGGGGCTGAGAGAGTATAGAGAGAGAGATTTTTTTTAATATTTTTTTTATTATTTAATTTCAAAAAGTACCTTTTTATTTTGAACTTGAAATCAAACCCACCAACTGTCGTTCCTACCTAATTACCCCCATTCCGAACACAATGGGATATGTATCGTAAGCTGATTCGTTCGTTTCGATCAGTTTCCGTCAAAATCAAAATATAAATCTATATATTGAATTTGAACGTGCATTTCAATTTACCGGGGCCACATACAGACTCTAAAGATTACCGAAAAATATTTTCTAGCTTCATATTGACGATATGATTCTAACAAAATTAATTTTGTCAAATTTGGAGACCATTTGAAAAATGACCATTTTCTGGTCGATCGAAATTGACTGAAACTATTCAAACACGTTTTCCTTTGCCACGCTCACATATTAATCCCAAAAATTCTGAATTTTGGAATCTAGCAATAATTCGACATCCTGGATCCAACAAAAGTGGTTTCGTCGAAAACAGATGTCATTTGCAAAATTTCCATTTTTAAGGGCTCAAAATTCCATAGCGACTATTCTGAATTTTCAACTGGGGATATCTTTTTTATTCCCGCTATGAAACTTTGATTTTTCAGATTCGCTAGAAAGATATTTTCAAATAGATTCTAATATTTTTGGTTTCGCTAAAATCCGGTTTATTTTGAATCCTGTACATTCATTTGAAATTCGAAATCGAATTTTCAAACTACCGCGTCATTTTCAATTCCTTTTATAATTAAAATAAAATAAAATATTAATCATCTAACGTCGATTCAAATAAATATATATGTTCTAATTCTATTCAAAACAAATTTCTCGTTGTTATTATTTAAAATAATTCATTTTAAATATTCAAAATTCGCTAAAATTTCCATTATAAATTTTTTTAATTGGATTGGATTTTTTAGGTTATTACAAAATCGTACCCCTTAGACTAAAACAAATCACACCCCAAAAATAACCCTCTTAATAAAGCAAGTAAAACAAACACACTTCCCTCAATAAAAGGAAACAAGTCCTAAATTTCTCAGGCTCAAACCCAAAATTCGCACCTTTTTTCAGTAAATAGGAAATCGAACTAGTCTCTCAAATGTGACAATAAGAAATCGTGGCCGCCTTTGTTCTTGGGTATCAATCAAATTGGCAAGTTGGATTTTTTTAGCTCTCGAATTGGTTTTCAAACCGGAGTTTTTTGGTACTGTGGTGGTTTGAATTGGCTGTAGAAGGCGGTGCTTGTTGGTATGAGGTCTGGTTTGCAGATTTTGAGGACCGAGAAGGAAACTTGGTGATGGTGATCGGATGTTGAAAGGGGTCTTGGTGGTTTGGAGGAGAAGAGGTCTTTGGTGAACTTGTGATAGAAATTGTGGCAAAGAAGGAAATTGGAAGCACTGGCTGGGGCTGTTTGTGGCAGTGACGTGGAGCAAGTGGTGAAGTTTTTGTTTGAAAGGTTTATGCTTGGAATGTTTTGGTGTAGAGGGTTTGATGGAAAATTCAGATGCGGGTTTCTGGATGTGGTAGGAGATGGATTGTGGTTTATGAAGATGGAGAAATTTGCAGCAAGGAATGAAAGAAGTTTTAGAAAGATTTTTCTTCTTCTGGAAAGTATTCAGATTGCAAAAGAAAGATGAGAAGGGTAAGAAATAAAAGAAAGGAAAGAAACTTAGAGAAATTTGGCAACTATTTTTTTTTGTTTGTTTTTTTTTGTTTTGTGTAAAAATAATGGAAAGAAATGTAAAAGTTGGGAAGAAAATTGCAAAAGTGGAAATAAATAAATAGCAAGATAGAGAAATAATTACAAGGCAGAAAAGGGAAAGATTTCAAAAGAGAATATGTTTTTATTTTTTAATTTTATTTTTGGTTATTGCTGTAAAAGAATGAAAACTAGTGTATTGACAATTGGAAAGAATAAAAGGAAAGAAGGAATAGATGGAAAGCAATTAAAGAAAATTTGGCAAAATAAATGCACAACAACAATGAACAATAAAAATAAAGTGAAAATTGGAAATAAGGAATAGATGGAAAGAAGGAATAGATGAAGAGGGAAAAAAATGTAAAAGGAAAAAAAATTGAAAAGGGGAAAGAAATAAAATAAAAAAAATCAAGAAAATTTGGCAAGTTTTTTTTCTTTTGCTTGGAAGATTGTAGTATCAATGAATAATACAAAATCAATCCAATTAAGAATTTTTTTTCTTTATATAAAAGAAAACAAAACGAAAGTAAAATAAAATAAAAAATAACACGAATCAAAAATTAAATAAATAATAAAATTCAGTGTTTACCTCCCCGGCAACGGCACCAAAAACTTGATCGACGCTTTCCTATGAAATGGAAAAGTGCGAAATTTTAAATAAATTCTGCAAGCGCACAGATTATGTAATATGCAGGTCGAATCACAGAGAGGCAAATTAAAAATTTAATATATATAGAATTTCGTGGGCGAGTTAGACGACTTTTGAGATTTGGTTGAAAATAAAACAATTGAAATTGCAACAATTAGGATTATCGTTGAAACTAATCAAACGATTAATCACTAATGAAAGTAAATTGCAAAACAAGAATAAAAATGCAAAATAGAAATAATAACAGAAAAAAATTAGGATTATCATTGAAACTAATCAAACAATTAATCACTAATGAAAATAAATGTAAGATACAACTAGTACTGTACCAAATCTAATTGTGTAGATGGCACTAGTTGCTAAGAAATAGAAAAATGCAGAAAATAAAAAGGAGAAGAACTTTGTTAATGGAGAAGAAGATAGAAAATGGGATGGTCGCTACAATGAGATTACATGGCTATTTATAGGAGATAGCCAACCTAAACCCTAATTACAAATGGGCCTTAGTTATTTCAAGTAAGTTCTAGGCCTTTGTTAAATCAAGTGAGTTTTAGGCCTTTCCTTCTTTCCTCTTGCAAGCCTCCTTTGATTTGTAATGTGCATGGCCTTTCTACTAATTATTTTCTTGTCCAATAGCAACTAGATGTGAGATCTTCATCTGCAAATCTTCAAATGTAAATATACAACATTTTGATCTCAATTTCTCTACTTTTCTGACTGCATGCGGCTTGCTTGGAATATCTGTAAAAGTGACATAACAGTACCCAAGTAATATTTATTTATATTCAAAAGATAAGATATAAGAGTATAAAATAAACACATTTCTATGTTAATCATCTGCCCGGACCCGACCGGCATATCCAGCAGCCACTAATGTTGAACCTAATGTGAGATGTCTAAGTGCGCAAACACGAGGCAGGCTATGACACGAGGTTTAAGCCCAACTTGTGGGATAAGTCTACCCGGACCTGACCGACATGTCCAGCATCCACAAGTTGTAGGCCTAATGTGGGAGGTCTAGCCCATTATAAACCATAAATGGACATGGTAATGAATTGGACTATTTAGCCCATTATAAGTTGAAATGCCATTTTAACCCGAACGGGTTTATCGATCGTTTTTATTCGTTTTATAATGAATAGAATAAAAAGTAGTAATTTCCAAAATCTAATATTTTGAAAACATTATTTTAATAAAGAAACAGAATAAATCTTTAATAAAGATTTAATGAAGTTTTCCAATTAATTAATATTTATTTGGAATTAAATAAATTGGATTTTTGGGTTTGTCATGAATGGTGTCTTCAATAGCACCATTATTAAACCTAGTTGAGAAAAGAATAAGTCTTTTAATTAAGATTATTAGAAGTTCTCCAATTACATTTAGAAATTAGAATAAAATGAAATGTGAATTGGGTTTGTTGTGAACTTTGTTTTAAATGACACTTG
The DNA here is from genome assembly GCA_030737875.1 of Allium sativum. NCBI lineage: Eukaryota > Viridiplantae > Streptophyta > Magnoliopsida > Asparagales > Amaryllidaceae > Allium > Allium sativum. The sequence continues at coordinate 596,089,780 of CM060918.1, forward strand.
TTCTTTAACCTAATTAACAGTGAAAATATAATTTGGAATTTATGAATCTTTTATTAAGATTTAAATGGTAATTTTCCAAAGTAAAGTTTCCAATTTGATATATTAAACTGGAATTAAATAGAATTCGATTTAATAATAATCGAGATGAGCATCCGTAAAAGAAGTCCGTTACTATATATGGAATTTAAAAGGCTTGGCCGTTATTCCATTTATATTATCAGTCTGATATGGGAATTTATATCGACTATATATTGATTTGATTTCTGTGAAAATTCTATATTTTGTGGAAGATGATTTTTGGGTTTATCGTGAACTGTGTTTTAAAATGACATTGGTTCTTTAACCCAGTTAAAGATAAGATTAATTTCTTAAAGTTGAATAATCATTAAATAATGATTTTTGATATTAAAGCCGAGTTGGTGTTTTTAATGAATCTTTAAAAAGATGATTAAGGAATAAATTCAAAGAATTTATCTTTGATAAAATTAATGGGAACCTTTCCCTAATAATGAGAATATTTTATTATGAATTGGAATGAGGCGTTTGATGTGTTTTTATAGCACTTTATTATTAATTATTAAATACGCGAGTTATTCGGAAAGACCAGGTTTAACCCATTTCGAATAATTACTACGACGATTAAGAGTCGAAGATGAAGACGGTGATTGAAGACCGGAGATCTTCACATCGTTTGGACGATTTCTGATGTCTTGATTTGGAGGCATCCCAAGACAAGGTAATAAGTGGTGATCGTCCAGACGTACTTGGAGATCGATGGATATGCGAGCACCTCTCTCCTGTATTGGACAGATGGGACAAGGAATAAGGTGTCTCCGGTTTCCTTCAAACCTAGAATGGACTTGTAAATGGAAGTGTGTCTGACATTGGATTTCATTTTATGTAAATTGATTTCTATTTAATATATAACCACTGGTGGCGGAGAATTTATTCTCTTGCTTAACACCCTTAGAGGTTATGTATTGATAGTTATTGGTAGCATGGCGTGGATTGTCAATGTGGCACACCAAGATGCAAATGATCAAGGCTTTTGTTGAAAAGCAGAGTCTTGTGGTTGATCATCAAAACATAGCCTATTTCGGCATAGCTTTGTGTATAACGTTACCTCGCGAGCCTCACACCCCTATTAGAGTCAGAAACGGGACAAGGGAACGTAGGGAGTGCACACGTTTCTTTCTAGCTAGAAGTGGTGTTAGGGTTTTTACAAAGCCCGACATTTTTACTTATGTGGTTGATGGATTATGAGATCCTCGGATTTATTGGTCGATTGTGAACATTTTATAGGTTCACTAGGACCGGGAAGCGTGTGTTCAGGAATTGCCAATCCACTAACGTTATTTGTGGACCGGCCCTGCAGTATCCAAGGGTTCAATGCGGGGGATCCTGAGATATTGCTAGAGTGTCTCGAATCGGTAAGGAGATCGTTCCTAGCCTTGATTCATGATGGAAACCCAATTTCCAATACGACACCATGCGGTTTTGATTGTATAACTAGTATGGCGACATAGTATATGGTAGTTATGCCGTCTATGATTAATACATTATGATTGAAATGTTTTGAAACATATGTATACTAATAATAATATCAAATCCGTTTTATCGTATCAAGCATTTTTTACCATTATAAGGTATAACTCTATCCTCCGGCTTGCGTTGCATTGTGTGATGGGACCTGGGTCTTATAATGGTTTCATTTTTCTAAAAAACATTGCGTTGTTTAATGATTTACTTTATTTCATGCACTAGCAATCCATGGAGTGAACCCGTTCCGCGTTAGCGGCGTGGTCCTGTGATTAGCCTTATTAGATAAGTTAAGTAGATTTCTCATACTAGTCCCATGATTGACCCGTAGTTTGTTTCACTTTGCAAACTGGGGTGCCCTTTTCCACACGGGTAGTCGAGTAGCTTATTTTGCAGATATATTGAGTAGGATTCTGGATCGAAGCTAAAAGTTGTGCCCAGAACTTTGATAGACTTCCGCTGTATCAGTTTATTCATTTCTGCTGCAAAATGTTAAATCTTTTGTAAATTATCTTCCGCTGTATTATTTACCAATGTACTCTGATATATTATGTACTCTGATGTTACGATGTAATAAAAGTTTTCTGTTATTTGTTCTGATGTGTTGTATTCCCAAAGTTAGCATATTCGGATTTTGAACGGTCATGGTCGATTTTGTGATCGATTAGGTCAGGGCGAAATCCTTATTGTTACAGTTGGTATCAGAGCTTTGGTTAGCTCAAATCTTTAGGGTACAACTCGTTAGAACTGAACAAAAGACTCATCAGAGGTAGGATTAGTAATATCCTATAAAAAGAATACTCATTAGAGATAGGATTAGTAGCATCCTAGAATGAGAAAACTCACTAGAGATAGGGTTGGTAATGCCCAATAATGAGTTGAGAGTGACAAGTTTATAATTAACGTGTTTGTGATTATATACATAATCTGACATTAGAAAATATGATTTTTGAATATATAAAAGTTATATATAATTTTAAAGCTAATCAGTAAATTGATTGATGTTTGTGTTGTGTGATTATTATTACTAATAAAATTATTGAAACAAATAAAAACTTTTAAAATATAGTCGGTTAGTTAAACGATGTTTAGCTTCGTTCCTTTTCGAGGACGAAAAGATTTTAAGTGGGGAGATTGTAACAACCCGGAATATTGGAACTAATTTAAAATTTTTATTTTAGAAATGTTAATGGATTTTGAATATTTATTTTAAATAATAACGACTAATTTTTTTTTAAAATCGAAGTTAGAACGAAATTTTTTAATTTAATTATATAAGGAGTTAGAAATAGCGCGGTAGTTTGAAAATTTGAATTCGAACTTTGACTGAGTGTGCAAGATGCAAAATAAATCGGATTTTAGTGAAACCAAAAGTATTAGAATCTATTTAAAAATATCTTTCCAACGAATCAGAAGAATTGAATTTCATAGCGGGAATCAAAAGTTGTGCCCAGTTTAAATTTCAAAATAGTCGCTATAGAATTTATATATATATATATATATATATTAAAAATAGCCATTTTGCAAACAACCTCCGTTTTCGATGAAACCAGTTTTGTTGGAACCGGAATGTCAAATTATTGCTAGGTTTCAATTTTCATAATTTTTGAAATTAATATGTGAGCGTGGCAAAAGAAAATGTGTTTAGTCAAATTTAATCGACTTGAAAATGGCCATTTTTCAAACGGTCTCCAAATTCAACAAAATTAATTTTATTAGGACTGTATCATCAAAACATAACTAGAGATAATTTTTCTGTAATTTTTAGAGTTAGTATGTGGCCCCGGTAAATTTAAATGTTCGATCAAATTGAATAATTAAATGATTAATATTTTAAAATAAAGAAAAGTGGGCTAGAATTGGAGTTGTTATGAAGTAGCGGGCTTTTCTTTAGAAATTGGAGAATTAATAATATTTTATTATAAATATATAGATTAAACAAACCCTAAATCTAAACCCTATTTGAACAGCCGCTGTCCTCCTTTTTAATGGCCTGAAAGCTTCGAAAATGAATCCCTAAATTCTCCCTCTATGCTTTGAATTAAAACAAATCTCCAACACCAAATTCAAGAGCTCTTCGAGATCCTTAATTCTATATGGTTAAGATCATATTTACTTTCACGGATTGGCGGATTTTTAACCACAAAGTGGCTGCGCGTTTGGGTTCATTTCTCGGGAGAAAGGGGACGGTGAGTGGCGAGAGGATGCGGGCGGTGGTGGAGCAGAGGACGGGCTTCGATGTAGTAGTCTCTGATCGGGTTGCAGTGGCTTATGATGATGTGCGATTGGAAGGAAGGAGCAGAGCGTTGGGTTCCTGTAGAAACGTAGAAGAAGGAGTAAAGAAAGGAACGACAACGTTTTTGGTGTTGTAATTAAAAAATAATTTTTTTTATTGTTTAAGAATGTAATTAAATCTTTAAAAACCATAACTCACTCGAATCTTAACGAAAATTCGATGATTTCAGTTTCAATGGAATCGTATCAGCGAGCACTACATTTCAGAACTGATTTGGACAAGAATAGTAGCAGTTGGGATTTTTAGTAAAATTAAACGCTATTTAATTTTATTAAAAACACTGTGAGATTTCTCGATTTAAAATTTAAATATATATATATTTATTTAAATTGATTATGGTTGTGATGTTAAATATGTGTGCCGTATAAAATTTAGATTGATTGATTAAATGTGGTGGTGATGATATGTTGGATTATATGTTATGTTAAAATAAAATTATCATTTTATTAGGAACGTGTCATGTTAGTATAAAATGTCATGTTAGTATAAATTATCATTTTAGTGATAAATATCATTTTTAGAAGCATGTTATGTTAGAATTAAAAATATCATTTTTTTTAGAATCATTTATGTTAGAAATTAAATTTGTCATTTATGTTAGAAATTAAATTTGTCATTTATGTTAGAAATTAAATTTGTCATCTTTTGTTAAATTAGAATTGACGATATAAATTTGTCATCTTTTGTTATATTAGAATTAAAGATATAAATTTCTCATATTTTGTTAAATTGGAATTGACAATATAAATTTGTCATCTTTTATTGAATTAGGATTGACAATATTAAATTGTCAATTATTAGAATAATGATATGTACGTTATAAATGTCATTTATTTAAAAACATTATGTTAGTAAAAAATATCATTCATTTGGGAATGTCATGTTATAAAATGTACATTAGAATAAAAAGAACATTTTGTTAAAAAATGTACATTAGAATAAAAAGTGCATTTTTTAAAAAATTATACTAGATTAAAAATATCATTTTTGTTAGAAATGTTACATTTGTTAAAAATATCATTTTAGTTAAAAATGTTGCTTGTGCAATAAAATTACATTTTATTGTAAAATGTTTTATTAGATTAAAAACATCACTTTGGTTAGAAATGTTTATTTTGAATAAAAATGACATCTTTGTGAAAAATATTACATTAGAGTAAAAATATCTCTTTTGTTAATAACATTTTATTAGAATAATCATGTCAATTTTTGTTAGGAAATGTTCATTTAGATTAAAGGTAACATTTTTGTTAGGAGATGTTTATTTAAATTAAAGATAACATTTTTATTAGAAATGTTTATTTAGATTAAACATGTCATTTTAGTAGAATTGTTTATTTAGATCAAACATGTCATTTTTATTAGAATTGTTTACATTAGAAATAAAATAACATTTCTGTTAGAAAATGTTACATAGAAATAAAACAACATTTTTGTTTTAAAATGTTGCATTAGAAATAAATAGCATTTTTGTTTTGAAATGTTGCATTAGAAATAAATAGCTTTTTTGTTACAAAATGTTAAGTTTCACAAAAATATCATTTTTGTTGTAGAATGTTACCTTAGTATAAAAACATTATTTTATTAACAAATGTTACATTAGAATATAAACATCATTTTATTAGTATATGTTATGTTAAAACAAAACATGTCATTTTGTTAGTATTTGTTGTGTTAAATAAAACATGTCATTTTATTAGCACATTGTTTGTTAAAATAAAACATGTCATTTTATTAGTATATGTTATGCTGAAATAAACATGTTATTACATTAGGATTATGTTTTGTAAAATAAACATGTCATTCATTTAGTATCATGTTTTGTAAAATAAAAATGTCATTTTTTTATTGTATTAAAATTGTCAAAAATATAAGTATCATTTATGTTCATTTATAAGTATCATTTATGTTCATTTAGAAGTATCATTTATGTTCATTTTGGAAATGTCATTTATGTTCATTTAGAATTGTGAGAAAATGAAGTTCATTTAGAAATGTCATTTATGATTGTCAAAAATAAAATTAACATTTTTGTATGTCATGTATACATTAGTTTTGTATACATATTAAAATTTATATTTTTATATGTCTTTTAGATTAGAACATATTTGTCAAATAAATTTGTCATTTAGATTTAAAAATATTTTGTAAAAAAATAGATTATTTAATTAGAAATGTCATTTAATTAGAAATGTCATTTTATTAGAAAATTTATCATAAGTTGAAATATGATTTGTGCCAAATTAGAACATTATCATTATAATGTTATTATGGTAGTGAAATTAAATTATAAATATTTATTTAGAATTTAAACAAATGAAAATTTGTCAAATAGAAAATAATTCAAACTGAATTGTAATTGGCTAAATTCACTATCCAATGATTTATTTATATGAACTGTTGTTGGCTGAAAACCCCACATGGATATTAGGATGATATTTTTCATACATTAGTCCCAATTGTTTAGTTATCTGTCAATCGATAGATTGACAATCTGTGATAAGCATTATTTATTTATTATTTTAATGCTCACACAATTATTAATTCCACTCTGGATGTGAATGGATGGTTTATTGATTATTTATTGAAACGACCCAAACTTCCCAGTAAAGGAAAGCCCGGATTGCTTTGAGAACAACACACATTAGAACACAAAACAGAAGAACATTTTATTGCTGTTACAACAATTACATCAGAGTACAAGAATATTCCAGAGTATGAATGAAGAATATACATCGGAAATACAATATCAGAGTTTAAATTACATTTAAATAGCAGGGTAAAAATAATACAAAATACAACTGGAAGAAATACACGGATACAGAGCCTTCCAAATATCACTTCAGTTGTAGACCAGGATCCTGTGAATATAATATCTGCAAAACCAAAACAACTAGCTTCCCGTGTGGAAAATATGGTGTAACAACCCGAAAATCTGGGCCAGTTTAAAATTTTTATTTTGGCTATTTTAGCGAATTTTGTTTATTTAAAATGAATTACTTTAAATAATATCGACGAGAAATTTATTTTGAATATATTTAGAACGTATATATTATATTCGTCGTCGTTAGAATATATATATTTATATAAAATTATAAATAGAATTGAAAATGGCGCGGTAGTTCGATAATTCGATTTCAAACTTCAATTGAATGTACCGGGTGCAAAACAATCCGGATTTTAGTGAAACCAAAAACATTAGGATCTATTTGATAATATCTTTCCAACGAATTCGAATAATTGAAATTTCATAGCGGGAATCAAAAGATATGTCTAGTTGAAAATTCTGAATAGTCGCTATGGAATTCAGGCCCTTAAAAATGGACATTTTGCAAATGACCTCGGATTTCGACGAAACCAGTTTTGTTGGGTCCGTGGTGTCAAGTTATTGCTAGGTTTCAAATTTCATAATTTTCTGAATCAATATGTGAGCGTGGCATAGGAAAACGCGTTTGACCAGTTTTAGTTGATTTTAATCGACTGGAAATTGGCCATTCTTCCAATGGTCTCAGAATTCGACGAAACTAGTTTTGTTAGGACCGTATCGTCAATACGAAGCTAGAAAATATTTTTCTGCAATTTATAGAGTTAGTATGTGACCCCGGTAATTTGAAATGTACGTCTAAAATTCAATATGGTAATTTGAATGTAAATTCAACGGAAACTGATTGTAACGATCAAATCAGCCTACGATACATATCCCATTGTGTTCGGAATGGGGGTGAAACGCTATGGACGACAGGCGGTGGGCCTCGTTTCGAGGTCGTATGTGGAAGTCAACTTTTTGCCAAATTAAATAATTAAATAATAAAAAAAAATATCCTCCTCTTTATTATCTTCTGGCCCCCCCTCCTCATTCTCGATTCAACAGAAAAAAAAGAAAAAAAAAGAAAAAAAGAAAAAGGGGAAGAACGACGGGCTCGTCGTTCTCGATAGCCACCGCCCCCAGGCGGAGCACCGCCGCAACCCCCCCTCTCTCCGCCGCCTCCTTTCTTCTCCTCCTCCTCCACTCCTTCTTCTCCGACTGCGACCTCCTCCTCCCCCCCCCTTCCTCCAGCGATCGCAATACCCCCGCCTCCTTTTTTCCCTGCTGCCGACCGCACCCCTCCCCCTGGCGCCACCGTGAGTCGCGAAGCCCACCCTCGAGCCACCCGAAGCCCCCTTCGACGAAGGTGAAACCCCCCCCCATAGCTTCGATTTTGTGGCTAAAATTACAGGGTAAGTTTTATGGTTTTTTTTATTTAATTTAAAAACTCATGTTGATTTAGTCTAAAAACTGAATTCTATTAGTTTTAAAACTGATTTATATTTGATTTTCAAACTGATTTTTATGTGATTTAAAAGAACAGATTTTTAAAATGCAAAAGAACATATTTTTAAAAAAATGAAAAGATGAGATTTTTCATGTAGGAAAAATATGATTTTTCATGTTAGAAAGACGTGATTTTTAGCAATGTAAAAATATAATTTTTCTATATGAAGTAGTAGCGATAAAAATTTGATTTTTACTTATGTAGTGGATTAAAAATATAATCTTTATGTGATAGAGAATATAAAAATATCATCTTAGTATATGTAGAGGAATAAAAATCTGATTTTTATTATATATACGTTGAATTAAAAATGTGATTTTTCTTTGTTTGAAAAGAAGTAAAAATTCGATTTTTATATATTGAATAGCATAGTAAAAATTCGATTTTTATATATTGAATAGCATAGTAAAAATTCGATTTTTATATATTGAATAGCATAGTAAAAATTCGATTTTTATATATTGAATAGCATAGTAAAAATTCGATTTTTATATATTGAATAGCGAAGTAAAAATTCGATTTTTATATATTGAATAGCAAAGTAAAAAAAATCGATTTTTACATATGTAGAGAATGCGGGCAACGAAGATGAGAAAAAGGCTAGAGCGACGAAGGTTTCTGCAAATGAAGAGTCAAGATGATTGGATAGCTATCGGTGAGAATCTCTCACTCTAAATTTCTTTTCTAGTTATATATATACTAGGATACAGACGGTGCTTAGTAGCACCCGACACAATCGTCCACAGACCATGGACTTGTTTGTTTTGATTGCAAAAATTAATTAGAGTATTTGATTGAAATTGGATTGTTTGGTGAAATGAAATTGATATGATTGATGTGTGAATGGCGTGGGCCTTCACTAGACCGGGGATAAGGCTAGGCCTCGTCCCATTTCTAGTATCGTGCCGTTATGCCGCCGAAATTTTCTAAAATATGTTAGAAAAATAAAAATATCAATTTTATTGAATAAATGATCTGAATAGAAATTCATATGTTAAAATAAAATAGTTTGATCGTTAAAAATATAATTTTTAACGTGAAAGTGAATAAATAGATATTTATAGACAAATCGGCCGATTTGTTTATATGCACTGATTTGACTGATATTGATTGGGTCGATAAATTTTACACATCGCCCAACTGCACGAATAAAAATCTGTGTTTGATTGTTTGATACCCCACACGGGTGTTGGGATGAAATTTGAAGTTCACTCATCCTGATTGATTAAATATGTCAATCGATTGATTGACAGGCTGTTATGAGCGTTAGATATCTATATTTGATGCTTATACAGTGTAGTGCACTTTGGTTGATGGTTGATTATTTTTCAATGCTATTATATACGTGTGATGTATGAAAATCCATATAATTAACATTATATGGTGATTGATTGGGCCTCATTCCAATTTAGAAAATAAAGAATATTATAAAATAAAGGTTCATGTGTTGACTGTACTCATCCGTTGAGATTAGTCATGTGTTGAACGAAATATTTTGACAAATAACAAATATTTTGATAATAGGAAATATCTGAAATAGAATATTTGAAATAGAAATATTCGAAATGGAATATTTGAAAATATCAGTATATGAAGCCGTGTTGATTAGATTGACGCCATTTTGACGTGAATGATATTTATATCGATTTTATTCATTTTATAATGAATATCGAAAGTGATTTCAAAATCTAATATTTTGAAAAGAATAGAAATTCGAATTGAAACAGAATAGAATTGAATTCCAATTGAAATTGAATATAAATGAATTCGAATTGAAATTGAATATAAATGAATTCGAATTGAAATTGAATAGAAATGAATTCGAATTGAAATGGAATAGAAATGAATTCGAATTGAAATTGAATTGAATTGAAAACGAACTGAAATTGAACTAGAAATCAATTTGAATTGAAATCAATTTGAAATGAATTTAAAATGAATTTAAATTGGGATATTCATTTTTGATTTGAAATTGAATATGAAGTTGAAACCGTTTTGAAAATGAATTGAAAACGATTTATAAAGCACGTTTTGAATTGAAATCGACGAAGTATATATTATATATATTATATATATAATATAATGGCCTGAATAGAACGCGCCGCGCCGCGGTAGTTCGCGAATTTCGACCGTTAACTTCGAACGAATATTACGGGAGATCCGACCGTCGGATTCTCCTAAAACCGGAACCGTTGGGTTCGTATCGAAAAGAGCTTTCTAATGAATGTTAGAAATTTGAAATCTAACGGTTGGATTTGGAATTATGTCCAAATCAAATTTGAAAAAGGTCGCTATACGTACAGTTCGATGGCCATTGATGGAAATCGACTGTACAGGCCTTGATTAAATTATTAAAAATAGTAATAATTTGTGTAAAATCATAAGAAATGATTTGAGAAGAATTAGGATGAAAAACTCCATATTTGAAAAGATAAAAATAGATTTTTATCGAAGTAAACTAGTTTTGAACTAGAATTATAATTCTATTTATTTTTAAGTAAACAAATTGAATTAGAAAAGGGTTTTAAAAATAACCAGAATTTCCAATGATTGCATTGGAGTGGATTTGAATCGAAGTTGTCTTCGGAATATTTCGATGTTGGAATTCGGGATTATACAGATGTTGTTATGGAAATTTGAAAGATATATATTTATATCGTTATTTCCAATACGACATTTGTTAATCGTAGAATTGGATATTGAATATAATCCGATATATTTTCTATTCAGAGCCTTGTATTGAATATCAAATGTGATTTGGGTTTGTCGTGAATGGTGTCTTCACTAACACTGTTCTTGAACCCAGTTGAGAAAAGATTAAATCTTTTTATTTTGATTTAATGAAGTGTACCAATTAAACAATATTTAATTGGAATAGAATTGATATTGATTCTTGGGTTTATCGTGAATGGTGTTTTTAAATAACACTCGTTCTTTAACCCGATAATTAATGGAAATGTGATTTTGGGTTTATCGTGAACCGTGTTTTTAAATGACACTGATTCTTTAACCCAGTCAGAGATTAAAACTAAGTGGAGTTTTAATGAATCTTTAATTAGATTGAAAAGATCGAGAATGGAGTATCACCAGTTTTACTCCAGGCGATAGTTAAATCTTTAATTAGATTTAAACGTGAAATGGTAATTGAATTTACCGATAACACCGTGGTGTTAGATATGAAGTATAACCAGTTTTACTTCATGGGATGAATAGGTTGGGATTGGGAAATTAAAACAAATGATTACTTCGGTAAAGTTCGTTAATCCCGACTAGTTTGAATTGATATTCAAAAATAGATTAAAGAATAAATTCAAGGAATTTATCTTGGATAAAATTAATGGGAACCTTTCCCTATGAATGTGAAATTAGAAACTAACTGTCGGTTAGCCAAGCAGAATGGTTTTCTGGATATTGATCTGATGTTGGTTTCGACCTTCGGGGTTAATATTTGGGAAATTATTCTCTTGATTAATTTACGATTAGTGACTGATGAATTGGAATGAGGCATATGTTGTGTTTGTGTAACACTTATTTAAAATATACGCGAGTTATTCGGAAAGACCGGGTTTATCCCATTCTGAATAACTGATACGACGATAAGTCGAAGATGAAGACGGTGGTTGAAGACCGGAAGTCTTCACGTCGTTTGGGTAATTACTGATGATCTTGATTGGGCTGTACACCCAAGAAGATGGAAACAGTTGGTGATCGTCCAGACGTACTTGGAGATCGATGGATATGCGGGGTATTAGGTGCCTCCGGTTTCGTTCAGCCCCAGAACGGACTTGTAAATGGACTGTGTGTCTGACATTGGATTTTAGTCCGTGTGATTGATCTCTATTAAATATATATCTGTTTGGCGGCGGAGAATTTATTCTCTTGCTTAACGCCCTTCTCTGAGACGTACGAGCTCAGGGGTTATATATTGATGGATATCAATCGCATGGAGTGAATTGCCTGTGTGGCATGCCTAAGTGACAAATGATCAAGGCTTCTGTTGAAAAGCAAAGTCTTGTGGTTGATGATCGAAGCACGGCCTTTGTGGCGTAGCTTTGTGTAACGTTTACTTCGCGAGTTTTACACCTGGTATGAACCAAAAACGGGAGACGGACCTCAGGGAGGGCATGCGTTTCTTTCTAGTTAGAAGTGGCGTCAGTGGTTTTACACGCCCTGACGAGTTTGACTTATGTGGTTATTGCTGTTGCGAGGCGCCTCGGTTATATCGGTTTCAGTCGATGCTTCTGGTCGGCTGACGGGCCAGGCTTACACCCCATAGGGTGGGGAAACGTAGTGTTCAGGCATAATAATCCACATCGGTGGGCCGGCCCTGACGATCCAAGGGTCGATGCGCTCTGACCCTGTGGCTCGGGCTAGAGAGTCACAAATCGGTAGAGGATCTTGCCGCTAGCCTCGGTTCATACCATAAATGATAACCCAACTTCCAATACGACATTTACGGTTTTAATTGTAGAACTAGTATGGCGACATGATATATGGTACCCATGCCGCCTATGATTGATACTTATGATTTGAAGTTGTTTTATACACTATGCACTTATAATAGTATCAAACGATTTGTTTTAAACGTATCAAGCATTCTTTGGCAGTTATAAGGGAAAACCCTATCCCCCGGCTTGCGTTGCATTGTGTGATAGGACCTGGGTCTTATAACAGCTTCATTTTTCTTTATTTAGCATTGTGCTGTTTGTTATATGCACTGGTATTCTTGGGAGGAAACCCGTTCCGTGTTATACGGCGTGGTCCCTTGATTTATCTAACTTTAAAATAAAGATTAACTGTTTTAGTTCTCACACCAGTCACATGACTGACCTGGAGTTTATTGTTTTAACCTAAACTCTGGGTGCCCCTATTTTGACACGGGCAGCTAGTAGTTTTGGTTTTGCAGATTTATATTCACAGGATCCTGGTTTACAGCTGGAATGATATCCGGAAAGCTTTGTATCCGTATATCTCTTCTAGTTTTGTATTGTATTATTTTCCGCTGCGATGTATTTAAATGTAATTTAAATCTCTGTTATTTCTGTGTAATATTCATTTATACTCTGTATATTCTTGTAATCTGATGCATTGTTGTAATATACAATGAAATGTTCTTCCGTCTGCGTTTTGTTTTGTTCTCAAACGATCAGGGGTTTCGAACGGTCTGGATCGGTTTAGCGACTGATTCGGATCGAGCGAAATTCTCGGCCGTCACACGTGGTATCAGAGCTTTGGTTTACCAAGCTCAGAGAACAAGGCACATTAGAACCATACGAAAGAATTCATCAGATATTGGATTAGTAATATCCAATTAGAATGACTCGTTAGAGATAGGATCAGTAGTATCCTAGAACGAGTGTGGAGAGTATATTTTTCAAATGAAAACAATTCTGTTTTGAAATTTAGATCGTTTTACACGTATTTGAATAATTTATTTATATTGATTTTGGACAATTCAGTATATAAAGAATTTGCATATACGCCTTGCAAACGTATATTCAAAGTTTTAATATATTAGATAGATATAGCATCGCACTCTAGTCGCCCGAAGATGATATTGATGATAGCGATCGCATCATCAACATTTATGTTCGAGTTTCGAAGGTGTGACATCTATATATTTCCATTAGACTGGTGTGAGAACCAAAACTAATATAGCTAGAATACATTGTTGTGATTTGGCATCAAAACATGATTTTCTTTATATATATCAAAATTATGAATTTGAAACTCTAATTCACTAATTGATTGATGTTTGTGTTGTTTGTTTATTTGTTTGATAATTTTGAACCATTTTGCCTAATAGTATCAAATATTGAATTGTATTGAAAATTGGTCGCATTTGCTTGCATATACATGTACTTACATTGAACAGGTCATAGCTAGGAGGCTAGAGCCGAGAATAAAATTTGTTTGCCCGACAAATAGGTACATGTTTAGTACATAATTTACTGTTTTGTTTGGGTGATGATGATTTTATGAGCCTATTGGCTAGCCGCTTGGCTTTTTCATTTTCTTTTTGAGATCAGAAGGCCTGTATGGCAATTTCGGGATTTTCCCGTGGCTCCCGGTGCAGGGGAGGTTATGGCGAAATTTTTCGAAAATTTAGGGTGTTAGCCAAATTTTTGAAGAATTTGAAAATTCTCAAAAACTGAAAAGTTGGAGAATGAAAGCCAGACCGAACATAGAGTTGATTAATCAAACCACTTTCGACTTTGTTCCTTTTCGGGGACGAAAAGTTTTAAGTGGGGGAGATTGTAACAACCCGAAAATCTGGGCCAGTTTAAAAAATTTATTTTGGCCATTTTAGCGAATTTTGTTTATTTAAAATGAATTATTTTAAATAATATCGACGAGAAATTTATTTTGAATATATTTAGAACGTATATATTATATTCTTCGTCGTTAGAATATATATATTTGTATATAATTATAAATAGAATTGAAAATGGCGCGGTAGTTCGATAATTCGATTTCAAACTTCAATTGAATGTACCGGGTGCAAAACAATCCGGATTTTAGTGAAACCAAAAACATTAGGATCTATTTGATAATATCTTTCCAACCAATTCGAATAATCGAAATTTCATAGCGGGAATCAAAAGATATGTCCAGTTGAAAATTCTGAATAGTCGCTATGGAATTCAGGCCCTTAAAAATGGACATTTTGCAAATGACCTCGGATTTCGACGAAACCAGTTTTGTTGGGTCCGTGGTGTCAAGTTATTGCTAGGTTTCAAATTTCATAATTTTCTGAATCAATATGTGAGCGTGGCATAGGAAAACGCGTTTGACCAGTTTTAGTTAATTTTAATCGATTGGAAATTGGCCATTCTTCCAACGGTCTCAGAATTCGACGAAACTAGTTTTGTTAGGACCGTATCGTCAATACGAAGCTAGAAAATATTTTTCTGCAATTTATAGAGTTAGTATGTGACCCCGGTAATTTGAAATGTACGTCTAAAATTCAATATGGTAATTTGAATGTAAATTCAACGGAAACTGATTGTAACGATCAAATCATCCTACGATACATATCCCATTGTGTTCGGAATGGGGGTGAAACGCTATGGACGACAGGCGGTGGGCCTCGTTTCGAGGTCGTATGTGGAAGTCAACTTTTTGCCAAATTAAATAATTAAATAATAATAATAAAAAAAATCCTCCTCTTTATTATCTTCTTGCCCCCCCCCTCCTCATTCTCGATTCAACAGAAAATAAAGAAAAAAAAAGAAAAAAAGAAAAAGGGGAAGAACGACGGGCTCGTCGTTCTCGATAGCCGCCGCCCCCAGGCGGAGCACCGCCGCAACCCCCCCTCCCTCCGCCGCCTCCTTTCTTCTCCTCCTCCTCCACTCCTTCTTCTCCGACTGCGACCTCCCCCTCCCCCCCCCCCTTCCTCCAGCGATCGCGATACCCCCGCCTCCTTTTTTCCCTGCTGCCGACCGCACCCCTCCCCCGGCGCCACCGTGAGCCGCGAAGCCCACCCTCGAGCCACCCGAAGCCCCCTCCGACGAAGGTGAAACCCCCCCCATAGCTTCGATTTTGTGGCTAAAATTACAGGGTAAGTTTTATGGTTTTTTTTATTTAATTTAAAAACTCATGTTGATTTAGTCTAAAAACTGAATTCTATTAGTTTTAAAACTGATTTATATTTGATTTTCAAACTGATTTTTATGTGATTTAAAAGAACAGATTTTTAAAATGCAAAAGAACAGATTTTTAAAAAAACGAAAAGATGAGATTTTTCATGTAGGAAAAATATGATTTTTCATGTTAGAAAGACGTGATATTTAGCAATGTAAAAATATAATTTTTCTATATGAAGTAGTAGCGATAAAAATTTGATTTTTACTTATGTAGTGGATTAAAAATATAATTTTTATGTGATAGAGAATATAAAAATATCATCTTAGTATATGTAGAGAAATAAAAATCTGATTTTTATTATATATACGTTGAATTAAAAATGTGATTTTTCTTTGTTTGAAAAGAAGTAAAAATTCGATTTTTATATATTGAATAGCATAGTAAAAATTCGATTTTTATATATTGAATAGCATAGTAAAAATTCGATTTTTATATATTGAATAGCATAGTAAAAATTCGATTTTTATATATTGAATAGCATAGTAAAAATTCGATTTTTATATATTGAATAGCGAAGTAAAAATTCGATTTTTATATATTGAATAGTAAAGTAAAAAAATCAATTTTTACATATGTAGAGAATACGGGCAACGAAGATGAGAAAAAGGCGAGAGCGACGAAGGTTTCTGCAAATGAAGAGTCAAGATGATTGGATAGCTATCGGTGAGAATCTCTCACTCTAAATTTCTTTTCTAGTTATATATATATACTAGGATGCAGACGGTGCTTAGTAGCACCCGACACAATCGTCCACAGACCATGGACTTGTTTATTTTGATTGCAAAAATTAATTAGAGTATTTGATTGAAATTGGATTGTTTGGTGAAATGAAATTGATATGATTGATGTGTGAATGACGTGGGCCTTCACTAGACCGGGGATAAGGCTAGGCCTCGTCCCGTTTCTAGTATCGTGCCGTTATGCCACCGAAATTTTCTAAAATATGTTAGAAAAATAAAAATATCAATTTTATTGAATAAATGAACTGAATAGAAATTCATATGTTAAAATAAAATAGTTCGATCGTTAAAAATATAATTT
Source organism: Allium sativum (assembly GCA_030737875.1). Lineage (NCBI taxonomy): Eukaryota > Viridiplantae > Streptophyta > Magnoliopsida > Asparagales > Amaryllidaceae > Allium > Allium sativum. The sequence continues at coordinate 596,106,616 of CM060918.1, forward strand.
TTAACGTGAAAGTGAATAAATAGATATTTATAGACAAATCGGCCGATTTGTTTATTTGCACTGATTTGACTGATATTGATTGGGTCGATAAATTTTACACATCGCCCAACTGTACGAATAAAAATCTGTGTTTGATTGTTTGAAACCCCACACGGGTGTTGGGATGAAATTTGAAGTTCACTCATCCTGATTGATTAAATATGTCAATCGATTGATTGACAGGCTGTTATGAGCGTTAGATATCTATATTTGATGCTTATACAGTGTAGTGCACTTTGGTTGATGGTTGATTATTTTTCAATGCTATTATATACGTGTGATGTATGAAAATCCATATAATTAACATTATATGGTGACTGATTGGGCCTCATTCCAATTTAGAAAATAAAGAATATTATAAAATAAAGGTTCATGTGTTGACTGTACTCATCCGTTGAGATTAGTCATGTGTTGAACGAAATATTTTGACAAATAACAAATATTTTGATAATAGGAAATATCTGAAATAGAATATTTGAAATAGAAATATTCGAAATGGAATATTTGAAAATATCAATATATGAAGCCGTGTTGATTAGATTGACGCCATTTTGACGTGAACGATATTTATATCGATTTTATTCATTTTATAATGAATATCGAAAGTGATTTCAAAATCTAATATTTTGAAAAGAATAGAAATTCGAATTGAAACAGAATAGAATTGAATTCCAATTGAAATTGAATATAAATGAATTCGAATTGAATATAAATGAATTCGAATTGAAATTGAATAGAAATGAATTCGAATTGAAATGGAATAGAAATGAATTCGAATTGAAATTGAATTGAATTGAAAACGAACTGAAATTGAACTAGAAATCAATTTGAATTGAAATCAATTTGAAATGAATTTAAAATGAATTTAAATTGGGATATTCAATTTTGATTTGAAATTGAATATGAAGTTGAAACCGTTTTGAAAATGAATTGAAAACGATTTATAAAGCACGTTTTGAATTGAAATCGACGAAGTATATATTATATATATAATATAATGGCCTGAATAGAACGCGCCGCGCCGCGCCGCGGTAGTTCGCGAATTTCGACCGTTAACTTCGAACGAATATTACGGGAGATCCGACCGTCGGATTCTCCTAAAACCGGAACCGTTGGGTTCGTATCGAAAAGAGCTTTCTAATGAATGTTAGAAATTTGAAATCTAACGGTTGGATTTGGAATTATGTCCAAATCAAATTTGAAAAAGGTCGTTATACGTGCAGTTCGATGGCCATTGATGGAAATCGACTGTACAGGCCTTGATTAAATTATTAAAAATAGTAATAATTTGTGTAAAATCATAAGAAATGATTTGAGAAGAATTGGGATGAAAAACTCCATATTTGAAAAGATAAAAATAGATTTTTATCGAAGTAAACTAGTTTTGAACTAGAATTATAATTCTATTTATTTTTAAGTAAACAAATTGAATTAGAAAAGGGTTTTAAAAATAACCAGAATTTCCAATGATTGCATTGGAGTGGATTTCAATCGAAATTGTCTTCGGAATATTTCGATGTTGGAATTCGGGATTATACAGATGTTGTTATGGAAATTTTAAAGATATATATTTATATCGTTATTTCCAATATGACATTTGTTAATCGTAGAATTGGATATTGAATATAAGTCGATATATTTTCTATTCAGAGCCTTGTATTGAATATCAAATGTGATTTGGGTTTGTCATGAATGGTGTCTTCACTAACACTGTTCTTGTACCCAGTTGAGAAAAGATTAAATCTTTTTATTTTGATTTAATGAAGTGTACCAATTAAACAATATTTAATTGGAATAGAATTGATATTGATTCTTGGGTTTATCGTGAATGGTGTTTTTAAATAACACTCGTTCTTTAACCCGATAATTAATGGAAATGTGATTTTGGGTTTATCGTGAACCGTGTTTTTAAATGACACTGATTCTTTAACCCAGTCACAGATTAAAACTAAGTGGAGTTTTAATGAATCTTTAATTAGATTGAAAAGATCGAGAATGGAGTATCACCAGTTTTACTCCAGGCGATAGTTAAATCTTTAATTAGATTTAAACGTGAAATGGTAATTGAATTTACCGATAACACCGTGGTGTTAGATATGAAGTATAACCAGTTTTACTTCATGGGATGAATAGGTTGGGATTGGGAAATTAAAACAAATGATTACTTCGGTAAAGTTCGTTAATCCCGACTAGTTTGAATTGATATTCAAAAATAGATTAAAGAATAAATTCAAGGAATTTATCTTGGATAAAATTAATGGGAACCTTTCCCTATGAATGTGAAATTAGAAACTAACTGTCGGTTAGCCAAGCAGAATGGTTTTCTGGATATTGATCTGATGTTGGTTTCGGCCTTCGGGGTTAATATTTAGGAAATTATTCTCTTGATTAATTTACGATTAGTGACTGATGAATTGGAATGAGGCGTATGTTGTGTTTGTGTAACACTTATTTAAAATATACGCGAGTTATTCGGAAAGACCGGGTTTATCCCATTCTGAATAACTGATACGACGATAAGTCGAAGATGAAGACGGTGGTTGAAGACCGGAAGTCTTCACGTCGTTTGGGTAATTACTGATGATCTTGATTGGGCTGTACACCCAAGAAGATGGAAACAGTTGGTGATCGTCCAGACTTACTTGGAGATCGATGGATATGCGGGGTATTAGGTGCCTCCGGTTTCGTTCAGCCCCAGAACGGACTTGTAAATGGACTGTGTGTCTGACATTGGATTTTAGTCCGTGTGATTGATCTCTATTAAATATATATCTATTTGGCGGCGGAGAATTTATTCTCTTGCTTAACGCCCTTCTCTGAGACGTACGAGCTCAGGGGTTATATATTGATGGATATCAATCGCATGGAGTGAATTGCCTGTGTGGCATGCCTAAGTGACAAATGATCAAGGCTTCTGTTGAAAAGCAAAGTCTTGTGGTTGATGATCGAAGCACGGCCTTTGTGGCGTAGCTTTGTGTAACGTTTACTTCGCGAGTTTCACACCCGGTATGAACCAAAAACGGGAGACGGGCCTCAGGGAGGGCATGCGTTTCTTTCTAGTTAGAAGTGGCGTCAGTGGTTTTACACGCCCTGACGAGTTTGACTTATGTGGTTGTTGCTGTTGCGAGGCGCCTCGGTTATATCGGTTTCGGCCGATGCTTCTGGTCGGCTGACGGGCCAGGATTACACCCCATAGGGTGGGGAAACGTAGTGTTCAGGCATAATAATCCACATCGGTGGACCGGCCCTGACGATCCAAGGGTCGATGCGCTCTGACCCTGTGGCTCGGGCTAGAGAGTCACAAATCGATAGAGGATCTTGCCCCTAGCCTCGGTTCATACCATAAATGATAACCCAACTTCCAATACGACATTTGCGGTTTTAATTGTAGAACTAGTATGGCGACATGATATATGGTACCCATGCCGCCTATGATTGATACTTATGATTTGAAGTTGTTTTATACACTATGCACTTATAATAGTATCAAACGATTTGTTTTAAACGTATCAAGCATTCTTTGGCAGTTATAAGGGAAAACCCTATCCCCCGGCTTGCGTTGCATTGTGTGATAGGACCTGGGTCTTATAACAGCTTCATTTTTCTTTATTTAGCATTGCGCTGTTTGTTATATGCACTGGTATTCTTGGGAGGAAACCCGTTCCGTGTTATACGGCGTGGTCCCTTGATTTATCTAACTTTAAAATAAAGATTAACTGTTTTAGTTCTCACACCAGTCACATGACTGACCTAGAGTTTATTGTTTTAACCTAAACTCTGGGTGCCCCTATTTTGACACGGGCAGCTAGTAGTTTTGGTTTTGCAGATTTATATTCACAGGATCCTGGTTTACAGCTGGAATGATATCCGGAAAGCTTTGTATCCGTATATCTCTTCTAGTTGTGTATTGTATTATTTTCCGCTGCGATGTATTTAAATGTAATTTAAATCTCTGTTATTTCTGTGTAATATTCATTTATACTCTGTATATTCTTGTAATCTGATGCATTGTTGTAATATACAATGAAATGTTCTTCCGTCTGCGTTCTGTTTTGTTTTGTTCTCAAACGATCAGGGGTTTCGAACGGTCTGGATCGGTTTAGCGACTGATTCGGATCGAGCGAAATTCTCGGCCGTCACATATGGGCACCCAGAGTTTAGGTTAAAACAATAAACTCTAGGTCAGTCATGGGACTGGTATGAGAACTCAAAAATGGTTATTAAGTTGATTTTAAAGTTAGGTAAATCAAGGGACCATGTCGTAAAACACAGAACAAGTTTACCCCTAAGAATACCAGTGCATAAAAATAAACAGCGCAATGCTAAATAAAGAAAAATGAAGCTATTATAAGACTCAGGTCCCATCACACAATACAACGCAAGCCGGAGGATAGAGTTTTACCTTATAATAGCCAAATATGCTTGGTACGCGAAATTTGTCTTTTAATATTACTATAAGTGCATAGTGTAGAAATCAATTTCGAAAGTAAATGTATAAATCATAGACGGCATGGGTACCATATATCATGTTGCCATACTAGTTCTACAATCAAAACCGCATGGTGTCGTATTGGAAATTGGGTTTCCATCATGAGACGAGGCTAGGGATCGTCCTCTCCGATTCGAGACACTCTAGCAAATGCCTTAGGATCCCCTGCAGTGAACCCTTGGAGCGGTAGGGCCGGTCCCCACCTAACAGTAGTGGATTAGTTATGCCTGAACACACGCTTCCTGGTCCTTTTGGACCTCCATATGACCACTAACGGCCTATAAATTCAAGGCGCCTCAAAATCCATCATCCACATAAGTAAAATGTCAGGGCTTGTAGGTCCCTAACATCACTCTAGCTAGAAAGAAACGTGTGCACTCCCTACGGTCCATATCCCGTTTTTGACTCATACCGAGGTGTGAGGTTCGTGAAGTCACGCTACACACAAAGCTACGCCTAAACTCGCTATGCTTTGATCATCCCACAAGGCCCTGCTTTTCAACAAAAGCCTTGATCAATTGCATCTTGGAGTGCCACATTGTCAGACCATACCATATCATTGATCGTCTACCAATATATAACCGGGTGTTAAGCGAAGAATAAATTCTTCACCACCAAACAGCAATACGTTAAACAGAGATCAATGAATACAATATAAAGGAATACAATGTCAGACACACAATCCATTTACAAGTCCGTTTTGGGTCTGAACGAAACCGAAGGCACCTTATTCCTCGCATTTCCGTCGATATCCAAGTACCTTTGGATGATCACCACTTTTTCCATCGTCTTGGGTGTACGGTCCAATCAAGATAGCAATAACCATCCAAACGATGTGAAGAACTCCGGTCTTCAACCACCGTCTTCATCTTCGACTCTTGATCGACGTGTTAATTATTCAGAATGGGTTAAACCCGGTCTTTCTGAATAATTCACGTATTTTATAATCAAGTGCTATAAAAATACATCAAACGCCTCATTCCAATCCAGAATATTCTTTTTAATAAAATATTATTATTTTTAGGGAAAGATTCCCATTAATTTTATCAAAGATAAATCCTTTGAACTTATTCTATTCAATCCAATCAAGAATTTATTAAAACTCCAATTCGGTTTTAATATCAAAAATCATTATTTAATGATAGCCAATTTTAAGAAATAATTCTTAATCTTTAACTGGGTTAAAGAACTAGTGTCATTCAAAACACAGTTCACGATAAACCCAAAATCCAATTTATTTTAATTCCAAATAAATGTTAATTAATTGGAAAACTCCATTAAATCTTGATTAAAGATTTATTCTATTTCTTTATTAAAATAATGCTTTCAAATTATTAGATTTTGGAAATTTCTACTTTTTATTCTATTCTTTATAGGATGAATAAAAACGCTCGATAAACCCGTTCAGGTTAAAATGGCGTTACTAGTTTACTCAGACTAAAAGCTCAATTCATTTTCTTATCCATTTATATTTTATTATGGGCCAGACCTCTCACATTAAGCCTACAACTTGCGAATGCTGGATATGCCGGTTGGTTCCGGGCAGACTTATCCCACAAGTTGGGCTTAACCTCGTGTCATGGCCCAATTCGTATTTGCGCACTTGGACCTCTCACATTAGGTTCAATATTTGTGGCTGTTGGACATGCCGGGCGGGTCCGGGCAGACTTATACCACAAATGTAACCTGACCTCGTGTCCAAGTACAATTATAACTAATAATTATAATTAATTCACTGAAAATATTTTTTTAAAATATTCTTTTTAAAATAAAGATATGATCTTTACATTAAATTGTTACTAATTTTATAAAACCTTTTTGTTTCCGAATATCCTAACTGACATTTCAATTTTTAATGAAAAGTTAACTTTCTATATTATTATTATATTATAATAATAATCTTTTCAAAATGTTCAAATTTTGAAATCAAACCTTCTTATCTTAACATACTGACTGTAAAGATGGAATCTTTTTAATAGAATCCTTTTTATTATAACTTTTAAACAATAAAGATATAATCTTTCTAATTCATACGTCAATTAATTCCATTAACTGAATATTAAATTAAAATATTCCTTTAATTCAAAATTGGAATGAGACCCAATCCATTACCATATAATTTTAATTATAAGGATTTCAAACATCGCATTAATTCCATAATAATGATAAAACATTCAATAACAGACAAAGTGCATTTAAACTAATCACAAGGGCGATGTGTAGTCAGAATATCAACCCAAGACCCGTGTGGGGTTTCAGCCAACACAAATTCAAATAATATATTATTAATTGTGCCTTTGGACGATGTGTGAAAATTTATCGTCCAATCAACATAAACAAGTCAGGCAACTTGTAAATGGCGGTGTAAACATGTTTTAAATATCATAAATGTCCTAACAACACGTTACAAATTTCAATTTTTAGACAATTCACAATAGTCATCCAACTCAACGCTTTATAACAAAAATGTTATTTATATTCTAATGTACATTTTATAACAAAAATGTATTTACAGTCTAATGTACATTTTTATAATGAAAATGTATTTATATTCTAATGTACATTTTTATAACAAAAATGTATTTATAGTCTAATGTACATTTCTATAACAAAAATGTATTTATATTCTAATGTACGTTTTTATAACAAAAATGTATTTTGTCCTAATGCAACATTTTATAAACAAAATGACAATTTTATTTCTAATGTAACATTTTACATCAAAAATGTTTTTTTCTAATGGAACCTTTTTATATGAAATCATGCATTACAATAAAATGTAAATTCTAATGTAGTCATACATTTTAATCAACATTGAATCATTTTATGTGAAATCTCATATTACATTAAAAATGTAATTTTAATTGTAAACATACATTTTATCATCTTGAATCTTTTAATATGATCCATTAATACATTAAAATATACTTTTTTAATGTCAAAACAATTTTATTCCAACTTAAATCTTTTATATGATTCATACTTACATAAAAATTTAATTTTTGTGTTAACACGAATTTTATTCAAACTTGAATGTCTCAATGTTTCACTCTTACATAAGAATGTAATTTTTATGTTAACACTATTTTATTCAAAACTTGAATATTTTAATGATTCTATCTTACATTGAAAAAGAAAATGTAATCTTTTTAATCATTTATCTACTGCATTAAAAATGTAATCTTTTTTTAATCCATTCTTGTATTACATGGGAAATGTAATCTTTTTACATTGTATCAAAATGTAATTCTTTTTATCTTGCATAAAGGTGTAATCTTTTTGTATTACATAAAAAAATGGAATTATTTTTATATTACATAGAAAAATGTAATCTCTCCTATATTACACAAAAATGTAATCATTTCTATATTACATAGAAAATGAAATCTTTTGTATTACATAAAAATGTAATTCTTTTTATATTACATAAAATATGTATCCTTTTATATTATATATTAAAAAAAATGTATCTTTCTGTATTACATTTAATGTAATCACTTTTATATTACATAAAATGTAATTCCTTTTAATGTTGCATAAGAATGCATTCTCTTTATATTACATGAAAAAAAAGTATTCTTTTATAACACATGAGAAATGTAATCTTCTGAATGTCACAAAAAATGTAATCATTTTTATATTGTATAAAAAATAAAATCTTATTTAATAATTCACTTGCATTAAATGTAAATTTTAATGTAGAATATTTTCATACAAACCTATTTCATCAAAGTGGTTTTTTTTCTTCCATATGAATCTATTTCAACAAAATGAATAATTTTGTATTTGTCAACATTAATACAATAAAATGACATTTTGGATTTTGCCAATTCCAATAGAATAAAAATGGCATTTTTGTTTTCCAATATAAATGATATAAAAATGGCATTCTTATTTTCCAATATAAATGATATAAAAATGGCATTCTTATTTTCCAATTCTGATAAGTAATGACATTTTTAATTTCCAATATTAATGATATTTGTGTTAACAATTTTATTTCACACAATCATCATCAAATAAATGGATCTATATAACAGCATAAACCCCAGATCAAATCACGTATACAACCAATAGAATCTAACGTCATATTAGTGACAACACAAACAATATTAATTAATTTTAATTATATAAAAATAATAGAATTCTCACCTTCATCATCTTTAGTTTGACGATTCAGATCTAATTTTGCTTGAAATTCCAACTGGCTCCAAAACGCTTCTAATCAGTTCTGAAATGTAGATTTCGTCTCCACTATTCTCACCCAACTAAAATCGTTCAATCTCAATTTCTTATGAGAATGATATGATTTTTATACATTAAAATGAATTAGCGACGGAATTACAGTGTTACAAACCTTATTTAATTATACAGCCGTATGTTTTCAAAATTGTTCAAAACTTTGGATCAATCTTTCTCCAAATTTGTTGTATGAAATCCAGATCAGGTTGCGCAAGGTCGGAGGGCTTCTCGGCGTCAGTTCTCGGTGTACGTGCAACGGGGAGGGGTGAATCGGGTATAAATGGAAATCTTGTGAAGAGTACTTCAAAAAGTTCTAAAGGTTGGAAGGATAATAGTGAGTGGGTGGAGAGAAATTGGTGGAGGAAGTTTTGAGAGGTTTAGGCCATTGAAGAAGAAAGAAGAAGAATGAGGCGGCGACTAAAGAATGAGAAGCTGGATTAAGGTTTAAGATGTTATAAAGTAGGAGGAAATAACCCTTTTTAATTTTTAATTTTTATTTTATTTTATTTTATTCCCTACTTGTGTCTTTACATATGTAGTAGGTTACAAATGAGACAAATTTGTTGACTAGACATGACATGCATCACTAATTTCTCTTTCAAATTCAAAAGTAAATCAAAGAAGAAAAGAGAACAAATGGAAAGGAATAAATGCATTTTTGATTGCCTGATACAGAATTGTGTGACTTCTCATATTTCAAAACATATAATATTAAAATTCCATAATTGAAGGAATCTTTCCAATGAGCACGCGAGAATATAAAGAAGAGAAATATATATGTGGGTTTATTAGTATTTGGAGAGAAACAAGAGAGAAAGGGGAAAGAAATTGATATGAAGGAAAGGAATAAATGCTGTATTAAAAACACAACGAAGAGAGAAGGGTATTGAAAACTGTTGTAACTATTCATATTTCAAAATAAATAAATAATTTAATGAAGATCTTACAAATTCTTAAATGTTACCTTTTTGAACAAATAGGGAAAGAATTAAGGTGGAGAGAGATGAGGCAATGATTTGTTCTTTATAAATGGTGTGTGTGAATGCTCAGCTCAACACGAACTAACATGCAGCGTTATTTAGTTATTTCAGAATGTTATAAATCCAATCGTTATGCACCATTAATTAAAGTTCAAACGGTAACGAATTTATTGCGCAATTTATTTTCTTCCTTATATTGCGCATTTCTTATATAAATATGGACTAGCTTTTACAGCTTGTATTTACAAAGTTACATTCGTTGTTCTTTTTTTTTTCAAACGAACTAAATTACTATATATATTAAATTTCAATTTGAAATTGCCAATGATAAAATCTTTCTTCCTCAATATATTACTCGCTTCAATTCAAGGTTTAAATTACATATAAAGTTAGAATGTACCTATTACATTAATTGTACTATGAATACGGTAATAAATTTAGACTTATTGGTCTACAAAAATTAATCACCATTAAAGCTTCAACATATACTTGAAATTAATTTAACGTTTATTACGCCATTTGTAATTTGATAAATTAGTTTTGATGATATGTCACTACACAAATAAAATCCTTGTTTAAGATTAAATTAAGTTGCATGGTTTATTTAAATTTCATTTAAGATGGACAAAATTTGAAATATAATATTAATTTGTGAAAATCTTTTTAATTTTTTTTGATGCATTTTCTATTTAAAATTTCTTAAAATAAAATTTTAAGTTGGTTCTGATTTTCCGGATTGTTACATTTATCATTACTGTTATATACATATGCAAATCCATATGACCGAATTTATATGGTAATTGATGGAGTCACATTCCGATTCAGAATACTTTTAATAGAATAATATTTGAAAATAAAGAACATTTTTATATAAAGAATAGTTTAAAAATAATGAATATTTTTCAGTGAAATAATTACAATTAAAAGTTATAATTGCACTTTTGACACGAGGTTAGATTGCATTTGTGGTGGAAGTCTGCCTGGACCCGACCGGCATATCCAGCAGCCACTAATGTTGAACCTAATGTGAGAGGTCTAAGTGCGCAAATACGAAGCGAGCTATGACACGAGGTTAAGCTCAACTTGTGGGATAAGTCTGCCCGGACCCGACGGGCATGTCTAGCATCCGCCAGTTGTAGGCCTAACGTGGGAGGTCTAGCCCATTATAAACCATAAATGGATATGGTAATGAATTGGACTATTTAGCCCATTATAAGTTGAAATGCCATTATAACCCGTGAAAATGTCGGTATGCACGACTTATGCAGGATCTTTAAATATGGATATGCAGAATATGATATGATAATTTGTATTATACAATAGCTAAATATGATCTAGAAAGATAAATCACACACAAGCAATTAGATAAAGTAAAGTAAAGTAAAAAACACCAGGAATTTTATACTGGTTCGGACTTCCCGTCCTACGTCCAGTCCCGAAGCTCCTCTTCGGCTTTTCACTAAACAACACCCTCTCTTCACCCGGAGGAACAGGTTCACAACACTACTTGATTTACGGGCTACAAGTTTACCCACTTGATTTCACGGGCTACAAGCTTACCCACTTGATTTACGGGCTACAAGCTTACCCACTTGATTTCACGGGCTACAAGCTTACCCACACAGGACTTCAACAAATACAAGAGTTTGACTTCTGAATGTGTTCTTGTTTCAACACCGATTAGTCAATAATTGAGTACACCCTTCCTATAATCTTATCCTCAAGTATATGAATTGAATGCGAAGATTTGAAGGAAGTTAGTTGCTTATTGAATCAAGATATGAGAAATATTATCAAGGATTCAATAAGTAACTTGAATTTGGGAGCTTTTAGAATGCAAGAGTATTCAGAAAGTAAGATCAGAAATTGGAGCAAGAATCGGTGATTTTGATGAATGAAAGATGATGTATTTATAGCAAATGAGAAGTTGTAATTATTAGTGAAAAGTTGCAATCAAAAGGAGTGATTTTTAATGAAGAGAAATGGATGCAACTTTTCAAGAAAGAAGATGACTCTTCACAAATTTCAAAAAGATGTTGACAGGAAAAAATTAATAGGTTGACAGGTTTTTGACCGTTATTTCAAAAAGCTGTTGACCTGTTAATTTTAACAGGTTGACCTGTTAAGTTTAAAAAGCTGTTGACCTGTTAGTTTTAACAGGTTGACAGGATTTTGTCAATGTACATAAAAAATGAGTTTTCATGTATATTTTTGAAGAGAATAAGAAGTATGATTATTTAAGGATAGATTTTAACATAAATAACTCTAAAATAACCATCTTCTAACCAATAAAGCATTGAATCTTCTTTTTGTCAATCATGAAGCTCCTTCTTGTCATTAATCAAAATAATCATTGAAACCGTTGACTCAACATTCTCCCCCTTTTTGATTGATGACAATATAGCTTGATATTTTAATCTTTATTGCTATCTCCCCCTGTATATAAGCTCTGTCTTCCTTTAAACATCTACATATCCATAATCTTAGCTCCATGTCATGATTTCCATTGATCTTTATTTTGTTGTTATCAATCGAAATTCTCGTGCCTCAACAACCCGAACGGGTTTATCGATCGTTTTTATTCATTTTATAATGAATAGAATAAAAAGTAGTAATTTCCAAAATCTATTATTTTGAAAACATCAGTTTATTAAAGAAATAGAATAAGTCTTTAATTAAGATTTAATGAAATTTTCCAATTAATTAATATTTATTTGGAATTAAATAAATTGGATTTTTGGGTTTGTAGTGAATGGTGTCTTCAATAACACTGTTCTTAAACCCAGTTGAGAAAAGAATAATTCTTTTAATTAAGATTATTAGAAGTTTTCCAATTATATTTAGAAACTAGAATAAAATGAAATGTGAATTGGGTTTATTGTGAACTGTGTTTTAAACAACACTTGTTCTTTAACCCAATTAACAGGGAAAATATAATTTGGAATTTATAAATCTTTTATTAAGATTTAAATGAGAATTTTCCAAAGTAAAGTTTTCAATTTAATATATTAAACTGGAATTGAATAGAATTCGATTTAATAATAATCGAGATGAGCCTCCAAAAAAGAAGACCGTTACTATATATGGAATTTAAAAGGCTTGGCCGTTATTCCATTTATATTATTAGTCTGATATGGAAATTTATATCGATTATATATTGATTTGATTTCTGTGAAAATTCCATATTTTGTGGAAGATGATTTTTGGGTTTATCGTGAACTGTGTTTTAAAATGACATTGGTTCTTTAACCCAGTTAAAGGTAAGATTAATTTCTTAAAGTTGAATAACCATTAAATAATGATTTTTGATATTAAAACCAAATTGGTGTTTTTAATGAATCTTTAAAAAGAAGATTAAGGAATAAATTCAAAGAATTTATCTTTGATAAAATTAATGGGAACCTTTCCCTAATAATGAGAATATTTTATTTTAAATTGGAATGAGGTGTTTGATGTGTTTTTATAGCACTTCATTATTGATTATAAAATACGCGAGTTATTCGGAAAGACCGGGTTTAACCCATTCCGAATAATTACTACGATGATTAAGAGTCGAAGATGAAGACGGTGATTGATGACCGGAGATCTTCTCATCGTTTGGACGATTTCTGATGTCTTGATTAGGAGGCATCCCAAGACAAGGTAATAAGTGGTGATCATCCAGACGTACTTGTAGATCGATGGATATGCAAGCACCTCTTAATTGTATTGGACATATGGGACGAGAAATAAGGTGTCTGTGGTTTCATTCAGACCTAGAACAGACTTGTAAATGGAAGTGTGTCTGACATTGGATTTTATTATATGTAAATTGATTTCTATTAAATATATAACCGTTGGTGGCGGAGAATTTATTCTCTTGCTTAACACCCTTAGAGGTTATGTATTGATAGTTATTGATAGCATGGCGTGGATTGTAAATGTGGCACGCCAAGATGCAAATGATCAAGGCTTTTGTCGAAAAGCAGAGTCTTGTAGTCTATGATCAAAGCACAGCCTATTTCGGTATAACTTTGTGTATAACGTTACATCGCGAGCCTCACACCCCGGTAGAGTCAGAAACGGGACAAGGGAATGCAGGGAGTGCACACGTTTCTTTCTAGCTAGAAGTGGTGTTAGGGTTTTTACAAAGCCCGACATTTTTACTTATGTGGTTGATGGATTATGAGGCACCTCAAATTTATGGGTCGATTGTGACCATTTTATTGGTTCAATAGGTCCGAAAAGCGTGTGTTCAGGAATTGCCAATCCACTAACGTTATTTATGGACTGGCCCTGCAGTATCCAAGGGTTCACTATAGGGGATCCTGAGACATTGCTAGAGTGTCTCGAATAGGTAAGGAGATCATTCCTAGCCTTGATTCATGATGGAAACCCAATTTCCAATACGACACCATGCGGTTTTGACTGTATAACTAGTATGGCGACATAGTATATGGTAGCTATGCCATCCATGATTAATACATTATGATTGAAATGTTTTTGAAACATATGTACACTAATAATAATATCAAATCTATTTTATCGTATCAAGCATTTTTGACCATTATAAGGTAAAACTCTGTGACGGCCTGGAATTTCGCTCGATCCGAATCAGTCGTTAAACCGATCTAGACCGTTCGAAACCCCTGATCGTTTGAGAACAGGACAAATAGAACGCAGACGGAAGAACATTTCATTGTTATTACAACAATTACATCAGATACAAGAATATACAGAGTATAAATGAATAAATTACATTCGATAAATATCAGAGATTACAATAAATCACATAGCAGCGGAAAATAATACAAAGCACAACTGAAGGTGATATACGGATACAGAGCTTTCCGGATATCATTCCAGCTGTAAACCAGGATCCTGTGAATATAAATCTGCAAAACCAAAACTACTAGCTGCCCGTGCGGAAAATAAGGGCACCCAGAGTTTAGGTTAAAACAATAAACTCCAGGTCAGTTATGTGACTGGTGTGAGAACTAAAACAGTTATTAATATTGGTTTTAAAGTTAGGTAAATCAAGGGACCACGCCGTATAACACAGAACGGGTTTCCTCCCAAGAATACCAGTGCATAGAACAAACAGCGCAATGCTAAATAAAGAAAAATGAAGCTGTTATAAGACCCAGGTCCCATCACACAATGCAACGCAAGCCGGAGGATAGGGTTTTCCCTTATAACAGCCAAAGCATGCTTGATACGTTTAAAACAAATCATTTGATACTATTATAAGTGTATAGTGTCAAAACATTTTTAATCATAAATATCAATCCTAGGCGGCATGGGTACCATCTATCATGTCGCCATACTAGGCTCTACAAATAAAACTGAATTACACGTATTGGAAATTGGATTTTCGTCATGAGTCGAGGCAAGGGGCAAGCTCCTCTCCGCTTCGAGACACTCTAGCAAATGCCTCGGGACTACACTCTGGGTAACCCCTGGATGCTTCAGGGCCGGTCCTCTCTTACGTTTGAGGATTATTTATTCCTAAACACACGTTTCCCGGTCCTTACAGACCTAAATCGAGGCGCCTCATCCAATAACCACATAGGTGAAAAGTATATATATGTCAGGGCTGGTAAGTCACTGACACCACCAAAGCTAGACAGAAACGTCATGCTCTCCCTGCAGTCCGTATCCCGTTTTTGACTCATACCGAGGTGTGAGGCTCGCGAATTCACGTTATACACAAAGCTGCCACGTAGGCCGTGCTTTGATCATCAACCACAAGACTTTGCTTTTCAACAGAAGCCTTGATTCATGCAACTTTGCGTGCCACACAGGCAATTCATGCCATGCGATTGATATCTATCGATATATAACCTCTAAGCTCGTACGTCTCAGAGAAGGGCGTTAAGCAAGAGAATAAATTCTCCGCCGCCAAACAAATATATATTTAACAGAAATCAATCAACATAGAATAAAATCCAATGTCAGACACACAATCCATTTACAAGTTCGTTCTGGGTCTGAACAAAACCGGAGGCACTTTCCTCGCATATCCATCGATCTCCAAGTACGTCTGGACGACCACCGACTATTTCCATCCTCTTGGGTGTACAGCCCAATCAGGATCATCAATAATTATCCAAACGATGTGAAGACTTTCGGTCTTCAACCACCGTCTTCATCTTCGACATATCGTCGAATCGGTTATTTAGAATGGGTATAAACCCGGCCTTTCCGAACAACCCGCGTATATTAAAACGAATGTTACACAAACACAACATATGCCTCATTCCAATTCATATTCTCAGGGAAAGGTTCCCATTAATTTTATCCAAGATAAATTCTTTAAAATTTATCCTTTAATCTTCCTTTGGATGTCGTTTCAAACCAAATTATGGTTTTCTAAACTAGTCGAGATTAGCGAACCATACCGAAGTAATTATTTGTTTTATTTCCCAATCCCAACCTATTCATCCCATGAAGCAAAACTGGTAATACTCCATATCTAATACCACGGTGTTATCGGTAAAATTAATTACCATTTCACGTTCAAATCTAATTAAAGATTTAACTATCGCTTTGGAGCAAAACTGGTGATACTCCATTCTCGCTCATTTGCCCAATTTGATAATTTAAATTATCAATTCACATTACAATCTAATTGCAGATTCATTAAAACTCCTTTTACTGGGTTAAAGAACTAGTGTCATTTAAAACACAGTTCACGACAAACCCAAATCACATTCTATTTATTATCGGGTTAGAGAACTAGTGTTATTTAAAACACAGTTCACGATAAACCCCTGAATCAATTCTATTTAAACCCATTTCAAATCCAATTTATTTATTTAAAAATAAATGGGTTTTAATTTCAGTTCAAAACTAGTTCATTTCGATAAAAATGTATTTTTATCTTTTCAAATATGGAGTTTTTCATCCTAGTTTTCCCCAAATCATTTCTTATGATTTTACACAAATTATTACTATTTTTAATAATTTTATCAAGGCCCGTACAGTCGATTTCCATCAATGGCCATCGAACTGCACTTATAGCGACCTTTTTCAAATTTGATTTGGACATATCTCCAAATCCAACCGTTAGATTTCAAATTTCCAATACTCGTTAGAAAGCTCTTTTCGATACGAACCCAACGGTTCCGGTTTTAGGAGAATCCGACGGTCAGATCTCCCGTAATGTCCGTTTGAAATAAATGGTCGAAATTCACGAACTGCCGCGGCGCGGCGCGTTCTATTCAGGCCATTATATTATATATATAATATATATAATATATATTTCGTCGATTCCTATTTAAAACGAATTATATAAATAGTTTTAAATTCGTTTCAAAAACAATTTCAACTTCCATTTCAATTCAAATCAAAATTGAATTCTTCCTTATAAATTCGTTTTAAAATTCATTTCTATTCAATTCAAATTTCAATTCAATTTGAATTCATTTCAATTCGTTTTCAGTTCAATTCGAATTCGTTTTATATTCAATTCAATTCGTTTCCTATTCGATTCAATTCGAAATCGTTTTCAATTCAAATCAAATTCGTTTTCAATTCAATTCGAATTGGTTTTCTATTCGATTCAATTCGAATTCGTTTTCAATTCGAATTGGTTTTCTATTCGATTCAATTCGAAATCGTTTTCTATTCGATTTAATTCAAATTGGTTTTCTATTCGATTCAATTCAAATTCGTTTTCAATTCAAACCAAATTCGTTTTCAATTCAAATTTCATTTCAAAATATTCGATTCAATTCAAATTGGTTTTCTATTCGAATCAATTCAAATTGGTTTTCTATTCGATTCAATTCAAATTTCATTTCAAAATATTCGATTTTGAAATCACTTTTCAATATTCATTTTAAAATGAATAAAATCGATATAAATATCGTTCACGTCAAAATGACGTCAATCTAATCAACACGGCTTCATATATTTCTATTTTCAAATATTCTATTTCAAATATTTCTTATTATCAAAATATTTCTATTTTCAAATATTCTATTATCAAAATATTTCTTATTATCAAAATATTTCTATTTCAAATATTTCTATTATCAAAATATTTCGTTCAACACATGACTAATCTCAACGGATGAGTACTGTCAACACATGAACCTTTATTTTATATTGATAAAGATGTAAATTTTATTATTAAAATATTTCGTTCAACACATGACTAATCTCAACGGATGAGTACTGTCAACACATGAACCTTTATTTTATAATATTGATAAAGATGTAAATTTTGTTATTAAAATATTTCGTTCAACACATGACTAATCTCAATGGATGAGTACTGTCAACACATGAACCTTTATTTTATAATATTGATAAAGATGTAAATTTTATTATTAAAATATTTCGTTCAACACATGACTAATCTCAACGGATGAGTACTGTCAACACATGAACCTTTATTTTATAATATTCTTTATTTTCTAAATTGGAATGAGGCCCAATCAATCACCATATAATATTAATTATATGGATTTTCATACATCACACGTATATAATAGCATTGAAAAATAATCAACCATCAACCAAAGTGCACTACACTGTATAAGCATCAAATATAGATATCTAACGCTTATAACAGCCTGTCAATCAATCGATCGACATATTTAATCAATCAGGATGAGTGAACTTCAAATTTCATCCCAACACCCGTGTGGGGTTTCAAACAATCAAACGCAGATTTTTATTTGTGCAGTTGGGCGATGTGTAAAATTTATCGTCCCAATCAATGTCCTTCAAATAGGTGTACATAAACAAACCGTCCGGTTTGTAAATGAATATTTATTTATTCACATTCACGTTAAAAATTATATTTTTAACGATAAAATATTTTAATTCGACACATGAATTTCTATTCAGTTCATTTACAAAAATAAAAATGATATTTTTATTTTTCTAACTTATTTTAGAAAATTTCGGCGGCATAACGGCACGATACTAGAAACGGGACAAGGCCTAGCCTTATCCCCGGTCTAGTGAAGGCCCACGCCATTCACACATCAATCAAATCCATTCAATTCACCAAACAATTCAATTCAAACCAAATAATCTAACCAACTACACAACCAAACAAACAAGTCCATGGTCTGTGGACGATTGTGTCGGGTGCTACTAAGCACCGTCTGCATCCTAGTATATATATATAACTAGAAAAAGAAATTGAAAGGTGAGGAATTCTCACCAATAGCTATCCAATACCACGACTCTTCACTGATAGAAATCTTCATCGTTCTCGCCTTTTTATCACCTTCGTTGCCCGTATTCTCTACATATGTAAAAATCGAATTTTTACTTCGCTATTCAATATATAAAAATCCTATTTTTACTTTGCTATTCAATATATAAAAATCCTATTTTTACTTTGCTATTCACTATATAAAAATCCTATTTTTACTTTGCTATTCAATATATAAAAATCCTATTTTTACTTTGCTATTCAATATATAAAAATCCTATTTTTACTTTGCTATTCAATATATAAAAATCGAATTTTTACTTCGCTATTCAATATATAAAAATCGAATTTTTACAACGATGTTATATAGATAAAAATTCCATTCCTATCCCGCTATTCTTCATATAAAGATTTCGCCTTTTCAAAAATATAGATTTCGCCTTTTCAAAAATATAGATTTCATCATTATAAAAATCACCACTTTATTTCAACGTATATATAATAAAAATAAGATTTTTATTTCGCTACATATGCAAAGATGATATTTTTATATTCTCTATCTCATAAAGATTACATTTTTATAGTTTCTACTATGTAAAAATCATATTTTTAACCCACTACATATGTAAAAATCACACCTTTCTCCATTTAAAAATATCGTCTTTCTTCCTTTAAAAATCTCGTCTTTTCTATTTTAAAAATCTCGTCTTTTCTATTTTAAAAATCTCGTTATTTACATATAAACACCGATCTAATCTATGTCATTTACACATAAATTAGTTAAACTAAAAATAAATACAAAGAAGAAAACTCACCGTGTTCTTTCAAGGGGGGGGGGGCTGCGTCTCGCGTCGGACTGGAGGAAGAGGGGTCAGGGCTTACTGACGCGAGGCAAATCGAGGAGGGGGGGTCGATCGCGAGCGCATAGGGCAGTAGGGGGGGTCTTCGATCTGACGAGGGGGGGCTCTTCGCGTCGGTTGGAGGCTGTCTTCGATGGAAGTGGGGGCTCGCGGTGGTCGGCGCCGCTGGGGGGGGGGGGGCTCGCGGTTTCGATCCTTTTTTTTTCTTTAATCTGAATTGAATGAACGAGGGAAAGGGGGGGCAGAGGTATAGGAGAGGAGATATATTTTTATTTTATTATTTAATTATTTTATTTTTCACCAAAAAGCAACTTTTTCATACGACATCTAAACGAGGCCCACCGCCTGTGGTCCATAGCGTTTTACCCCCATTACGAACACAATGGGATATGTATCGCAAGCTGATTCGATCGTTTCGATCAGTTTTCGTCAAAATCAACATATAACTCTATATATTGAATTTGAACGCGCATTTCAATTTACTGGTGTCACATACGAACTCGAAAAATTCCCAAAAAATATTTTCTAGCTTCGTACTGACGTTACGGTCCTAACAAAACTAGTTTCGTCAAATTCTGAGACCGTTGGAAAAATGGCCATTTTCCAGTCGATTAAAATCAACTGAAACTGGTCAAACGCGTTTTCCTTTGCCACGCTCACATATTGATTCGAAAAATTATGAAATTTGGAATCTAGCAATTATTTTACATCACGGACCCAACAAAAGTGGTTTCATCGAAATCCGAGGTCGTTTGCAAAATTCCCATTTTTAAGGGCCTGAATTCCATAGCGACTATTTAGAATTTTCAACTGGACATATCTTTTGATTCCCGCTATGAAATTTTGAATTTTCGGATTCGTTAGAAAGATATTATCAAATAGATCCTAATGTTTTTGGTTTCACTAAAATCCGGATTGTTTTGCACCCAGTATGTTTGATTGATGTTTGAAATCGAATTATCGAACTACCGCGCCATTTTCAATTCCTATCTATAATTATATATAATTATTTATATTCTAACGACGACGTATATAAATATATACGATCTAAATATATTCAAAATAAATTTTCACGTCGGTATTATTTAAAATAATCTATTTTAAATGTTTAAAATTCTTCAAAATTGCCAAAATAAAAATTTTAAACTGGCCCAGATTTTCGGGTTATTACAATCTCCCCCACTTAAAACTTTTCATCCCCGAAAAGGAACAAAGTCGAAAGTGGTTTGATTAATCCACTCTACGTTCGATCCGGCTTCCATTCTCCAACTTTTCAGTTTCTGAGAATTTTCAAATTTTCAAAAATTTGGCTAACACCCTAAATTTTCGGAAAATTTCGCCATAACCTCCCTTGCACCGGGAGCCACGGGAAAATCCCGAAATTGCCATATAGGCCTTCTGATCTCAAAAAAGAAAAAGAAAAAGCCAAGCGGCTAGCCAATAGGCTCATAAAATCATCATCACCCAAACAAAACAGTAAATTATAGTAAACATGTACCTATTTGTCGGGCAAACAAATTTTATTCTTCGGCTCTAGCCTCCTTGCTATGACCTGCTCAATGTAATTACATGTATATGCAAGCAAATACAACTAATTTTCAATACAATTCAATATGTGATACAATTAGGCTAAATGGTTCAAAATTATCAAACAAATAAACAAACAACACAAACATCAATCAATTAGTGGATTAGAGTTTCAAATTCATAATTTTAATATATATACAGAAAATCATGTTTTTGATGCCAAATCACAACAATAAATCTATCTATATAAGTTTTGGTTCTCACACCAGTCTAATGGAAATATATAGATATCACACCTTCGAAACACGAACATAAATATTGATGATGCCATGGTCATTATCAACATCACCTCCGGGCGACTAGAGCGTGATTCTATATCTATTCGGTATATTAAAACTTCGAATATACGTTCATGACGCGTATATGCAAAATCTTAATATATCGGATTGTCCAAATTCAAAATAAATAAATATTCAAATACGTATCAAATGGTTTAAATTTTCAAAACAAAATTGTTTTCATTTGAAAAATATACTCTTCACACTCGTTCTAGGATAATACTGATCCTATCTCTAACGAGTCATTCTAATTGGATTTTACTAATCCAATATCTGATGAATTCTTTCGTATGGTTCTAATGTGTCTTGTTCTAGAGCTATGTAAACCAAAGCTCTGATACCAAATGTGACGGCCTGGAATTTCGTTCGATCCGAATCAGTCGTTAAACCGATCTAGACCGTTCGAAACCCCTGATCGCTTGAGAACAGGACAAATAGAACGCATACGGAAGAACATTTCATTGTTATTACAACAATTCCATCAGATACAAGAATAGACAGAGTATAAATGAATAAATTACTTTCGATAAATATCAGAGATTACAATAAATCACATAGCAGCGGAAAATAATACAAAGCACAACTGAAGGTGATATACGGATACAGAGCTTTCCGGATATCATTCCAGCTGTAAACCAGGATCTTGTGAATATAAATCTGCAAAACCAAAACTACTAGCTGCCCGTGCGGAAAATGAGGGCACCCAGAGTTTAGGTTAAAACAATAAACTCCAGGTCAGTCATGTGACTGGTGTGAGAACTAAAACAGTTATTAATATTGGTTTTAAAGTTAGGTAAATCAAGGGACCACGCCGTATAACACGGAACGGGTTTCCTCCCAAGAATACCAGTGCATAGAACAAACAGCGCAATGCTAAATAAAGAAAAATGAAGCTGTTATAAGACCCAGGTCCCATCACACAATGCAACGCAAGCCGGAGGATAGGGTTTTCCCTTATAACAGCCAAAGCATGCTTGATACGTTTAAAACAAATCATTTGATACTATTATAAGTGTATAGTGTCAAAACATTTTTAATCATAAATATCAATCCTAGGCGGCATGGGTACCATCTATCATGTCGCCATACTAGGCTCTACAAATAAAACCGAATTACACGTATTGGAAATTGGATTTCCGTCATGAGTCGAGGCAAGGGGCAAGCTCCTCTCCGCTTCGAGACACTCTAGCAAATGCCTCGGGACTACACACTCTGGGTAACCCCTGGATGCTTCAGGGCCGGTCCTCTCTTACGTTTGAGGATTATTTATTCCTGAACACACGTTTCCCGGTCCTTACAGACCTAAATCGAGGCGCCTCATCCAACAACCACATAGGTGAAAAGTATATATATTTCAGGGCTGGTAAGTCACTGACACCACCAAAGCTAGAAAGAAACGTCATGCTCTCCCTGCAGTCCGTATCCCGTTTTTGACTCATACCGAGGTGTGAGGCTCGCGAATTCACGTTATACACAAAGCTGCCACGTAGGCCGTGCTTTGATCATCAACCACAAGACTTTGATTTTCAACAGAAGCCTAGATTCATGCAACTCAGCATGCCACACAGGCAATTCATGCCATGCGATTGATATCTATCGATATATAACCTCTAAGCTCGTACGTCTCAGAGAAGGGCGTTAAGCAAGAGAATAAATTCTCCGCCGCCAAACAGATATATATTTAACAGAAATCAATCAACACAGAATAAAATCCAATGTCAGACACACAATCCATTTACAAGTTCGTTCTGGGTCTGAACGAAACCGGAGGCACTTTCCTCGCATATCCATCGATCTCCAAGTACGTCTGGACGACCACCGACTATTTCCATCCTCTTGGGTGTACAGCCCAATCAGGATCATCAATAATTATCCAAACGATGTGAAGACTTCCGGTCTTCAACCACCGTCTTCATCTTCGACATATCGTCGAATCGGTTATTCAGAATGGGTATAAACCCGACCTTTCCGAACAACCCGCGTATATTAAAACGAATGTTACACAAACACAACATACGCCTCATTCCAATTCATATTCTCAGGGAAAGGTTCCCATTAATTTTATCCAAGATAAATTCTTTAAAATTTATCCTTTAATCTTCCTTTGGATGTCGTTTCAAACCAAATTATGGTTTTCTAAACTAGTCGAGATTAGCGAACCATACCAAAGTAATTATTTGTTTTATTTCCCAATCCCAACCTATTCATCCCATGAAGCAAAACTGGTAATACACCATATCTAATACCACGGTGTTATCGATAAAATTAATTACCATTTCACGTTCAAATCTAATTAAAGATTTAACTATCGCTTTGGAGCAAAACTGGTGATACTCCATTCTCGCTCATTTGCCCAATTTGATAATTTAAATTATCAATTCACATTACAATCTAATTGCAGATTCATTAAAACTCCTTTTACTGGGTTAAAGAACTAGTGTCATTTAAAACACAGTTCACGACAAACCCAAATCACATTCTATTTATTATCGGGTTAGAGAACTAGTGCTATTTAAAACACAGTTCACGATAAACCCCTGAATCAATTCAATTTAAAACCATTTCAAATCCAATTTATTTATTTAAAAATAAAAGGGTTTTAATTTCAGTTCAAAACTAGTTCATTTCGATAAAAATGTATTTTTATCTTTTCAAATATGGAGTTTTTCATCCCAATTTTCCCCAAATCATTTCTTATGATTTTACACAAATTATTACTATTTTTAATAATTTTATCAAGGCCCGTACAGTCGATTTCCATCAATGGCCATCGAACTGCACTTATAGCGACCTTTTTCAAATTTGATTTGGACGTATCTCCAAATCCGACCGTTAGATTTCAAATTTCCAATACTCGTTAGAAAGCTCTTTTCGATACGAACCCAACGGTTCCGGTTTTAGGAGAATCCGACGGTCGGATCTCCCGTAATGTCCGTTTGAAATAAATGGTCGAAATTCAAGAACTACCGCGGCGCGGCGCGTTCTATTCAGGCCATTATATTATATATATAATATATATTTCGTCGATTCCTATTTAAAACG
Source organism: Allium sativum (assembly GCA_030737875.1). Taxonomy (NCBI): domain Eukaryota; kingdom Viridiplantae; phylum Streptophyta; class Magnoliopsida; order Asparagales; family Amaryllidaceae; genus Allium; species Allium sativum. The sequence goes on from CM060918.1 coordinate 596,131,287, forward strand.
AATTATATAAATAGTTTTAAATTCGTTTCAAAAACAATTTCAACTTCCATTTCAATTCAAATCAAAATTGAATTCTTCCTTATAAATTCGTTTTAAAATTCATTTCTATTCAATTCAAATTTCAATTCAATTTGAATTCATTTCAATTCGTTTTCAGTTCAATTCGAATTCGTTTTATATTCAATTCAATTCGTTTCCTATTCGATTCAATTCGAAATCGTTTTCAATTCAAATCAAATTCGTTTTCAATTCAATTCGAATTGGTTTTCTATTCGATTCAATTCGAATTCGTTTTCAATTCAAATCAAATTCGTGTTCAATTCAATTAAAATTGGTTTTCTATTCGATTCAATTCGAAATCGTTTTCTATTCGATTTAATTCAAATTGGTTTTCTATTCGATTCAATTCAAATTCGTTTTCAATTCAAATCAAATTCGTTTTCAATTCAAATTTCATTTCAAAATATTCGATTCAATTCAAATTGGTTTTCTATTCGATTCAATTCAAATTGGTTTTCTATTCGATTCAATTCAAATTTCATTTCAAAATATTCGATTTCAAAATCACTTTTCAATATTCATTTTAAAATGAATAAAATCGATATAAATATCGTTCACGTCAAAATGGCGTCAATCTAATCAACACGGCTTCATATATTTCTATTTTCAAATATTTCTTATTATCAAAATATTTCTATTTTCAAATATTCTATTATCAAAATATTTCTTATTATCAAAATATTTCTATTTCAAATATTTCTATTATCAAAATATTCCGTTCAACACATGACTAATCTCAACGGATGAGTACTGTCAACACATGAACCTTTATTTTATATTGATAAAGATGTAAATTTTATTATTAAAATATTTCGTTCAACACATGACTAATCTCAACGGATGAGTACTGTCAACACATGAACCTTTATTTTATAATATTGATAAAGATGTAAATTTTATTATTAAAATATTTCGTTCAACACATGACTAATCTCAACGGATGAGTACTGTCAACACATGAACCTTTATTTTATAATATTGATAAAGATGTAAATTTTATTATTAAAATATTTCGTTCAACACATGACTAATCTCAACGGATGAGTACTGTCAACACATGAACCTTTATTTTATAATATTCTTTATTTTCTAAATTGGAATGAGGCCCAATCAATCACCATGTAATATTAATTATATGGATTTTCATACATCACACGTATATAATAGCATTGAAAAATAATCAACCATCAACCAAAGTGCACTACACTGTATAAGCATCAAATATAGATATCTAACGCTTATAACAGCCTGTCAATCAATCGATCGACATATTTAATCAATCAGGATGAGTGAACTTCAAATTTCATCCCAACACCCGTGTGGGGTTTCAAACAATCAAACGCAGATTTTTATTTGTGCACTTGGGCGATGTGTAAAATTTATCGTCCCAATCAATGTCCTTCAAATAGGTGTACATAAACAAACCGTCCGGTTTGTAAATGAATATTTATTTATTCACATTCACGTTAAAAATTATATTTTTAACGATAAAATATTTTATTTCAACACATGAATTTCTATTCAGTTCATTTACAAAAATAAAAATGATATTTTTATTTTTCTAACTTATTTTAGAAAATTTCGGCGGCATAACGGCATGATACTAGAAACGGGACAAGGCCTAGCCTTATCCCCGGTCTAGTGAAGGCCCACGCCATTCACACATCAATCAAATCCATTCAATTCACCAAACAATTCAATTCAAACCAAATAATCTTACCAACTACACAACCAAACAAACAAGTCCATGGTCTGTGGACGATTGTGTCGGGTGCTACTAAGCACCGTCTGCATCCTAGTATATATATATAACTAGAAAAAGAAATTGAAAGGTGAGGAATTCTCACCAATAGCTATCCAATACCACGACTCTTCACTGATAGAAATCTTCATCGTTCTCGCCTTTTTATCACCTTCGTTGCCCGTATTCTCTACATATGTAAAAATCGAATTTTTACTTCGCTATTCAATATATAAAAATCCTATTTTTACTTTGCTATTCAATATATAAAAATCCTATTTTTACTTTGCTATTCAATATATAAAAATCCTATTTTTACTTTGCTATTCAATATATAAAAATCCTATTTTTACTTTGCTATTCAATATAAAAAAAATCCTATTTTTACTTTGCTATTCAATATATAAAAATTGAATTTTTACTTCGCTATTCAATATATAAAAATCGAATTTTTACAACGATGTTATATAGATAAAAATTCCATTCCTATCCCGCTATTCTTCATATAAAGATTTCGCCTTTTCAAAAATATAGATTTCGCCTTTTCAAAAATATAGATTTCATCATTATAAAAATCACCACTTCATTTCAACGTATATATAATAAAAATCAGATTTTTATTTCGCTACATATGCAAAGATGATATTTTTATATTCTCTATCTCATAAAGATTACATTTTTATAGTTTCTACTATGTAAAAATCATATTTTTAACCCACTACATATGTAAAAATCACACCTTTCTCCATTTAAAAATATCGTCTTTCTTCCTTTAAAAATCTCGTCTTTTCTATTTTAAAAATCTCGCCTTTTCTATTTTAAAAATCTCGTTATTTATATATAAACACCGATCTAATCTATGTCATTTACACATAAATTAGTTAAACTAAAAATAAATACAAAGAAGAAAACTCACCGTGTTCTTTCAGGGGGGGTGGTCTGCGTCTCACGTCGGACTGGAGGAAGAGGGGTCGGGGCTTACTGACGCGAGGCAAATCGAGGAGAGGGGGGGTCGGTCGCGAGCGCATAGGGCAGTAGGGGGGTCTTCGATCTGACGAGGGGGGCTCTTCGCGTCGGTCGGAGGCTGTCTTCGATGGAAGGGGGGGCTCGCGGTGGTCGGCGCCGCTGGGGGGGGCTCGCGTTTTCGATCCTTTTTTTTCTTTAATCTGAACTGAATGAACGAGGGAAAGGGGGGGCAGAGGTATAGGAGAGGAGATATATTTTTATTTTATTATTTTATTATTTTATTTTTCACCAAAAAGCAACTTTTTCATACGACCTCTAAACGAGGCCCACCGCCTGTGGTCCATAGCGTTTTACCCCCATTCCGAACACAATGGGATATGTATCGCAAGCTGATTCGATCGTTTCGATCAGTTTTTGTCAAAATCAACATATAACTCTATATATTGAATTTGAACACGCATTTCAATTTACTGAGGTCACATACTAACTCGAAAAATTCCCGAAAAATATTTTCTAGCTTCGTATTGACGATACGGTCCTAACAAAACTAGTTTCGTCGAATTATGAGACCGTTTGAAAAATGGCCATTTTCCAGTCGATTAAAATCAAATGAAACTGGTCAAACGCGTTTTCCTTCGCCACGCTCACATATTGATTCGAAAAATTATGAAATTTGAAATCTAGCAATTATTTTACATCACGGACCCAACAAAAGTGGTTTCGTCGAAATCCGAGGTCGTTTGCAAAATTCCCATTTTTAAGGGCCTGAATTCCATAGCGACTATTCAGAATTTTCAACTGGACATATCTTTTGATTCGCGCTATGAAATTTTGATTTTTTGGATTCGCTAGAAAGATATTATCAAATAGATCCTAATGTTTTTGGTTTCACTAAAATCCGGATTGTTTTGCACTCGGTATGTTTGATTGAAGTTTGAAATCGAATTATCGAACTACCGCGCCATTTTCAATTCCTATCTATAATTATATATCATTATTTATATTCTAACGACGACGTATATAAATATATACGTTCTAAATATATTCAAAATAAATTTTCACGTCGGTATTATTTAAAATAATCTATTTTAAATGTTCAAAATTCGTCAAAATTGCCAAAATAAAAATTTTAAACTGGCCCAGATTTTCGGGTTATTACAAACTCTATCCTCCGGCTTGCGTTGCATTGTGTGATGGGACCTGAGTCTTATAATGGTTTCATTTTTCTTAAAAGCATTGCGTTGTTTAATGATCTACTTTATTTCATGCACTGGAATTCCAATGGAGTGAAACAGTTCCGCGTTAGCGGCGTCGTCCTGTGATTAGCCTTATTATTAGATAAGTTAAGTAGATTTCTCATACCAGTCTCATGACTGACCCGTAGATTGTTTCAATTTGCAAACTCGGGTGCCCTCTTTTCCACACGGGCGGTCGATTAGCTTATTTTGCAGATATATTGAGCAAGATTCTTGGGTTGAAGCTTAAAGTTGTGCCCAGAGCATTGACAAACTTATGTTGCATCAGTTTGTTCATTTCTGCTGCAATGTATTAAATCTTTTGTAAATTATCTTCCGTTGTATTATTTATCGATGTACTTTGATATATTCTATACTCTGATGTTATGATGTAATAAAAGTCTTCTGTTATTTTTTCTGATGTGTTGTATTCCCAAAGTTAGCGTATTCGGGTTTTGAACGGTCTTGGTCGATTTTGCGATCGATTAGGTCCGGGCGAAATCCGAATCATTACAGATTTATTCTTTTCTAAACTGGGTTTAAGAATAGTGTTATTAAAGACACTATTCACGACAAACCAAAAATCCAATTTGACATTAAATATAAGGTTCTGAATAGAAATTATATCGGCTTATATTCAATATCAAATTCTGAAACCAACAAATATTGTATTGGGAATAACGATATATATATATATTCCAAATTCCTCGAAATATTCGTATAATAACGGAATCCAATATCGAAATATTCCGAAGATAATTTCCATTTAAAACGATTCCAATATATATTGAAAAATCCTGGTTATTTTAAGACCGTTTTCAAATCCAATTTATTTATTTCTAAAATTAATTAAATTATTATTCTAGTTAATAATTAGTTCATCAAACAGTTCATTTCGATAAAAATATATTTTTATATTTACAAAATTGGAATTTTCATCCAAATTTGTTCTAAATCATTTACTATGATTTTACATAATTTTTTCCATATTTTTAATAATTTTATTAAGGCTCGTACAGTCGGTTTCCAATAACGGCCACTGAACTGCATCCATAGCGACCTTTTCCAAATTTTATTTCGACATAATTCTAAATCCAACCGTTAGATTTCAAACTTCTTATATTCATTGGAAAGCTCTTTTCGATACGAACCTAACGCTTCCGGTTTTAGGAGAATCCGACGATCGGATCTCCCGTTATGCCGTTTTGAAGTTAATGGTCGAAATTCGCGAACAGTAGCTGCGCGGCGCGTTCTATTCAGGCCATTTAAATATATATAATATATATATATATTATATATATCGTCGATTTCTATTTAAATCGTATTTATAAAATATTTATAATTTCGTTTCAAAACAATTCCGACTTCATCTTCAATTTTTAAATAAAAATTGAATATTTTATATCTTTATCATATTAAAATGATAATATTTTCAAAATATTAAATTTTGAAATTTCCTCTTTTCGATATTCTTTTAAAATGAATAAAATCGATTGATTAACCCGTTTGGGTTAAAATGGCGTTTCTATACTTAACCCGGCTTCATATTTTCATATGTTTTTGTCCATCTAAAGACGGACATCAAAGTCATAATTTTATTCTTCACTGAATGTTATTTTAAAATATTCATTATTTTAAAATATTCTTTATATTAAAATGATCTTTTCATAAATATGCTTCTTTTATATAGAAATTGATTCTTTTCATAAATATAATTCTTTACATAAAAATGATTCTTTAATATAAAAATGATTCTTTTATATAAAAATGATTCTTTTTCATAAAAATGATTCTTTATCATTAAAATGATTCTTTTACATAAAAATGATTCTTTTACATTAAAATGTCTTTATCATTAAAAATGTTATTTTGTTCTAAAATGATTGTTCATTCTAAAATGATATTTTATAGTATTTTATTCTAAAATGGCATTTCATTCTAAAATGATATTTAATTCTAAAATGATATTTTATTCTAAAAGGATATTTAATTCTAAAATGATATTTCATTCTAAAATGGTATTTAATTCTAAAATGATATTTAATTCTAAAATGATATCTTATTCTACATTATTTATAAAACATTATTTATTATAAAATATTATTTATTTTAAAAAATTATTAACTATAAAACATTGTTTATTTTAAAACATTATTTCTGAATCGGAGTGCGACTCAATCAATTACCATATAATTTTAGTTATATGGATTTCACACACCGCATGTATTCAGCAATAATGGTAAATAATCATTAAATAGTCCATTCACAACCAAAGTGAAATTTACAACTGTGTGTGCATTAAAATAAATAAATAACGCTCATCACAGCCTGTCAATCCATCGATTGACATAGAGTTAAATATTGGGAATAGTATAAGTCAAAGATAATCCCAATACCCGTGTGGGCTTTTCAAACAACAACAATTTAATTATTTCTGTAGTTGGGCGATGTGCAAAATTTTAACGTCCCAATCCATATAATGTTAACGTTTCATACAAAATGATAATTCTACAAATGTTAACATTTCATACAAAATGATAATTCAATAAATGTTAACATTTCATACAAAATGATAATTCTATAATGTTAACATTTCATACAAAATGATAATTCTATAAAAGTTAACATTTCACACAACATGATAATTCTATAAATATTAACATTTCATACAAAATGATAATTCTATAATGTTAACATTTCATACAAAATGATAATTCTATAATGTTAACATTTCATACAAAATGATAATTCTATAATGTTAACTTTTCATACAAAATGATAATAACATTTCATACAAAATGATAATTCTATAATGTTAACATTTCATACAAAATGATAATTCTATAATGTTAACATTTTATACAAAATGATAATTCTATAAATGTTAACATTTCATATAAAACGATAATTCTATAAATGTTAACGTTTCATACAAAACGATAATTCTATAATGTTAACATTTCATACAAAACGATAATTCTATAACGTTAACATTTCATACAAAACGATAATTCTATAAATGTTAACATTTCGTACAAAAGGATAATTCTATAAATGTTAACGTTTCATACAAAATGATAATTCTATAATGTTAACGTTTCGTACCAAATGATAATACTATAATGTTAACGTTTCGTACAAAATGATAATTCTATAATGTTAACGTTTCATACAAAATGATAATTCTATAATGTTAATGTTTCATACAAAATGATAATTCTATAAATGTTAACATTTCATACAAAATGATAATTCTATTAATGTTAACATTTCATACAAAATGATAATTCTATAATGTAAACATTTCATACAAAATGATAATTCTATAATGTTAACATTTCAAACAAAATGATAATTCTGTAAATGTTAACATTTCATACAAAATGATAATTCTATAAATGTTAACATTTCATACAAAATGATAATTCTGTTGTAAAATAATATAGAACAGATAATAAAATAGTAGACATTAGAAAGAACATAAGAGATAAGGGAAAGAACTTTTTATTTATCTTGATTCAGTATACGTATTTCTATTACATTGGCTCACTTATATATTGGTTTTGGAGCTGATGTTAGCCTTACTCCAAAAATGTGGGACTAAATATAATATGATAAACGCATATTCACTTATATGTATTACAACACTCCCCCTTGAATATGCGTATGTAAAGATGATAAGATTAATTGCCTCAGTAAAAACCTTTTTATGAAAAACCCTGTGGGAAAAATCAGAAAAAAGGAAAAGAGTACAATTCTTATTTCATCTCCAGGAAACATATTGGCAATGTTCCACTGAGGGTTGATACTTCTGGATCAAAACAATGCCTCATTAAAAACCTTACTAATAAAAACCCAGTGGGAAAAATATTAGTGAAGGAAAAGTGTGCATTACAGCATAATATATGCTCCCCCTGATTCATAACGCATTATTCAAATAGTTTGGTGATGCAAGCGGCGCATACCATTTTATATATCATCTTCTGCAATGTTGATTTTGGAAGTGCCTTCGTAAATAGATCTGCTGGATTTTCTTGAGATTGGATTTGCTTCACTTCTATCTTATTCTCCTTTTGAAGCTCATATGTGAAAAAGAATTTAGGAGAAATATGTTTTGTCCTATCACCCTTAATATATCCTGCTTGAATCTGAGCTACGCATGCTGCATTGTCTTCATAAATAGTAGTTGATCTTTCTGTAGTTAAGGGAAGTTGACATGTGCTTCGAATATGTTCAATTAATGACCTTAACCAAACACATTCTCGACTCGCTTCATGTAGCGCTAGAATTTCAGAATGATTGGATGATTTTGCTACCAATGTTTGTTTTGTAGATCTCCATGAAATAGCAGCATTGCTGTTTGTAAACACATATCCAGTTTGTGATTTTGCTTTATGTGGATCAGAGAGGAAACCTGCATCAGCATAACCAACTATATTCGGATTATTGCCTATGTTAGAATAAAACAAGCCTAAATCTGTCGTTCCTTGCAAATATCTCATGATATGTTTTATACCATTCCAGTGTCTTTTAGTTGGTGCAGAACTATATCTTGCTAGAAGATTGACTGAAAATGCAATATCTGGTCTCGTGCATTGCGCTAAATATAATAATGCACCAATTGCACTAAGATATGGTACTTCTGGACCAAGTACATCTTCATCATCTTCTTTTCGTCGGTAAGGGTCCTTTTTGATATCTAATGATCTGACAACCATAGGCGTACTAAATGGATATGCTTTATCCATTTGAAAATGCTTCAGGATTTTCTCAATGTAATTTGATTGATGGATTAATATGCCATTTTTACTGTGCTCAATCTGTAAACCAAGACAGTATTTGGTTTTTCCATGATCTTTCATTTCAAATTCCTGTTTTAGGTAATCTATTATTTCATTGATCTCTTCTAGAGTTCCAATCAAATTTATATCATCAACGTATACCGCTAAGATAGTAAATCCCTTTACCGATTTCTTTATAAAGACACATGGACAAATGAGATTGTTTTTGTCCCCAGTTTTTACTAAATATTCACTAAGATGGTTATACCGCATTCTTCCAGATTGTTTCAAATCGTATAGTGATCGTATCAATTTTAATGAATATATTGACTTTGACTTTGCTTCAGGCAATTTATATCCGTCTGGGATTTTCATGTAAATATTTGTATCTAATTCACCGTATAGATAAGCTGTTACAACATCAGTCAATCTTATGTCAAGCTTCTAAGAAACTATAAGGCTTATTAAATATCGAAATGTTATGACATCCGTAATAGGAGAATATGTTTCCTTGAAGTCAAAACATGGTCTCTGCAGGAAACCTTGTGCAACAAGCCTTGCTTCGTATCTCACAACTTCATTTTTATCATTTCGTTTTCTAACGAATACCCATTTGTAACCGACTGGTTTAACACCTTCTGATGTTTTCTCTATTGGTCCAAATACACCATGTTTTTGAAGTGAATCTGACTCAACCTGAATAGCATCTTTCCATTTTGGCCAATCTTGTCTTTTTTGACATTCATTTATGCTAGTTGGTTCATTATCATTATTCTCATTATAGTCATGACTTTCAGTTATTTCAGTAGCTACTGCGAATGAGAATACTGTAACAACCCGAGTTTTCTGTAATTACGTGCTATAATTAATGATAATAATAAAAAAATGGTTGATAATTAAGATGAAATATATCATCAACTTGGCTATTTGACATCATTATTCGTGTTAATAATCAGTTGGTGCTTTGAGGATTGGTTGTGGAGCTTACTCGCGTTTAAGTGATTATATTTGAGGCTTAGGTTAATTAAATGTGAATTTTATGACAAATTGTGAAAGATTGGTTTTAGGGTGATAATTTGAGAACTAAAAGTATTAACAGATGTTGATATATGTCGTAATATAGAATTGAAAGGTTAAAGTATTTTCTTATGGGAAATTAATAGTGTCAAACCCATAAGGTAGTATATTTTTGCATTGATAATGTGACTTTTGAGATTAGAAACTCAAATATTGAATACTTGGGTTAATAATGAAGTTTCAATAAGAATGTGAAGTAATAAACATACACAAACATGTAGAACTTGCTTTAAAATATAATGTGGCTAAAAATTTTGTTGTTGTGTAAATTTTGTCAAAATATCTATATTTCGTAAAGTTTGATGTAAGTTTAAAATATTGATGTAAAGAAAAAGAAAAGGATTAATCATTTTAGTGATTAATTTGAGGCTTGGGATTTATTAAAAGTTGAGAAAGTATGCATTGAAAACTTTGGTGATTAAAAGAATCATAGTATAGCAAAATTATGTCTAAATTTGTATGATAAGAAATTTTGAGAATTTTAATAAGCATAAGATATTTAATTTGAATAATTAATAGAAATTGTTCCAAAAATATTAATAAAATATATAGAAAATGTAATTTTGGTTAATTTTGGTGAATTATGCAGGATTATAGCGTTATTGGTATATTCAAATTCAAAGTTTTATTAAATTTACACAAATTGTGTTAAAAATATTGTGTTTTGTATAAAAGTGTGGAAATTTGTTGTAAACATGATTTTAAGTGTTAAAAGTTCAAAATAATGTAAAAATCGTGTTTATTACTTTTCTTTAATGTTAATTTAGTCTCGACATACTTATAGTGGGAAGAAAAGTGTTAAAAACATGTTAAATTGTGTCATTTTTAGCTTAAGTATGTGTCGTTAAGGGCTAAATTGCATTGTTAATGGCCTAATTACTTGAAATTGGACTTAAGAGGATTAATTGGGCCTAAATACTATAGTTAAGAAAAAGATTTCTCTAGAAATCTTTAGTACGTTGTTTCTCCTTGTTTCTGCAGAGGAGAACGTAATTCCTCCTTCTTCCTCCTCCTTCATTGAGAAAAATTAGGACAACTTCATTGTAACTTCAATTCTTGGCTTCTATCTTGTTCTAATTGTTAATTTGGGGTTTCTAATCTTATTAGCACCAGGTAATCATCATAAAATTATGATTTAATTCATCAATTTCATATTTTGTGTGAGAAATTCACTGTATATTCTTGCATGTTGTTGTAGCTGGGAAATTAGTGAAGAAAGCTCGGATCTCTTAGCAATTGGGTCTCCAAAAGCTTCTAAACTTCCTTCAACTTGCTGCAAATCTTAGGTGAGGGTTCCCTCACATAAATTCTAACTTGTTACATTGTTTATTGTTGTGATTTGCTATGAAATCTTAAGTTTGCTGAATTTGTAATATGCGTTTTACAGTTTTTTTGTTAAGCTGAAACTGTTTCGATCATAACTCTCTAGTTATTGATTGGAATTCTTATTATTATATGGTTTTGGAATGCTCAGACTGTGAGCTACAAGTTTAAATTGTTCAGTTTGCAAAATTTTATGATTAACATTGTTAAATCGTGGTTTTGTATTGCTGTTTCGAGATAAAAATCGACAGCCACGATTTTTTTTTAAGCTGAAACCGTTTCGATCATAACTCTCTCGTTATTGATCGGAATCCTTATTATTATATGGTTTTGGAATGCTCTGACTGTGAGCTACAAGTTTAAATTGTTTAGCTTGCAAAATTTTATGATTAACATTGTGAAAATCGTGGTTTTGTATTGCTGTTTCGAGATAAAAATCGACAACCACGTTTTTTGTTAAGTTGAAACCGTTTCGATCATAACTCTCTCGTTATTGATCGGAATCCTTATTATTATATGGTTTTCGAATGCTCAGACTGTGAGCTACAAGTTTTAGTTGTTCAGTTTACAATATTTTATGATTAACATGTTTAAAATTGTGGTTTTGTACTGCTGTCCCGGGAGAAAATCGACAGCCATCTTTTGCGACTCCATGACACATGCACCATTTTTTTTAAATTGTTTTTGAAAAATTTAAGTATGAAATTATTGTTTTAAAATAAATTATTGCCTTGATAAGGTTTTATAAATACATTAGAAATCTTATTTTAACAAGTATTCCCAAACTTTACTGGTTTTAAGATATTTCTATGAAACTTTATTTTGTTCAAACTACTCTCCTAAGTGTGTTTTAATATAAGAACCTCGCGTACTTGCTCCCTTCGAGAAGACGTGTTGGTGAGTGAATGATATCGTAAAACCTACGGTATGGGACGTGATGGTATACGATATATATTCATCCCAGATTCGTCCGATTGAAGGAATGAATCTCAGTGTTTCTTAGTGTTTATGTGATTTCAGTGATTTTTTTGTGGCTTTTTTTGTGTTTTAAAATCTCAGTGTTTCTCAATTTCCAGTGCTTTCTGTGATTTGATGAATCTCATTTATTCTCTGTGTTTCGGTGATATTCTGTGGTCCTCTGGGATATTCAGGTGTTTCTTGTGAATTTTTGTGTTTTCCTGAGGGGAGCTGACTTGCAGTGTGTAAACCGTTAAGTGAAAACGTATGGTATGGGACATACGATTATCAATTTTTGGGTTACTATCTGAGGGTCTGTGACACATTCCTGTGTGACCGCCAGTACTAGACCTTCAGGTCAATCCTGTGCGAACTCTGTGTGGACCTTCGGGTCAATCCTGTGTGAACTCTATGTGGACCTTCTGGTCAATCCTGTGTGGCTCTGTGGACCTTCGGGTCATTCGGGTACCCAATCTGTGTGATATAGTACTGGCTTTGGCTTCATGCCATCCTGTGTGATAGCACATGTAGGCATAACATCAGCTAGCAATTTTATGATGGATCCATTGACTGTGGTTTTGTGTTTTGTATCTATTAAGATTTTATTTGTGATATTTAAATTCTTTTCAAAGTTTTGTGATTTCGGGACTCCGTGATTTAGTGAATTTGGGGTTCTGTGGTTCTATGTCTTTATCTTGTGAACTTCAAAAGTTATTCCTATGAATACTTTATATGAGTTTAACCTTGTAGTGTATTGTTCCATCTTATTCCTTTGTGTCCTAAAGGAATATCCACCTTAGTGATTTAATTACTTATTGTTCTTATATAACTTATACTGTTGCAAGTTAGACTAACCCGTGTGTGTATTCCTCGGGTCAGACTGAGGTGTTTCAGGTTTAGTTCTCGTGCTTGGAGTTTGGGTATATCACTATTGGACTATCTCTCTTGTTGCTATTCCTTGTTATGTATCCGAGTTTTGAGTGCATTCTTCAATGTGTATCTTATTATATAAGTAATGGTTTATGTATAACCATTTGTTTGTAGCACATGTATTTGTTTTATTCTATTGTTGTAATAATATGTAAACTGTTCTGTGAGTTGTAATTGTATATGTAAATATACGATGTTCTGAGCTGATCCTATAGCCATCGTAGAGTTGTATTACACAAGTATTATGTCGAGTCACATAGAAAGAAAAAAAAACAGAGAGTACATCACCGACATATTGAAGACTTGTTAATGCAAATCTACGAATGGTCGCTCCTATCAAGCCCTATTCTCCGCTCTAATAGACGGCATTACTTGTTAATGCTCTTTATTAGGTGGGTCTCGGGGTGGGTCGTTACAGTTGGTATCAGAGCAAGGTTCAGAACAAAGTACGTTAGACACAAGACAAAAACCATAATAGTACATGTGTTACAACGTAGAAGGATAACAATCGTGTCTACATTTTCATTTCCTTTGTTATCCTAATCTTGAGAATCTTATCTTCAAGTCGTGAGGAATCTTGTGGTTGAGCAATACATCTAGGAAAAAGAAGTTTATTCCATAGTATTCCATTGTTCGTTTCACCTTTCGCAGTGAGATTTGATAAGAGAATCATTCTATCCTCTTAATCTTTCAAAATTCGAACCTTTGGGTGAAGTTTTAGGAAATCTTCCCGCCATATCTTTTATATTTGAGTTGATTGTTAGGTTTAGTAAGGGGATTTGATGATAATTGAGACTTGAATTTTTTTAAAAGAGGTCTTCACTCAAAGCAAAAAGATATTAAAGTTGAGATAAATTAAATCAGAATTCGAAAATAAAGTAAAATGGGAGTTGCGCGGCGGAAGCGGACAAGTCATTTCGGCTGTGCTAAAAAAAAATCCGTTTCGTTGTCCTTGTTATCTGTGATGTTGGAAAAAAGGGGGTGGTTATGTGAGTACGCACCCCTTATAGATGACGTGGTGTGTGTATGCCATGGGTACGTGTGGGACTTTCCCATGCGGATCTCCTATCTAACGGACTATTTGTCTTTCCACAAATTGATTCTTATTTCATGAGTATGTTGTGGAATCTGAAGATTTTATTGGATATCTTATTCGGATTAATTGAAGTATTTTATACTTTAAGACGCGGAATAAGGGTTTTGAGACGACCCCAAACCCCGTACTGACGGTGGCAAGGGTAATCTTTGGAATATAACACATAAACAGATAACAGCAGAATAGAAATAAATAAATACACCAGATAATGAACAAATAGAATATACTGGATAAACGTAATCATCAGATTTACACAGTATACAGGATCATACTTAGTACAAATACAGTTCAGCTATACATAAATGTCTACAGCGGAAACAAACATAATATGTACAATAGGAGCTGAACAGCATAAAAAGAGATAAATGATAGAATCCATCTTCAGCTCCAGCTATCCAGAGAAAGCCAGCTAAAACCTGAATACAAGGCTGCCCGTGTAGAAAAAGGGGCACCCGAGTTTGAAAGTGAAACAAACTACGAGTCAGTCATGGGACTGGTATGAGAAATCTACTCAACACATTTAAAATATGACTAATCACAGACCACGCCACATTCGTGGAACGGGTTTACTCCATTGGATTGCCGGTGTTTTAAATCAAGTAAATCTTTAAACATCGCAATGCTTTTTATAAAAATGAAGCCATTATAAGACTCAGTTCCCATCACACAATGCTACGCAAACCGGAGGATAGAGTTTTTAACTTATAATGGCCAAAATATGCTTGATACGAATAAAACAGAAGCATTTGATATTACTACTAGTGTTTATATGTTTCAAAAGCAATTTCAAATCATAAGTATCAATCATAGACGACATTAATGCCCCATACCACTATGTCTCCATATATAGGTATACAATCAAAACCGCACAGTCACGTATTTGGAAATTGGATTTCCATCATGAACCAAGGCAAAAGATAGTCCTTACCGAATTCGAGACGCTCTAGCCCGCCCCTCAGGCAAGTACTCAGTCAAGCCTTTGGATCGTCAGGGCCGGTCCACCGATGTGGATTAAAATTCCTGAACACTGCGTTTCCCCGCCCTATGGAGCGTGAGTAAGCCAACGAATGACTACTCCATCGGTCCCGGATCGACCGATATATCCGAGGCGCCTCTCAACAGTAACAACCACATAAGTCAAACTCGTCAGGGCGTGTAAAACCACTGACGCCACTTCTAGCTTGAAAGAAACGCATGTCCCCCCTGAGGTCCTCTCCCGTTTCTGGTTCATACCGGGGTGTGAGGTTCGCGAATTCACGTTATACACAAAGCTACGCCGCACAGGCGGGGCTTTGATCATCACCACAAGACTTTGCTTTTCAACAGAAGCCCTGATCACTGCATCTTAGCATGCCACACAGGCAATTCACGCCTTGTAACTGATGGCTATCAATCACATAGATTGAATTCCAATGTCAGACACACAGTCCATTTGCAAGTCCGTTTTGGGTCTGAACGAAACCGGAGGCACTATATACCTCGCAAACCCATCGATCTCCATGTACGTCTGGACGATCACCACTCAATATCCATATTTCGGGATGCCTCCCAAACAGGACATCAGTCACCATCCAAACGAGGTGAAGATCTCTGGTCTTCGACCACCGTCTTCATCTTCGATTTCTTATCGTCGATTCAGTTATTCAGAATGGGGTAAACCCGGTCTTTCTGAGCAACTCGCGTATATAATAAACAAGTGCAACACAAACACACATACACATCATTTCAATTCATTAGTCGCTAACCGTAAATCAGTAAGAGAACGATTTCCCAAATATTAACCCCGAAGGCCGAAACCAACATCAGATCAAAACCCAGGAAACCATTCGACTTAGCCAACCTTCAGTTAGTTTCTAAATTTCACATCCATATCGTTTATAATATTTTATAACGATTTATCGCTATTTTTATTTATTTTAAAATAGCTAATTTATTCAAACGACGCTTCGGGCCATAACGCGGGCGTGGCGCTGTTTTTCTTCAGATTTGATTTACACATATCTGAAAATATAACCGTTGGATCTTCACTAAATTTATATCATTAGAAAGATCTTTTCAAAACGCATCCAACTGTTCCAGTTTCGGGAAAATCCGACGGTCGGATCTCCCGATATAATCGTTTGAAGTTTCGATTTCAAAATACGAACTGCAGCGTCGTTATTCGATTTAATATAATTATATTTATATATATATATAAATATAATTGATTCTGGCGCTGTTTTTCTTCATATTTGAATTAAACATTCCAGACAATCCAACCGTTGGATCTTCATAAAGTTAGTGTCGTTGGAAAGATATTTCCAAAGCGAACCCAACGGTTTCGCTTTCGGGAAAATCCGATGGTCGGATCTCCCGCACTAATCGTTTGAAATCACGGTTTCAAAACACGAACTGCAGCTTCGCTATTCGATATATTTTAATTCTATATATATATATATATATATATCGATTCTTCGATTTCAAAACTACATTCTTTTCATACATTTGATAAAAATGATATTTTTATCCAACCGACTATTATTTCAACACTTCGCTATTTTTAACTATTCGTGTATATAGTAAAAATGTGATTTTTATTGTAAAACAATTCATTTCAAAACACGATTATTTTATACCGTTCATATAGATGTTAAAAATATGATTTTTATTATAAAACAATTTATTTCAAAACACGAATACCATTCAACACATGAATATGATTCAACGAATGAATTTCTATTCAACACATGAAGGTTTTCTATAGTTTGTATATATATATAGTAAAAATATGATTTTTATTGCAAAACAATTTATTTCAAACACGATTATTTTATACAGTTCATATAGATGTTAAAAATATGATTTTTATTATAAAACAATTTCTTTTGAACTCGAATACCATTCAACACATGAATTTCTATTCAACGAATGAATTTCTATTCAACGAATGAATTTCTATTCAACACATGAATGTTATTAAAAATTCGTATATATAAAATAAAAAGGTGATTTTTATATTGTTAAAACAGTTTATTTAAAACCCGAATACCATTCAACACATGAATTTCTATTCAACGATTGAATTTCGATTCAACAAATGAATGTTTTCTATTGTTTGTATATATAGAGTAAAAATGTGATTTTTATTGTTAAAACAATTTATTTAAAACACAAATACCATTCAACACATGAATTTCTATTCAACGAAAGAATTTTGATTCCACACATAAAGGTTTTCTATTCAACACACGAATATAGTTTCAACACAGGAAAATAATTCTAACACATGAATATTATTCAAAATTAAGGCAGCATAACGGCAGGGTAGTTAAAACCGGGACCGTCCCTAGTACGGCTCCTCGCTCTACCTTAAAGTCTCGCAGCTTTTGACAATGGAGAATCATGCATCTAGTTCGCACGCAGGCGGCATGTATATTTTTTTTCATTTCCACAAACTAATCCTATGTGGTTTCAACCAAATAATTCTCAACCACAAACGGGTATCTTTCAACCACAATCAATCAATTTCAACCACAAACAATTCTAATCAACCATTCGTAATCAACCAATTTTCACACCAATCACAACCAATAAATATCGTCCATGGTTTGTGGACGAGGGGCGTATATATATATATATAAGCATTTCACTTCTATTTCAACACATATATAATTTTTACAATGCATATACAACTTTTACATCGAACGTACAACTTGTACAACGCTTATACAAGAGGTGTACAATGCTTATATAACTCATACCTCGATTATATAATTTATACATCATCGTTTTCCATATCGTTTATAATTTAGAAATCTCACTTTGGGTTCCACTCCACCAAAAATAGCAGAAGGCTCAGAAAAATATGCGGTCTCTTCTAGAATGTAGAAGACGTCCACACGAGTCCACTGTCTCTTGTTTCACTGAATTTCGTCAAGAAAAGAAAACGATATGATTTTTATAGTGAAATAAAAAACCGTAGCGCTTTAAACTGCTATTAAATAGTTTCATCTGTTACCTCACACGTTCATTCAAAACTAGGTTTGCACTTTTCTCGAAATCCGCGCAACTATATGACGATCGGCCTGCGCCACCTTGAAGGGCTTGGAGAGGGCTTCAGGCGCAACGTGGAGGGGGTCCACTCGATCGTAGCACCTGGGCATGGCGGAGCTCCGAAGTCCGTGACTTCCTGGCCGTCGTTCTCTCCGTTCACGTGACGAGGGGGTGTGAGGTTGGTTTTGATTTGGAGAGGAGAGAGCTTCGAAAACCTCAACTGGAGGTGGGGCTGGTTTGGCCTGTGGCGATCGGAAATCGCCCAGGAAGCTTCGAAGAGGTTTCCGCCTTCTATTGGTAACGAGGAGAGAGAATATCGGGGGGGGGGGGGGTCTGATGTGGACGAATCAACTTTTTTTTTATTTATAACTTTTAAAATTCCAAAAATACCCTCTTTCACACACGAACCCCAATCCAAACCCAACGACTGTTATCCCTAGCGTTTTACCTCCATTCCGAACACAATGGGATATGTTTCATAGGCCCATTCGACGGTTTCAGTCAGTTTTCCTTTAATTTAAAATATATGGCATTCAATATTCGATCTGAATGTACATTTCAATTTGCCAGAGCCACGAACTGATTCGAAAAATTCCAGAAAAATAAATCTAGCTATGTTTTGACGATACGGTCCCAATAAAACTAGTTTCGTCGAATTCCGAGACCGTTTGCAAAATGGCCCATTTCTGGTCGATCAAATTTAACTATAATTGACCAAAACACGTTTTCCTTTGCCACGCTCACATATTAGCTTCAAAAATTACGAAATTTGAAACCTAGCAATAGTTAACATCCCGGATCCAACAAAAGTGGTTTCGTCGAATTCCGAGGTCGTTTGCAAAATGGCCATTTTCACGGGCTATATAATTTCTATAGCGACCTTTCTGAAAATTCATTTGGCCATAACTTTTGCTTTCCGCTATGAAACTTCGATTTTTCAGATTCGTTAGAAAGGTATTCTCTAACATATTTAAATATTTTTAGTTTCACTCAAATCCGTTTTGTTTTGCACCCAGTACAGTCAGTCAAAGTTTGAATTCAAATTTTGAAACTACCGCGCCATTTCAGGCCATGTTTATAATTAGAATTAATTATATTCGTTTTCAAATGTCAATTCAAACTTACTTTTCATCGTTATTATTTAAAATATTTATTTTAAATATTTAAAATCCACTATTTTAGCCAATATAAATTTTTAAATTGGTTCAGATTTTCCGGGTCGTTACAATCTCCCCCACGTAAAAATTTTCGTCCCCGAAAAGGAATAAAGTCGAAAGTGGTTTGATTAATCAACTCTACGTTCAATCTGGCTTCCATTCTCCAACTTTTATGTTTCTGAGAATTTTCAAATTCTTCAAAATTTTGGCTAACACCCGGAATTTTCGAAAAATTTCGCCATAACCTCCTATGTACGGGGAGGGGTTTGGAAATTTATTGGGCCGTATTAGGTACCCAATAAATCCTATAAAGCATACACATATTTATAGTGATATATTCTGGTGTTTAAATGGGAGCGTGTATAGATTATAACTCCAGAGAATAAATTCTCGTCACCCTGTAAAAGCCTGAGGGAGTGTGTATTTTTAATTGCTCCAGAGGATAAATCCTCATCACCTCGTCCCGTGTGGGAAATAAATAATCCATGTGCCGTATCTAATGACTAGAGAGACGTGATTATTGTCAACTCCAGACCCGTGTGGGTTTTTTTATTAATCTGGCAATTTATCGTTACATTTTATATGGTCCATATCAGTCATCAGTTCAACCTGTAAAATATAGTCATCGCCATACAAGCCTCTCGCTCGTATGGTAAATCTTCCACCTCGTCACACAAGCTCCAAATGCTTATGTGGTATATGATGAAGTATGTATATCTTCAAGAAGTATGCCATGTAGTGTAGTTCAAAATTAATTGTTATTATCCTATGGCGATGTTTATTATTACACACAGAATAACCAGCACTCCGCATCCAATGGCATTCACAGGAGTTGATATAATAATATTTAGCATCCAACTTATTAAGGTTTACCTATTTGTCGGGCACGCAAATAAATTCTTTACTCAATAGCTATTCCATTTACCTGTTCAAACATATATGATGCACATGTATATATTTCTATCTATTTTCATATCAGTTCAATGTGTGATTTAATCGAATAAATTATACCATTCGTTCTATTATTGATTAAATTAACTATCCTTCTAATAATTTAATTAATTAAATATACTATCACACAACACAAACTACAAGCAATTTGTTTTTAACTTTTCAAATATATACCTTTTTATATATTCAAAAATTATATTTCTAAAACCTGACTATATATATAATCACAAATACGTTATTTATAAACATATAGCTCTCAACTATTTCTGGGGCACTTCTGACCCCATCTCTAACGAGTTATTCTGATTTTGCTATGCTCACACTAGGATATTACTAACCCAATCTGTAATGAGTTATCCGCCCTAGAACACTACTGGTTCTATCTCTGACGAGTTCGTTAATATGTTATATTCCAGAACTAAGCTTAACCAAAGCTCTGATACCACGATGTGACGACCCCAAACCCCGTACTGACGGTGGCATGGGTAATCTTTGGAATATAACACATAAACAGATAACAGCAGAATAGAAATAAATAAATACACCAGATAATGAACAATGGAATATACTGGATAAACGTAATCATCAGAGTTACACAGTATACAGGATCATACTTAGTACAAATACAGTTCAGCTATACATAAATGTCTACAGCGGAAACGAACATAATATGTACAATAGGAGCTGAACAACATAAAAAGAGATAAATGATAGAATCCATCTTCAGCTCCAGCTATCCAGAGAAAGCCAGCTAAAACCTGAGTACAAGGCTACTCGTGTAGAAAAAGGGGCACCCGAGTTTGAAAGTGAAACAAGCTACGAGTCAGTCATGG
Organism: Allium sativum; assembly: GCA_030737875.1. Classification (NCBI taxonomy): domain Eukaryota; kingdom Viridiplantae; phylum Streptophyta; class Magnoliopsida; order Asparagales; family Amaryllidaceae; genus Allium; species Allium sativum. Next base: position 596,152,426 of record CM060918.1, read on the forward strand.
GACTGGTATGAGAAATCTACTCAACACATTTAAAATATGGCTAATCTCAGGACCACGCCACTTTCGTGGAACGGGTTTACTCCATTGGATTGCCAGTGCTTTAAAAACAAATAATTCTTTTAAACATCGCAATGCTTTTTATAAATATGAAGCCATTATAAGGCTCAGTTCCCATCACACAATGCAACTCAAACCGGAGGATAGAGTTTTTACCTTATAACGGCCAAAATATGCTTAATACGAATAAAACAAAAGCATTTGGTATTACTACTAGTGTTTATACGTTTCAAAAACAATTTCCAATCATAAGTATCAATCATAGACGGCATTAATGCCCCATACCACTATGTCGCCATATATAGGTATACAATCAAAACCGCACAGTCACGTATTTGAAAATTGGATTTCCGTCATGAACCAAGGCAAAATATAGTCCTTACCGAATTCGAGACGCTCTAGCCCGCCCCTCAGGCAAGTACTCAGTCAAGCCTTTGGATCGTCAGGGCCAGTCCACCGATGTGGATTAAAATTCCTGAACACTGCGTTTCCCCGCCCTATGGGGCGTGAGTAAGCCAACGAATGACTACTCCATCGGTCCCGAATCGACCGATATATCTGAGGCGCCTCTCAACAGTAACAACCACATAAGTCAAACTCGTCAGGGCGTGTAAAACCACTGATGCCATGTCTAGCTAGAAAGAAACGCATGTCCCCCCTGAGGTCCTCTCCCGTTTCTGGTTCATACCGGGATGTGAGGTTCGCGAATTCACGTTATACACAAAGCTACGCCGCACAGGCGGGGCTTTAATCATCACCACAAGACTTTGCTTTTCAACAGAAGCCCTGATCACTGCATCTTAGCATGCCACACAGGCAATTCACGCCATGTAACTGATGGCTATCAATCACACAGACTGAATTCCAATGTCAGACACACAATCCATTTGCAAGTCCGTTCTGGGTCTGAACGAAACCGAAGGCACTATATACCTCGCAAACCCATCGATCTCCACGTACGTCTGGACGATCACCACACATTATCCATATTTCGGGATGCCTCCCAATCAGGACATCAGTTACCATCCAAACGAGGTGAAGATCTCCGGTCTTCGACCACCGTCTTCATCTTCGATTTCTTATCGTCGATTCAGTTATTCAGAATGGGGTAAACCCGGTCTTTCTGAGCAACTCGCGTATATAATAAACAAGTGCAACACAAACACACATACACATCATTTCAATTCATTAGTCACTAACCGTAAATCAGTAAGAGAACGATTTCCCAAATATTAACCCGAAGGCCGAAACCAACATCAGATCAAAACCCAGGAAACCATTCGACTTATCCAACCTTCAGTTAGTTTCTAAATTTCACATCCATATCGTTTATAATATTTTATAATGATTTATCGCTATTTTTATTTATTTTAAAATAGCCAATTTATTCAAACGACGCTTCGGGCCATAAAGCGGCCGTGGCGCTGTTTTTCTTCAGATTTGATTTACACATATCTGAAAATCTAACCATTGGATCTTCACTAAATTAATATCATTAGAAAGATCTTTTCAAAACGCATCCAACTGTTCCAGTTTCGGGAAAATCCGACGGTCGGATCTCCCGGTATAATCGTTTGAAGTTTCGATTTCAAAATACGAACTACAGCGTCGTTATTCGATTTAATGTAATTATATTTATATATATAAATATAATCGATTCTGGCGCTGTTTTTCTTCAGATTCGAATTAAACATTCCAGACAATCCAACCGTTGGATCTTCACAAAGTTTGTGTCATTGGAAAGATATTTCCAAAGCGAACCCAACGTTTTCGGTTTCGGGAAAATCCGATGGTCGGATCTCCCGCACTAATCGTTTGAAATCACGGTTTCAAAACACGAACTGCAGCTTCGCTATTCGATATATTTTAATTCTATTTATATATATATATATATATATATATATATATCGGTTCTTCGATTTCAAAACTACATTCTTTTCATACATTTGATAAAAATGATATTTTTATCCAACCGACTATTATTTCAACACTTCGCTATTTTCAACTACTCGTGTATATAGTAAAAATGTGATTTTTATTATAAAACAATTCATTTCAAAACACGATTATTTTATACCGTTCATATAAATGTTAAAAATATGTTTTTTATTATAAAACAATTTATTTCAAAACACGAATACCATTCAACACATGAATATGATTCAACGAATGAATTTCTATTCAACACATGAATGTTTTCAATAGTTTGTATATATATAGTAAAAATGTGATTTTTATTGCAAAACAATTTATTTCAAACACGATTATTTTATACAGTTCATATAGATGTTAAAAATATAATTTTTATTATAAAACAATTTCTTTCGAACTCGAATACCATTCAACACATGAATTTCTATTCAACGAATGAATTTCTATTCAACACATGAATGTTATTAAAAATTCGTATATATAAAATAAAAAGGTGATTTTTATATTGTTAAAACAATTTATTTAAAACCCGAATACCATTCAACACATGAATTTCTATTCAACGAATGAATTTCGATTCAACACATGAATGTTTTCTATTGTTTGTATATATAGAGTAAAAATGTGATTTTTATTGTTAAAACAATTTATTTAAAACACGAATACCATTCAACACATGAATTTCTATTCAACGAATGAATTTCGATTCAACACATGAAGGTTTTCTATTCAACACACGAATATAGTTTCAACACAGGAAAATAATTCTGACACATGAATATTATTCAAAATTTCGGCAGCATAACGGCAGGGTAGTTAAAACCGGGACCGTCCCTAGTACGGCTCCTCGCTCTACCTTAAAGCCTCACAACTTTTGACAATGGGGAATCATGCATCTAGTTCGCACGCAGGCGGCATGTATATTTTTTTTCATTTCCACAAACTAATCCTATGTGGTTTCAACCAAATAATTCTCAACCACAAACGGGTATCTTTCAACCACAATCAATCAATTTCAACTACAAACAATTCTAATCAACCATTCGTAATCAACCAATTTTCACACCAATCACAACCAATAAATATCGTCCATGGTTTGTGGACGAGGGGCGTATATATATATATATATATATATATATATATATATATATATATATATATATATATATATATATATATATATAAGCATTTCACTTCTATTTCAACACATATATAATTTTTACAACGCATATACAACTTATACATCGAACGTACAACTTATACAACGCTTATACAAGAGGTGTACAACCCTTATATAACTCATACATCGATTATATAATTTATACATCGTCGTTTTCCATATCGTTTATAATTTAGAAATCTCACTTTGGGTTCCACTCCACCAAAAATAGCAGAAGGCTCAGAAAAATATGCGGTCTCTTCTAGAATGTAGAAGACGTCCACATGAGTCCACTCTCTCTTGTTTCACTGAATTTCGTCAAGAAAAGAAAAAGATATGATTTTTATAGTGAAATCAAAAACCGTAGCGCTTTAAACTGCTATTAAATAGTTTCAGCCGTTACCTCACACGTTCATTCAAAACTAGGTTTGCACTTTTCTCTAAATCTGCGCAACTATATGACGATCGGCCTGCGCCACCTTGAAGGGCTTGGAGAGGGCTTCAGGCGCGACGTGGAGGGGGCCCACTCGATCGCAGCACCTGGGCGTGGCGGAGCACCGAAATCCGTGACTTCCTGGTCGTCGTTCTCCCCGTTCACGTGACGAGGGGGTGTGAGGTTTGTTTTGATTTGGAGAGGAGAGAGGGAGCTTCGAAAACCTCAACTGGAGGTGGGGCTGGTTTGGCCTGTGGCGATCGGAAATCGCCCAGGAAGCTTCGAAGAGTTTTCCGCCTTCTATTGGTAACGGAGAGAGAGAATATCGGGGGGGGGGGGGGGTCTGATGTGGACAAATCAAATTTTTTTTTATAACTTTTAAAATTCCAAAAATACCCTCTTTCACACACGAACCCCAATCCAAACCCAACGACTGTCGTCCCTAGTGTTTTACCCCCATTCCGAACACATTGGGATATGTTTCGTAGGCCCATTCGACTATTTCAGTCAGTTTTCCTTCAATTTAAAATATATGACTTTCAATATTCGATCTGAACGTACATTTCAATTTGCCAGGGCCACAAACTAATTCGAAAAATTCCAGAAAAATACATCTAGCTATGTTTTGACGATACGGTCCCAACAAAACTAGTTTCGTCGAATTTCGAGACTGTTTGCAAAATGGCCCATTTCTGGTCGATCCAATTTAACTATAATTGACCAAAACACGTTTTCCTTTGCCACGCTCACATATTAGCTTCAAAAATTATGAAATTTGAAACCTAGCAATAGTTTAACATCCTGGATCCAACAAAAGTGGTTTCGTCGAATTCCGAGGTCGTTTGCAAAATGGCCATTTTCACGGGCTATATAATTTCTATAGCGACCTTTCTGAAAATTCATTTGGCCATAACTTTTGCTTTCCGCTATGAAACTTCGATTTTTCAGATTCATTAGAAAGGTATTCACTAACAGATTTAAATATTTTTGGTTTCACTCAAATCTGTTTTGTTTTGCACCCTGTACAGTCAGTCAAAGTTTGAATTCAAATTTTGAAACTACCGCGCCATTTCAGGCCATGTTTATAATTAGAATTAATTATATTCGTTTTCAAATGTCGATTCAAACTTACTTTTCATCGTTATTATCTAAAATATTTATTTAAAATATTTAAAATCCACTATTTTAGCCAATTTAAAAATTTTTAATTGGTTCAGATTTTCCGGGTCGTTACAGGTTTAAATCACCCTTACATTCTCGTTGAATTTCGTGAGCCATGGTAAAATCCTTAGCCTTAATACTTTGGACTATTTATGATTTCTTCCTGTATGTATTGGCTCGTGTCATGAATCCAAGCATTCGATCTATGTTATCAAGTTGGTATCTCTTGCATTATTTCTTGTTGAGCTAATATACTATAAAAATTTAGTTGAATACCAACCAGAGATAGTCCTAATTAATCAAAGCGCATGTGCAGCGGAAACAAGTTGATTTTTGTGACTGAGCAAAGTAATCAATACACCTTGTGAATTATTGTGAAATACTTTCTTTTATAACTAAGATATTAAAGGCAAGATAATAAATTGGATTCATTTGACATTAAATAGTATTAAGTATTTTATGGTGATTGTTGATTTTGTCAATGCGTCTAGACGTAGTTTAAGAACTCGAGACAAGGGATGCCTTGGGTCGATAGGGGTTTCCAAAACAAAGACATTGTTGACATAAAAATAATTAATGTAAATTTTAAAAATTATATGAGTGTCTTTTATAATTTTCCTAACTAAGTGACATTAGGATTGTAAAGGGTTATGCAGTATTTGATGTTGAATTAGATTTTGAGGTATGGATTTGTAGTAATACTAAGTGGTTTCATTTTTAAAGTGAAATTGGTGAAACTTGAATTACAAAGTAATTTGAATCGTAAATTTTTGAGTTATATATATATATAGCTATAAATTTATTATTTAGAATGGACATGATGTAACTTTGAAAATAACCATTCTTTATCATGATTCTCTTCTATATGCATTGAGGTTGTGAAAGACCTTAATTAAATAAAATCTCCAATTTTTAAAAGTTAGCCAACGGATGGTGAAATTTTGGAATACTTGAGTTTTCTTTTGATAAGAATAATGATTTTGTCATCTGTTATAAATGTGGAACAGTGAATTGCTGACAATTTAAACTAAAATGTGTATTTTTAGTATGAAATTTTTGAGGTGTCATCAAAAGACAATTGTGAAATTTAATCCGAAATATTCGAAAATAAGAGTGAATTAAAGATAATAGTATTTAAAAGCTCCCTTGTGTTCTGTTTTTTTTAGTGTTGATGCTTTAGGATTATGCCGTGATCATGTATTCTTATCTGATCGGGTAATTTGGAGCTGTAACATTAAGTTATGAAATTTCAGTGTTGGTGATTCTTGATGCCTTCGAGAAAGGATCGAGTTGCTACCTTTGGATTTTGTTATCCTTTTATATCATTTCCAACTGGACTCCATTTCTTGTACCATCTGGATTGAGAAATCATAAGATTTTTGTAACACCCCACCTCCGCCAGGGTGGCTCTTGCAAGCAACTTTGACTTTGGTGGGGTGTTTTTAAAACAAGGTAAACATGCATAATGATATAGCAAGGCAGGACATGACATATATATATATGTAAATAAACAGAGTAAGTAGATAAAACAACGGAAGATTTTTAAACCATTTCAAAACACAAGTCTGGTACATCAAAATGTCAATTTCCCAAAATTACAAGTCTAGATAAATACATCATCTGATAAACTGAAACACATAAGTACTATCCCCAAATAAGAGTGATAAACCATAGCGGCTCAAGTCCAAAGCATACTTGAGCTATCCAAGGAAGCAGCTAAAATCCAAGCTAGGCTCCAGTATTCCCTCCCTGAGAACCTGGGGGGGGGGGGAACGGAAGAAAAGATGCGAAAGAAAACAGGTCAGTCAAAAAGACTGAGTAAGCCCTGCTACGATCAGTCTATAAACTAATAAAGTTAACATCATGATGGAAACTGAGATGATCATAAATAACAACATACTGGCATGATAAATCAACTACAAGATAGATAGAGGTGTCATCGCATAAAACAAGGTTAAGTTTTGCACCACGGTGTACTAGCAACCCAACATAACAGGTATTGATCCCTTGGCCCAAGCTTTTAACCCAATAACATGAAGTGACCTTAATATAAGGTCCAGCCCAACGGTCTAGTCGATCGGCTCCCTATAAACCTAACACGTCAAGTGTTGGTGTCCATATGGCCCACATATGGTTGTAGTTAGACTGTGCTGGGTCCACCTTTGGGTGTATCAAGCCCTCGGGTGTCAACCCCAGACACTTAAGCAATAATGCACAGCCCTAACCTACTGGTACCCGTGCCTCGAGTTTGTCCAACACCGGACTACGTGCACGTCCGTAGCCCGCCTGGACCCGCACCGCTGTACCACTCAGCCATCGCCTTTTGGTCGCTTACATCCGTCCAGTAATCGTGCCCCGCCCTAGCCTAGCTTCTAGGGTTGTGAATGATACCAAACTGGGATTACTGTTAGAACAGACCACGTTGCTAGGGTTTCCTAAGAGGGTTAAGGGTGATTTAACCCTTCACTAATCATGGATTAAACTAGTTAAGTGTAACCAACAGTTCACCACTTAACCCCATTTCAATCCCTCGAATCCCCAAATTGGTTAAGTATTAGTGGACCCTGACTTAACCCTAATCATGAGGCATTAATTAATTTAATGCACCTTAACCTCCCACATTAGACCTTGTTGTGGTTACTAGTTAGGCCGGGCGGGTCCGGGTAGGTTTACACCACAACTTAGTCTAACCTCGGGTTTTGGCACCACATGACCAACTTCTCACATTGGGTCCTATTGTTTGTAGCCACTAGTTAAGCCGGTCGGTTCCGGGTAGAATTACGCTATAAACTCAACCCAACCTCGAGTTGGCCACACTTATGTTTTCTAAGTGTCATGTCCACTTTATTTCAAAACATAATTACAAGTCAACAAATGCTTGGGTAGACCTAACTTAATAGGTAAATTCCCAAGGGGTAGACCTAACTTAATAGGTAAATTCCCAATCTTATATTTTCATGTATTTTAAGTTTACCCAAACCCCCCCCCCCCAACGTCATTCTATCGCTTACATATTCGTAATAACGCATAAAGGATAGGAAGAGGGAACTTGGCATAACATACGTGATGAACTTGCATATCACAACAAACATGCATAACACGTTAGACTTGCATAACTTAGCATAGTGAACTTGCATATTACCATAAACATGCATAACATATTAAACTTGCCTAACATGGCATAGGGAACTCGCATAAACATGCTTAACTCATTAAACATGCATAACATGGTATAGTGAACTTGCATAAGCATGCATAACTTATCAAACTTGCAAATCATGTCATAGTGAACTTGCATAAACATGCATAACCCAATAAACTTGCAAATCATGGCATAGTGAACTTGCATAAACATGCATAACTTAATAAACTTGCAAATCATGGCTTAGTAAACTTGCATAAACATGCATAACTAAATAAACTTGCAAATCATGGCTTAGCAAACTTGCATAAACATGCATAACTAAATAAACTTGCAAATCATGGCTTAGCAAACTTGCATAAACATGCATAACTTAATAAACTTGCAAATCATGACTTAGCAAACTTGCATAAACATGCATAACCTAATAAACATACATAAATCCCAACTTGCATCACATATTAACTTTAGAGTTTCTAAAATGAAGGTAAGAGGGCTTACAAATATTATGAAGACACAAATCTACTAATAAAGATTGAGAAGCCCTTTTATGCAAGCATAAAACCCCAAAGCAAAGCTCCAATAAGAAACAAAAATCCCAAAAACACTAGCTTAGCAAATAAAACTTGCAACTTGATGATGTATGCAAGCTAATGATCATTCATACAACTTAGAAATGCTTGTATGAACATCAAAATCTTCATAGGAATGATTCATGAAGAGGGTGGAGGCTAGGGTTTTTAAGTGGAGGCCATTTGAGAAATCAATTTGACATAGTTTGGTTGCTAGAATGATTAATGGGGTTTTAGGGTAGGATTAGGGGCTTATTTATAGAAGATTAGAGTGTTTTTAGCCCTAGGATTAACCCTAGGATAGTTTTGGCCCGTCAGATCTCAGAATTCTCTAGAACCAAGCCACAAGACCCAGCCCAAATCAAAATGGTGCGCCAGGCAACATTGTCTGGCTACCCCCTGTCGACAGGGCTGTCGACAGGGCAGTCGACATGCTAAGACCCCTGTCGACAGGCCTGTCGACATGGGGTCCTGGGCGGGAGTTTTTCCCGCCTGCGCCAGTTTGCCCTAATTTCTGTTTTTGATTTAAAATTTAAATCTGTTTTTACTTAGGAATTTTCTGCAAACTTCAATGGGCTTTAACTGGGTCATACGGACTCCGATTTCCGAAAACTCGGACTCTATTTCGCGTATTTTTCCGAGACGAACGCAATGGCATAGCCCGTTTCCCTTGATTCACATTTTATAATTAAATTCTGCCTCAATTTACGTTATAACAGGTTATTTGAAAATACGGGTTGTTACATTCTCCCCTCCTTAAAGGATTTCGTCCCCGAAATCTTCAAGTTAGGAAGAACGTATCCTACCATCCAATCATCCATCTACTCAAAGCATCATCCACGAGCAATCATTGTCCTTACAAGGTTCTAAATGCTGGATGAACATATGCAAAAGTGTGTGTATATGTACTTACCTAATGCAAAAATCAGGCGGTTACTGATACAGTAAACCTCCTTAATGCATATGTATGTAAATCAGGCGGTTACTGATACAGTAAACCTCCTTAATGCACATGTATGTCAGTGAAATGAATCCATATGTATGCAAATTCCTAAATTCATAGTATCTATATGAGTGCACATAACATTCATCCATATGCAACATCCATGTGGTGGCACAACAAGTTTCAATCATGAATAAGCATAAACACTCATGCATATGCAACATGAAGAGTGTGTGAGCCGATCTAGTGCCTAATGTGTATAATGCATCCACGAGTAACCACTTGCAAACACTTGCAACCACTTGCAAACATCAAGCATAACATGTTTCAAATACATGTTTCATCCAAAGGGTTTCTACCTAAGGTTCTCATGACAAGATAGACACGATAAACTAGATAGACTAGATGAACTCCTTTTTGGATTTACAAGAAATCCATTCAAACTTTGACATATAGTACTAACCGATGAGTCTTAACCCCCTTATGGAGTTTACAACGGAAATAAGATCGAGAATGGGACCGAGAGGATATATACAAAAGACAACTTGCAAGCAAGCTCCACAGGAAAACGAGGATCAAGGATGCACTCTTAAAAAGAGATATGATGCGCGTATCTAGTCTTCACTCTTCTTAGTCACGTTTCCTTGAGCTTAACTCCACTGTGCTTTGACTATCTTTCACTTCATGATTCCTTGGCTTCCTAACTCCTATTTCCCAAATTCGAGTTGGAACTCATTTCATTATCGCCTCTCGTCTTTCTTTTCCACTTATTCTTCCTTCTGTATACTTGGCTTAAACATACTATAACCTCATGATTTCATGCAAGCTCTCCAAAATTCACTAGTGAATCCTGGATCTCGTCTACTTACTATAAAGTATTCCATGCAGCAGAACTTTTCTTGAAAATACCAATTCACGTTGCCAATTGCCCTTATAAACGTGATTTTCTATAACTCAGGCTTAATCGAAATGAACCATCCGCCTATAAGTGATAGGCCATACCTAGATTCAATTGCCTACCCATGGCTTCCTGTAGGCTATTTCAAAACTGGCCAACTTTTTGTTGCTAACCATGACGCAGTCCTCTTGCTCTTCACCGGACTGAAATGAGCACTCTTCGTGAGTCTACCCATTATGACCCACATACCCGTATTCCCTTTCTTTGATCTAGGTAGTCCATCCACATAATCTATCGAGATGTTTTCACACTTCCCTTGCGGAACCCCCCCAATAGAGGTAATGGCCCACTGGGCTTCTATGACTTGGCCTTAACTTGGTGGCACAACATGCATCCCGAGACCAACTCGGCCACCTCCTAGGGTGATGCGCATTTTCAAGAACCTTCTTTACCAAGTCTTTCACTCGAGGAACACATAATCTCTCATCGCGCCTTAGTCATCCCTTGTCATCTATAATATATCTAGCGAGGTGACTTAACATCTCGCCTCGAATCAACTGGTCCATGTTCTTGACTAACTGCGGGTCTTCTTCCTGTGAAACCCCCTTCTTGATCCCGAAGAGTAAGTCTAAGCTCCGGGAATGCTAACTAACTAGCCAAACGGAGGAGGCTTCTTACTTCAATTGCCCTCCTCAGAGTTTTCCGGTCTTAAACCGCAACCACTTTAGCGGAATCCACCGCTAAGCCTTACTTAGGAACTATGTGCCCAAGAAATCCAACTTCTTTCCTCCAAAGTGACATTTGGAGAACTTGACCTTCCACTGGTGGCTCTAAGCGTATCCATCTCCTTCTTGAGATGTATAGCATGTTCTTCCTCGTTCTTTTGAGGAGATTAAAATATCGTCTACGACGATCACGACAAACTTGTTCAAGGACTCCCTAAACACCCTACCCATCAAGTTCACGTAATATGCGGGTGCATTAGTCAAACCGAATAGCATGACTAGCCATCCATCTAGAGTCCTAAACGCAGTCTTGTCAATTCCATCCTCAGCCATCCTAAGCTGATGGAATCCGGTAGCTAGATCAAAAGAAAACAGATGCTTCTACAAGCTGATCAAACAAATCATTGATCCTTGGTAACGGTTATCTATTCCTCTCACGATAATCAACACATAAGCGAAACAAACTGTCCATATCAGTAACGAATACTACTGGAGCACCCTACTCGAAAATGCCTCGTCTCAGGAAGTTCTTCTCAAGCAACTCCTTGACTTGCTTCCTTAACTCTCATCTCGCGAGGTCACGTGCCTAACCGGCCACGAAACTGGCTTGGTATTACCAACCAGATAATGCGGAAATCTATCCCACGTCTAAGGGTAACCCCTTCACTTCACCCAAGATATCAGGATATTCTCGGACCACCCTCACCGATTGCAAACTATCGATAGACGAGTTGAGGGATTCAAGATAACATAACATGACGGGACCCATAGGGTTGCTAGAAATTTCTAGGGTATTACCGAGGCGAGTCATGAGCCCCACACCCTATATACAAAAACCCAGAATGGCTCCAAAACAGGACAACCATTCCATGCCCAAAACCAACCCATATCCCCTGAAACCGAGAATATAAACATCCCACGAGAATTCTATACTCAAGATAGAAATTTTCAAATCCACTCAGACCACAGACAAACGGGCAGAACCCCCAATTGGATTTGAAACATATACGGGATCATCAACCAGACTAGTACTTAGGTGCAAAACTTTCAACTAGATCAGATGAAATAAAACTATGCGATGTGCCAGAATCAAACAAAGTTCAAACAGGGAAAATCAGAAAATGTAAACCAGATTTTCAACAGAAATGCCACCTCTATCCTGAGCTGGAAGAACGGTGTTGAGGGGATGAATTCGCCCTCCAGATAGTCCTGCACACTGAGTCTGACCTTGCCCTTGTTTCCTCGGGCAATCCTTGCTCAGATGCCCAGACTCACCACAATGAAAGCATTCGCCCCGCTTTCTCTTCTTCTTCCTACATTCCCTGGCTATATGTCCAACTTTACCACAGAAGTTGCATTTCCTATTCCCTCTTGGCTTGTCCTTGCGGTTGTTGTTATTCTTGCCCCGTTTCCCGGAATTTACTCTCTTGCCTTGAGACTCATTCGCCTTGACCTCTTTCTTGTCATTGTTATCTTCTTCTTGAAGTAGGGCCATATTCACCAAATTCTCGAAAGTCGCCCCCAAGGGTATATGAGATATGGCCAAACCATGTAATGGCTCGTTTAATCCTAGAGCAAAGTGTAGGGCCTTCTTCTGAGCTGTATTAACCAAGTCTATATCGACACGAGTCAGTTGATTAAACTTATCTATGTATTCCCTAATAGTCATGTCCCCTTGCTTCAGTGATAAGAACCTCAGTCCAAACCTTCCTCTAAAGTCATCCCAAGTCTCGATTGGCCTAGTAGCGGTGGTGACTACCCACCAACGTGCAGCTTCTTCCTTTAGCAACCCTACTTCCAATAAAACCTTCCTGCGGTCACCTATATCAAAGGTGGCTAAAAGATCTTCGGTCTCTTTCAACCAATTCCTTGCCTCTACAAAAGTCTCTGTTCCACTAAAATTCTTGCCACCCATCATCTTAAAGTTCTTACAAGTTTCCGCAAAATCCGCTTGTGGAGACTGAGGGAGAAGAGGAACATCAGCTACGGAAGGAGGAGGAGGAGGAACAGCGGCCTTGACTGGAAAGACAACACTAGAGACACCCGGGACCGGTGCCGTGACTTCCAAGTACCGACGAAACCAATCGGGTATTGTTACCCCTTCGGGCAAGATGAGATTATCAGACATGCTGGAAACGAAAAGAAAAGAGTTCAAACGAGGGATCAAAGGATAGTGCTAATGGCTTTTTGGGGAATAGCCTTTTAAAAATAACTAGACTTTTCTTTGGAAAATACTTAATACTTGGTTTTGAAAATAGTTTTTCTTTTCAAAAGTTTTAAAAACCTTTTTATCCCTTCTCGTAAACCATATGCTCTGATACCAAATGTAACACCCCACCTCCGCCAGGGTGGCTCTTGCAAGCAACTTTGACTTTGGTGGGGTGTTTTTAAAACAAGGTAAACATGCATAATGATATAGCAAGGCAGGACATGACATATATATATATGTAAATAAACAGAGTAAGTAGATAAAACAACGGAAGATTTTTAAACCATTTCAAAACACAAGTCTGGTACATCAAAATGTCAATTTCCCAAAATTACAAGTCTAGATAAATACATCATCTGATAAACTGAAACACATAAGTACTATCCCCAAATAAGAGTGATAAACCATAGCGGCTCAAGTCCAAAGCATACTTGAGCTATCCAAGGAAGCAGCTAAAATCCAAGCTAGGCTCCAGTATTCCCTCCCTGAGAACCTGGGGGGGGGGGGGGAACGGAAGAAAAGATGCGAAAGAAAACAGGTCAGTCAAAAAGACTGAGTAAGCCCTGCTACGATCAGTCTATAAACTAATAAAGTTAACATCATGATGGAAACTGAGATGATCATAAATAACAACATACTGGCATGATAAATCAACTACAAGATAGATAGAGGTGTCATCGCATAAAACAAGGTTAAGTTTTGCACCACGGTGTACTAGCAACCCAACATAACAGGTATTGATCCCTTGGCCCAAGCTTTTAACCCAATAACATGAAGTGACCTTAATATAAGGTCCAGCCCAACGGTCTAGTCGATCGGCTCCCTATAAACCTAACACGTCAAGTGTTGGTGTCCATATGGCCCACATATGGTTGTAGTTAGACTGTGCTGGGTCCACCTTTGGGTGTATCAAGCCCTCGGGTGTCAACCCCAGACACTTAAGCAATAATGCACAGCCCTAACCTACTGGTACCCGTGCCTCGAGTTTGTCCAACACCGGACTACGTGCACGTCCGTAGCCCGCCTGGACCCGCACCGCTGTACCACTCAGCCATCGCCTTTTGGTCGCTTACATCCGTCCAGTAATCGTGCCCCGCCCTAGCCTAGCTTCTAGGGTTGTGAATGATACCAAACTGGGATTACTGTTAGAACAGACCACGTTGCTAGGGTTTCCTAAGAGGGTTAAGGGTGATTTAACCCTTCACTAATCATGGATTAAACTAGTTAAGTGTAACCAACAGTTCACCACTTAACCCCATTTCAATCCCTCGAATCCCCAAATTGGTTAAGTATTAGTGGACCCTGACTTAACCCTAATCATGAGGCATTAATTAATTTAATGCACCTTAACCTCCCACATTAGACCTTGTTGTGGTTACTAGTTAGGCCGGGCGGGTCCGGGTAGGTTTACACCACAACTTAGTCTAACCTCGGGTTTTGGCACCACATGACCAACTTCTCACATTGGGTCCTATTGTTTGTAGCCACTAGTTAAGCCGGTCGGTTCCGGGTAGAATTACGCTACAAACTCAACCCAACCTCGAGTTGGCCACACTTATGTTTTCTAAGTGTCATGTCCACTTTATTTCAAAACATAATTACAAGTCAACAAATGCTTGGGTAGACCTAACTTAATAGGTAAATTCCCAAGGGGTAGACCTAACTTAATAGGTAAATTCCCAATCTTATATTTTCATGTATTTTAAGTTTACCCAACCCCCCCCCCCCCCCCCCCCCAACGTCATTCTATCGCTTACATATTCGTAATAACGCATAAAGGATAGGAAGAGGGAACTTGGCATAACATACGTGATGAACTTGCATATCACAACAAACATGCATAACACGTTAGACTTGCATAACTTAGCATAGTGAACTTGCATATTACCATAAACATGCATAACATATTAAACTTGCCTAACATGGCATAGGGAACTCGCATAAACATGCTTAACTCATTAAACATGCATAACATGGTATAGTGAACTTGCATAAGCATGCATAACTTATCAAACTTGCAAATCATGTCATAGTGAACTTGCATAAACATGCATAACCCAATAAACTTGCAAATCATGGCATAGTGAACTTGCATAAACATGCATAACTTAATAAACTTGCAAATCATGGCTTAGTAAACTTGCATAAACATGCATAACTAAATAAACTTGCAAATCATGGCTTAGCAAACTTGCATAAACATGCATAACTAAATAAACTTGCAAATCATGGCTTAGCAAACTTGCATAAACATGCATAACTTAATAAACTTGCAAATCATGACTTAGCAAACTTGCATAAACATGCATAACCTAATAAACATACATAAATCCCAACTTGCATCACATATTAACTTTAGAGTTTCTAAAATGAAGGTAAGAGGGCTTACAAATATTATGAAGACACAAATCT
Source organism: Allium sativum (assembly GCA_030737875.1). Classification (NCBI taxonomy): domain Eukaryota; kingdom Viridiplantae; phylum Streptophyta; class Magnoliopsida; order Asparagales; family Amaryllidaceae; genus Allium; species Allium sativum. The sequence continues at coordinate 596,168,069 of CM060918.1, forward strand.
ACTAATAAAGATTGAGAAGCCCTTTTATGCAAGCATAAAACCCCAAAGCAAAGCTCCAATAAGAAACAAAAATCCCAAAAACACTAGCTTAGCAAATAAAACTTGCAACTTGATGATGTATGCAAGCTAATGATCATTCATACAACTTAGAAATGCTTGTATGAACATCAAAATCTTCATAGGAATGATTCATGAAGAGGGTGGAGGCTAGGGTTTTTAAGTGGAGGCCATTTGAGAAATCAATTTGACATAGTTTGGTTGCTAGAATGATTAATGGGGTTTTAGGGTAGGATTAGGGGCTTATTTATAGAAGATTAGAGTGTTTTTAGCCCTAGGATTAACCCTAGGATAGTTTTGGCCCGTCAGATCTCAGAATTCTCTAGAACCAAGCCACAAGACCCAGCCCAAATCAAAATGGTGCGCCAGGCAACATTGCCTGGCTACCCCCTGTCGACAGGGCTGTCGACATGCTAAGACCCCTGTCGACATGGGGTCCTGGGCGGGAGTTTTTCCCGCCTGCGCCAGTTTGCCCTAATTTCTGTTTTTGATTTAAAATTTAAATCTGTTTTTACTTAGGAATTTTCTGCAAACTTCAATGGGCTTTAACTGGGTCATACGGACTCCGATTTCCGAAAACTCGGACTCTATTTCGCGTATTTTTCCGAGACGAACGCAATGGCATAGCCCGTTTCCCTTGATTCACATTTTATAATTAAATTCTGCCTCAATTTACGTTATAACAGGTTATTTGAAAATACGGGTTGTTACAATTTTCAAATGTTCAATCTTATGTTGGAGATACGCTAGTCATTCGCAATTGGTATCATTATCTCCAAGAGCCTTGAGTGCGGAAGTTTAAAATTCTTGTATCCTTCTATGATTTAGCATTTTGTTTAAACTTTTGGGTTGTGTTGTGGTAGACCTAGTGGTTGCATTGTTGTTAATCCTATGTTCTTGTGAAAACAATCTACTTCATATTAAGATCTACCACATCTTTGGTGTTATATATACATATATATACACACATATATATATATATACAAATATGTATGTATATATATATATATATATCTGTGTGTATGTGTGTATATATATGTATTGTATTGGCATATCTCATGCTGAAACTTTATATGGAAATTCAATATTCAAACTATATTCGTTGAATTTAGTCTGGTTGGTGCGTTAAATCCCTAATCTTTTGGTGAAGCTCTTGAGATTGTATATCTTTTGATTGCATAGGGACAAAGGAATCAAGTTTCCTTAAACTCTATGCTAACCCCTTAGGGGGTGTCTTGATATTTGTTGGATGTTCTATCTCCATCCAATATTTCCTTCGCGAAACATTATGTTGCTTAAGGAATATGAATTTGGTGCCACCTTAGAAAGCCACTTCCTATCTCCTAGCTTATCCACCTTCGAATTTCTATTTAACCCTTCTTTATTGATCTTGGAAGTGTACAATGTGTACCACATCCTATATAAGGAAGTGTTTGTAATATTTTTGTTCAGTACTTATGTTTATTTTTTATACTTATGAGTTGTTTTGCACGGTGAATCTTGGTATATCCTTTAGTGTTTCGCTCCAAAGGATAAACGTCATTGTAGAAGGCTTTTGTTGCTCTCACCTTATCTCTACTTATCCTTGTTTTACTCACTCGTCCATCGAATATGTCGAATCCTGGTTTTTCGCTTTTCCGAGCTAAAAGACGAGTAGTTCCAAATTCAGGTTCCTCCTATTCATTGTCAATTTTGCGTATTGATGTTATGAGGTTAGGTTGCGTATGGACTTAACCTTTATGAAATTGCGGGGACGCAATTTTTGTAAGGGGGGAAGTTTGTAACAACCCGAGTTTTTGGTAATTACGTGCTATAATTAATGATAATAATAATAAAAAAATGATTGATAATTAAGATGAAATATATCATCAACTTGGCTATTTGACATCATTATTCGTGTTAATAACCAGTTGGTGCTTTGAGGATTGGTTGTGGAGCTTACTCGCGTTTAAGTGATTATATTTGAGGCTTAGGTTAATTAAATGTGAATTTTATGACAAATTGTGAAAGATTGGCTTTGGGGTGATAATTTGAGAACTAAAAGTATTAACAAATGTTGATATATGTCGTAATATAGAATTGAAAGGTTAAAGTATTTTCTTATGGGAAATTAATAGTGTCAAACCCATAAGGAAGTATATTTTTGCAATGATAATGTGACTTTTGAGATTAGAAACTCAAATATTGAATACTTGGGTTAATAATGAAGTTTCAATAAGAATGTGAAGTAATAAACATACACAAACATGTAGAACTTGCTTTAAATTATAATATGGTTAAAAAATTTGTTGTTGTGTAAATTTTGTCAAAATATCTATATTTCGTAACATGTGATGTAAGTTTAAAATATTGATGTAAAGAAAAAGAAAAGGATTAATCATTTTAGTGATTAATTTGAGGCTTGGGATTTATTAAAAGTTGAGAAAGTATGCGTTGAAAACTTTGGTGATTAAAAGAAACATAGTTTAGCAAAATTATGTCTAAATTTGTATGATAAGAAATTTTGAGAATTTTAATAAGCATAAGATATTTAATTTGAATAATTAATAGAAATTGTTCCAAAAATATTAATAAAATATATAGAAAATGTAATTTTGGTTAATTTTGGTGAATTATGCAGGATTATAGCGTTATTGGTATATTCAAATTCAAAGTTTTATGAAATTTACACAAATTGTGTTAAAAAGATTGTGTTTTGTATAAAAGTGTGGAAATTTGTTGTAAACATGATTTTAAGTGTTAAAAGTTCAAAATAATGTAAAAATCGTGTTTATTACTTTTCTTTAATGTTAATTTAGTCTCGACATACTTATAGTGGGAAGAAAAGTGTTAAAAACATGTTAAATTGTGTCATTTTTAGCTTAAGTATGTGTCGTTAAGGGCTAAATTGCATTGTTAATGGCCTAATTACTTGAAATTGGACTTAAGAGGATTAATTGGGCCTAAATACCATAGTTAAGAAAAAGATTTCTCCAGAAATCTTTAGTACGTTGTTTCTCCTTGTTTCTCCAGAGGAGAACGTAATTCCTCCTTCTTCCTCCTTCTTCTTCATTGAGAAAAATTGGGACAACTTCATTGTAACTTCAATTCTTGGCTTCTATCTTGTTCTAATTGTTAATTTGGGGTTTCTAATCTTATTAGCAGCAAGTAATCATCATAAAATTATGATTTAATTCATCAATTTCATATTTTGTTTGAGAAATTCACTGTATATTCTTGCATGTTGTTGTAGCCGAGAAATTAGGGAAGAAAGCTCGGATCTCTTAGCAATTTGGTCTCCAAAATCTTCTAAACTTCCTTCAACTTGCTGCAAATCTTAGGTGAGGGTTACCTCACATAATTTCTAACTTGTTACAGTTGTTTATTGTTGTGATTTGCTATGAAATCTTAAGTTTGTTGAATTTGTAACATGCGTTTTGTTGCTTTTTTGTTAAGATGAAACTGTTTCGATCATAACTCTCTCGTTATTGATCGGAATCCTTTTTATTATATGGTTTTGGAATGCTCAGACTGTGAGCTACAAGTTTAAATTGTTCAGCTTGCAAAATTTTATGATTAACATTGTCAAAATCGTGGTTTTGTATTGCTGTTTAGAGATAAAAATCGACAGCTACGTTTTTTTGTTAAGCTGAAACCGTTTCGATCATAACTCTCTCGTTATTGATTGGAATCCTTATTATTATATGGTTTTGGAATGCTCAGACTGGGAGCTACAAGTTTAAATTGTTCAGCTTGCAAAATTTTATGATTAACATTGTGAAAATCGTGGTTTTGTATTGCTGTTTCGAGATAAAAATCGACAACCACGTTTTTTGTTAAGTTGAAACCGTTTCGATCATAACTCTCTCGTTATTGATCGGAATCCTTACTATTATATGGTTTTGGAATGCTCAGACTGTGAGCTACAAGTTTCAGTTGTTCAGTTTACAATATTTTATGATTAACATGTTTAAAATTGTGGTTTTGTACTGCTGTCCCGGGAGAAAATCGACAGCCATCTTTTGTTACTCCGTGACACATGCACCATTTTTTTTAAATTGTTTTTGAAAAATTTCAAGTATGAAATTATTGTTTTAAAACAAATTTTTGCCTTGATAAGGTTTTATAAATACATTAGAAATCTTATTTTAACAAGTATTCCCAAACTTTACTGGTTTTAAGATATTTCTATGAAATTTTATTTTGTTCAAACTACTCTCCTAAGTGTGTTTTAATATAAGAACCTCGCGTACTTGCACCCTTCGAGAAGACGTGTTGGTGAGTGAATGATATCGTAAACCCTACGGTATGGGACGTGATGGTATACGATATATATTCTTCCCAGAATCGCCCGATTGAAGGAATGAATCTCAGTGCTTCTTAGTGTTTATGTGATTTCAGTGATTTTTTTGTGGCTTTTTTTGTGTTTTAAAATCTCAGTGTTTCTCAGTTTCCAGTGCTTTCTGTGATTTGATGAATCTCATTTATTCTCTGTTTTTCGGTGATATTCTGTGGTCCTCTGGGATATTCAGGTGTTTCTTGTGAATTTTTGTGTTTTCCTGAGTGGAGCTGACTTGCAGTGTGTAAACCGTTAAGTGAAAACATATGTTATGGGACATACGATTATCACTTTTTGGCTTACTATCTGAGGGTCTATGACACATTCCTGTGTGACCGCCAGTACTAGACCTTCAGGTCAATCCTGTGCGAACTCTGTGTGGACCTTCGGGTCAATCCTGTGTGAACTCTATGTGGACCTTCTGGTCAATCCTGTGTGGCTCTATGGACCTTCGGTTCATTCGGGTTCCCAATCTGTGTGATATAGTACTGGCTATGGCTTCATGCTATCCTGTGTGATAGCACGTGTAGGCATAACATCAGCTAGCCATTTTATGATGGATCCATCGTCTGTGGTTTTGTGTTTTGTATCTATTAAAATTTTATTTGTCATATTTAAATTCTTTTCAAAGTTTTGTGATTTCGGGACTCTGTGATTTAGTGAATTTGGGGTTCTGTGGTTCTATGTTTTTATCTTGTGAACTTCAAAAGTTATTCCTATGAATACTTTATATGAGTTTAACCTTGTAGTGTATTATTCCATCTTATTCCTTTGTGTCCTAAAGGAATATCCACCTTAGTGATTTAATTACTTATTGTTCTCATATAACTTATACTGTTGCAAGTTAGACTGACCTGTGTGTGTATTCATCGGGTCAGACCGAGGTGTTTCAGGTTTAGTTCTCGTGCTTGGAGTTTGGGTATATCACTATTGGACTATCTCTCTTGTTGCTATTCCTTGTTATGTATCCGAGTTTTGAGTGCATTGTTCAATGTGTATCTTATTATATAAGTAATGGTTTATGTATAACCATTTGTTTGTACCACATGTATTTGTTGTATTCTATTGTTGTAATAATATGTAAACTGTTCTGTGAGTTGTAATTGTATATGTAATTGTACAATGTTCTGAGCTAATCCTATAGCCGTCGTAGAGTTGTATTACACAAGTATTAAGTATGTCGAGTCACATAGAAAAAAAAACAGAGAGTACATCACCGACATATTTAAGACTTGTTAATGCAAATCTACGAATTGTCGCTCCTATCAAGCCCTATTCTCCGCTCTAATAGACGATATCACTTGTTAATGCTCTTTATTAGGGTGGGTCTCGGGTGGGGCGTTACAAATACATCATCAATTGTTATTTTACTCCGATCCCACATTTCTCCATAATTCGTATAGAATATTGAGATCTCATTATTATTTGGTATCATTTTGTTTTTGGAAGCTTCTATTATTTCTTCTGGGATAGTAGTTCCTTCACTAATTTTTGGAGAATTGGAATTTTCTTTTGAGTTATCCTTTGGATCAGTTATAACCTCTTCGGGAGGTTTGCTAATTGATGATTTTTCATTAGACTTTCTTTTTCTAGGCGCCAAGTCTTTTGTACCTACCGGTCTTCCATGTTTTTGTCTAGCTTTAGATTCGTTTGCTGCTATTGGTCCTTCAGGGACTTCAATTCTAGCTGGTGTATTTGCTGCTGGAATATGAGATTTAGTTATTTTCGCAGCATCATTAAATGCATCTGGCATTTGATTTGCAATATTTTGAATATGCAAAATTCTTTGTACCTCGTATTGACATTGTTTGGTACGTGGATCCAAATGAAATATAGAGGGATTATTCCATGAAATTTCACGTCGTTCTACTGGAATGGTCTTTTCTCCCCCTAACAGCAGGAAATTTGACTCATCAAATTTGCAATCTGCAAATCTTGCAGTAAAGACATCACCCGTAAGAGGTTCAAGATAACGAATTATCGAAGGTGATTCAAATCCCACATAAATTCCCAACCTTCTTTGAGGACCCATTTTAGTACGAAGTGGGGGACTAATGGGTACATGCACAGCGCAACCAAATTTTCGTAGGTGTGAAATATTTGGTTGGGATTCAGTTAAAAGCTGTGATGGTGAAAATTGATGATAAGACGTTGGTCTAATTTTAATCAATTTGGACGCATGCAAAATTGCATGTCCCCAAGCTGCGACAGGCAACTTTGTTTGCATAAGTAAAGGTCTTGCAATAAGTTGCAAACACTTAATTAATGATTCTGCTAGACCATTTTGAGTACGAACATAAGCTACTGGATGTTCAACTTCAATTCCCAGTGATAAACAATAATCATTAAATACTTGAGAAGTGAATTCTCTTGCATTATCTAGTCGTTATTGATTTGATTTGATGATCGGGGAAATGTGCTCTTAATTTAATTATTTGAGCAAGTAATTTTGCAAATGCCATGTTTCTAGTAGATAGCAAACATACATGTGACCAACGAGTTGATGCATCAATTAACACCATAAAGTATCTAAATGGCCTGCAAGCGGGATGAATCGAACCACATATATCACCTTGAATTCTTTGCAAAAATGCCAGAGATTCAGAGATGATCTTACTATATGAAGGTCGAGTAATTAATTTTCCTTGTGTACATGATGTGCACATGTAATCATTTGGTAAATTCAACCGATTTGGTAAATCATGCCCATTTGAGTTCTTAGCAATTTTACGCATCATAGTTGATCCAGGATGGCCTAAACGATCATGCCAAAGAATCAATTTCTTTGTATCTGTGAGCTTCTGGCTCATATTTACAAAATGAGATTCAACTATGCCAATTTTGGTAAAGTATAATCCAGTTGAAATTATACCAATTTTTTTTCTAAAATAAGCTTCTGGCTTTCAATTTTAGAAATAACACAAAGGTATTCTTTGTTGTTTTCATTTATAGTTTCAATATGATATCCATTCATTCTTATATCTTTGAAGCTAAGCAGATTTCTTTTAGAATTGCTTGAATATAGTGCATTTTGAATGAATATATGTGTACCATTTGGTAAACTATATCGGCTCTTCTGGACCCTTCAATTATATTGGCTGAACCAACTATAGTTGGAACATTATATGAAACATTTTCAGATAATTCTGAGAAAAACTTCGGGTTTTTCAATATCGTATGAGTACTTCCACTATCAACCAAACATATATCATCACTTAAACACTGTCGATCCATATCTTTAGAATAAAAAAACAATACAGCTAGTTAATAACTGAAATAACTTATAAATATAGATAAATGTCCATGAAAATAAACTACTTATCATGTCCATCATTACATATTATTTCAGCAATTCCATAAACTAAAAAGAAAGGGAAATAAACAAAAGTTCAAACTAATACATGTAGAAAGGAAGTGAAACAAAATAAAAATCACATGGTGAGCTTCAAGCTACTTATTGGTTGGTTCGGTCATATCTTCGAATATTGCATTCAAATTTTCACTGCTGAATAAATTTCCATCATAATCTTCAAAGAAATCATCTAACTTCAGGTTAGCGTTATCGGACAATCCCTTGGTATTGTTTGTCTCGATATTTTTTGATTTATGATATTCTTCTACTATTTTCTTTGATGATCTACAAGTACGTGACCAATGACCAGTGCGCCCACATCTATAGCAAATTTCCTCATAATGCTTTTTATTTTCAACAGATGAATTGTTACTGTTTTCAGGCTCATTTTTCTTTTGCTGTCTTTTGAAATCAGTATTTTTATAGCCCCTAAAACTGTAATAACCCGGAAATTCTGAACCAGTTTAAAATTTTTATTTTGGCAATTTTAATGAATTTTGAATATTTAAAATGAATTATTTTAAATAATATCGATGAGAAATTTACTTTGAATAGAATTCGAATGTATATATTTATATACGTCGTCGTTAGAATATAAATAATTATAAATAGAATTGAAAATGGCGCGGTAGTTCGATAATTCGATTTCAAACTTCAATTGAATGTACCGGGTGCAAAACAATCCGGATTTTAGTGAAACCAAAAACATTGGGATCTATTTGAGAATATCTTTCCAACAAATCTGAAAAATCGAAATTTCATAACGGGAATCAAAAGATATGTCCAGTTGAAAATTCTGTATAGTCGCTATGGAATTCAGGCCCTTAAAAATGGAAATTTTGTAAACGACCTCGGATTTCGACGAAACCACTTTTGTTGGGTCCGTGATGTCAAGTTATTGCTATATTTCAAATTTCATAATTTTTCGAATCAATATGTGAGCGTGGCAAAGGAAAACGCGTTTGACCAGTTTTAGTTGATTTTAATCGACTGGAAAATGGCCATTTTTCCAACGGTCTCGGAATTCGACGAAACTAGTTTTGTTAGGACCGTATCGTCAATACGAAGCTAGAAAATATTTTTCGGGAATTTTTAGAGTTAGTATGTGACCCCAGTAAATTGAAATGCACGTTCAAATTCAATATATAGAGTTATATGTTGATTTTGACAGAAACTGATCGAAACGATCGAATCAACCTACGATACATATCCCATTGTGTTCGAAATGGGGGTAAAACGCTATGGACAACCGGCAGTGGGCCTCGTTTCGAGGTCGTATGTAAAAGTCAACCTTTTTGAAATTAAATAATTAAAATAAAAACTTCTCTCTCTCCTCACCCTCTTTAACTTCTGCCCCCCCCCCCCTTTGTTTCGATTCATTCATACCAGAAAATAAAATTAAATAAAAAAAAGAGAGAAAGAAGAGGGCGACGGAGAAGAAAAGGGGAGGAGCCGTCGCTCCTCCCATCGTCGCCGCCGCCAGGAGGCGCCCCCCTGTCTCCCCCTCCTCTCGCGCCGACCCCTTCCCCCCCCCCCCCCCGAAACCCCCTGCCTCGCGACACAGTTCCCCCTCCACCAAAAATCGATGCGAGCTACCCCCCTCCCCCTCTGCCTCGACCACAGCGAGACCCCCCCTGCTGGCGTGCGTAGCGACATCCCCCCTCCTCCAAAAATCTGTAAGTCGTGTTTTCCTTTTTATTATTTTATTTTCTTTTAATTCAGTTTTTAGTTTATATATGTAATTAGCATTGTAAAAATCTGATTTTTACATATGCAGAGGATTAAAAACATGATCTTGATATGTGTAGAGGATTAAAAACATGATCTTGTATATGTAGGAAAGGAAAAGATTTGATTTTTAATATATGAAAAGCGATATTTTTATATGTGAAATACAAGATTTTTAAATATAATCTTTAAAGTGAAAAGGGCGATAACTTTGAAAATAAAAGGAGGAGATTTTTAATTAGCTAAAGATGAGATTTTTAATTAGCTAAAGATACGATTTTTAATTGTTTAAAAATATAATTTTATCGTACGTAAAGATAGAAGATATAATTTTCATATTAAATAGATAATAAAAATATAATCTTTCATATTGTAGAAGGATAAAAATATGATTTTTACATAGTGGGAACTATAAAAATATAATCTTTATAAGATAGAGAATATAAAAATATCATCTTTGTATATGTAGCGAAATAAAAATCTGATTTTTATTATATATACATTGAAATAAAGAGGTGATTTTTATAGTGATGAAATCTTTAAATTTGAAAAGGCGAAATCTTTAAATTTGAAAAGACAAAATCTTCATATAGAGAATAACGGAGTAAAAATAGAATTTTTATCTATACGATAACGATGTAAAAATAGGATTTTTATATACATAGCGAAGTGAAAATTCGATTTTTATATATTGAATAGCGAAGTGAAAATTCGATTTTTATATATTGAATAGCGAAGTGAAAATTCGATTTTTATATATTGAATAGCAAAGTAAAAATTCGATTTTTATATATTGGATAGCAAAGTAAAAATTCGATTTTTACATATGTAGGGAATACGGGCAACGAAGATGACAAAAAGGCGAGAACGACGAAGGTTTCTGCAAAAGAAGAGCCGTGGAGTTAGGATAGCTATTGGTGAGAACTTCTCACTCAAAATTTCTTTTTCTAGTTATATATATATACTAGGTTGCAGACGGTGTTTAGTAGCACCCGACACAATCGTCCACAGACCATGGACTTGTTTGTTTGGTTGTGTAGTTGGTTAGATAATTTGAATTGAATCGAATAGGAAACGAATTTGATTTGAATGGAATATATAACGATATTGAATTTGAATTGAATATATAAAGAAATTTGAATTGAATTTAATAGAAAAGAAATTTGAATTGAATTGAATAGATAAAGAAATTCGAATTGAACTGAATAGAAAACCAATTTGAATTGAATCGAATAGGAAACGAATTTGATTTGAATGGAATATATAACGATATTGAATTTGAATTGAATATATAACGAATTTGAATTGAATTGAATATATAACGAATTCGAATTGAATTGAAAACGAATTCGAAATGAATTGAATATAAAACGAATTCGAATTGAATTGAAAACGAATTGAAATGAATTCAAATTGAATTGAAATTTGAATTGAACAGAAATGAATTTTAAAACGAATTTATAAGGAAAAATTCAATTTTGATTTGAATTGAAATGGAAGTTGAAATTGTTTTTGAAACGAATTTAAAACTATTTATATAATTCGTTTTAAAATAGAAATAGACGAAATATATATTATATATATATATAATATAATGGCCTGAATAGAACGCGCCGCGCCGCGGCAGTTCGTGAATTTCGACCATTAACTTCGAACGGACATTACGGGAGATCCGACCGTCAGATTCTCCTAAAACCGGAACCGTTGGGTTCGTATCGAAAAGATCTTTCTAACGAATATTAGAAATTTGAAATCTAACGATTGGATTTGGAGATACGTCCAAATCAAATTTGGAAAAGGTCGCTGTAAGTGCAGTTCGATGGCCGTTGATGGAAATCGACTGTACGGGCCTTGATAAAATTATTAAAAATAGTAATAATTTGTGTAAAATCATAAGAAATGATTTGGGAAAAATTGGGATGAAAAACTCCATATTTGAAAAGATAAAAATAGATTTTTATCGAAATGAACTAGTTTTGAACTGAAATTAAAACCCATTTATTTTTAAATAAATAAATTGGATTTGAAATGGGTTTAAATAGAATTGATTCATGGGTTTATTGTGAACTGTGCTTTAAATAACACTAGTTCTTTAACCCGATAATAAATAGAATGTGATTTGGGTTTATCGTGAACTGTGTTTTAAATGACATTAGTTCTTTAACCCAGTAAAAGGAGTTTTAATGAATCTGTAATTAGATTGAAATGTGAATTGATAATTTAAATTATCAGATTTAGAAAGAGAGCGAGGATGGAGTATCACCAGTTTTGCTCCAAAGCGATAGTAAATCTTTAATTAGATTTGAACGTGAAATGGTAATTAATTTTACCGATAACACCATAGTATTAGATATGGAGTATTACCAGTTTTGCTTCATGGGATGAATAGGTTGGGATTGGGAAATAAAATAAATAATTACTTCGGTGTGGTTCGTTAATCCCGACTAGTTTGGAAAACCATAATTTGGTTTGAAATGACATCCAAAGGAAGATTAAAGGATAAATTTTAAAGAATTTATCTTGGATAAAATTATTGGGAACCTTTCCCTGAGAATATGAATTGGAATGAGGCGTATGTTGTGTTTGTGTAACATTTGTTTTTAATATACGCGGGTTGTTCGGAAAGTCCGGGTTTATACCCATTCTGAATAACCGATTCGACGATAAGTCGAAGATGAAGACGGTGGTTGAAGACCGGAAGTCTTCACATCGTTTGGGTGATTACTGATGATCTTGATTGGGCTGTACACCCAAGATGAGGGAATCAGTTGGTGGTCGTCCAGACGTACTTGGAGATCGATGGATATGCGAGGAAAGTGCCTCCGGTTTCGTTCAGACCCAGAACGAACTTGTAAATGGATTGTGTGTCTGACATTGGATTTTATTCTGTGTTGATTGATTTCTGTTAAATATATATCTGTTTGGCGGCGGAGAATTTATTCTCTTTCTTAACGCCCTTCTCTGAGACATGCGAGCTTAGAGGTTATATATCGATAGATATCAATCGCATGGCATGAATTGCCTGTGTGGCATGCTGAGTTGCATGGATCAAGGCTTCTATTAAAAAGCAAAGTCTTGTGGTTGATGATCAAAGCACAGCCTACGTGGCAGCTTTGTGTTTAGCGTGGATTCGCGAGCCTCACACCTCGGTATGAGTCAAAAACGGGATGAGGACCCAAGGAGTGCACGACGTTTCTTTCTAGCTATGGGTGGTGTCAGTGACCAACCATGTGACGACCGAGAATTTCGCTCGATCCGAATCAGTCGTTAAACCGATCTAGACCGTTCGAAACCCCTGATCGTTTGAGAACAGGACAAAATAGAACACAGACGGAAGAACATTTCATTGTTATTACAACAATTCCATCAGAATATAAGAATATACAGAGTATGAATAAATTACATTTGATAAATATCAGAGATTACAATAAATTACATAGCAGCGGAAAATAATACAAAGCACAACTGAAGGTGATATACGGATACAGAGCTTTTCGGATATCATTCTAGCTGTAAACCAGGATCCTGTGAATATAAATCTGCAAAACCAAAACTACTAGCTGCCCGTGCGGAAAATAGGGGCACCCAGAGTTTAGGTTAAAACAATAAACTCCAGGTCAGTCATGTGACTGGTGTGAGAACTAAAACAGTTATTAATATTGGTTTTAAAATTAGGTAAATCAAGGGACCACGCCGTATAACACGGAACGGGTTTCCTCCCAAGAATACCAGTGCATAGAACAAACAGCGCAATGCTAAATAAAGAAAAATGAAGCTGTTATAAGACCCAGGTCCCATCACACAATGCAACGCAAGCCGGAGGATAGGGTTTTCCCTTATAACAGCCAAAGCATGCTTGATACGTTTAAAACACATTATTTGATACTATTATAGGTGTATAGTGTCAAAACAATTTCAATCTTAAATATCAATCATAGGCGGCATAGCTACCATCTACTATGTCGCCATACTAGTTCTACAAATAAAACCGAGATATCTCGCATTGGAAATTGGATTCCGTCATGAGCCGAGGCAAGGGGCAAGATCCTCTCCGCTTTGAGACACTCTAGTAAATGCCTCGGGACTACACACTCTGGGCAACCCCGGATGCGGCTGGGCCGGTCCTCTCTTACGTTTGAGGATTGGCAATTCCTGAACACACGTTTCCCGGTCCTTACAGACCTATAATCGAGGCGCCTCATTCCAACAACCACAAAGGTGAAAAGTATATAAATGTCAGGGCTGGTAAGTCACTGACACCACCAAAGCTAGAAAGAAACGTCGTGCTCTCCCAGCGGTCCGTATCCCGTTTTTAACTCATACCAAGGTGTGAGGCTCGCGAATTCACGTTATACACAAAGCTGCCATGTAGGCCGTGCTTTGATCATCAACCATAAGACTTTGCTTTTCAACAGAAGCCTTGATCCATGCAACTCAGCATGCCACACAGGCAATTCATGCCATGCGATTGATATCTATCGATATATAACCTCTAAGCTCGTACGTCTCAGAGAAGGGCGTTAAGCAAGAGAATAAATTCTCCGCCGCCAAACAAATATATATTTAATAGAGATCAATCAACACAGAATAAAGTCCAATGTCAGACACACAATCCATTTACTAGTTCGCTCTGGGTCTGAACGAAACCGGAGGCACTTTCCTCGCATATCCATCTATCTCCAAGAACGTCTGGACGACCACCAACTATTTCCATCCTCTTGGGTGTACAACCCAATCAGGATCATCAGTAATTATCCAGACGATGTGAAGACTTCCGGTCTTCGACCACCGTCTTCATCTTCGACATATCGTCGAATCGGTTATTCAGAATGGGTATAAACCCGGCCTTTCCGAACAACCCGCGTATATTAAAAACAGATGTTACACAAACTCAACATACGCCTCATTCCAATTCATATTCTCAGGAAAAGGTTCCCATTAATTTTATTCAAGATAAATTCTTTAAATTTATCCTTTAATCTTCCTTTGGATGTCATTTCAAACCAAATTATGGTTTTTCCAAACTAGTCGAGATTAGCGAACCACACCGAAGTAATTATTTATTTTATTTCCCAATCCCAACCTATTCATCCCATGAAGCAAAACTGGTAATACTCCATATCTAATACCACGGTGTTATCGGTAAAATTAATTACCATTTCACGTTCAAATCTAATTAAAGATTTAACTACCGCTTTGGAGCAAAACTGGTGATACTCCATTCTCGCTCATTTTCTATATTTGATAATTTAGATTATCAATTCACATTTCAATCTAATTGTAGATTCATTAAAACTCCTTTTTCTGGGTTAAAGAACTAGTGTTATTTAAAACACATTTCACGATAAACCCAAATCACATTCTATTTATTATCGGGTTAAAGAACTAGTGTTATTTAAAACACAGTTCACGATAAACCCATGAATCAATTCTATTTAAACCCATTTCAAATCCAATTTATTTATTTAAAAATAAATGGGTTTTAATTTCAGTTCAAAACTAGTTCATTTCGATAAAAGTCTATTTTTATCTTTTCAAATATGGAGTTTCTCATCCCAATTTTCCCCAAATCATTTCTTATGATTATACACAAATTATTGATATTTTTAATAATTTTGTCAAGGCCCGTACAGTCGATTTCCAACAATGGCCATCGAACTGCACTTACAACGACCTTTTTCAAATTTGATTTGGACATATCTCCAAATCCAACCGTTAGATTTCAAATTTCTATTATTCGTTAGAAAGCTCTTTTCGATACGAACCCAACGGTTCCGGTTTTAGGAGAATCCGACGGTCGGATCTCCCATAATGTCCATTTGAAGTTAATGGTCGAAATTCGCGAACTGCCGCGGCGCGGCGCGTTCTATTCAGGCCATTATATTATATATATATAATATATATTTCGTCGATTTCTATTTAAAACGAATTTTATAAATAGTTTGGAATTCATTTCAAAAACATTTCAACTTCTATTTCCAATTCAAATCAAAATCGAATCTTTCCTTATAGATTCGTTTTAAAATTCATTTAAATTCAATTCGAATTTCAATTCAATTTGAGTTCATTTTCTATTCAATCCAATTCAAATTCGTTTTCTATTCGATTCAATTCAAATTCGTTTTCTATTCGATTCAATTCAAATTCGTTTTCTATTCGATTCAATTCAAATTGGTTTTTGATTCAATTCGATTCAAATTTCATTTCAAAATATTCGATTTCGAAATCACTTTTCAATATTCATTTTAAAATGAATAAAATCGATATAAATATCGTTCACGTCAAAATGGCGTCAATCTAATCAACACGGCTTCATATATTTCTATTTTCAAATATTCTATTTCAAATATTTCTATTTCAAAATATTTCTATTTCAAATATTTCTATTTCAAAATATTTCTATTTCAAATATTTCTATTTCAAATATTTCTATTTCAAAATATTTCTATTTCAAATATTTCTATTTCAAATATTTCTATTTCAAATATTTCTATTAACACATGACTAATCTCAACGGATGAGTACTGTCAACACGTGAACCTTTATTTTATAGTGATAAAGATGTAAATTTTATTATTAAAATATTTCGGTTAACACATGACTAATCTCAATGGATGAGTACAGTCAACACATGAACCTTTATTTTATAATATTCTTTATCTTCTAAATTGGAATGAGGCCCAATCAATCACCATATAATGTTAATTATATGGATTTTCATACATCACACGTATATAATAGCATTGAAAAATAATCAACCATCAACCTAAGTGCACTACACTGTATAAGCATCAAATATAGATATCTAACGCTTATAACAGCCTGTCAATCAATCGATCGACATATTTAATCAATCAGGACGAGTGAACTTCAAATTTCATCCCAACACCCGTGTGGGGTTTCAAACAATCAAACACAGATTTTAGTTGTGCAGTTGGGCGATGTGTAAAATTTATCGACCCAATCAATATCAGTCAAATCAGTGTATATAAACAAATCGGCCGATTTGTTTATAAATATTTATTTATTCACTTTCACGTTAAAAATTATATTTTTAACGATAAAATATTTTATTTAACCTATGAAAATATTCTATTCAGTTCATTTATTAAATAAAATGATTTCTTTATTTTTCTAACTTATTTTAGAAAATTTCGGCGGCATAACGGCACGATACTAGAAACGGGATGAGGCCTAGCCTTATCCCCGGTCTAGTGAAGGCCCACGCCATTCACACATCAATCAAATCCATTCCAATTCACCAAACAATTCAATTCAAACCAAATAATCTAACCAACTACACAACCAAACAAACAAGTCCATGGTCTGTGGACGATTGTGTCGGGTGCTACTAAACACCGTCTGCATCCTAGTATATATATAACTAGAAAATGAAATTGAAAGGTGAGAAATTCTCACCAATAGCTATACTAACTCCACGGCTTTTCTTTTGCAGAAACCTTCGTCGTTCTCGCCTTTTTGTTATCTTCGTTGCCCGTATTCTCTACATATGTAAAAATCGAATTTTTTACTTCGCTATTCAATATATAAAAATCGAATTTTTACTTCACTATTCAATATATAAAAATCGAATTTTTACTTCGCTATTCAATATATAAAAATCGAATTTTTACTTCGCTATTCAATATATAAAAATCGAATTTTTTCTATCACGCTATATGGATAAAATTCTATTTTTACACCGCTACTATATAGATAAAAATTCTATTTTATCACGCTATTCTCTATATAAAGATTTCGCCTTTTCAAATATAAACATTTCGCCTTTTCAAATATATCATTATAAAAATCACATTTTTATTTTTCTACACATATAAAGATGATATTTCTAATATTCCTATCATGTAAAAATTATATTTTTTTATTCTCTACATAAACAAAAATCATATTTTTACATCTTCTATACAGTAAAGATTATATTTTTAATACTTTAAAAATATAAAAATCATATTTTTATTACTATACTATATAAAGATCATATTTTTAATCCACTACATATGTAAAAATCACGCCTTTCTCCCTTTAAAAATATCGTTTTTCTTCCTTTAAAAATATCGTTTTTCTTCCTTTAAAAATCTAACCTTTTCTATTTTAAAAAATATAATCTTTTCTATAAATAGAAATCCTATCTTTTCTATAAATAAAAATCCTATCTTTTCTATAAATAAAAATCCTATCTTTTCTATAAATAAAAATCCTATCTTTTCTATAAATAAAAATCCTATCTTTTCTGTTTTCAAAAAGCAAATCCTTTTCTTTTTAAAACTCTAATCTTTTTATTTATAAAAAACTAAAATCATAACTTTATCGTTAAAAAAAACTAACCTTTTATTTATAAAAATACTAACTGTTTATTTACAAAATTATAAAAACTGAAAAGAAAATTGAATAATAAATAAAATAGAAAACTTACCTTTTTCTTCTTTGTTTAAATTGGATTTTAAAAGGAGAGGGGGCTCGCTGCGTTTTCTGTGATGGACGGGAGGTAGGAGGGGCTGCGGGATTGGTGCGTGGGGCTGAGGGGATGCTCGCGCCGGAGATGGGGGTGCTGGTGGTTCACGGGTCTGGGCGGTAGGGGTTTTGTGGGCCTAGGGTTTCAGAAAACGACGGAGGAAGAGGGCTTGGGCGTCGTCGATGGTAGGGGGTGGCGTTGACGAGGTCGGAGGGGGAGGGCCCGGTCGAGGCGTGCGATGGCCGGAGGCCTGGGCGTCGCGTCCCTTTCCGTCATCATCGTTTTTTTTTCTTTTTTTTTTTTATTTCATCTCGATTCTGAAAAGTGAGAATGGGGGGGGGGCAGAGTATAAGGGAGGAGAAAGAGGTTTTTAATTTATTTAATTTTTTTTATTATGAAAAAGTTGACTTTTACATACGACCTCTAAACGAGGCCCACCGCCTGTCATCCATAGCTAATTACCCCCATTCCGAACACAATGGGATATGTATCGTAAGCTGATTCGATCGTTTCAATCAGTTTTCGTCAAAATCAACATATAACTCTATATATCGAATTTGAACGCGCATTTCAATTTACCGGGGTCACATTCTAACTAGAAAAATTCCAGAAAAATATTTTCTAGCTTCGTATTAACGATACGGTCGTAACAAAACTAGTTTCGTCGAATTCTGAGACCGTTGGAAAAATGGCCATTTTCCAGTCGATTAAAATCAACTAAACTGGTCAAACGCGTTTTCCTTTGCCACGCTCACATATTGATTCGAAAAATTATGAAATTTGAAACCTAGCAATAATTTGACATCACGGACCCAACAAAAGTGGTTTCGTTGAAATCCGAGGTCGTTTGCAAAATGTCTATTTTTAAGGGCCTGAATTCCATAGCGACTATTCAGAATTTTCAACTGGACATATCTTTTGATTCCCGCTATGAAATTTCGATTTGTCGGATTCGTTGGAAAGATATTCTCAATTAGATCCTAATGTTTTTGGTTTCACTAAAATCCGGATTGTTTTGCACCCGGTACGTTCAATTGAAGTTTGAAATCGAATTATCGAACTACCGCGCCATTTTCAATTCTATTTATAATTATATATAATTATATATAATTATTTATATTCTAACGACGACGCGTATAAATATATACGTTCTAATTATATTCAAAATAAATTTCTCATTGATATTATTTAAAATAATCTATTTTAAATATTCAAAATTCGCTAAAGTAGCCAAAATAAAAAATTTAAACTGGTTCAGATTTTCCGGGTTATTACAATCTCTCCCACTTAAAACTTTTCGTCCCCGAAAAGGAACAAAGTCGAAAGTGGTTTGATTAATCAATTCTACGTTCGATCCGGCTTCCATTCTCCAACTTTTCAGTTTCTGAGAATTTTCAAATTCTTCAAAAATTTGGCTAACACCCGGAATTTTCGAAAAATTTCGCCATAACCTCCCCTGCACCGGGAGCCACGGGAAAATCCCGAAATTGCCATACAGGCCTTCTGATCTCAAAAAGAAAAAGAAAAAGCCAAGCGGCTAGCCAATAGGCTCATAAAATCATCATCACCCAAACAAAACAGTTAATTATAGTAAACTTGTACCTATTTGTCGGGCAAACAAATTTTATTCTTCGGCTCTAGCCTCCTTGCTATGACCTGTTCAATGTAAGTACATGTATATGCAAGCAAATGCGTCTAATTTTCCATACAATTCAATATTTGATTCTATTAGGCATAATGGTTCAAAATTATCAAACAAATAAACAAACAACACAAACATCAATCAATTAGTGGATTAACGTTTCAAATTCATAATTTTGATACATATACAGAAAATCTTGTTTTTGATGCCAATTCACAACAAATAAATCTATGTATATAAGTTTTGGTTCTCACACCAGTCTAATGGAAATATATAGAAATCTCACCTTCGTCACTCGAAAATAAATGCTGATGATGTTTTGAACCACCATCAGAACTTCTCCGGGCTACTAGAGTGCGGTTCTATATCTATCCGGTATATTAAAACTTCGAATATACGTTCATGACGCGTATATGCAAAATCTTTATATATCGGATTGTCCAAATTCAAAATAATAAATATTCAAATACGTATAAAATGGTTTAAATTTTCAAAACAAAATTGTTTTCATTTGAAAAATATACTCTTCACACTCGTTCTAGGATACTACTGATCCTATCTCTAACGAGTCATTCTAATTGGATATTACTAATCCAATATCTGATGAATTCTTTCGTATGGTTCTAATGTGCCTTGTTCTCGAGCTCTGTAAACCAAAGCTCTGATACCAAATGTGACGGCCGAGAATTTCTTTCGATCCGAATCAGTCGTTAAACCGATCTAGACCGTTCGAAACCCCTGATCGTTTGAGAACAGGACAAAATAGAACGCAGACGGAAGAACATTTCATTGTTATTAGAACAATTCCATCAGAATATAAGAATATACAGAGTATGAATAAATTACATTTGATAAATATCAGAGATTACAATAAATTACATAGCAGCGGAAAATAATACAAAGCACAACTGAAGGTGATATACGGATACAGAGCTTTCCGGATATCATTCCAGCTGTAAACCAGGATCCTGTGAATATAAATCTGCAAAACCAAAACTACTAGCTGACCGTGTGGAAAATAGGGGCCCCCAGAGTTTAGGTTAAAACAATAAACTCCAGGTCAGTCGTGTGACTGGTGTGAGAACTAAAACAGTTATTAATATTGGTTTTAAAGTTAGGTAAATCAAGGGACCACGCCGTATAACACGGAACGGGTTTCCTCCCAAGAATACCAGTGCATAGAACAAACAGTGCAATGCTAAATAAAGAAAAATGAAGCTGTTATAAGACCCATGTCCCATCACACAATGCAACGCAAGCCGGAGGATAGGGTTTTCCCTTATAACAGCCAAAGCATGCTTGATACGTTTAAAACACATTATTTGATACTATTATAGGTGTATAGTGTCAAAACAATTTCAATCTTAAATATCAATCATAGGCGGCATAGCTACCATCTACAATGTCACCATACTAGTTCTACAAATAAAACCGAGATATCTCATATTGGAAATTGGATTCCGTCATGAGCCGAGGCAAGGGGCAAGATCCTCTCCGCTTCGAGACACTCTAGCAAATGCCTCGGGACTACACACTCTGGCAACCCTGGATGCGGCTGGGCCGGTCCTCTCTTACGTTTGAGGATTGGCAATTCCTGAACACACGTTTCCCGGTCCTTACAGACCTATAATCGAGGCGCCTCATTCCAACAACCACAAAGGTGAAAAATATATAAATGTCAGGGCTGGTAAGTCACTGACACCTCCAAAGCTAGAAAGAAACGTCGTGCTCTCCCAGCGGTCCGTATCCCGTTTTTAACTCATATCGAGGTGTGAGGCTCGCGAATTCATGTTATACACAAAGCTGCCATGTAGGCCGTGCTTTGATCATCAACCACAAGACTTTGCTTTTCAACAGAAGCCCTGATCCATGCAACTCAGCATGCCACACAGGCAATTCATGCCATGCGATTGATATCTATCGATATATAACCTCTAAGCTCGTACGTCTCAGAGAAGGGCGTTAAGCAAGAGAATAAATTCTCCGCCGCCAAACAGATATATATTTAATAGAGATTAATCAACACAGAATAAAGTCCAATGTTAGACACACAATCCATTTACTAGTTCGCTCTGGGTCTGAACGAAACCGGAGGCACTTTCCTCGCATATCCATCGATCTCCAAGTACGTCTGGACGACCACCAACTATTTCCATCCTCTTGGGTGTACAGCCCAATCAGGATCATCAGTAATTATCCAGACGATGTGAAGACTTCCGGTCTTCGACCACCGTCTTCATCTTCGACATATCGTCGAATCGGTTATTCAGAATGGGTATAAACCCGGCCTTTCCGAACAACCCGCGTATATTAAAAACAGATGTTACACAAACTCAACATACACCTCATTCCAATTCATATTCTCAGGGAAAGGTTCCCATTAATTTTATTCAAGATAAATTCTTTAAATTTATCCTTTAATCTTCCTTTGGATGTCATTTCAAACCAAATTATGGTTTTTCCAAACTAGTCGAGATTAGCGAACCACACCGAAGTAATTATTTATTTTATTTCCCAATCCCAACCTATTCATCCCATGAAGCAAAACTGGTAATACTCCATATCTAATACCACGGCGTTATCGGTAAAATTAATTACCATTTCACGTTCAAATCTAATTAAAGATTTAACTACCGCTTTGGAGCAAAACTGGTGATACTCCATTCTCGCTCATTTTCTATATTTGATAATTTAGATTATCAATTCACATTTCAATCTAATTGTAGATTCATTAAAACTCCTTTTTCTGGGTTAAAGAACTAGTGTTATTTAAAACACAGTTCACGATAAACCCAAATCACATTTTATTTATTATCGGGTTAAAGAACTAGTGTTATTTAAAACACAGTTCACGATAAACCCATGAATCAATTCTATTTAAACCCATTTCAAATCACATTTTAAATAACACTAGTTCTTTAACCCGATAATAAATAGAATTGATTTGTGGGTTTATCGTGAATAGTGTTTTAAATAACACTAGTTCTTTAACCCGATAATAAAGAGAATGTGATTTGGGTTTATCGTGAACTGTGTTTTAAATGACATTAGTTCTTTAACCCAGTAAAAGGAGTTTTAATGAATCTGAAATTAGATTGAAACGTGAATTGATAATCTAAATTATCAAATTTGGCAAATAAGCGAGAATGGAGTATCACCAGTTTTGCTCCAAAGCGATAGTTAAATCTTTAATTAGATTTGAACGTGAAATGGTAATTAATTTTACCGATAACACCGTGGTGTTAGATATGGAGTATTACCGGTTTTGCTTCATGGGATAAATAGGTTGGGATTGGGAAATAAAATAAATAATTACTTCGGTGTGGTTCGCTAATCTCGACTAGTTTGGAAAAACCATAATTTGGTTTGAAATGACATCCAAAGGAAGATTAAAGGATAAATTTTAAAGAATTTATCTTGGATAAAATTAATGGGAATCCTTCCCTAAGAATTGAAATTTAGAAACTAGCTGTAGATTAGTTAAGATGAGTGGTCTCCTGGATATTGATCTGATGTTGGTTTCGGCCTTCGGGGTTAATATTTGGGAAATTGTTCTCTTGCTAATTTGCGGTTAGTGACTAATGAATTGGAATGAGGCGTATGTTGTGTTTGTGTAACATTTGTTTTTAATATACGCGGGTTGTTCGGAAAGTCCGGGTTTATACCCATTCTGAATAACCGATTCGACGATATGTCGAAGATGAAGACGGTAGTCGAAGGCCGGAAGTCTTCACATCGTTTGGACAATTACTGACGATCCTGATTGGGCTGTACACCCAAGAGGATGGAAATAGTTGGTGGTCGTCCAGACGTACTTGGAGATGGATGGATATGCGAGGAAAGTGCCTCCGGTTTCGTTCAGACCCAGAACGAACTTGTAAATGGATTGTGTGTCTAACATTGGATTTTATTCTGTGTCGATTGATTTCTGTTAAATATATATCTGTTTGGCGACGGAGAATTTATTCTCTTGCTTAACGCCCTTCTCTGAGACGTACGAGCTTAGAGGTTATATATCGATAGGTATCAATCGCATGGCATGAATTGCCTGTGTGGCACGCTGAGATGCAATGATCAAGGCTTCTGTTGAAAAGCAAAGTCTTGTGGTTGATGGTCAAAGCACGGCCTACGTGGCAGCTTTGTGTATAACGTGAATTCGCGAGCCTCACACCTCGGTATGAGTCAAAAACGGGATACGGACTGCAGGGGGAGCACGACGTTTCTTTCGAGCTTTGGTGGTGTCAGTGACTTACCAGCCCTGACATTTATATAATTTTCACCTATGTGGTTGTTGGATGAGGCGCCTCGATTTTAGGTCTGTAAGGACCGGGAAACGTGTGTTTAGGAATTGCCAATCCTCTAACGTAAGTGAGGACCGGCCCTGAAGCATCCAGGATTGCCCAGAGTGTGTAGTCCTGAGACATTTGCTAGAGTGTCTCGAACGCGGAGAGGAGCTTGCCCCTTGCCTCGACTCATGACGGAAATCCAATTTCCAATACGCGTATTTCAGTTTTATTTGTAGAGCCTAGTATGGCGACATGATAGATGGTACCCATGCCGCCTAGGATTGATATTTATGATTGAAATTGTTTTGACACTATACACTTATTATAGTATCAAATGATTTGTTTTAAACGTACCAAGCATGTTTGGCTGTTATAAGGGAAAACCCTATCCTCTGGCTTGCGTTGCATTGTTTGATGGGACCTGGGTCTTATAATAGCTTCATTTTTCGAAAAAGCATTGCGTTGGTTATTTATATGCACTGGTATTCTTAGGAGGAAACCCGTTCCGTGTTATACGGCGTGGTCCCTTGAATTACTCTCTTTTAAAGTAAAGCTTTAAATAACTGTTTTAGTTCTCACACCAGTCACATGACTGACCTGGAGTTTATTGTTTTAACCTAAACTCTAGGTGCCCTTATTTTTGACACGGGCAGCTAGTAGTTTTGGTTTTGCGGATTTATATTCACAGGATCCTGATTTATAGCTGAAACGATGCTCGGAAAGCTCTGTATCCGTATATCACCTTCAGTTGTGCTTTGTATTATTTTTCCGCTGCTATGTAATTTATTGTAATCTCTAATATTTATCGAATGTAATTTATTCGTTTATACTCTGTATATTCTTGTATCTGATGGAATTGTTGTAATAGCAATGAAATGTTCTTCCGTCTGCGTTCATCTGTGTCCTGTTCTCAAACGATCAGGGGTTTCGAACGGTCTAGATCAGTTTAACGACTGATTCGGATCGAGCGAAATTCCTTGCCGTCACATTTGGTATCAGAGCTTTGGTTTACAGAGCTCGAGAACAAGGCACATTAGAACCATACGAAAGAATTCATCAGATATTGGATTAGTAATATCCAATTAGAATGACTCGTTAGAGATAGGATCAGTAGTATCCTAGAACGAGTGTGAAGAGTATATTTTTCAAATGAAAACAATTTTGTTTTGAAATTTAAACCATTTTAAAACGTATTTGATATTTTATTTGTATTGAATTTGGAAAATCCAATATATAAAGATTTTGCATATACGCGTCATGAACGTATATTCGAAGTTTTAATATACTGGATAGATATAGAATCACACTCTAGTCGCACGGACCTGATTCTGATGATTGACGCGTCATCATCAGTAATTATTTTCGTGTTTCGAAGGTGTGATATCTATATATTTCCATCAGACTGGTGTGAGAACCAAAACTTATATAGATAGGATTATTTATTGTGATTTGGCATCAAAAACATGATTTTCTGTATATGTATCAAATTATGAATTTGAAACTCTAATCCACTAATTGATTGATGATTGTGTTGTTTGATTATTGTCGCCTAATTGAATTTTGAACCATTTAGCCTAATAGAATCAAATATTGAATTATATTGAAATTGGTCGCATTTGCTTGCATATACATGTACTTACATTGAACAGGTCATAGCAAGGAGGCTAGAGCCAGAGAATAAAATTTGTTTGCCCGACAAATAGGTACATGTTTACTATAATTTACTGTTTTGTTTGGGTGATGATGATTTTATGAGCCTATTGGCTAGCCGCTTGCCTTTTTCTTTTTCTTTTTGAGATCAGAAGGCCTATATGGCAATTTCAGGATTTTCCCGTGGCTCCCGGTGCAGGGGAGGTTATGGCGAAATTTTTCGAAAATTTAGGGTGTTAGCCAAATTTTTGAAAATTTGAAAATTCTCAGAAACTGAAAAGTTAGAGAATGGAAGTCAGATCGAACGTAGAGTTGATTAATCAAACCACTTTCGACTTTGTTCCTTTTCGGGGACGAAAAGTTTTAAGTGGGGGAGATTGTAATAACCCGGAAAATCTGGGCCAGTTTAAAAATTTTTATTTTGGCAATTTTAGCGAATTTCGAACATTTAAAATGAATTATTTTAAATAATATCGACGAGAAATTTATTTTGAATATAATTCGAACGTATATATTATATACGTCATCGTTAGAATATATATAATTATATATAATTATAAAAGGAATTGAAAATGGCGCGGTAGTTCGATAATTCGATTTCAAACTTCAATTGAATGTACCGGGTGCAAAACAATCCGGATTTTAGTGAAACCAAAAACATTAAGATCTAATTTATGATATCTTTCCAACGAATCCGAAAAATCAAGATTTCATAGCGGGAATCAAAAGATATGCCCAGTTGAAAATTCTGAATAGTCGTTATGGAATTCAGGCCCTTAAAAATGGACATTTTACGAACGACCTCGGATTTCGACGAGACCACTTTTGTTGGATCCGCAGTGTCAAATAATTTCTAGATTCCAAATTTCATAATTTTTCGAATCAATATGTGAGCGTGGCAAAGGAAAACGGGTTTGACCAGTTTGAGTTGATTTTAATCGACTGGAAAATGGCCATTTTTCCAACGGTCTCGGAATTCAACGAAACTAGTTTTGTTAGGACCGTATCGTCAATACGAAGCTAGAAAATATTTTTCTGCAATTTATAGAGTTCGTATGTGACCCAGTAAATTGAAATGCGCGTTTAAATTCAATATATAGAGTTATATGTTGATTTTAACGGAAACTGATCGAAACAGTCGAATCAGCCTGCGATACCTATCCCATTGTGTTCGGAATGGGGGTAATTAGCTATAGACGACAGGCGGTGGGCCTCGTTTCGAGGTCGTAATAAAAAGTCAACTTTTTGCAAATTAAATAATTAATTAAATAAACAAAATATAATATAACCCTCTCCTATACCCAGCCCCCCCGATTCATTTCAAAAAAAAAAAAAAAGAGAAAAAATCGCGCCCTAGCCCATCGATCCGCCGCCCCCCTCCACCGCCGTCGTCGGCACCTGCGCCGCCCTCCCCTCCTCATCTTCCTCCTCTTCCCCCCTGGCCTACGACATCGAGCCCCCCCCTCGCCTGCGACATCGAGCCCCCCCCCTCGCGCCCCCCTAAACCCGACACCACCTGCGTGACCACCCTCCGAACCCAAAGTGAGCCACCGCCGGCCTGATGGGCTCCACCACCGCCTGGGTCAACTTCCGGCCCCCTCCAGCAGCTCTCCAACTGAGTTCGACGTGAATAAAGCAAGAGGGTGAGTTTTTCTTTTTAAATTCTGATTTCATTTAAATATAAAACTTTGTTAAAATCAGTTTTGAATATGAAATCAGTTTTTGTTTTAATTTAAAACTTATTACAAAAACAGTTTACATATGTTAAGTATTATAAATCAGTTTTTTTAGGGATAACATTGTGTATAAACCTCAGATGTTTGTTTAGAGAAAGATGTGATCTTTATTAGAGAAAGGATAAAAATAGGATTTTTATAATATAGGAAAGTTAAAAATATAATTTTTATATTATAGAAAGGCTAAAAATATTATCTTTACGTTGTAGAGATAATAAAAATATAATTTTTATATAATATAGATAATAAAAATTCGATCTTTATTATGTAGAAGATGTAAAAATATGATTTTTGTTTAGGTAGAGAATTAAAAATATAATTTTTACATGATAGGAATGTTAAAAATATAATCTTTATATTTGAAAAGGCGAAATCTTTATCTATATAATAGCGGTGTAAAAATAGAATTTTTACCTATATAGTAGCAAAGTAAAAAATTCGATTTTATATATTGAGTAGCGTAGTAAAAATTCGATTTTTATATATTGAGTAGCAAAGTAAAAATTCGATTTTATATATTGAGTAGCATAGTAAAAATTCGATTTTATATATTGAGTAGCTTAGTAAAAATTCAATTTTTATATATTGAATAGCATAGTAAAAATTCGATTTTTATATATTGAATAGCGTAGTAAAAATTCGATTTTTATATATTGAATAGCGTAGTAAAAGTTCGATTTTTATATATTGAATAGCATAGTAAAAATTCGATTTTTATATATTGAATAGCATAGTAAAAATTCGATTTTTATATATTGAATAGCGAAGTAAAAATTTGATTTTTATATATTGAATAGCAAAGTAAAAATGTGATTTTTACATATGTAGAGAATACGGGCAACGAAGGTGATAAAAAGGCGAGAACGATGAAGATTTCTATCAATGAAGAGTCGTGGTATTGGATAGCTTTCGGTGAGAACTCCTCACTCTTCAATATCTTTTTCTAGTTATATGTATATATATACTAGGATGCAGACCATGGATGGCTTGTTTGTTTAATTGTTTGGTTGTGTAGTTGGTTAGATTATTTGAGTTGAATTGAATTGTTTGGTGAAATGAAATTGATTTGATTGATGCGTGAATGGCGTGGGCCTTCACTAGACCGGGGATAAGGCTAGGCCTCGCCCCGTTTCTAGTATCGTGCCGTTACGCCGCCGAAATTTTCAAAAATAAGTTAGAAAAATAAAAATATCATTTTTATTTTGTAAATGAACTAAATAAAAATTCATGTGTTAAAATAAAATATTTTATCATTAAAAATATAATTTTTAACGTGAAAGTGAATAAATAAATATTTATAAACAAATCGACTGATTTGTTTATATACACTGATTTGACTGATATTGATTGGGTCGATAAATTTTACACATCACCCAACTGCACAAATAAAAATCTGTGTTTGATTGTTTGAAACCCCACACGGGTATTGGGATAAAATACGGCATACACTAATCCCAATAATTGGTTGTATGTCGATCGATTGATTGACAGGCTGTTATAAGCGTTAGATATCTATATTTGATGCTTATACAGTGTAGTGCACTTTGGATGATGGTTGATTATTTATCGTTGCTATTATATGCATGTGTTGTATGGAATCCATATAATTAACTTTATATGGTAATTGATTGGGCCTCATTCCAATCGGGAAAATAAAGATCATATAAAATAAAGGTTCATGTGTTGACCGTACTCATCCGTTGAGATTAGTCATATGTTGAACGAAATATTTTAATAATAAAATTTACATCTTTATCAATATAAAATAAAGGTTCACGTGTTGACAGTACTCATCCGTTGAGATTAGTCATGTGTTGAACGAAACATTTTGATAATAGAAATATTTGAAATAGAATATTTGAAATAGAAATATTTGAAATAGAAATATTTTGAAATAGAAATATTTGAAATAGAATATTTGAAAATAGAAATATATGAAGCCGTGTTGATTAGATTGACGCCATTTTGACGTGAACGATATTTATATCGATTTTATTCATTTTAAAATGAATATTGAAAAGTGATTTCGAAATCGAATATTTTGAAATGAAATTTGAATTGAATCGAATAGAAAACCAAATTTGATTTGAATTAAATAGAAAACCGAATTCGAAATGAATTGAATATAAAACGAATTCGAAATGAATTGAATATAAAACGAATTCGAAATGAATTGAATATAAAACGAATTCGAAATGAATTGAATATAAAACGAATTCGAAATGAATTGGATTTGAATTGAATAGAAAATGAATTGAATTTGAATTGGTTTGAATAGAAAACGAATTTAATTTGAATTGAATAGAAAATGAATTGAATTCGAATTGAATAGAAAATGAATTGAATTCGAATTGAATAGAAAACGAATATAATTTGATTTGAATAGAAAATGAATTGAATTTGATTTGAATAGAAAACGAATTTGAATTGGTTTGAATAGAAAACGAATTTGATTTGAATTGAATATATAATGAATTTGATTTGAATCGAATATATATAACGAATTTGATTCGAATTGAATATAAAACCAATTTGAAATGAATTGAATATAAAACGAATTCGAATTGAATTGAAAACGAATTGAAATGAATTCGAATCGAATTAAAATCGATTTGAATTGAAATCAAATAGAAATGAAAGTAAAAAGGATTTATAATAGAAAAATTCAATTTTGATTTGAATTTGAAATAAAGGTTGAAATTGTTTTTGAAACGAATTCAAAACTATTTATAAAATTCGTTTTAAATAGGAATCGACGAAATATATATTATATATATTATATATATAATATAATGGCCTGAATAGAACGCGCCGCGCCGCGGCAGTTCGCGAATTTCGACCATTAACTTCAAACGGACATTACGGTAGATCCGACCGTCGGATTCTCCTAAAACCGGAACCGTTGGGTTCGTATCGAAAAGAGCTGTAACGGCTGGAAATTTTCGACTCCTCGAGAGTCGAAAATTCCGCGATGTTAGTGAAAGAAAGTAGAGGGTGAGGAAGAAAAGATAGAACTAATAGAATAGAAGAAGAAGAACTTACATCATCAGAGTAAACACGAATCTCACAGCGGAACGAATAAAATATAACATAACTTTGAAATACAAATCAGTACTCGTATATACATACCATTTCAAAGTACAACACTTAACAACACAGCGGAATAATAATAGCTATAATCCTGAAGCCTCCTGCTCCAAGCTCTCCAAGTGTATCTGTAAAATCCCGACTACTTGACTGCCCGTACAAATTTAGGCACCCAAGAGTTTAGGGAAAACAAACAAAATAAACTCCGGGTCAGTCATGGGACTGGTGTGAATAAAACTCCAATACTTGGTTAAATAAAGGATATCTCATAAGACCACGCCGTAAAAACGGAACGGTTTTTTTTCCTTATGAGAATCCCAAGCATCTTTGATATTATACAATCTAGCAGAACGCTTGCATCTCACGTTCCACATACATGGTATGCAATCAAAACAATATCTTTCTGATATTATAATAATGTCTAAATACAAATGGATATCAATCTAGCAGAACGCTTGCATCTCACGTTCCACATACATAGTATACAAATAAAACCGTGAGCGCTTATTGGAGATTGGATTCCAACAGACAAGGTATGGGAGCACCTTCCGATCAGTGTACTCTAGAGGAGATACACTAGGGTTCAACAAGAACGTCTTGCAACCCGGCCACACATGACCGTCCACTCATTTAGCTTGAGTGTAACGAATATATTATCACCGATGGTTGGGATCAGCAACCATCCTTCTCGATAAGGGACATCATTGAAATAGATTATAAAGAAGTACAATTGAATATTCTCTAGATGGTGATAATACACCCTGCTTGGGTATGGCCCAACTAGCCATGCTGCCTAGCCCAACTTCTGTTATTTCCCGGTTGTGAGGTTTTGAGGTCACGTTTATCACTTTGACAGATTATTGCTTCGATTACTTTGAATGCCACATCGTCATACCCGCCAAATCATTATCGATTTCTCAAGGCATCACGGGTATAAAAGCTAAGAGAAACGAATTTCTCCGCCACCAACGTAATACGTTTAAAGAGATCAACATATATGATTCGTTAAGAATACTTTGTCAGACACTCGTCCATATACGTTGTCCTAGGACTGAATAAACCGAAGGCACTATTCAGTGAATCCATCCTACCTAGGCTTTTCACAATAGCCCTTGCACTTCACTCCGTCTTCAATTATCTTCAGCGTACTTGATTTGCAACGCTTATGCTAATACGGAGTGGTTCTTCGGATAATAATCCAACCGGTCTCTCCATATTTACAACGTAAATATGGTCAAAACTTTGATAGTCTGTGATTCAACTATCAAATGAAAACATGTCGGTGTACAAACAACGATCTTATTTCCAAATGGAAATTCGATCGATCAATCATCATATACATATATATGTTCATATTTCCTTATTTCATGTATTTAGAAAATATATGTTATTAATCATTGGAAAACATTTCCATAGCTTATTTACGCATCACTATTATTTCACAACTATCAGTCCCTAACGGTAAACCACTAAGAGAACAACTCCTAAGTATAAATCCCGAAGGTTGAAACCAACATTTGATCGTCACTTAGGACACCGTTCAACTTAACTAATCTCCAGTCAGTTTCTAAATTTGCTTAACTCTATTTCTTAATTTCTTATCATGAAAACATTTCATTTTCTATGTTTAGGAAACATATCTGATTATATTTGGAAAACGTTCCCAAAACTCATTTACGGATTTCAAATGAACGTTGTATAAAACATCGTTACGCTTAATCCATTAATCGCTTATTACTTAACTATATTTCAAATCAAATTTTCTATCGAACCACAACTATTCCTTTGTCAATTCTGAAGTCAATCAAGTTGGGGTATAATTACCTCTCAGACCTTAATTGAACAACGTCATTTACTGTGAAATAGATGAAGCTCATCACTCACTTTTTCCAATCATCTGTTTACGCAAATTCTCGGATTCAGGTTACGAATCCACTTCTTATATGAAAACGTTTGATTGTAACTATAACTTTATAATTCCTACTTCTACAATATCTAACCTAAATTATAACTTATCTCCTAACTTGAATAATTAAACGGACACCTAATTTCTTAATCAATAACTAAACCTTGATTTAAAACCCGGAAAGTAAATAGTACTTTCCCGAATTCGATATAATTGAATTCGACGTATTACTCTCTTTCGAGTAATCTCTATTCGATTAACTCCCTTTTTAATAACTTATATTCGATAAACTCTATTTCGATTAACCCCTATCGAATAACTAATATTCGATTTACTTAAATGGATTAACTCTTATCGAATAACTAATATTCGATTTACTTAAATGGATTAACTCTTATCGAATAACTAAATTTGATTAACTCAAATTGAATAACTGATATTCAATTAACTTGATTTGATTTATTCCTTCTCGAATAACTAATATTCGAATAACTCTTATTAATTTAACTCTATTCAAATAACTAATTTGAATAACTCTAGCTTGTTTAACTCTATTCGAATAACTAATTCGAATAACTTATATATGGTTAACTCTATTCGAATAACTAATTCGAATAACTTATATGTGTTTAACTATATTCGAATAACTAATTCGAATAGCTTATATGTGTTTAACTCTATTCGAATAACTAATTCGAATAGCTTATATGTGATTAACTCTATTCGAATAACTAATTCGAATAACTTAACTCTATTCGAATAACTAATTCGAATAACTTATTTGATTTACTCCTTCGAATAACTATTATTCGAATACTTTATTTGCTTATAAAGATTTCCCTTTTTATAACGTTTATTCATTAAAAGATTTCCTTTAACAACGTTTATTCATTTATAAGGATTTACTTTTAGTAACGGTTCTTCACTTTATAAATGTTCCTTTAATAACGTTTCTCCCCTTCTAAGGATTTCCCTTTAACAGCGTTTATTTACTTTATCGGTGTTAAAAACAATTTCTACTTCTCTATATAAGTTCAAACTTATATATCCCATTTATCAAACAATAAATATTTTATTTAATTTATAAAACATTATTTATAAATTAAATCTTCTCACTTTATCCGTTAAAAATAGATTTCCTGTAACAACCCGGAAAATCTGGGCCAGTTTAAAATTTTTATTTTGGCAATTTTAGCGAATTTTGATTATTTGAAATGAATTATTTTAAATAATATCGTCGATAAATTTATTTTGAATGGAATTCGAACGTATATATTATATACGTCGTCGTTAGAATATATAATAATTATATATAATTATAAAAGGAATCGAAAATGGCGCGGTAGTTCGAAAATTCGATTTCTAATTTCAAATGAATATACAGAATTCAATATAAGTCAGAATTGAACGAAACAAGAAATATTTGAATCTGTATAACTATATCTTTGTAACGAAGTTAACAAACTGAGATTTCATTTTAGAAATGAATTGAAAACGATTTCGAATAGAAATGAATTGAAAACGATTTCGAATAGAAATGAATTGAAAACGATTTCGAATAGAAATGAATTGAAAACGATTTCGAATAGAAATGAATTGAAAACGATTTCGAATAGAAATGAATTGAAAACGATTTCGAATAGAAATGAATTGAAAACGATTTCGAATAGAAATGAATTGAAACGATTTCGAATAGAAATGAATTGAAAACGATTTCGAAATGAATTGAATTGAAAACGATTTCGAAATGAATCGAAAGTG
Organism: Allium sativum; assembly: GCA_030737875.1. Lineage (NCBI taxonomy): Eukaryota > Viridiplantae > Streptophyta > Magnoliopsida > Asparagales > Amaryllidaceae > Allium > Allium sativum. Next base: position 596,202,065 of record CM060918.1, read on the forward strand.
AATTGAAAACGATTTCAAATTGAATCGAAAGTGAATTGAAATGAATTCAAATTGAATTGAAATTTGAATTGAATAGAAATGAATTTTAAAACGAATTTATGAAGAAGAATTCAATTTTGATTTGAATTGAAAAGAAAGTTGAAATAGCTTTTGAAACGATTTTAAAACTATTTATATAATTCGTTTTAAATAGAAATCGACGAAATATATATTATATATATTATATATATAATATAATGGCCTGAATAGAACGCGCCGCGCCGCGGCAGTTCGTGAATTTCGACCATTTATTTCAAACGGACATTACGGGAGATCCGACCGTCGGATTCTCCTAAAACCGGAACCGTTGGGTTCGTATCGAAAAGAGCTTTCTAATGAATGTTAGAAATTTGAAATCTAACGGTTGGATTTGGAGATACGTCCAAATCAAATTCGAAAAAGGTCGCTATAAGTGCAGTTCGATGGCCGTTAATGGAAATCGACTGTACGGGCCTTGATAAAATTATTAAAAATAGTAATAATTTGTGTAAAATCATAAGAAATGATTTGTGAAAGTTTGGGATGAAAAACTCCATATTTGAAAAGATAAAAATAGATTTTTATCGAAATGAACTAGTTTTGAACTAGAATTATAATTCTATTTATTTTTAAATAAATAAATGGAATTTGAAATGGTTTTGAAAATAACCAAAATTTCCAATGATTGCATTGGAGTGGATTTGAATCGAAATTGTCTTCGGAATATTTCGATGTTGGAATTCGTGATTATACAGGTGTTGTTATGGAAATTTGAAAGATATATATATTTATATCGTTATTTCCAATACGACATTTGTTAGTCGTAGAATTCGATATTGAATATAAGCCGATATATTTTCTATTCAGAGCCTTGTATTGAATATCGAATGTGATTTGGGTTTGTCGTGAATGGTGTCTTCACTAACACTGTTCTTGAACCCAGCTGAGAAAAGATTAAATCTTTTGATTTAGATTTAATGAAGTGTACCAATTAAATAATATTTAATTGGAATTGAATTGATATTGATTTTTGGGTTTATCGTGAACAGTGTTTTAAATAACACTTGTTCTTTAACCCGATAATTAATGGGATGTGACTTTGGGTTTATCGTGAACCGTGTTTTAAATGACACTGATTCTTTAACCCAGTCACAGATTAAAACTAAGTGGAGTTTTAATGAATCTTTAATTAGATTGAAAAGATCGAGAATGGAGTATCACCAGTTTTGCTCCAGGCGATAGTTAAATCTTTAATTAGATTTGAACGTGAAATTTAGAAACTAACTGTCGGTTAGCTAAGTAGAATGGTTTTCTGGATATTGATCTGATGTTGGTTTCGGCCTTCGGGGTTAATATTTGGGGAATTATTCTCTTGATTAATTTACGGTTAATGACTAATGAGTTGGAATGAGGCGTATGTTGTGTTTGTGTAACACTTTTATAATATATACGCGAGTTATTCGGAAAGACCGGGTTTATCCCATTCTGAATAACTGATACGACGATAAGTCGAAGATGAAGACGATGGTCGAAGACCGGAGGTCTTCACGTCGTTTGGGTGATAACTGATGATCTTGATTGGGCTGTACACCCAAGAAGATGGAAACAGTTAGTGATCGTCCAGACGTACTTGGAGATCGATGGATATGCGGGGTACTAGGTGCCTCCGGTTTCGTTCAGACCCAGGACGGACTTGTAAATGGACTGTGTGTCTGACATCGGATTTCATTCTGTGTGACTGATATCGGTTGCATAGGATGGTTTGCCTGTGTGGCATGCTAAGATGCAAATGATCAAGGCTTCTGTTGAAAAGCAAAGTCTTGTGGTGATGATCAAAGCACGGCCTTTGTGGCGTAGCTTTGTGTAACGTTTACCTCGCGTGTTTCACACCAGGTATGAACCAAAAACGGGAGACGGACCTCAGGGAGGACTTGCGTTTCTTTCTAGCTAGAAGTGGCGTCAGTGGTTTTACACGCCCTGACGAGTTTGACTTATGTGGTTGTTGCTGTTGCGAGGCGCCTCGGATTGATCGGTCGTTCTCGAACCGATGGAGCCATTCGTTGGCTCGTTTGCGCCCCAAAGGGCGGGGAAACGTAGTGTTCAGGCATTTTAATCCACATCGGTGGACCGGCCCTGTCGCTCCTAGGGTCACTCGAGCTCTGATACCAACTGTGAAAACCCGTAACTTCCCCGTAAAGGAAAGCGACGAATAGTTCGAGAACAAACCACAACAGAACGCATACAGAAGAACATTTCACTGCTTATTACAACAATGCATCAGATTACAAGAATATACAGAGTATAAACGAATATTACACAGAAATATCAGAGATTTAAATTACATTTAAATACATAGCAGCGGAAAATAATACAATACACAACTAGAAGTAGATATACGGATACAAAGCTTTCCGGATATCGTTCCAGCTGTAAACCAGGATCCTGTGAATATAAATCTGCAAAACCAAAACTACTAGCTGCCCGTGTCAAAAATAAGGGCACCCAGAGTTTAGGTTAAAACAATAAACTCCAGGTCAGTCATGTGACTGGTGTGAGAACTAAAACAGTTATTAATCTTTATTTTAAATCATTAGGTAAATCAAGGGACCACGCCGTATAACGCGGAACGGGTTTCCTCCCAAGAATACCAGTGCATAGAACAAACAGCGCAATGCTAAATAAAGAAAAATGAAGCTGTTATAAGACCCAGGTCCTATCACACAATGCAAACGCAAGCCGGGGGATAGGGTTTTCCCTTATAACAGCTAAAGGATGCTTGATACGTTTAAAACAAATCATTTGATACTTATGATTTGAAGTTGTTTTATACTCTATGCACTTATAATAGTATCAAATGATTTGTTTTAAACGTATCAAGCATCCTTTAGCTGTTATAAGGGAAAACCCTATCCCCCGGCTTGCGTTTGCATTGTGTGATAGGACCTGGGTCTTATAACAGCTTCATTTTTCTTTATTTAGCATTGCGCTGTTTGTTCTATGCACTGGTATTCTTGGGAGGAAACCCGTTCCGCGTTATACGGCGTGGTCCCTTGATTTACCTAATGATTTAAAATAAAGATTAATAACTGTTTTAGTTCTCACACCAGTCACATGACTGACCTGGAGTTTATTGTTTTAACCTAAACTCTGGGTGCCCTTATTTTTGACACGGGCAGCTAGTAGTTTTGGTTTTGCAGATTTATATTCACAGGATCCTGGTTTACAGCTGGAACGATATCCGGAAAGCTTTGTATCCGTATATCTACTTCTAGTTGTGTATTGTATTATTTTCCGCTGCTATGTATTTAAATGTAATTTAAATCTCTGATATTTCTGTGTAATATTCGTTTATACTCTGTATATTCTTGTAATCTGATGCATTGTTGTAATAAGCAGTGAAATGTTCTTCTGTATGCGTTCTGTTGTGGTTTGTTCTCGAACTATTCGTCGCTTTCCTTTACGGGGAAGTTACGGGTTTTCACATTTCCTATTTAATATCTCCTTAAAATCCATATCGTGTTATACTTGTGTGCGAAGCACGTGTTTAAATCTATCCTTGTATAATTCTATTTATTTTCCGAACAAGTGTTCCTTTATTTATTCCCTAAATAAATATTCCTTTATTCCATTTATTTATAATCTAAATAAATGTTCCTTTATTGATTTCCTAAATAATTATTCCTTTATATTCTAATTCATTTATTTTCTAAATAAATGTTTCTATTTTATTTCATTTATTTTCTAAATAAATGTTTCCTTTTTCATTTATTTATTTTCTAATTAAATAAATGTTTTCCTTTTATAAAATCCTATCGATTTTATAAATAAGATTCATTTTCAATATAAACATTGAAAATCCCCTTATCAACATTTCGGTATGTTATGGTATTCAATCATATCAAATCACGATGTTCAATATCGTCCAAGCACATATAATCGCCCACATATTTTATATCACATCATACAACAATATATGAAAAACAATAAAATAACTGTTGAGGAGTCCAGTCGGATTCCTCCAACCTGTCTCCCTGCATCCACAGATGTTACACAATATGATTATCATCACTTTCAGTTCAATATAAATTATTCTGATAGCAGAATCAATATATAAATATTTAACGGTTTATTTATATATATATATATATATATAATTACATATATATATATATAATTTTCACTAACTGACTAGCAGTTCAATCAATCAACCAACACACAACAATCAACAGATGATTAACAGTTCTAAAAATACATTATAAAAATATAACTGTTCAGAGTTGGTGAGTTTTACTCACCTTGGACTGTTATCGTTAAAACGATTAACTGTCTTTGATTTGATTCAGACGGACAATTTATTTTGCTATAAATTGTAACGAGCTCGGATTCACTCCCAGTCAGTGTCATGGTGTAGCCACCGTCCATACGATCCTATCAGATCTTGTTTCGCTCAATTCTGATATCGTATCACAAAGTTATGGGTTTTACAAGTTACCGTACTATTTAAATTAAAATTAAACTAAGTTAAATATAAACGGGCCTCACCTTTAGAATCCGGCCCATACCATGATTTAAAACCCACACCGTATAACACTTTCTTCCCCAATTTCACTTTCGGCTGTTCCTCCAAACCACCAAGGCCGATTCTTGCTTCCTCACAACTCCCTCATATTTTCATGAATCAATGAATGAATTATACCACTCTTCTTCCCATCGGACCTTCTATCTACCAATAGCCATTTTCTCACACTCAACGTCAACAGCCTTACCACACACGAGCCATTCAACCCCTTGAACTCGAATATACCATTCGATCCAACCATCGCTGTATTAATCAATACCAATACCTAACCCTAGAAATCTGTTCATTTCCGCAACCAAGACAGTCGACGTCGAGCTCAACAATAAACACACAGGATCGAAGAGCAAGCTGATGTGAACCCGAATATACGTATTAGAGGATTTTAGGATTTTTCTTTTGTATTGTTTGGATTTTCTTTTGCTCAAACTTTTTCTGTTGAGATGGTTTATACGGTATTTATAAGTTGTTTGAGGTTGGTAAGCTTTGTGGTTGAGAAGAGAGGTCGCGTGGCCTGCTTGTGATCGGTAGAAATGAGGGGAGATATTTTGAATTTGATTTTTATAATTTATTTTATCGATTTTCTACTCTTTGCCGGTCCTTAAAAATTCCTGCGATTACATACGATACCCAAAAATCACGAAACTGGACATGCAGCTATAGTTTGACATTACGGTCCCAATGAAACTGGTTTCGTCGAATTCCGACTTCGTATGCTTACACAACGTATTTTTAACTGTCAAAATACTGACTATTTCTCACTCTAAAAATCCGTACGACCACACAGTGACTCTAAAAATCACGAAACTGGAAATCTAACAACTATTTGATATTGCGGATCCAACAAAACTGGTTTCTTCGAATTCCGACTTCGTTTGCAAAAGTGGCTATTTTTAACGTTCTAAATAACCTATTTAAATATATAAATATATTTAAATATAAAAATTAAATTAAATATAAATATATTTATATTATCGTATATATTCACATATGATATCGTACAGCTCCAGAATATCATATCAGAATATACAGTTTGATATTTCAGATTCCAGATTATCCCGGTATTCAGTTTATACTGAAAATCTCTTTTATAACGTATATAAAGCGTCGCAAATTATAAAGGAATTCTACAGCGACTTTTCTGAAATTTGATTTGGACATAACTCAAAATCTACACGACGAAATCTCGATTTTTCTCTTCCATATGAAAAATATAGTTCAACAGATCCGTACGTTTCTTGTTTCACAGAAATTCGACTTAAAACGGATTCTGTATATTCAGTTGAAGTTCGAATCGCCAAATTGCGAACTGCCGCGACGTTTCAGGTTCGTTTTAATTATAATTATAAATTATAAGTTCGAACGTTGTACTTTAAGTTATCGATATCGCCAAATCGATATATAAATCATTAAATAAATAAATTATTCGACAGATAACAAAACGCGGCATTACAGACTTCCCCCCTTAAAATAATTTCGTCCTCGAAATTGCTAAGTTAGAAAAATGCTACTAACTCTACTAACTAGATTTAAAAAATCTTTTTTTTTACCTCTAAATTTCAGTTTCGACTGGACCCATTTAATTTTAATTAATTTATTAATTCATTTCCGACCAACTTAAATTTTCAAAAATTCTGAAAATTTTCTAACACCTTAAATTTTCGCCATCACCTCCTTTGTACGGCTCAATACGTCAAACCACAACTCGCCTCTCTAGGCCTTCTCCAATCCAAAAGGAAATCAAAATAGCCAAGCGGCTTGCCAATTCGGCTCATAAAATCCAAACTCATATATGATATAAACTTGTACCTTTTTGTCGGCATTTAACTCTATCACTTTCACCTGTTATCAATCCAACATATACCAATGTATTTCCAAACAAACTCCAATCAAATCTTATCCACAAATTCAACCATTCGCTTATACCTAAGTCGAATTTCATTTCAAATCAAAGTCCAATTCTTGATTTCAAATTCTTAACTCATCAATCCAATTTGTCTTGATATCATTCAACCCAATTTAATTCAATTTTCACCTAATTGATTTCAATTTTAATTCCAATTGCTTTTCCAACCTTCAATTCAAATTGGTTTTAATTCAACAATCCTTTCCTGGGAATTTTAAATCACTTTATCATATCAAAAATCAAAGTGTTTATTTCAAAGTACCAAAATGTAATAACCCGGAAAATGTGAACCAGTTTAAAAATTTTAAATCAGGTTATTACCAAGAATTTGAATAGTTGAAATAGCCTATTTCAATAAAATATAGATTTGGGTATAATATTACAGTTTGAAATTTTGAATACAAACTTTATCTGACTGTACCGGGTGGAAGATATAACGGATTTTAGCGAAACTGAAAATATTTAAATTTGTTTATCAATACCTTTCTAACGAATCTGAAAAATCGAAGTTTCATAGCGGGAATCAAAAGTTATGGCCAAATGAATTTCCAGAAAGGTCGCTATATAGTATATATAGCCCTTGAAAATTGAGATTTTGCATACGACCTCGGAATTCGACGAAATCACTTTTGTTGGGTCCGCGATGTCAAATTATTTCTAAGTTTCAAATTTCATAATTTTTGAAGCTAGTATGTGAGCGGGGCAAAAGATAGTGTGTTTGGTCAAATTCTGTTAAAATGGGTCGACCTAAAAATGGCCGTTTTTCAAACGAGCTCATAATTCGATGAAACTGGTTTTGTTAGGACCGTATCGTCAAAACAAAGCTAGATTTATTTTTCTGGAATTTTTCGATTCAGTTTGTGGCCCTGGCAAATTGAAATGTACGTTTAAATTAAATATCGAATGTTTTATATTTTAATTTGAAAAATAACTGACTGTAACAGTCGAAATGGCCAACGAAACATATCCCATTGTGTCCGGAATGGGGGTATTTAGCTAGGGGCGTCAGTCGTTGGGTTTAAAAAGGAGTCCGTTTGCAAAAACACTATTTAAAATTTCCTATAAAGCATGGACCAATAGGATTTTTTCATTAAAAAAAAATATAATCCGAAACCCTAGCCGCCAGAGACGATCTGGACGACTCACATTGCTCGAACCTTCTCGACAACATTGCCGCCGCCTCAGGCGATTTCACCGCCGCCGCCAGTTGAGACTTCTGACCGCCTTCGCCTCCTCTCCACATCCGACCAACCCACGACCCCAGCCATCGACCATCGGCGTCGGAAATCGACAAGGAAGTTGCAACCTTCAGAGCGCCGCCGCGACGAGCACAGGCCACCGAACTCTTCGCCACCACCGCCGATCTGGAGGTGGTTCGTAGCTCTTTGACGCAGCAAGGTCTGATCGAAGCATCGAGGTACGGATTGGCTGAAAAATCGTGACCTAGTTTCGAAGGTTTTAAAAACTTTACTGATGTAAATTCTGAAATGAAAATAACACTTTTAAGTGTTGCAAAACTTTGAAAAATAATATCTTTTTCGTTCTTTAACGAAATTTGATGAAACAGGAGACACCGTGACCGCAAGGAGGCTCTCTACATTCTAGAAGAAGCCGCGGATTTTTCTGACCTTCCTACGATTTTTAGCACCGCAATAACCAATGTGAGGAATCTAAACTATTTGTGTGAATGAAAAAGCGTTGTATAAATTATATAAGCTAAGTGTAAATTATATACGCATTGTATACCTCATGTACATGTGTTGTATAAGTTATATTAGCGATGTATAAATTATACAAGCGTTGTTTGAAACATATATGCTTTGAATTGTGATGAAATGCAAGTGAATTATTATATTATATATATATATATATATATATATATATATATATATATATACTCCCCTCGTCCACAGACCATGGACGATATTTATTGCTTGTGTTTGACGTGATATTATATGGTATGACGAATGGTTGGAAATAATTGTTTGTGGTTGATATGATGGTTGAAAAATACCTTTATGGTTGAAAAATACCTTTATGGTTGAAAAATACCTTTGTGGTTGAAAAATACCTTTGTGGTTGAAAAATACCCTCTTGTGGTTGAAACAAAATAGAATAGGATTGTGGAATTGAAAATAAAACATGCCGCCTGCGTGCGAACTAGATGCATGATCCCCATTGTCAAAAACCGCGAGGTTTTAAGGTAGAGCGAGGAGCCGTACTAGGGACGGTCCCGGTTTTAACTACCCTGCCGTTATGCTGCCGAAAATTTCTGAAATATTTATGTGTTAGAATAATTCATTCGTTGAGTTGAAATTCATGTGTTGAATATTATTTGAATTTAAACAAATGGCTTTAGCGATAAAAATCACATTTTTTATATATATACAAACTATATAGAATATTCATGTGTTGAGTGGCAATTCATTCGTTGAGTTGAAATTCATGTGTTGAATATTATTTGAATTTAAACAAATGGCTTTAGCGATAAAAATCACATTTTTATATATATACAAACTATATAGAATATTCATGTGTTTAGTGGCAATTCATTCGTTGAGTTGAAATTCATGTGTTGAATATTATTTGAATTTAAACAAATGGCTTTAGCGATAAAAATCACATTTTTTATATATATACAAACTATATAGAATATTCATGTGTTGAGTGGCAATTCATTCGTTGAGTTGAAATTCATGTGTTGAATATTATTTGAATTTAAACAAATGGCTTTAACGATAAAAATCACATTTTTATATATATACAAACTATATAGAATATTCATGTGTTGAGTGGCAATTCATTCGTTGAGTTGAAATTCATGTGTTGAATATTATTTGAATTTAAACAAATGGCTTTAGCGATAAAAATCACATTTTTTATATATATACAAACTATATAGAATATTCATGTGTTGAGTGGCAATTCATTCGTTGAGTTGAAATTCATGTGTTGAATATTATTTGAATTTAAACAAATGCCTTTAGCGATAAAAATCACATTTTTATATATATACAAACTATATATAATATTCATGTGTTGAATTCCAACTCATTCGTTGAGTTGAAGTTCATGTGTTGAATGTTATCATCTTTTAAAAATAAAATGAATCGATGATAAAAACTACACCTTTATTGTAAATATGAAGAGTTAAAAATACACACGTGTCGAATAAATATTTTTGATGATAAAAATATTTCTTTTATCATATATACGCTTAGTTAAAAATACACACGTGTTGAAATAAATAATAGTTTGCTAGAAATATTATTATTAGCTTTGTTCTGCATATATATACATGTGTTGAACAGGAAAAATGGATTAGCTGTAGAGTAAAGAAATTATTTGCGTGCCCGACAAATAGGTAAACCTTGATGAGTTGGCTGCGCAATTTTATTTATATATCAACTCCTGTGAATGCCATTGGATGCGGAGTGCTGGTTTTTCTGTGTGAAATAATAAATAACGCCATAGGATAGTAACAATTAATTTTGAACTACACTACATGGCATACTTCTTGATGATAGGCATACTTCATCATATTCCACATAAGCAACTGGAGCTTGTGTGACGAGGTGGAAGATTTACCATACAAGCAAGAGGCTTGTATGGCGATGACTATGTACTACAGGTTGAACTGATGACTGATATGGACTATATAAATTATAACGATAAATTGCCAGATGAATAAAAAAAACCCACACGGGTCTGGAGTTGACAATAATCACGTCGCTCTAGTTATTAGATACGGCACATGGACTATTTATTTCCACACGGAAACGGGGTGACGGGAATTTATTCTCTGGAGTGATTATCAGTACATGCTCCCCCGTAAACACCAAAATATATCACTATAAATATGTGAATGCTTTTTAGGATTTATTGGGTACCTAATACGGCCCAATAAATTTCCAAACCCCTCCCCGTACAAAGGAGGTTATGGCGAATTTTTTCGAAATATTAAGGCGTTAGTGAAATATTTGAAGTGAAAACGAAGTTGAAAATATAGAATGAACCATAGTTGAGATTATGAAATGAACTATATTTATATATATATATGTATAAATATAATTAAAAGGAATAGAGGCCGTGCAGTTCGTGTTTCGGAATCGTAATTTGAAACGATTAGTGCGAGAAATCCGACCATCGGATTTTCCCGAAACCGCAACCACTGGGTTCGCCTTGGAAATATCTTTCCAACGGCACCAACCTTGTAAAAATCCAACGGTTGGATTGTCCGGAATGTTTAATTTAAATTAAGGGAAAAACAGCGCCAGAATCGTTTATATTTATATATAAATATAAATATATTTAAATTAAATCGAATAACGACGCTGCAGTTCGAATTTTGAAACCGTAACTTCAAACGACTAGTGTGGAAGATCCGACCGTCGGATTCTCACGAAACTGGAACCGTTGGGTTCGCTTTGGGAATATCTTCCCACTGATATAGACTTTGTAGAAATCCAACGGTTAGATTTTCCAATTTGTGTAAAACAAATTAAGGGGAAAATAGCGCCAGTGCCACGGCACGACCTGAAACGTCATTTAATTAAACATGGCCATTTAAAAATAAATAAAAATGGCGAGAAATCGTTATAAAATATTATAAGCAACATTGATTGAAAATAAACCAATTGGGCTTGAATTGTTTGATATTTGATGGTTGTATGTGTTTGACGCGAAAATAACACTAAAGAACTGAAAGATGGATGTCGAATAATATAACCATAAAAAGAATCGATTTAAATTCTAATGACGTAAATTATTTGAAAAGGCCGAGCTAACCCTCATTTCAAATAATTTATCGAGCGATTCGAATTGGAAAATGCAAAGACGATTCAAGACCGACGATCTTCGTATCGGTTGGATGGGCGCTACTGAGGTTCCTAACCGGAGTAGCTACCGGAAGGGGACGGAAGTAGTAGCCGTCTGAACGTATGTGTTGATTGGACGGATATACGAGGAATTTGACGCCTCCGGTTTCGTTCAGACCCAGAACGGACTTGTAAATGGAATGTGTGTCTGACATTGGATTTTGTTCTATACTGATTGATCTCTGTTAAATATATATCGGCTTGGCGGCGGAGAATTTATTCTTTTGCTTAACGCCCTTCTCTGAGACGTACGAGCTCAGAGGTTATATATCGATGGAAATCAATCGTATGGAGTGGACTGCCTATGTGGCATGCCAAGATGCTGTGATCAAGGCTTCTGTTGCAAAGCAAAGTCTTGTGGATGATGATCAAAGCACGGTCTACGTGGCCTAGCTTTGTGTATTTCGTAGATTCGCGAGCCTCACACCCCGGTATGAGTTAAAAACGGGATACGGACTGCAGGGAGAGCACGACGTTTCTCTCTAGCTATGGTGGTGTCAGTGACTTACCAGCCCTGACATATATATCTAATTTTCACCTTTGTGGTTGTTGGAATGCGAGGCGCCTCGATTATAGGTCTGTAAGGACCGGGAAACGTGTGTTCAGGAATTGCCAATCCTCAAACATAAGAGAGGACCGGCCCTGAAGATCCAGGGGTTACCCAGAGTGTGTAGTCCCGAGGCATTTGCTAGAGTGTCTTGAAGCGGAGAGGAGCTTGCCCCTTGCCTCGACTCATGACGGAAGTCCAATTTCCAATACGAGATAACGGATTCGATTGTAACTTATATATGGCGACATAGTGGCATGGGACGCTCATGTCGCCTATGATTGATATTTATGATGCTATTCGTTTTTGAAACATATATGCACTAGTAATAATATCAAATGATTTCGCTTTATACGTACCAAGCATATTTGGCCATTATAAGGTAAAACTCTATCCTCCGGCTTGCATTGCATTGTGTGATGGGACCTGAGTCTTATAATGGCTTCATTCTTTCAAAAAGCATTGCGTTGTTTTTAAAAGAATTTACTTTGTTTTAAATGCACTAGCAATCACTGGAGTAAACCCGTTCCGCGAAAGTGGCGTGGTCTTATGATTTGCTATTACTGTTTTTAACTGTTAAATAGATTCCTCATACCAGTCCCCATGACTGACTCGTTGTTTGTTTCACTTTGCAAACGCGGGTGCCCTTATTTTCACACGGGCAGCCTAGTACACAGGTGACAGGTTGTTTTTGGCTCTGCACTGCTGCATAGGGTGCATTTTTGGCTCATGGCGAGGCTGACTTCACAGAGGCGACTTTGACATTTTCCGCCATTACTGTACTTATATTATGATTCCGCCACTGGCGATGCAGACTGATTTACTTTCCGTATTTCTCACTATATGTATATGTATTCCGCCTTCGGCGATGTAGACTGATACCCTTATTATGTCTCACTGCATGTATGTATTCCGCCTCTGGCGATGATGACTGATCACTTTCCTTTTTATTTACTAAGTTATATCCCACGCTGTGCTATTCTGATGTTATTACATGTTGTGATTCCGCTGTCATATCCATGTAAAATTATTCTATTTATTGTTTCTGCTATTATCTGTTCTCTGCTATGATGATTAATGTGTTATATTCCAATGATTATCCTTAATACCGCCCCTCGGATTTTGGGATCGTCACAGTTGGTATCAGAGCTTTGGTTAACCTTAGTTCCGGGATCTAACACATTAAACACCTCGTCAGAATAGAATCAGTAGTGTTCTAATGCGAGTAGCTCATTACAGATAGGATTAGCAATGTCCTAGAATGAGCTAAGCAGATTGGCAAAACAATTTGATCAGTACATCATCATTATCTTTCCTTGTATTCCCCTGCTTTATCATTTATGAAAATTATCAAATCTGTGAGCTTGACTCTTTTCTTTCTTATACAGTGTTCTCTTAGATGGCTACACGAGCAGCAGCAGCTAGAGGAGGCCGTGGAGGCCGAGGAGATGCAGCAGGAGGACGGGGGAATATCCCCGTAGTTGTGGAAATCCCTATTGTTCAGCCACCAGCACTTGAGGACTTTGAGCTAGATAAAGTAGCGAAGAGGTACAGAAATCTTGGGGGAAAACCTTTTACTGGCACTGGTACAGTGACCGAGGCTATAGCTTGGTTGAAAACCTGTGAGAAAATCTTTGAAGGCCTGGGTATGGGAACCAACAACAAAGCCCGACTTGGCATTTGGCTCCTCCAGGAGGAAGCAGAGCTGTGGTGGGATGCCATTACCTCAGAAGAAGCAGCAGGTACTGTCAGGACCTGGGAACAATTCAGAACTATGTTCAATGAGAAGTTTGTACCTGAACAAGCTCTAGAGAGGATGCGAGAGCAATTTGCTAATCTCCAGCAAGGAGATCTCTCTATTCAGGATTATCTAAATAAGTTCACCCAGTTGTCGCGCTATGCTCCGGAGCTGATTATGACCAACAAAGCAAAGAACAAGAGATTCATATTTGGGCTGAAGCGCAAGTACCACGACAGGGCTATGGGCAACGTCAAACTCTCCTTTTCAGAATTAGTAGAGATGGCTTGCAATTACGAAGACATGGATGAGAGGCACGCTAGCCAAGACCGCGCCAAAAGCCAAGCTGGAAATAAGCGCAAGGCCTCAGCAGATCAACCCGAGTCTAGCATTACCGCGGCCGCTACTCAGAAACCTGCAAAGATCCCGAAAGGAAATTGTTACAACTGCGGGAAGCCAAGTCATTTTTCTAATGTGTGCAAAGTCCCGAGGAAGCCGAAGGAAAATGACTCAGCCGAATGCTACAACTGCCATAAGAAGGGGCACTATAGCAGGAACTGTCCTCTGAAGCAAAATGCACAAGTGGCTCATGTCTATGATGGGAAGACCCCGCCAGCTATTACCGATGGATCAGGTAAACCCGATGTCTTGGGAGGTACCCTTACCATTAAAAATATTCCTGTTTCTGTACTTTTTGATACTGGTGCATCACGTAGCTTCATTTCTGGTAACCTTGTTCACAAGTTAAAATTGAAACGAAGAAAACTTAAGGAACCAATTAAAGTACGAAACCCAATAGGAAGTTCTGTTAGTCTCAGTTTATACTGTAGAGTACCTATCTCTTATTCTTGCTACAAGTTTTCTTTTGATTCGATTGTCATGGACCTTTCCGAATTTGATATTATACTGGGGCTGGACTGGTTGACAAAATATAAGGCCGAAGTTAGATGTGCCGAAAGAATCGTGAAAGTTGAAACAAAATCGGGGCATATCACTATACCATGTCTCGGTGCAGAAATTAATAGAACAGAATTTTGGTCTTCTTTAGAAGTTATTCCCCCTTCATTAGAAAAGATACCGGTCGTTAAAAACTATGCGGATGTGTTTGAAGAAGTAGAAAACTTACCACCGCAAAGAGAGATTGAATTTAGAATAGATCTAATTCCTAACGCCCGACCAGTAGTACATCCAATTAGAAGAATGGCCCCGAAAGAAAAAGAAGAGTTAAGTAGTCAAACCCGAGAATTACTTTGGAAAGGTCTAATCAGACCGAGCTTTTCAGCTTGGGGAGCAGCAGTAGTATTTGTCCCGAAATCAGACGGTACTCTAAGACTTTGTGTTGATTACCGAGATCTCAATAAACAGACACTGAAGAACAAATATCCCTTGCCCCGTATAGATGATCTGTTGGATCAATTAAATGGAGCAACAGTATTCTCCAGAATGGACCTAGCTACAGGTTTCCACCAATTGCGTATAGCCAAAGACTGTGTTCCTTTGACAGCCTTCAGGGGTCCCGATTTATTCTACGAATGGTTAGTAATGCCGTTCGGCTTGTGTAACGCTCCGGCATACTTCGTTGATCTTATGAACAGAGTGTTCCGTGGTGTATTGAATAAATTTGTTCTAGTCTTCATTGATGACATTTTGATCTACTCAAAGTCGGAAGACGAACATGCAAAACATTTAGAACAAGTGTTAAAAATCCTAAGGAGAAATGTCTTGAAAGCTAAATTTTCTAAGTGTGTCTTCTAGCAGAATGAAGTTAAGTTCCTAGGCCATGTCGTATCAGAAGAAGGAATTGCTGTAGACCCAAGCAAAATTACAGCGATTCAGAACTGGAAACAACCTACTACCCCCACAGAAGTTCGAAGTTTCCTTGGATTGGCTAGTTATTATCGGAAATTCGTTCAGGATTTTTCAAAGATATCTGGTGTATTGACAAAGCTTACAAAGAAGCATGAAAAATTCAAATGGACTCCCGAATGTGAAGAAGCTTTCCAGGAGCTGAAACTGAAGTTGACAACTGCTCCAGTATTGACAATTATAGAAGGTAACCAAGACTTGACCGTATGGACAGATGCTTCTATTAGAGGGCTAGGCGCAGTGTTAATGCAAAAAGGCCAAGTGATCGCTTATGCCAGCCGTCAGCTAAAGCCACATGAGAGAAACTATGCTACTCATGATCTTGAGTTATTAGCTATCGTGTTCGCTTTAAGAATCTGGAGGCATTATTTATTGGGCGAGAAGTTCGAACTGTTTACCGATCATCAATCCTTGAAATATCTGTTCACTCAGAAAGATCTAAACTTGAGATAACAGCGTTGGTTAGAATTCCTTGCAACATACGATTTTGAAATCCTATACACTCCGGGGAAAGCCAATGTTGTAGCAGATGCGCTCAGCAGAAAGAATGAAATCATTGCCAGTTTTATCATTACTTCTTCCTTAGAAGATAAGATTACTATTCTATAGAAGGACGATGAATTCATTGAAAGGATTAGCCAGCGGATCCGAGAAGGAAAACCATCAGATTTTAGCCTTGATAACCAAGGGGTCCTAAGATTAAAAGGGCGAATTTGTGTGCCTGGAATCCCAGAGCTCAGAAGAGAAATACTGGATGAGTGCCACAAGTCCAAACTAAGTATCCATCCCGGTGTGAGCAAAATGTATAACGATATCAAGCGCACCTTCTGGTGGAAGGCGATGAAAAGAGATATTTCAATATATGTTAGCAGGTGCTCCACTTGCCAGCTATTTAAGAGTGATCAACAGAAATTGGCTGGACTATTACAACCCTTAGAAATTCCAGGATGGAAGTGGGAACAAATTTCGATGGATTTCATCGATGGCTTGCCTCGAACTAAGAAAGGAAAAGACAGCATATGGGTAATCGTAGATCGCTTCACGAAGACTGCCCATTTCATACCTGTCCGATCCAATAGAACGGCTCAAAGTCTAGCACAGATTTACTTCAAAGAAATAGTTAAACTTCATGGAGTGCCGCTCAATATAGTCAGTGATAGAGATCCCCTATTTACTAGCAAATTCTGGGAAGCATTTCAGGAAGAGTTGGGAACCAAATTGAATCTAAGCACCGCTTATCACCCTCAGACAAACGGCCAAACTGAGCGGGTGAATAGAATTTTAGAAGATCTATTGCGGGCTTGCGTTATTGATTTTGGAGGCTCATGGGAAGATCATTTACATTTAGCCGAATTCTCTTACAACAATAGCTATCAAGCAAGTTTGGGAATGTCTCCATTTGAAGCATTATACGGTAGACCGTGCAGATCTCCCGCATGTTGGGTAGAACCTGGCAACATACTTGTGTTAGGGCCCGATATGATTCAAGAAGTATCGGATAAAGTCGATTTCATTAAGAAGCAATTAAAAACCGCACAGTGCCGACATAAAATTTATGCTGATGCGAGAAGAAGGGATATATCGTTTGCCGTTGGCGATTATGTTTATTTAAGAGTTTCTCCAATGCGAGGGGTAATCAGATTTGGAAAGACTGGGAAGTTGGCACCGAGATTTATTGGTCCCTTTCCTATACTTGAACGGATTGGAACTCTTGCATATAGGGTTTCATTACCTGATTGGTTGCCTGGTGTACATGATGTGTTCCACGTATCTCAACTCAGAAAACATGTTCATGATCCCGATCTTGTTGTGGAAGAAGCAGCGCAACATGATATTGACATAACTCCAGAATTAGCACTCAGTAGAGAGCCATTAAAGATAGTTGGCAAAGAAACCAGAGAGCTAAGGAGGAAAAAGATTCATCTAGTCAAAGTGCAGAGGAGTAGTGATCCTAGAGACTGTACTTGGGAGACTGAGGAAAGCATTAAACAAGCCTATCCCAAATGCAGAGTGGATATCTCTGACTAACTCCGGGGCAAGGTACCTTTACAATACTTTGCATTTACATTTTATTTCCTGCTAAACTGTTATTTCCTTTTCGAGGACGAAAAGTTTTAAGTGGGGGAGATTGTAATAACCCGGAAAATGTGAACCAGTTTAAAATTTTTAAATCAGGTTATTACCAAGAATTTGAATAGTTGAAATAGCCTATTTCAATAAAATATAGATTTGGGTATAATATTGCAGTTTGAAATTTTGAATACAAACTTTATCTGACTGTACCGGGTGGAAGATATAACGGATTTTAGCGAAACTGAAAATATTTAAATTTGTTTATCAATACCTTTCTAACGAATCTGAAAAATCGAAGTTTCATAGCGGGAATCAAAAGTTATAACCAAATGAATTTCCAGAAAGGTCGCTATATAGTATATATAGCCCTTGAAAATTGAGATTTTGCATACGACCTCGGAATTCGACGAAACCACTTTTGTTGGGTCCGGGATGTCAAATTATTGCTAAGTTTCAAATTTCATAATTTTTGAAGCTAGTATGTGAGCGGGGCAAAAGATAATGTGTTTGGTCAAATTTTGTTAAAATGGGTCGACCTAAAAATGGCCGTTTTTCAAACGAGCTCAGAATTCGACAAAACTGGTTTTGTTAGGACCGTATCGTCAAAACAAAGCTAGATTTATTTTTCTGGAATTTTTCGATTCAGTTTGTGGCCCTGGCAAATTGAAATGTACGTTTAAATTAAATATCGAATGTTTTATATTTTAATTTGAAAAATAACTGACTGTAACAGTCGAAATGGCGAACGAAACATATCCCATTGTGTCCGGAATGGGGGTATTTAGCTAGGGGCGTCAGTCGTTGGGTTTAAAAAGGAGTCCGTTTGCAAAAACACTATTTAAAATTTCCTATAAAGCATGGACCAATAGGAATTTTTCATTTAAAAAAAAAATATAATCCGAAACCCTAGCCGCCAGAGACGATCTGGACGACTCACAGTGCTCGAACCTTCTCGACAACATTGCCGCCGCCTCAGGTGATTTCACCGCCGCCGCCAGTTGAGACTTCTGACCGCCTTGGCCTCCTCTCCACATCCGACCAACCCACGACCCCAGCCATCGACCATCGGCGTCGGAAATCGACGAGGAAGTTGCGACCTTCAGAGTGCCGCCGCGACGAGCACAGGCCACCGAACCCTTCGCCGCCACCGCCGATCTGGAGGTGGTTCGTAGCTCTTTGACGCAGCAAGGTCTGATCGAAGCATCGAGGTACGGATTGGCTGAAAAATCGTGACCTAGTTTCGAAGGTTTTAAAAACTTTACTGATGTAAATTCTGAATTGAAAATAACACTTTTAAGTGTTGCAAAACTTTGAAAAATAATATCTTTTTCGTTCTTTAACGAAATTTGATGAAACATGAGACACCGTGACCGCAAGGAGGCTCTCTACATTCTAGAAGAAGCCGCGGATTTTTCTGATTTCCTACGATTTTTAGCACCGCAATAACAAATGTGAGGAATCTAAACTATTTGTGTGAATGAAAAAGCGTTGTATAAATTATATAAGCGAAGTGTAAATTATATACGCATTGTATACCTCATGTACATGTGTTGTATAAGTTATATTAGCGATGTATAAATTATACAAGCGTTGTTTGAAACATATATGCTTTGAATTGTGATGAAATGCAAGTGAATTATTATATATATATATATATATATATATATATGTACTCCCCTCGTCCACAGACCATAGACGATATTTATTGCTTGTGTTTGAAGTGATATTATATGGTATGACGAATGGTTGGAAATAATTGTTTGTGGTTGATATGATGGTTGAAAAATACCTTTATGGTTGAAAAATACCTTTGTGGTTGAAAAATACCTTTGTGGTTGAAAAATACCCTCTTGTGGTTGAAACAAAATAGAATAGGATTGTGGAATTGAAAATAAAACATGCCGCCTGCGTGCGAACTAGATGCATGATCCCCATTGTCAAAAACCGCGAGGTTTTAAGGTAGAGCGAGGAGCCGAACTAGGGACGGTCTCGGTTTTAACTACCCTGCCGTTATGCTGCCGAAAATTTCTGAAATATTTATGTGTTAGAATAATTCATTCGTTGAGTTGAAATTCATGTGTTGAATATTATTTGAATTTAAACAAATGGCTTTAGCGATAAAAATCACATTTTTTATATATATACAAACTATATAGAATATTCATGTGTTGAGTGGCAATTCATTCGTTGAGTTGAAATTCATGTGTTGAATATTATTTGAATTTAAACTAATGGCTTTAGCGATAAAAATCACATTTTTATATATATACAAACTATATAGAATATTCATGTGTTGAGTGGCAATTCATTCGTTGAGTTGAAATTCATGTGTTGAATATTATTTGAATTTAAACAAATGGTTTTAGCGATAAAAATCACATTTTTTATATATATACAAACTATATAGAATATTCATGTGTTGAGTGGCAATTCATTCGTTGAGTTGAAATTCATGTGTTGAATATTATTTGAATTTAAACAAATGGCTTTAGCGATAAAAATCACATTTTTATATATATACAAACTATATAGAATATTCATGTGTTGAGTGGCAATTCATTCGTTGAGTTGAAATTCATGTGTTGAATATTATTTGAATTTAAACAAATGGCTTTAGCGATAAAAATCACATTTTTTATATATATACAAACTATATAGAATATTCATGTGTTGAGTGGCAATTCATTCGTTGAGTTGAAATTCATGTGTTGAATATTATTTGAATTTAAACAAATGGCTTTAGCGATAAAAATCACATTTTTATATATATACAAACTATATAGAATATTCATGTGTTGAATTCCAACTCATTCGTTGAGTTGAAGTTCATGTGTTGAATGTTATCATCTTTTAAAAATAAAATGAATCGATGATAAAAGCTACACCTTTATTGTAAATATGAAGAGTTAAAAATACACACGTGTCGAATAAATATTTTTGATGATAAAAATATTTCTTTTATCATATATACGCTTAGTTAAAAATACACACGTGTTGAAATAAATAATAGTTTGCTAGAAATATTATTATTAGCTTTGTTCTGCATATATATACATGTGTTGAACAGGAAAAATGGATTAGCTGTAGAGTAAAGAAATTATTTGCGTGCCCGACAAATAGGTAAACCTTGATGAGTTGGCTGCGCAATTTTATTTATATATCAACTCCTGTGAATGCCATTGGATGCAGAGTGCTGGTTTTTCTGTGTGAAATAATAAATAACGCCATAGGATAGTAACAATTAATTTTGAACTACACTACATGGCATACTTCTTGATGATAGGCATACTTCATCATATTCCACATAAGCAACTGGAGCTTGTGTGACGAGGTGGAAGATTTACCATACAAGCAAGAGGCTTGTATGGCGATGACTATGTACTACAGGTTGAATTGATGACTAATATGGACTATATAAATTATAACGATAAATTGCCAGATGAATAAAAAAACCCCACACGGGTCTGGAGTTGACAATAATCACGTCGCTCTAGTTATTAGATACGGCACATGGACTATTTATTTCCACACGGAAACGGGGTGATGGGAATTTATTCTCTGGAGTGATTATCAGTACATGCTCCCCCGTAAACACCAAAATATATCACTATAAATATGTGAATGCTTTTTAGGATTTATTGGGTACCTAATACGGCCCAATAAATTTCCAAACCCCTCCCCGTACAAAGGAGGTTATGGCGAAATTTTTCGAAATATTAAGGCGTTAGTGAAATATTTGAAGTGAAAACGAAGTTGAAAATATAGAATGAACCATAGTTGAGATTATGAAATGAACTATATTTTTATATATATATATATATATGTATAAATATAATTAAAAGGAATAGAGGCCGTGCAGTTCGTGTTTCGGAATCGTAATTTGAAACGATTAATGCGAGAAATCCGACCATCGGATTTTCCCGAAACCGCAACCGCTGGGTTCGCCTTGGAAATATCTTTCCAACGGCACCAACCTTGTAAAAATCCAACGGTTGGATTGTCCGGAATGTTTAATTTAAATTAAGGGAAAAACAACGCCAGAATCGTTTATATTTATATATAAATATAAATATATTTAAATTAAATCGAATAACGATGCTGCAGTTCGAATTTTGAAACCGTAACTTCAAACGACTAGTGTGGAAGATCCGACCGTCGGATTCTCACGAAACTGGAACCGTTGGGTTCGCTTTGGGAATATCTTCCCACTGATATAGACTTTGTAGAAATCCAACGGTTAGATTTTCCAATTTGTGTAAAACAAATTAAGGGGAAAACAACGCCAGTGCCACGGCACGACCTGAAACGTCATTTAATTAAACATGGCCATTTAAAAATAAATAAAAATGGCGAGAAATCGTTATAAAATATTATAAGCAACATTGATTGAAAATAAACCAATTGGGCTTGAATTGTTTGATATTTGATGGTTGTATGTGTTTGACGCGAAAATAACACTAAAGAACTGAAAGATGGATGTCGAATAATATAACCATAAAAAGAATCGATTTAAATTCTAATGACGTAAATTATTTGAAAAGGCCGAGCTAACCCTCATTTCAAATAATTTATAGAGCGATTCGAATTGGAAAATGCAAAGACGATTCAAGACCGACGATCTTCGTATCGGTTGGATGGGCGCTACTGAGGTTCCTAACCGGAGTAGCTACCGGAAGGGGACGGAAGTAGTAGCCGTCTGAACGTATGTGTTGATTGGACGGATATACGAGGAATTTGACGCCTCCGGTTTCGTTCAGACCCAGAACGGACTTGTAAATGGAATGTGTGTCTGACATTGGATTTTGTTCTATACTGATTGATCTCTGTTAAATATATATCGGCTTGGCGGCGGAGAATTTATTCTTTTGCTTAACGCCCTTCTCTGAGACGTACGAGCTCAGAGGTTATATATCGATGGAAATCAATCGTATGGAGTGGACTGCCTATGTGGCATGCCAAGATGCTGTGATCAAGGCTTCTGTTGCAAAGCAAAGTCTTGTGGATGATGATCAAAGCACGGTCTACGTGGCCTAGCTTTGTGTATTTCGTAGATTCGCGAGCCTCACACCCCGGTATGAGTTAAAAACGGGATACGGACTGCAGGGAGAGCACGACGTTTCTTTCTAGCTATGGTGGTGTCAGTGACTTACCAGCCCTGACATATATATCTACTTTTCACCTTTGTGGTTGTTGGAATGCGAGGCGCCTCGATTATAGGTCTGTAAGGACCGGGAAACGTGTGTTCAGGAATTGCCAATCCTCAAACGTAAGAGAGGACCGGCCCTGAAGATCCAGGGGTTACCCAGAGTGTGTAGTCCCGAGGCATTTGCTAGAGTGTCTCGAAGCGGAGAGGAGCTTTCCCCTTGCCTCGACTCATGACGGAAGTCCAATTTCCAATACGAGATAACGGATTCGATTGTAACTTATATATGGCGACAAAGTGGCATGGGACGCTCATGTCGCCTATGATTGATATTTATGATGCTATTCGTTTTTGAAACATATATGCACTAGTAATAATATCAAATGATTTCGCTTTATACGTACCAAGCATATTTGGCCATTATAAGGTAAAACTCTATCCTCCGGCTTGCGTTGCATTGTGTGATGGGACCTGAGTCTTATAATGGCTTCATTCTTTCAAAAAGCATTGCGTTGTTTTTAAAAGAATTTACTTTGTTTTAAATGCACTAGCAATCACTGGAGTAAACCCGTTCCGCGAAAGTGGCGTGGTCCTATGATTTGCTATTACTGTTGTTTAACTGTTAAATAGATTCCTCATACCAGTCCCCATGACTGACTCGTTGTTTGTTTCACTTTGCAAACGCGGGTGCCCTTATTTTCACACGGGCAGCCTAGTACACAGGTGACAGGTTGTTTTTGGCTCTGCACTGCTGCATAGGGTGCATTTTTGGCTCATGGCGAGGCTGACTTCACAGAGGCGACTTTGACATTTTCCGCCATTACTGTACTTATATTATGATTCCGCCACTGGCGATGCAGACTGATTTACTTTCCGTATTTCTCACTATATGTATATGTATTCCGCCTTCGGCGATGTAGACTGATACCCTTATTATGTCTCACTGCATGTATGTATTCCGCCTCTGGCGATGATGACTGATCACTTTCCTTTTTATTTACTAAGTTATATCCCACGCTATGCTATTCTGATGTTATTACATGTTGTGATTCCGCTGTCATATCCATGTAAAATTATTCTATTTATTGTTTCTGCTATTATCTGTTCTCTGCTATGATGATTAATGTGTTATATTCAAATGATTATCCTTAATACCGCCCCTCGGATTTTGGGATCGTCACACAAAACAACTTGTTTTTCTCAAATAATTCAAAAACAAAATCCTCGGTAGTAATCCGTCACTTATCAACTCGAAAATGAACACTGATGATGCTGCAGTCATCATCAGAATTATTTTCCAGCTATCGAAGTGAGTTCAATACTATATCACTTTAAAACCATTTCTAAACCTTTCCACTTTGAAATATACTTCAAATCATAATTCACACTGCTTGTAAAACAATTTAAAATCTCCCAAGATCTTAAATTTTCCTTATACTTAATCCAGATTCATTTACAAACTTCTTTCCAATTTCTGGGATTTTAATTCCAATTCTGATCCAAATTTCAATTTAACTCATCTGATTTCACGTATTTCACTTATATGAATTCTGGTTGGTTATATATATAACCATTTCACTTTATAATCTTACTAGATTATAATTACAACCAATATATCCACTATATTATAATTTTGATATATATATCTTCTCTATATCAAGATATACCTTGGGTAAACTTATTTTAATTTACCCTCTTTTCAAAACATATCGTGTCGACCCATCGTATTCGAGTGTTTATAAACTCCTACCGATACAGTGGATCAAACTGATCGACCAGAACTCATAAACAACTCAGCCAATGAATCTCCACAATATTAAACCATTTTTATATCAAATACAAATACGCACTCGTATATATACACTCAAACTCAATCTAGGGTACTACTAACCCTATCTCTACCGAGTCACGCCACAGAGCCAAGTAATTCTTAACTTAAGCTCTGATACCAACGTTAATGGCTGGACATTTTCGACTCCTCGAGAGTCGAAAATTCCGCGATGTTAGTGAAAGAAAGTAGAGGGTGAGGAAGAAAAGATAGAACTAATAGAATAGAAGAAGAAGAACTTACATCATCAGAGTAAACACGAATCTCACAGCGGAACGAATAAAATATAACATAACTTTGAAATACAAATCAGTACTCGTATATACATACCATTTCAAAGTACAACACTTAACAACACAGCGGAATAATAATAGCTATAATCCTGAAGCCTCCTGCTCCAAGCTCTCCAAGTGTATCTGTAAAATCCCGACTACTTGACTGCCCGTACAAATTTAGGCACCCAAGAGTTTAGGGAAAACAAACAAAATAAACTCGGGGTCAGTCATGGGACTGGTGTGAATAAAACTCCAATACTTGGTTAAATAAAGGATATCTCATAAGACCACGCCGTAAAAATGGAACGGTTTTTTTTCCTTATGAGAATCCCAAGCATCTTTGATATTATAGAATCTAGCAGAACGCTTGCATCTCACGTTCCACATACATGGTATGCAATCAAAACAATATCTTTCTGATATTATAATAATGTCTAAATACAAATAGATATCAATCTAGCAGAACGCTTGCATCTCACGTTCCACATACATAGTATACAAATAAAACCGTGAGCGCTTATTGGAGATTGGATTCCAACAGACAAGGTATGGGAGCACCTTCCGATCAGTGTACTCTAGAGGAGATACACTAGGGTTCAACAAGAACGTCTTGCAACCCGGCCACACATGACCGTCCACTCATTTAGCTTGAGTGTAACGAATATATTATCACCGATGGTTGGGATCAGCAACCATCCTTCCCGATAAGGGACATCATTGAAATAGATTATAAAGAAGTACAATTGAATATTCTCTAGATGGTGATAATACACCCTGCTTGGGTATGGCCCAACTAGCCATGCTGCCTAGCCCAACTTCTGTTATTTCCCGGTTGTGAGGTTTTGAGGTCACGTTTATCACTTTGACAGATTATTGCTTCGATTACTTTGAATGCCACATCGTCATACCCGCCAAATCATTATCGATTTCTCAAGGCATCACGGGTATAAAAGCTAAGAGAAACGAATTTCTCCGCCACCAACGTAATACGTTTAAAGAGATCAACATATATGATTCGTTAAGAATACTTTGTCAGAGACTCGTCCATATACGTTGTCCTGGGACTGAATAAACTGAAGGCACTATTCAGTGAATCCATCCTACCTAGGCTTTTCACAATAGCCCTTGCACTTCACTCCGTCTTCAATTATCTTCAGTGTACTTGATTCGCAACGCATATGCTAATACGGAGTGGTTCTTCGGATAATAATCCAACCGGTCTCTCCATATTTACAACGTAAATATGGTCAAAACTTTGATAATCTGTGATTCAACTATCAAATGAAAACATGTCGGTGTACAAACAACGATCTTATTTCCAAATGGAAATTCGATCGATCAATCATCATATACATATATATGTTCATATTTCCTTATTTCATGTATTTAGAAAATATTGTTATTAATCATTGGAAAACATTTCCATAGCTTATTTACGCATCACTATTATTTCACAACTATCAGTCCCTAACGGTAAACCACTAAGAGAACAACTCCTAAGTATAAATCCCGAAGGTTGAAACCAACATTTGATCGTCACTTAGGACACCGTTCAACTTAACTAATCTCCAGTCAGTTTCTAAATTTGCTTAACTCTATTTCTTAATTTCTTATCATGAAAACATTTCATTTTCTATGTTTAGGAAACATATCTGATTATATTTGGAAAACGTTCCCAAAACTCATTTACGGATTTCAAATGAACGTTGTATGAAACATCGTTACGCTTAATCCATTAATCGCTTATTACTTAACTATATTTCAAATCAAATTTTCTATCGAACCACAACTATTCCTTTGTCAATTCTGAAGTCAATCAAGTTGGGGTATAATTACCTCTCAGACCTTAATTGAACAACGTCCTTTACTGTGAAATAGATGAAGCTCATCACTCACTTTTTCCAATCATCTGTTTACGCAAATTCTCGGATTCAGGTTACGAATCCACTTCTTATATGAAAACGTTTGATTATAACTATAACTTTATAATTCCTACTTCTACAATATCTAACCTAAATTATAACTTTATCTCCTAACTTGAATAATTAAATGGACACCTAATTTCTTAATCAATAACTAAACCTTGATTTAAAACCCGGAAAGTAAATAGTACTTTCCCGAATTCGATATAATTGAATTCGACGTATTACTCTCTTTCGAGTAATCTCTATTCGATTA
Source organism: Allium sativum (assembly GCA_030737875.1). NCBI lineage: Eukaryota > Viridiplantae > Streptophyta > Magnoliopsida > Asparagales > Amaryllidaceae > Allium > Allium sativum. The sequence continues at coordinate 596,229,090 of CM060918.1, forward strand.
ACTCCCTTTTTAATAACTTATATTCGATAAACTCTATTTCGATTAACCCCTATCGAATAACTAATATTCGATTTACTTAAATGGATTAACTCTTATCGAATAACTAATATTCGATTTACTTAAATGGATTAACTTTTATCGAATAACTAAATTTGATTAACTCAAATTGAATAACTGATATTCAATTAACTTGATTTGATTTATTCCTTCTCGAATAACTAATATTCGAATAACTCTTATTAATTTAACTCTATTCAAATAACTAATTTGAATAACTCTAGCTTGTTTAACTCTATTCGAATAACTAATTCGAATAACTTATATATGGTTAACTCTATTCGAATAACTAATTCGAATAACTTATATGTGTTTAACTATATTCGAATAACTAATTCGAATAGCTTATATGTTTTTAACTCTATTCGAATAACTAATTCGAATAGCTTATATGTGATTAACTCTATTCGAATAACTAATTCGAATAACTTAACTCTATTCGAATAACTAATTCGAATAACTTATTTGATTTACTCCTTCGAACAACTATTATTCGAATACTTTATTTGCTTATAAAGATTTCCCTTTTTATAACGTTTATTCATTAAAAGATTTCCATTAACAACGTTTATTCATTTATAAGGATTTACTTTTAGTAACGGTTCTTCACTTTATAAATGTTCCTTTAATAACGTTTCTCCCCTTCTAAGGATTTCCCTTTAACAGCGTTTATTTACTTTATCGGTGTTAAAAACAATTTCTACTTCTCTATATAAGTTCAAACTTATATATCCCATTTATCAAACAATAAATATTTTATTTAATTTATAAAACATTATTTATAAATTAAATCTTCTCACTTTATCTGTTAAAAATAGATTTCCTATTTAATATCTCCTTAAAATCCATATCGTGTTATGCTTGTGTGCGAAGCACGTGTTTAAATCTATCCTTGTATAATTCTATTTATTTTCTGAACAAGTGTTCCTTTATTTATTCCCTAAATAAATATTCCTTTATTCCATTTATTTATAATCTAAATAAATGTTCCTTTATTTATTTCCTAAATAAATATTCCTTTATATTCTAATTCATTTATTTTCTAAATAAATGTTTCTATTTTATTTCATTTATTTTCTAAATAAATGTTTCCTTTTTCATTTATTTATTTTCTAATTAAATAAATGTTTTCCTTTTATAAAATCCTATCGATTTTATAAATAAGATTCATTTTCAATATAAACATTGAAAATCCCCTTATCAACATTTCGGTATGTTATGGTATTCAATCATATCAAATCACAATGTTCAATATCGTCCAAGCACATATAATCGCCCACATATTTTATATCACATCATATAACAATATATGAAAAACAATAAAATAACTGTTGAGGAATCCAGTCGGATTCCTCCAACCTGTCTCCCTGCATCCACAGATGTTACACAATATGATTATCATCACTTTCAGTTCAATATAAATTATTCTGATAGCAGAATCAATATATAAATATTTAACGGTTTATATATATAATTACATATATATATATATATATATATATATATAATTTTCACTAACTGACTAGCAGTTCAATCAATCAACCAACACACAACAATCAACAGATGATTAACAGTTCTAAAAATACATTATAAAAATATAACTGTTCAGAGTTGGTGAGTTTTACTCACCATGGACTGTTATCATTAAAACGATTAACTGTCTTTGATTTGATTCAGACGGACAATTTATTTTGCTATAAATTGTAACGAGCTCGGATTCACTCCCAGTCAGTGATATGGTGTAGCCACCGTCCATACGATCCTATCGGATCTTGTTTCGCTCAATTCTGATATCGTATCACAAAGTTATGGGTTTTACAAGTTATCGTACTATTTAAATTAAAATTAAACTAAGTTAAATATAAACGGGCCTCACCTTTAGAATCCGGCCCATACCATGATTTAAAACCCACACCGTATAACACTTTCTTCCCCAATTTCACTTTCGGCTGTTCCTCCAAACCACCAAGGCCGATTCTTGCTTCCTCACAACTCCCTCATATTTTCATGAATCAATGAATGAATTATACCACTCTTCTTCTCATCGGACCTTCTATCTACCAATAGCCATTTTCTCACACTCGACGTCAACAGCCTCGCGACTACCAGGATCTCGCGATGCTCCATTTGCCGTCGCACGCCTCAGATACTACCACACACGAGCCATTCAACCCCTTGAACTCGAATATACCATTCGATCCAACCATCGCTGTCTTAATCAATACCAATACCTAACCCTAGAAATCTGTTCATTTCCGCAACCGAGACAGTCGACGTCGAGCTCAACAATAAACACACAGGATCGAAGAGCAAGCTGATGTGAACCCGAATGTACGTATTAGAGGATTTTAGGATTTTTCTTTTGTATTGTTTGGATTTTCTTTTGCTCAAACTTTTTCTGTTGAGATGGTTTATACGGTATTTATAAGCTGTTTGAGGTTGGTAAGCTTTGTGGTTGAGAAGAGAGGTCGCGTGGCCTGCTTGTGATCGGTAGAAATGAGGGGAGATATTTTGAATTTGATTTTTATAATTTATTTTATCGATTTTCTACTCTTTGCTGGTCCTTAAAAATTCCTGCGATTACATACGATACCCAAAAATCACGAAACTGGACATGCAGCTATAGTTTGACATTACGGTCCCAATGAAACTGGTTTCGTCGAATTCCGACTTCGTAAGCTCACACAGCGTATTTTTAACTATCAAAATACTGACTATTTCTCACTCTAAAAATCCGTACGACCACACAGTGACTCTAAAAATCACGAAACTGGAAATCTAACAACTATTTGAAATTGCGGATCCAACAAAACTGGTTTCGTCGAATTCCGACTTCGTTTGCAAAAGTGGCTATTTTTAACGTTCTAAATAACCTATTTAAATATATAAATATATTTAAATATAAAAATTAAATTAAATATAAATAAATTTATATTATCGTATATATTCACATATGATATCGTACAACTCCAGAATATCATATCAGAATATACAGTTTGATATTTCAGATTCCAGATTATCTCGGTATTCAGTTTATACTGAAAATCTCTTTTATAACGTATATAAAGCGTCGCAAATTATAAAGGAATTCTACAGCGACTTTTCTGAAATTTGATTTGGACATAACTCAAAATCTACACGACGAAATCTCGATTTTTCTCTTCCATATGAAAAATATAGTTCAACAGATCCATACGTTTCTTGTTTCACAGAAATTCGACTTAAAACGGATTCTGTATATTCAGTTGAAGTTCGAATCGCCAAATTGCGAACTGCCACGACGTTTCAGGTTCGTTTTAATTATAATTATAAATTATAAGTTCGAACGTTGTACTTTAAGTTATCGATATCGCCAAATCGATATATAAATCATTAAATAAATTAATTATTCGACAGCTAACAAAACGCGCCATTACAAGAGCTTTCTAACGAATATTAGAAATTTGAAATCTAACGGTTGGATTTGGAGATACGTCCAAATCAAATTTGAAAAAGGTCGCTATAAGTGCAGTTCGATGGCCGTTGTTGAGAATCGACTGTACGGGCCTTGATAAAATTATTAAAAATATCAATAATTTGTGTAGAATCATAATGATTTGGGAAAAATTAGGATGAAAAACTCCATATTTGAAAAGATAAAAATAGATTTTTATCGAAATGAACTAGTTTTGAACTGAAATTAAAACCCATTTATTTTTAAATAAATAAATTGGATTTGAAATGGATTTTAAATATAATTGATTAATGGGTTGATCGTGAACTGTGTTTTAAATAACACTAGTTCTTTAACCCGATAATAAATAGAATTGATTTGTGGGTTTATCGTGAACAGTGTTTTAAATAACACTAGTTCTTTAACCCGATAATAAATAGAATTGATTTGTGGGTTTATCGTGAACAGTGTTTTAAATAACACTAGTTCTTTAACCCGATAATAAATAGAATGTGATTTGGGTTTATCGTGAACTGTGTTTTAAATACATTAGTTCTTTAACCCAGTAAAAGGAAAAATTCATTATATATTCAATTGAAATCAAATTTGTTTTCTATTCAATTCAAATCAAATTCGTTATATATTCAATTGAAATCAAATTTGTTTTCTATTCAATTCAAATCAAATTCGTTATCTATTCAATTGAAATCAAATTTGTTTTCTATTCAATTCGAATTCAATTCGTTTTCTATTCAATTCAAATCAAATTCGTTATATATTCAATTGAAATCAAATTTGTTTTCTATTCAATTCAAATCAAATTCGTTATATATTCAATTGAAATCAAATTTGTTTTCTATTCAATTCAAATCAAATTCGTTATATATTCAATTGAAATCAAATTTGTTTTCTATTCAATTCGAATTCAAATTGGTTTTCTATTCAATTCAAATCAAATTCGTTATCTATTCAATTGAAATCAAATTCGTTATCTATTCAATTTAATTCGAAATCGTTTTATATTCAATTCACTTCGAAATCGTTTCATATTCAATTCATTTCGAAATCGTTTTATATTCAATTCCTTTCGAAATCGTTTCATATTCATTTCAAATTTCATTTCAAAATATTCGATTACGAAATCACTTTTCAATATTCATTTTAAAATGAGTAAAATCGATATAAATATCATTCACGTCAAAATGGCGTCAATCTAATCAACACGGCTTCATGTATTTCTATTTTCTAATATTATATTTCAAATATTTCTTTTTCAAATATTTCTATTTCAAATATTTCTATTTTTAAAATATTTCGTTCAACACATGACTAATCTCAACGGATGAGTACTGTCAACACATGAACCTTTATTTTATAATATTCTTTATTTTTCAAAATGGAATGAGGCCCAAACAATCACCATATAATGTTAATTATATGGATTTTCATACATCACACGTATATAATAGCATTGAAAAATAATCAACCACCAACCAAAGTGCACTACACTGTATAGGCATCAAATATAGATATCTAACGCTTATAACAGCCCGTCAATCAATCGATCGACATATTTAATCAATCAGGATGAGTGAACTTCAAATTTCATCCCAACACCCGTGTGGGGTTTCAAACAATCAAACACAGGTTTTATTTGTGCAGTTGGGCGATGTGTAAAATTTATCGACCCAATCAACGTCCTTCGAATAGTTGTACATAAACAAACCGTCCGGTTTGTAAATGAATATTTTATTTTATTCACTTCCACGTTAAAAATTATATTTTTAACAAAAAAATATTTTATTTCAACACATGAATTTCTATTCAGTTCATTTACACAATAAAAATGATATTTTTATTTTTCTAACATATTTTAGGAAATTTCGGCGGCATAACGGCACGATACTAGAAACGGGACAAGGCCTAGCCTTATCCCCGGTCTAGTGAAGGCCCACGCCATTCACACATCAATCAAATCGATTCAATTTCACCAAACAATTCAATTCAACCCAAATAATCTAATCAACTACACAGCCAAACAAACAAGTCCATGGTCTGTGGACGATTGTGTCCGGTGCTACTAAGCACCGTCTGCATCCTAGTATATATATATAATTGGGAAAAGAAATTGAAGAGTGAGAAATTCTCACCAATAGCTATCCTAACTCCACGGCTCTTCATTGATAGAAATCTTCATCATCCTCACCTTTTTATCCCCTTCGTTGCCCGTAGTCACTACATATATAAAAATCACATTTTTATATTCTTGCTATGTATATAAAAATTATATTTTTACTTCGCTATTCCATATATAAAAATCGAATTTTTACTTCGCTATTCAATATATAAAAATCGAATTTTTACTTCGCTATATAAAAATCGAATTTTTACTTCGCTATTCAATATATAAAAATCGAATTTTTTCTATTATAAAATAACAATATCTATATTTTTTTAAAAACAATGCGACATATATTAGTTTGAAAAACAATCCCATTTTTACTATGAAAACCAATCCTATATTTTTTCTATCATGTTGAAATTAGAAGAAAAAATAAAATAAATAAATGAATAAATAAGAAAGGAAAGAAAAACATACTGTTGAGGGGAGGAGGTTCAACGTTGGCGCAGGAGGATGAGGGTTGGGGATGGCCGGAGGGCGAGCGTCGGTCGGAGGCTGTCTTCGACTTTGGGGTGGCTGGGGGTTTTTGGGTCGCGGTGGTCTTCGATGGAAGGGGGGCTGCGTCGAGGTGGGTGGATCGGAGCTGATGGGGGCGGTCGTCGGCCGGCGCGCGGTGGTGGTCCCACCTAGAGGCGCGGTGGCGCGATTAGGTTTTAGGGGTTTTTCCTTTTTTTTCTTCTGTTGAAATGATTTTGAACGGGGGGGGGGGGGGGGGGGCAGAGGGTAATAGGAAAGGAGAGAGAAGGGTTAGGTTATTATATTTTTTTATTAATTTTAAATTCAAAAAGTTGAATTTTACATACGACCTCTAAACGAGGCCCACCGCCTGTAGTCCATAGCGTATTACCCCCATTCCGGACACAATGGGATATGTATCGCAAGCTGATTCGATCGTTTCGATCAGTTTTCGTCAAAATCAACATATAACTCTATATATTGAATTTGAACGCGCATTTCAATTTACTGGGGTCACATACGAACTCTAAAAATTGCAGAAAAATATTTTCTAGCTTCGTATTGACGATACGGTCCTAACAAAACTAGTTTCGTCGAATTCTGAGGCCGTTGGAAAAATGGCCATTTTCCAGTTGATTAAAATCAACTGAAACTGGTCAAACGCGTTTTCCTTTTCCACGCTTACATATTGATTCGAAAAATTATGAAATTTTGAATCTAGCAATAATTTGACACTGCGGATCCAACAAAAGTGGTTTCGTCGAAATCCGAGGTCGTTTGCTAAATTCCCATTTTTAAGGGCCTGAATTCCATAGCGACTATTCAGAATTTTCAACTGGACATATCTTTTGATTTCCGCTATGAAATTTCGATTTTTTGGATTCGTTGGAAAGATATTCACAAATAGACCCTAATGTTTCCGGTTTCGCTAAAATCCGGATTGTTTTGCACCCGGTACATTCAATTGAAGTTTGAAATCGAATTATCGAACTACTGCGCCATTTTCAATTCCTTTTATAATTATATATAAATATTTATATTCTAACGAAGACGTATATAATATAAACGTCGAATTTCAATTCAAAATAAATTTCTCGTCGGTTTTATTTAAAATAATCTATTTTAAATCTTCCAAATTCGCTAAAATTGCCAAAATAAAATTTTTAAACTGGCCCAGATTTTCCGGGTTATTACAATCTCCCCCACTTAAAACTTTTCGTCCCCGAAAAGGAACAAAGTCGAAAGTGGTTTGATTAATCAACTCTACGTTCGATCTGGCTTCCGTTCTCCAAATTTTCAGTTTATGAGAATTTTCAAATTTTCAAAAATTTGGCTAACACCCTAAATTTTCGAAAAATTTCGCCATAACCTCCCCTACACCGGGAGCCACGGGAAAATCCCGAAATTGCCATACAGGCCTTCTGATCTCAAAAAGAAAAAGAAAAAGCCAAGCGGCTAGCCAATAGGCTCATAAAATCATCATCACCCAAACAAAACAGTAAATTATAGTAAATAGGTACCTATTTGTCGGGCAAACAAATTTTATTCTCTGCTCTAGCCTCCTTGCTATGACCTGTTCAATGTAAGTACATGTATATGCAAGCAAATGCGACCAATTTTCAATACAATTCAATATTTGATTCAATTAGGCATAATGGTTCAAAAATTACCAAACAAATAAACAAACAACACAAACATCAATCAATTAGTGAATTAGAGTTTCAAATTCATAATTTTGATACATATACAAAAAATCATGTTTTTGATGCCAATTCACAACAATGTGTTCTAGCTATATTTTGGTTCTCACACCAGTCTAATGGAAATATATAGAAAATCACACCTTCGTCATTCGAAAATAAATACTGGTGATGGTATACTTCATCATCAGGACCATGTCCGGGCGACTAGAGTGTGACTCTATATCTATCTAATATATTAAAACTTCGAATATACGTTCATGACGCGTATATGCAAAACCTTTATATACTTGATTGTCCAAATTCAAAATAAATAAATAATCAAATACGTTTTAAAATGGTTTAAATTTCAAAACAAAATTGTTTTCATTTGAAAAATATACTCTTCACACTCGTTCTAGGATACTACTGATCCTATCTCTAACGAGTCATTCTAATTGGATATTACTAATCCAATATCTGATGAATTCTTTCGTATGGTTCTAATGTGTCTTGTTCTCGAGCTCTGTAAACCAAAGCTCTGATACCAAATGAATGAGGCGTATGTTAAAAACAGATGTTACACAAACTCAACATACGCCTCATTCCAATTCATATTCTCAGGGAAAGGTTCCCATTAATTTTATTCAAGATAAATTCTTTAAATTTATCCTTTAATCTTCCTTTGGATGTCATTTCAAACCAAATTATGGTTTTTCCAAACTAGTCGAAATTAGCGAACCACACCGAAGTAATTATTTATTTTATTTCTCAATCCCAACCTATTCATCCCATGAAGCAAAACTGGTAATACTCCATATCTAATACCACGGTGTTATCGGTAAAATTAATTACCATTTCACGTTCAAATCTAATTAAAGATTTAACTACCGCTTTGGAGCAAAACTGGTGATACTCCATTCTCGCTCATTTTCTATATTTGATAATTTAGGTTATCAATTCACATTTCAATCTAATTGTAGATTCATTAAAACTCCTTTTTCTGGGTTAAAGAACTAGTGTTATTTAAAACACAGTTCACGATAAACCCAAATCACATTCTATTTATTATCGGGTTAAAGAACTAGTGTTATTTAAAACACAGTTCACGATAAACCCATGAATCAATTCTATTTAAACCCATTTCAAATCCAATTTATTTATTTAAAAATAAATGGGTTTTAATTTCAGTTCAAAACTAGTTCATTTCGATAAAAATCTATTTTTATCTTTTCAAATATTGAGTTTCTCATCCCAATTTTCCCCAAATCATTTCTTATGATTTTACACAAATTATTGATATTTTTAATAATTTTGTCAAGGCCCGTACAGTCGATTTCCAACAATGGCCATCGAACTGCACTTACAGCGACCTTTTTAAAATTTGATTTGGACGTATCTCCAAATCCAACCGTTAGATTTCAAATTTCTAATATTCATTAGAAAGCTCTTTTCGATACGAACCCAACGGTTCCAGTTTTAGGAGAATCCGACGGTCGGATCTCCCGTAATGTCCGTTTGAAGTTAATGGTCGAAATTCGCGAACTGCCGCGGCGCGGCGCGTTCTATTCAGGCCATTATATTATATATATAATATATATTTCATTGATTTCTATTTAAAACGAATTTTATAAATAGTTTGGAATTTGTTTCAAAAACATTTCAACTTCTATTTCCAATTCAAATCAAAATCGAATCTTTCCTTATAGATTCGTTTTAAAATTCATTTAAATTCAATTCGAATTTCAATTCAATTTGAGTTCATTTTCTATTCAATCCAATTCAAATTCGTTTTCTATTCGATTCAATTCAAATTCGTTTTCTATTCGATTCAATTCAAATTCGTTTTCTATTCGATTCAATTCAAATTCGTTTTCTATTCGATTCAATTCAAATTGGTTTTCGATTCAATTCGATTCAAATTTCATTTCAAAATATTCGATTTCGAAATCACTTTTCAATATTCATTTTAAAATGAATAAAATCGATATAAATATCGTTCACGTCAAAATGGCGTCAATCTAATCAACACGGCTTCATATATTTCTATTTTCAAATATTCTATTTCAAATATTTCTATTTCAAAATATTTCTATTTCAAATATTTCTATTTCAAATATTTCTATTTCAAAATATTTCTATTTCAAATATTTCTATTTCAAATATTTCTATTTCAAATATTTCTATTAACACATGACTAATCTCAACGGATGAGTACTGTCAACACGTGAACCTTTATTTTATAGTGATAAAGATGTAAATTTTATTATTAAAATATTTCGTTCAACACATGACTAATCTCAACGGATGAGTACAGTCAACACATGAACCTTTATTTTATAATATTCTTTATCTTCTAAATTGGAATGAGGCCCAATCAATCACCATATAATGTTAATTATATGGATTTTCATACATCACACGTATATAATAGCATTGAAAAACAATCAACCATCAACCAAAGTACACTACACTGTATAAGCATCAAATATAGATATCTAACGCTTATAACAGCCTGTCAATCAATCGATCGACATATTTAATCAATCAGGATGAGTGAACTTCAAATTTCATCCCAACACCCGTGTGGGGTTTCAAACAATCAAACACAGATTTTAGTTGTGCAGTTGGGCGATGTGTAAAATTTATCGACCCAATCAATATCAGTCAAATCAGTGTATATAAACAAATCGGCCGATTTGTTTATAAATATTTATTTATTCACTTTCACGTTAAAAATTATATTTTTAACGATAAAATATTTTATTTAACCTATGAAAATATTCTATTCAGTTCATTTATTAAATAAAATGATTTCTTTATTTTTCTAACTTATTTTAGAAAATTTCGGCGGCATAACGGCACGATACTAGAAACGGGACGAGGCCTAGCCTTATCCCCGGTCTAGTGAAGGCCCACGCCATTCACACATCAATCAAATCCATTCCAATTCACCAAACAATTCAATTCAAACCAAATAATCTAACCAACTACACAACCAAACAAACAAGTCCATGGTCTGTGGACGATTGTGTCGGGTGCTACTAAACACCGTCTGCATCCTAGTATATATATAACTAGAAAATGAAATTGAAAGGTGAGAAATTCTCACCAATAGCTATCCTAACTCCACGGCTTTTCTTTTGCAGAAACCTTCGTCGTTCTCGCCTTTTTGTCATCTTCGTTGCCCGTATTCTCTACATATGTAAAAATCGAATTTTTACTTCGCTATTCAATATATAAAAATCGAATTTTTACTTCACTATTCAATATATAAAAATCAAATTTTTACTTCGATATTCAATATATAAAAATCGAATTTTTACTTCGCTATTCAATATATAAAAATCGAATTTTTTCTATCACGCTATATGGATAAAATTCTATTTTTACACCGCTACTATATAGATAAAAATTCTATTTTATCACGCTATTATCTATATAAAGATTTCGCCTTTTCAAATATATCATTATAAAAATCACATTTTTATTTTTCTACACATATAAAGATGATATTTCTAATATTCCTATCATGTAAAAATTATATTTTTTTATTCTCTACATAAACAAAAATCATATTTTTACATCTTTTATATAGTAAAGATTATATTTTTAATACTTTAAAAATATAAAAATCATATTTTTATTACTATACTATATAAAGATCATATTTTTAATCCACTACATATGTAAAAATCACGCCTTTCTCCCTTTAAAAATATCGTTTTTCTTCCTTTAAAAATCTAACCTTTTCTATTTTAAAAAATCTAATCTTTTCTATAAATAGAAATCCTATGTTTTCTATAAATAAAAATCCTATCTTTTCTATAAATAAAAATCCTATCTTTTCTATAAATAAAAATCCTATCTTTTCTATAAATAAAAATCCTATCTTTTCTGTTTTCAAAAAGCAAATCCTTTTCTTTTTAAAACTCTAGTCTTTTTATTTATAAAAAACTAAAATCATAACTTTATCGTTAAAAAAAAACTAACCTTTTATTTATAAAAATACTAACTGTTTATTTACAAAATTATAAAAACTGAAAAGAAAATTGAATAATAAATAAAATAGAAAACTTACCTTTTTCTTCTTTGTTTAAATTGGATTTTAAAAGGAGAGGGGGCTCGCTGCGTCTTCTGCGATGGACGGGAGGTAGGAGGGGCTGCGGGATTGGTGCGTGGGGCTGAGGGGATGCTCGCGCCGGAGATGGGGGTGCTGGTGGTTCACGGGTCTGGGCGGTAGGGGTTTTGTGGGCCTAGGGTTTCAGAAAACGATGGAGGAAGAGGGCTTGGGCGTCGTCGATGGCAGGGGGGTGGCGCTGACGAGGTCGGAGGGGGAGGGCCCGGTCGAGGCGTGCGATGGCCGGAGGCCTGGGCGTCGCGTCCCTTTCCGTCATCGTCGTTTTTTTTATTTCATCTCGATTCTGAAAAGTGAGAATGGGGGGGGGCAGAGTATAAGGGAGGAGAAAGAGGTTTTTAATTTTTAATTTATTTAATTTTTTTTATTATGAAAAAGTTGACTTTTACATACGACCTCTAAACGAGGCCCACCGCCTGTCGTCCATAGCTAATTACCCCCATTCCGAACACAATGGGATATGTATCATAAGCTGATTCGATCGTTTCGATCAGTTTTCGTCAAAATCAACATATAACTCTATATATCGAATTTGAACGCGCATTTCAATTTACCGGGGTCACATACTAACTAGAAAAATTCCAAAAAAATATTTTCTAGCTTCGTATTAACGATACGGTCCTAACAAAACTAGTTTTGTCGAATTCTGAGACCGTTGGAAAAATGACCATTTTCCAGTCGATTAAAATCAACTAAAACTGGTCAAACGCGTTTTCCTTTGCCACGCTCACATATTGATTCGAAAAATTATGAAATTTGAAACCTAGCAATAATTTGACATCACGGGCCCAACAAAATTGGTTTCGTCGAAATCCGAGGTCGTTTGCAAAATGTCTATTTTTAAGGGCCTGAATTCCATAGCGACTATTCAGAATTTTCAACTGGACATATCTTTTGATTCCCGCTATGAAATTTCGATATGACGGATTCGTTGGAAAGATATTCTCAATTAGATCCTAATGTTTTTGGTTTCACTAAAATCCGGATTGTTTTGCACCCGGTACGTTCAATTGAAGTTTGAAATCGAATTATCGAACTACCGCGCCATTTTCAATTCTATTTATAATTATATATAATTATTTATATTCTAACGACGACGCGTATAAATATATACGTTCTAATTATATTCAAAATAAATTTCTCATTGATATTATTTAAAATAATCTATTTTAAATATTCAAAATTCGCTAAAGTAGCCAAAATAAAAATTTTAAACTGGTTCAGAATTTCCGGGTTATTACATACCAGCCCTGACATTTATATACTTTTCACCTTGTGGTTTGGATGCGAGGCGCCTCGATTATAGGTCCTATAGGGCCGGGAAACGTGTGTTCAGGAATAACTAATCCTCAAACGTAAGAGAGGACCGGTCTTGGAGGATCCCAGGGTTACCCAGAGTGTGTAGTCCTGAGGCATTTGCTAGAGTGTCTCGAAGCGGAGAGGAGCTTGCCCCTTGCCTCGACTCATGACGGAAATCCGATTTCCAATACGTGATATTGCGGTTTTAATTGCAGAACTAGTATGGCGACATAGTACATGGTAGCTATGCCGCCTATGATTTATATTTATGATTGAAATTGTTTTGACACTATACACTTATTATAGTATCAAATGATTTGTTTTAAACGTACCAAGCATGTTTGGCTGTTATAAGGTAAAACCCTATCCTCCGGCTTGCGTTGCATTGTGTGATGGGACCTGGGTCTTATAATAGCTTCATTTTTCGAAAAAGCATTGCGCTGTTTATTCTATGCACTGGTATTCTTGGGAGGAAACCCGTTCCGTGTTATACGGCGTGGTCCCTTGAATTACTCTCTTTTAAAGTAAAGTTTTTAAATACTGTTTTAGTTCTCACACCAGTCACATGACTGACCTGGAGTTTATTGTTTTAACCTAAACTCTAGGTGCCCTTATTTTCGACACGGGCAGCTAGTAGTTTTGGTTTTGCAGATTTATATTCACAGGATCCTGATTTACAGCTGGAAGGATGCTCAGAAAGCTCTGTATCCGTGTATTACTTTCAGTTGTGTTTTGTATTATTTTTCCGCTGCAATACTGTATTTAAATCTCTGATATTCTTTGTTGTATAATATTTATTCATACTCTGTATATTCTTGTATTCTGATGGATTTGTTGTAATAACAATGAAATGTTCTTCCGTCTGCGTTATATTTTGTCCTGTTCTCAAAACGATCAGGGGTTTCGAACGGTCTAGATCGGTTTAACGACTGATTCGGATCGAGCGAAATTCCCGGCCGTTACATTTGGTATCAGAGCTTTGGTTTACAGAGCTCGGGAACAAGACACATTAGAACCATACGAAAGAATTCATCAAATATTGGATTAGTAATATCCAATTAGAACGACTCGTTAGAGATAGGATCAGTAGTATCCTAGAACGAGTGTGAAGAGTATATTCTTCAAATGAAAACAATTTTGTTTTGAAATTTAAATCGTTTTATACGTATTTGAATAATTTATTTACATTGATTTGGACAATCTAGTATATAAAGGTTTTGCATATAAGCGTCATGAACGTATGTTCGAAGTTTTAATATATTAGATAGATATAGAGTCACACTCTAGTCGCCCGGACATGGTCCTGATGATGAAGTATACCATCACCAGTATTTATTTTCGAGTGACGAAGGTGTGATATCTATATATTTCCATTAGACTGGTGTGAGAACCAAAACATATATAGATAGATTTATTGTTGTGATTTGGCATCAAAAACATGATTTTCTGTATATGTATCAAATTTTATGGATTTGAAACTCTAATCCACTAATTGATTGATGTTTGTGTTGGTTGTTTATTTGTTTGATAATTTTAACCATTTATGCCTAATTGAATCAAATAGTAAACTGTATTGAAATTTGGTTGCAAATGCATGCATATACATATACTTACATTGAACAGGTCATAGCAAGGAGGCTAGAGCAGAGAATAAAATTTGTTTGCCCGACAAATAGGTACATGTTTACTATAATTTACTGTTTTGTTTGGGTGATGATGACTTTATGAGCCTATTGGCTAGCCGCTTGGCTTTTTCTTTTTCTTTTTGAGATCAGAAGGCTTATATGGCAATTTCGGGATTTTCCCGTGGCTCCCAGTGCAGGAGAGGTTATGGAGAAATTTTTCGAAAATTTAGGGTGTTAGCCAAATTTTTGAAAATTTGAGAATTCTCAGAAACTGAAAAGTTGGAGAATGGAAGCCAGATCGAACGTAAAGTTGATTAATCAAACCACTTTCGACTTTGTTCCTTTTCGGGGACGAAAAGTTTTAAGTGGGGGAGATTGTAATAACCCGGAAATTCTGAACCAGTTTAAAATTTTTATTTTGGCAATTTTAATGAGTTTTGAATATTTAAAATGAATTATTTTAAATAATATCGACGAGAAATTTACTTTGAATAGAATTCGAACGTATATATTTATATACGTCGTCGTTAGAATATAAATAATTATATATAATTATAAATAGAATTGAAAATGGCGCGGTAGTTCGATAATTCGATTTCAAACTTCAATTGAATGTACCGGGTGCAAAACAATCCGGATTTTAGTTAAACCAAAAACATTGGGATCTATATGAGAATATCTTTCCAACGAATCTGAAAAATCGAAATTTCATAACGGGAATCAAAAGATATGTCCAGTTGAAAATTCTGAATAGTCGCTATGGAATTCAGGCCCTTAAAAATGGAAATTTTGCAAACGACCTCGGATTTCGACGAAACCACTTTTGTTGGGTCCGTGATGTCATGTTATTGCTAGATTTCAAATTTCATAATTTTTCGAATCAATATGTGAGCGTGGCAAAGGAAAATGCGTTTGACCAGTTTTAGTTGATTTTAATCGACTGGAAAATGGCCATTTTTCCAACGGTCTCGGAATTCGACGAAACTAGTTTTGTTAGGACCGTATCGTCAATACGAAGCTAGAAAATATTTTTCAGGAATTTTTAGAGTTAGTATGTGACCCCAGTAAATTGAAATGCGCGTTCAAATTCAATATATAGAGTTATATGTTGATTTTGACAGAAACTGATCGAAACGATCGAATCAACCTACGATACATATCCCATTGTGTTCGGAATGGGGGTAAAACGCTATGGACGACAGGCGGTGGGCCTCGTT
Organism: Allium sativum; assembly: GCA_030737875.1. Lineage (NCBI taxonomy): Eukaryota > Viridiplantae > Streptophyta > Magnoliopsida > Asparagales > Amaryllidaceae > Allium > Allium sativum. Next base: position 596,245,176 of record CM060918.1, read on the forward strand.
TCGAGGTCGTATGTAAAAGTCAACCTTTTTGAAATTAAATAATTAAAATAAAAACTTCTCTCTCTCCTCACCCTCTTTAACTTCTGCCCCCCCCCTTTGTTTCGATTCATTCATACCAGAAAATAAAATTAAATAAAAAAAAAGAGAAAGAAGAGGGCGACGGAGAAGAAAATGGGAGGAGCCGTCACTCCTCCCATCGTCGTCGCCGCCAGGAGGCGCCCCCCTGTCTCCCCCTCCTCTCGCGCCGACCCCTTCCCCCCCCCCCCCCCCGAAACCCCCTGCCTCACGACACAGCCCCCCTGCCACCAAAAACCGACGCGAGCTACCCCCCTCCCCCTCTGCCTCGACCACAGCGAGACCCCCTGCTGGTGTGCGAAGCGACACCCCCCCTCCTCCAAAAATCTGTAAGTCGTGTTTTCCTTTTTATTATTTTATTTTCTTTTAATTCAGTTTTTAGTTTATATATGTAATTAGCATTGTAAAAACCTAATTTTTACATATGCAGAGGATTAAAAACATGATTTTGATATGTGTAGAGGATTAAAAACATGATCTTGTATATGTAGGAAAGGAAAAGATTTGATTTTTAATATATGAAAAGCGATATTTTTATATGTGAAATACGAGATTTTTAAATATAATCTTTAAAGTGAAAAGGGCGATAACTTTGAAAATAAAAAGAGGAGATTTTTAATTAGCTAAAGATGAGATTTTTAATTAGCTAAAGATACGATTTTTAATTGTTTAAAAATATAATTTTATCGTATGTAAAGATAGAAGATATAATTTTCATATTAAATAGATAATAAAAATATAATCTTTCATATTGTAGAAGGATAAAAATATGATTTTTACATAGTGGGAACTATAAAAATATAATCTTTATAAGATAGAGAATATAAAAATATCATCTTTGTATATGTAGCGAAATAAAAATCTGATTTTTATTATATATACATTGAAATAAAGAGGTGATTTTTATAGTGATGAAATCTTTAAATTTGAAAAGGCGAAATATTTAAATTTGAAAAGACGAAATCTTCATATAGAGAATAACAGAGTAAAAATAGAATTTTTATCTATACGATAACGATGTAAAAATAGGATTTTTATATACATAGCAAAGTGAAAATTCGATTTTTATATATTGAATAGCGAAGTGAAAATTCGATTTTTATATATTGAATAGCGAAGTGAAAATTCGATTTTTATATATTGAATAGCAAAGTAAAAATTCGATTTTTATATATTGGATAGCAAAGTAAAAAATTCGATTTTTACATATGTAGGGAATACGGGCAACGAAGATGACAAAAAGGCGAGAACGACAAAGGTTTCTGCAAAAGAAGAGCCGTGGAGTTAGGATAGCTATTGGTGAGAACTTCTCACTCAAAATTTCTTTTTCTAGTTATATATATATATACTAGGATGCAGACGGTGTTTAGTAGCACCCGACACAATCGTCCACAGACCATGGACTTGTTTGTTTGGTTGTGTAGTTGGTTAGATAATTTGAATTGAATCGAATAGGAAACGAATTTGATTTGAATGGAATATATAACGATATTGAATTTGAATTGAATATATAAAGAAATTTGAATTGAACTGAATAGAAAAGAAATTTGAATTGAATTGAATAGATAAAGAAATTTGAATTGAACTGAATAGAAAACCAATTTGAATTGAATCGAATAGGAAACGAATTTATTTGAATGGAATATATAACGATATTGAATTTGAATTGAATATATAACGAATTTGAATTGAATTGAATATATATCAAATTCGAATTGAATTGAAAATGAATTCGAAATGAATTGAATATAAAACGAATTCGAATTGAATTGAAAAAGAATTGAAATGAATTCAAATTGAATTGAAATTTGAATTGAACAGAAATGAATTTTAAAACGAATTTATAAGGAAAAATTCAATTTTGATTTGAATTGAAATGGAAGTTGAAATTGTTTTTGAAACGAATTTAAAACTATTTATATAATTCGTTTTAAAATAGAAATCGACGAAATATATATTATATATATAATATAATGGCCTGAATAGAACGCGCCGCGCCGCGGCAGTTCGTGAATTTCGACCATTAACTTCGAACGGACATTACGGGAGATCCGACCGACGGATTCTCCTAAAACCAGAAACCTTTGGGTTCGTATCGAAAAGAGCTTTCTAACGAATATTTGAAATCTAACGATTGGATTTGGAGATACGTCCAAATCAAATTTGGAAAAGGTCGCTGTAAGTGCAGTTCGATGGCCATTGATGGAAATCGACTGTACGGGCCTTGATAAAATTATTAAAAATAGTATTAATTTGTGTAAAATCATAAGAAATGATTTGGGAAAAATTGGGATGAAAAACTCCATATTTGAAAAGATAAAAATAGTTTTTTATTGAAATGAACTAGTTTTGAACTGAAATTAAAACCCGTTTATTTTTAAATAAATAAATTGGATTTGAAATGGGTTTAAATAGAATTGATTCATGGGTTTATCGTGAACTGTGCTTTAAATAACACTAGTTCTTTAACCCGATAATAAATAGAATGTGATTTGGGTTTATCGTGAACTGTGTTTTAAATGACATTAGTTCTTTAACCTAGTAAAAGGAGTTTTAATGAATCTGTAATTAGATTGAAATGTGAATTGATAATTTAAATTATCAGATTCAGAAAGAGAGCGAGGATGGAGTATCACCAGTTTTGCTCCAAAGCGATAGTAAATCTTTAATTAGATTTGAACGTGAAATGGTAATTAATTTTACCGATAACACCATAGTATTAGATATGGAGTATTACCAGTTTTGCTTCATGGGATGAATAGGTTGGGATTGGGAAATAAAATAAATAATTACTTCGGTGTGGTTCGTTAATCCCGACTAGTTTGGAAAACCATAATTTGGTTTGAAATGACATCCAAAGGAAGATTAAAGGATAAATTTTAAAGAATTTATCTTGGATAAAATTAATGGGAACCTTTCCCTGAGAATATGAATTGGAATGAGGCGTATGTTGTGTTTGTGTAACATTTGTTTTTAATATACGCAGGTTGTTCGGAAAGTCCGGGTTTATACCCATTCTGAATAACCGATTCGACGATAAGTTGAATATGAAGACGGTGGTTGAAGACCGGAAGTCTTCACATCGTTTGGGTGATTACTGATGATCTTGATTGGACTGTACACCCAAGATGAGGGAATCAGTTTGTGGTCGTCCAGACGTACTTGGAGATCGATGGATATGCGAGGAAAGTGCCTCCGGTTTCGTTCAGACCCAGAACGAACTTGTAAATGGATTGTGTGTCTGACATTGGATTTTATTCTGTGTTGATTGATTTCTGTTAAATATATATCTGTTTGGCGGCGGAGAATTTATTCTCTTGCTTAACGCCCTTCTCTGAGACATACGAGCTTAGAGGTTATATATCGATAGATATCAATCGCATGGCAAGAATTGCCTGTGTGGCATGCTGAGTTGCATGGATCAAGGCTTCTGTTGAAAAGCAAAGTCTTGCGGTTGATGATCAAAGCACGACCTACGTGGCAGCTTTGTGTTTAGCGTGGATTCGCGAGCCTCACACCTCGGTATGAGTCAAAAACGGGATGAGGACCCAAGGAGTGCACGACGTTTTTTTCTAGCTATGGGTGGTGTCAGTGACCTACCAGCCCTGACATTTATATACTTTTCACCTTGTGGTTTGGATGCGAGGCGCCTCGATTATAGGTCCTATAGGGCCGGGAAACGTGTGTCCAGGAATAACTAATCCTCAAACGTTAAAGAGGACCGGTCTTGGAGGATCCCAGGGTTACCCAGAGTGTGTAGTCCTGAGGCATTTGCTAGAGTGTCTCGAAGCGGAGAGGAGCTTGCCCCTTGCCTCGACTCATGACGGAAATCCGATTTCCAATACGTGATATTGCGGTTTAAATTGCAGAACTAGTATGGCGACATAGTAGATGGTAGCTATGCCGCCTATGATTTATATTTATGATTGAAATTGTTTTGACACTATACACTTATTATAGTATGAAATGATTTTTTTTAAACGTACCAAGCATGTTTGGCTGTTATAAGGTAAAACCCTATCCTCCGGCTTGCGTTGCATTGTGTGATGGGACCTGGGTCTTATAATAGCTTCATTTTTCGAAAAAGCATTGCGCTGTTTATTCTATGCACTGGTATTCATGGGAGGAAACCCGTTCCGTGTTATACGGCGTGGTCCCTTGAATTACTCTCTTTTAAAGTAAAGTTTTTAAATACTGTTTTAGTTCTCACACCAGTCACATGACTGACCTGGAGTTTATTGTTTTAACCTAAACTCTGGGTGCCCTTATTTTCGACATGGGCAGCTAGTAGTTTTAGTTTTGCAGATTTATATTCACAGGATCCTGATTTACAGCTGGAAGGATGCTCGGAACGCTCTGTATCCGTGTATTACTTTCAGTTGTGTTTTGTATTATTTTTCCGCTGCAATACTGTATTTAAATCTATGATATTCTTTGTTGTATAATATTTATTCATACTCTGTATATTCTTGTATTCTGATGGAATTGTTGTAATAACAATGAAATGTTCTTCCATCTGCGTTATATTTTGTCCTGTTCTCAAAACGATCAGGGGTTTCGAACGGTCTAGATCGGTTTAACGACTGATTCGGATCGAGCGAAATTCCCGGCCGTCACAAAAACCATTGTAACCACCTCTGCTGGGGTTGCATCCACGTCCACGACCACGTCCTCTACTTCTGCCTCTGCCACGACCTCTTCCGGAGTGGGTGAAATTAGCATTAACTTCTGGTAATGCGGCTGAACCAGTTGGCCTTGAGGAGTGATTTTTAAGAAGTAATTCATTCTTTTGTTCAGCAATCAACAAACATTCAACGAGTTCAAAATATTTTGTAAAATGACGCTCTCGATGTTGCTGTTGTAGGAGCACAATCGAGGCATGAAATGTTGAGAAGGTCTTTTCCAACATTTGCGCATCATCTACCTTTTATCCATATAGTTTTTTTTGGAAGTATTTCTAAACATAGAGGAATTGTATTCCCTTACGGTTTTAAAATCTTGAAACCTCAAGTTCAACCATTCTTGCCTTGTATTTGGAAGTATGACCGTCTTCTGGTGGTTATAAAGCTCCTTCAGGGAGTTCCATAAGTGGAGAGGGTCTTTTTCAGTTAAATATTCTGATTTTAGATCATCATGGATGTGGCGTCTTAAAAATATTAGATCCTTTGCTTTGTCCCGCTGGGACATATTATTACCATCTTTAATGGTATTCTCAATGCATTGAGATTGTAAGTGGATCTCGGCATCCAGTATCCATGACAAATAATTGTCTCCAGAAATGTCCAATGCTTTAAATTCAAGTTTAGCAATGTTTGACATTTTGCGAACTACACAAAAAAAAATTGCAGATGCTTAATTAAATAAAATTCACATATCGGTATACATGTTTTATAATTATCGAAACGAATTAATAAATTAATGAACAGATAAAATAATGAAACTATAGTACTGTTATTTCATAAAAAAATGCAGATCTCGTAAAATAGAATAAGACCATAGACATGCATGTAATAAATTGAATATATTACGGCATGGAATCATAAAAATAATATCCGAATTTTCAAGTCTTTCTCTATACATTTACAATGAACTTATTACAATAATGAAAACAATACCAATCGCTAAGGAGCCATACACCATGTTACATAACAAAAATAACGGCCACAGTAATACATATGTTGGCTAACAAGCAACTTGCTTGTATTGGGAGATGAAAAAGCATATAAAAGTAAGATATACATGGAAATGTAATTCTAAATATTTAAAGCATCTCATCTTGCGAGATGAAGCATTAAAAAAAATGAGAATAAGTAGTCTATTATTACAAAGTTGAAGCTGTACAGTAAGCATTCGATTAAATAAGAAGCAGCCTGCAGTTTACATATATGCGTATCTATTATCAATGGCTTCTCTATTATTGAAGATATAAAGTAGCAAATGAAGATTATTTATGTATGGCTAATGGGGTAAAAGATCCATATATAATATTATAAGAAGAAAATGAATGGATCTTCCTAAAAAAATATTTGGTATACCATAATACAAAATCAAATATGAATAGGTGGATATCTAAAAACCACTAAGTTAAAAATAATTAGATCTACTGGAACATAATCTAGGTCTATAGAACAGAAAAATAGAGCCATAGATAAGATATTCTCCAACAACAAAAATTTGTAGAACAAATATAGGGATCCATGAATTGATATTCTCAGATAAAAAGTACTTACATGACAAATTCATAAATGTAGATCTAGAAGATTTCAACAAAAAAGAAAAAAAACTATAATAGAATCTCGTGCTAATAACGTGTTGTAAAATAATACAGAGCAGGTAATAAAATAGAAGACATTAGAAAGAACATAAGAGATAAGGGAAAGACCTTTTTATTTCTCTTGATTTAGTGTACATATTTCTATTACAATGGCTCCCTTATATATTAGTTTTGGAGCTGATGTTAGCCTTACTCCCAAAATGTGGGACTAAATATAATATGATAAATGCATATTCACTTATATGTACTACAACAAATTCTATAATGTTAACATTTCATAAAAATGATATTTCTATTATGTTTACATTTTATACAATAAAAATGGTATTTTTATAATGCTAACGTTTTAAACAATAAAAATAAAGTTTTTATTATGTTAACATCTCAAACAATAATAATGAAGTCTTTATAATGTTAACCTTTCAAACAATAAAAATGAAGTTTTTATAATGTTAACATCTCAATAATAAAAATGAAGTTTTTATAATGTTAACCTTTCAAACAATAAAAAGGAAGTTTTTATAATGTTAACATTTCAACAATAAAAATGAAGTTTTTATAATGTTAACCTTCCAAAAAATAAAAATGACGTTTTTATAATGTTAACATTTCAATAATAAAAATGAAGTTTTTATAACGTTAACATTTTAAACAATAAAATGATGAATTTATAATGTAAACCTTTTATACAATAAAAGTGAGGTTTTTATAATGCTAACATTATATACAACACATACAATCAACAAACACACTACAATCCATTCAATCAAAACAATCAATCATGGTTTGTACAATAAATGGTGTCGGGTGCTGCTAAGCATCATCTGCATCCTAGTATGTATTTTATTGTAAAGTAAATTGAGTGGAAAGGAGTCCTCACCTTGGTTTTCCAATCCGTCAGTTTTATTTCTGAATAGCTTGAATTTGAATCGGAATGCAACTCAATCAATTACCATATAATTTTAGTTATATGGATTTCACATACCGCATGTATTCAACAATAATGATAAATAATCATTAAACAGTCCATCCACACCCAAAGTGAAATTAACAACTGTGTGAGCATAAAAATAAATAAATAACGCTCATCACAGCCTATCAATCCATCGATTGACATAAAGTTAAATATAGAGAATAGTGTATGTCAAAGATAATCCCAATACCCGTGTGGGGTTTTCAAACAACAACAGTTTAATTATTTCTGTAGTTGGGCGATGTGCAAAATTTTATCGTCCCAATCCATATAATGTTAACATTTCATACAAAATGATAATTCTATAAATGTTAACATTTCATACAAAATGATAATTCTATAATGTTAACATTTCATACAAAATGATAATTCTATAAATGTTAACATTTCATAAAAAATGATAATTCTATAATGTTAACATTTCATACAAAATGAAAATTTTACAAATGTTAACATTTCATACAAAATGACAATTTTATAATGTTAACGTTTCATACAAAATGATAATTCTATAATGTTAACATTTCATACAAAATGACAATTCTATAAATGTTAACATTTCATACAAATTGATAATTCTATAACGTTATCATTTCATACAAAATGATAATTCTATAAATGTTAACATTTCATACGAAATGATAATTCTATAATGTTAACATTTCATACAAAATGATAATTCTATAATGTTAACATTTTGTTACATTTCATACAAAATGATAATTCTATAAATGTTAAAATTTCATACAAAATGATAATTCTATAATGTTAGCATTTCATACAAAATGATAATTCTATAATGTAAGCATTTCATATAAAATGATAATTCTATAATGTTAGCATTTCATAGAAAATGATAATTTTATAATGTTAACATTTCATACAAAATGATAATTCTGTAAATTTTAACATTTCATACAAAATGACAATTCTATAATGTTAACATTTCATACAAAATGATAATTCTATAAATGTTAACTTTTCATACAAAATGATAATTCTGTAATGTTAACATTTCAAACAAAATATCATACAGAATGAAAATTCTATAATGTTAACATTTCAAAATGATAATTCTATAATGTTAACATTTCATAAAAATGATATTTCTATTATGTTAACATTTTATACAATAAAAATGATATTTTTATAATGCTAACATTTTAAAGAATAAAAATGAAGTTTTTATTATGTTAACATCTCAAACAATAATAATGAAGTTTTTATATTGTTAACCTTTCAAACAATAAAAATGAAGTTTTTATAATGTTTACATTTCAACAGTAAAAATGAAGTTTTTATAATGTTATCCTTTCGAACAATAAAAATGAATTTTTATAATGTTAACATTTCAACAATAAAAATGAAGTTTTTATAATGTTAACATTTTAAACAATAAAATGATGAATTTATAATGTAAACATTTTATACAATAAAAGTGAGGTTTTTATAATGCTAACATTATATACAACACATACAATCAACAACACAATACAATCCATTCAATAAAAACAAACAATCATGGTTTGTACAATAAATGGTGTCGGGTGCTGCTAAGCATTGTCTGCATTCTAGTATATATTTTATTGTAAAGTAAATTGAGTGGAAAGGAGTTCTCACCTTGGTTTTCCACTCCGTCAGTTTTATTTCTAAACAGTTTGAATTTGAATTTGCCTAAATTTTGTAACTAGCTCCAAATTAGGCTCGGTTGATCTTGTTGTGAACCTCTTGTCCCCACGATCGTAACGGATCCAGTTTCGCGCGATTTGGACCTCGTATGGACAAGATATTAATGTTTAAACATTGATTACATAATTAAATAATTATTAAATTAATCAAAACACTAATTAACTTCCTTACAAGCCATTCTCGTGCGTTGCTCCCTCATTTCTTCTTCCCCAACTCGCATATCACATATCCGAACCCATACCCGTGTGCACCACCTCTCAGTGACACGACCTCTTGCTTCGCTGTTCGTGAATCCGTCAGCACCATCGCTAAGCTCTTCACGGACTGGACCTGCTGATCATCTCAACCCTAACTCCTGCGCGCCCTATCAAAATCCGATGCCCACCAAACCCACGCCTCCTGCTACAGGTTTGACACTTTTTTTGTCGATTTTCACCAGAATTTTCCAATCCCCTTCTCTTCAAGCCACGATCTCCAATCTTATCTCTGTTTTCCCCCTCGCCTGCTATATGGCTCACGAACCTGAACACTACTCTTCGCTGCCAAGATCGAAACTTCAGAGAATGATGTCGCCCCTCTCATTTTGTAGATCAATTTGAATAACAATCTCCCAGGATTCTAAATACTCTTGTTTGATGATTTATAGCTTTTTATTTTAATTGTTTGGATTTTCCCATGGTTTATCCCTCATAGTTTAAATTTTACTAAAGGCGGCGGCTTTTCTGCTTATGGTTTTCTAAAATCCTATTGGCCCGGGGGTTTTATGGTGAATTTATTTTATATTTTATTTTTATTTTTTTTAATTCTTTTAAATTCGAAAATTAGGGTTTTTGCAATCCATCTCCAAATCAAACCCAACGACTGTCGCTCCTAGCTTAATACCCTCATTTCGAACACAATGCGATATGTTTCATAAGCCAATTCAACTATTATGATCAGTTTTCATCATAATTAAAATACAAATTAATATATATTGAATTTGAACGCACATTCTAATTTACTGGGGCCACATACTGACTCTAAAAATTACAGAAAAATTATATCTAACTTTATTTTGACGATACAGTCCTAACAAAATTAATTTCATCGAATTTGGAGACCGTTTGTAAAATGGTCATTTTCTGGTCGATCCAAATTGACTGAAATTGACAAAACACGTTTTCTTTTGCCACGCTCCCATATTAATTCCAAAAATTATGAAAATTGGAATCTTGCAATAATTTGACATTCCGGATTCAATCAAAGTAGTTTCGTCGAAATTGAAGGTAATTTGTAAAATGTCTATATATTATATTAAAATATATATGTATATATATTCCATAGCGACTATTCTAAATGTTAAACTGACCCTAACTTTTTATTCCCTCTATGAAATTTTGATTTTTTGGATTCGTTGGAAAGATATTTTTAAATAGATTCAAATATTTATTGTTTCACTGAAATCCGATTTATTTTGAATCCTGTACATTCGTTTGAAATTTGAAATCGAATTTTCAAACTGCCGCGCCATTTCAGGCTCGTTATATAATTAAAATAAAATTATTCATTCTAACTTCGATTAAAATAAATTTTTGATCGTTATTATTTAAAATAAGCAATTTAAAATCCATTAAATTACAAAAATAAAAATTTTAAATTGGTTCCGATTTTCTGGGTTGTTACAATTTTATATTGTCAATTCTAATACAATGAAAATGACAATATTATTTTGTCAATTCTAATACAATGAAAATGACAATCTTTATTTTATCAATTCTAATACAATGAAAATGACAATCTTTGTCTTGACACAAATCTATTCAACAAAATTTATATTCTTGTTTTGACGCTTTATATTTCAATAAAAATGTCAATTTTTGTTTTGACAATTTTATTTCGACAAAAATGTTATTTTTGTTTTGATTATTTTTATTTCAACAAAAATGTAAATTTTTGTTTTAACAATTTTATTTCAACAAAAATGTTAATTTTTGTTGATTTTTTGTTTTGACAATTTTATTTCAACAAAAAATGTTAATTTTGTTTTGATTATTTTTATTTCAACAAAAATGTTAATTTTTGTTTTAACAATTTTATTTCAAAAAATGTTAATTTTTGTTTTGACAATTTTATTTCAACAAAAATAATACATCCAATCAGCAGATCAACATAACAGCATCATCAACCCAAATCAAATCACATATAACAACAAATTGAATTTAACAACAGATTTGTAATAACACAATCATAATTAATTAATTTTAATTTAAAAAAATAGAATTCTCACAGTGATTCTGAATTCTGTATAATTCAGAATTAAATTAGCCCCAAATTCTTATTTGCTCCAAATTCGTCCTAGTCTGTTCTGAAATGTAGATCTCGGATTCACGATCCCAACGGTTCTGAAATTGTCTAATTTTGTATTCGTATGAATAAGATACAGATTTATTTACGTAAATAACATTTTAAATTAATTAATTAAATAATTTAATTAGAAAATACCTTTCTTCCTCAATCAAAAACATGGCCGCGAGTTTCATCTTTTGTTCAATTCTAAGTCTTGAGTTTTCGATCCAATCACTCAATTTCACGACGATCCGACACCACTGCGTCGAAGAGGAGAGGGAGGCGCACCTGGGGGCCCCACGCAGTGGCACGCGATCGTTGGTAGGCCGCTGTGTGGCGGTCAACGCGATAGGGGTTCGGGGGTTCGGCTCTTCGCGAACACGCGACTACAATTCACCAAATTCGAATGGATCTGAAGCTTATAGGGTGCTCTAGAATAATGTCAAAAGGAGGAGAGGATTTTATAGTGTGGATCGACGGATTTTAGTGGTGGAAGGATTGAGCAATATCAGCCATGAAAATAAATGGTGGCGGCTATACTGTAGATTAGGGTTAGGTTTAATCTATTATTTATAATAAAATAATATTAAATTCTCTTAATAATTAGTTACAGTCCGTTAATCATTAATAGCTCCAAATTCAGCCCAACGAGAGTTGCCCCTAGACAAATATCCCCGTTCCGTACATAATGGGCTTGGTCTCCTCAGCCCATTCGATTGTTTTCAGCTTGTTTTCTTCAAATTAAAATATAAACTATTTAATTTTTTAATTTGGTCGTACATTTAAATTTACCGGGGCCATATACGGACTGCAAAAATTCCCAAAAAATAAATCTAGCTATGTTTTGACGATACGGCCTAACAAAATTAATTTCATCGAATTTGGAGACCGTTTGAAAAATGGTCCTTTTAACGGTCTATTAAATTCAGTAGAAATTATCGAATATAGTTTAATTTACCACGCTCACATATTAATTCCAAAAATTGTGGAAAATTAAACTTAGCAAAAATTTGACATTCCAGATTCGACAAAAATGATTTCGATGAAAACGGAGATCGTTTATAAAATGACTATTTTTAATAGCTTTAATATTATTTAAAAAGGGAATTTTTAAATTCTAACACATTTTCAAACAAAATTCCTTAAAATAAAAATTTCAAATCGGTTCTAATTTTCCAGGTCGTTTCAATCTCCCCCACTTCAAAAAATTTCGTCCTCGAAAAGGAAACAATAGTAAAGTAGGAAACAAAATGGAAAATGGAAAATATTGTAAATATACCTCAACATAAGAGCTACTCGGAGGTAACCACTCTGCACTTGGGATAAGCCTGTTTGATACTGTCCTCAGTCTCCCATGTACAATCACTCGGATCCCCGCTCCACTGCACTTTGACTAAGTAGATCCTCTTGTTCCTTAGAATTCTGGTTTCTTTGCCAATAATCTTCACTGGCTCCCTTCTTACTGCTAAGCTCAGGGTAATCTCCAAATCTTATTGTGCTTCTTCCTCTACAATCAAGTCTGGATCATGTACATGCTTCCGGAGTTGAGACACATGGAATACATCATGCACCACTGGCAACCAATCAGGCAACTGAACCCTGTAAGCGAGAGTTCCAATTCTTTCGAGAATAGGAAATGGACCAATGAATCTCGGTGCCAACTTCCCAGTCTTCCCGAAACGATCTACACCTCTTAGTGGGGAAACCCTCAAGTACACATAATTGCCAATAAAGAATTCTAAATCCCTTCTTTGTTAGTCAGCATAACTCTTCTGTCTGCTCTGAGCAGTCAGAAGTCGCTTCTTGATGAAATCAACTTTATCTGAAGCTTCACGAATCATGTCGGGAGCCAATACTAACTGATTGCCTAGTTCCACCCAACATGCGGGAGATCTACATGGCCTGCTATATAATGCTTCAAATGGCGACATCTGCAAGGTTGCTGGGTAACTGTTATCATAATAGAACTCAACCAAATGCAGGTGACCCTCCCATGGCCTGCAAAAATCGAGAATGCATGCTCGCAACAAGTCTTCCAGTATATGGTTCACCCTCTCAGTCTGGCTATCTGTCTAAGGATGATAAGCAGTTCTCAGATTCAACTTTGTCCCTAGCTCTTCTTGGAATGCTTCCCAGAATTTACTAGCAAATATCGGATCACGATCACTAACAATGCTACTGGGAACTCCATGTAGTCGGACAATCTCTCTAAAATAAAGCTACACCAGACTTCGAGCTGTTCTATTAGATCAGACAGTAATAAAATGGGCGGTCTTTGTGAAACGGTCTACAATCACCCATATACTGTCAATGCCTTTTCTGGTCCGAGGCAAGCCATCAATGAAATCCATAGAAATTTGATCTCATTTCCAACTTGGAACCTCTAGAGGTTGTAGCAATCCTACGAGCTTCTGTTGATTGCTTTTGACTTGCTGACAAGTGGAACATCTGCCAACATATATGGAAATGTCACTCTTCGTCGCCTTCCACCAGAATATGCGCTTAAGATCATGATACATCTTACTTACTCCTGGATGGATGCTAAGTTTAGATTTGTGACATTCATCCATTACTTCTCTTTTGAGCTCAGGAATATCTGGCACACAGATTCGCCCTTGCAATCTAAGAGTCCCCTTGCCGTCAATTTGGAAGCTTGAAGCTTCCCCCTTTCTAACTCGCTCGCTAATCATCTGAATAAACTTATCGTCTTTCTGAAGAGCAGAGATCTTATCAATTAATGAAGGCGTAATGATAAGACTGGCGATGATAAAATTGGCGCTGACCGCATTCTTCCTGCTAAGCGCGTCGGCTACAACATTAGTTTTCCATGGAGTATACAAGATGTCCAGATCATAGGCCGCAAAAAATTCTAACCACGTTGCTGCCTCAAATTCAAGTCCTTTTGGGTGAACAGATACTTCAAGGATTTATGATCTGTATATAATTCGAACTTCTCACCCAAAAAAAAGTGCCTCCATATCTTTAAAGCAAACACAATGGCCAACAACTCAAGATCATGAGTGGGGTGTCTCTTCTCATGCGGCTTCAACTAATGGCTGGCATAAGCAACTACTTTGCCCTGTGCATTAACACTGCACCAATACCTTCAATAGAAGCATCAGTATAGATTGTCAAATCTTGATTGCCATTAATAGTGGTCAACATGGGAGCAGTGGTCAACCTCAATTTTAGCTCTTGGAAAGCTGCCTCACATTCAGGTGTCCAATTAAACTTTGTATGCTTCTTGGTAAGTTTCGTCAATGGACAAGATAGCTTCAAAAAATCTTTAATGAATTTCCGATAATAGCCAGCCAATCCTAAGAAACTTCTGACTTCTGGAGGAGTGTTAGGCTGCTTCCAATCTTGAATGGCTGAGGTCTTGCCTGGGTCTACTGAAATGTCTTTCTTTGATACAACATAATCGAGGAAATTTACTTCTTATTACCAGAATATGCATTTAGAGAATTTGGCTTTCAACACATATCTTCTCTGAATATCCAAAACTTCTTTCAGATGCTTTTCATGTTCAGCAGTGGATTTAGAGAAGATTAAGATGTCGTCGATGAAAACCAACACAAATTTATTCAAGACATCGCAGAATACTCCGTTCATAATATTGACAAAGTAGGCTGGAGCGTTACATAAGCTGAACGTGTAACACCCCACATCCGTTAGTGTCACTCACAAAGGGAATGCACTAAGTTCTGTGGAGCATTTAGGGTAAAAGATGCAGATAAATTACAAGACAGACAGAAATTAAAACAGCGGAAAATAAGACTTTGCTTTATTGATAAAATAGTTTGTACAATGATTTCTTTATAATATCAGAGTATCATCTGTCTTACAAAATAAAAAGCATAAAACAACATTTATATTCCCCAATTGTAGCAAGAGCCAGCCATAGCATCTGAAAAGAGAATCCAAGCAAAACTTCGACAAATCTTCAAGCTGGGAAAGAGTGACAGTCCGACTTAAGCTGAGCTATACTATTCCCTCCTTTACTACCTAGGGGGGGGGGGGGGAACGGAAGAAAAGAAGACGAAAGAAAAACAGAGTCAGACATAAAGCCTGAGTAAGTTCAGTAACTTCTAGCATGTGAACATGGAAAAACAAAACGACATGAATTAACTGAATACAAGATAACACTATGATGATAGGGTCAGCAAGATTAGACAAGATAATCACAAGATATGCTAAGATAAGATAAACTGGATATGCTCTAATACTTTCGCCGCTTCGCTATTTCCTTGTTATACTGGTTTCTATATCTCTGCACCACCTAACTAGTGTCCCAAGTAGTAACGATAACGTGATCCCAATCCATGTAGTTTCTATTGCCTTCAGGCATACATTTATTATTTATTACCCAGATCTAATCTAGGGTTTTCTATCATGTGCTTTCTAGATTCAACTAGAGTTTACGCTATCTGCTGAACGCTTCTCGGATTCAGGGTTTATGCCACCTAGTCCAACTAGGGATTATGCTACCTGTCGAACGATGCCCCCAAGTCTAGGACACACTACCTAGAGTGGTATATGTTCCTATACTTCCCCACGCATGTATCGCGAATCGTTATCGCTTGTCTAGATGCACATGTCCTGTAATATGCGGCCCGTGTCTTGTGGCAGGGCAAATAAAGAAACACAGAACTCGGTCGGGAGCTTTCAGATATCTCCCGATGCAGATGCTACGGTCTGTTTTTAATCCAGTGGCTATGGTCCCACTCGACCCCTCCCTCAACTAATGAAAGGCACACCTTGAAAAATGAGAACTATACGCAGGCCCCCTATGCCCCACTAACCTACGGCCATCCTCACCCATAACTAGATAGCAAGTATATGGTCTTTTGGAGTTCTCCGCCTTTCCGCTTCACGTATCTCGACTGACTCAAGATGGATGGTAGACGACGAGTTGCTATCACAGGGCTACCGTTTTCTCGCCGAATCACGCTGGTCCATCCTAGTCTTTAGGTTGCCATATTTTGCAACCAAGGCATACCCTTGGTTCTTCTAACGCAGACCTTAACCTCTGTGAGCCCAGAAGGATCATCTGTAGCCTCACAGAGGGATACCAAGAGTACCCTCACGTCCCCTCGAAGCCTCGGGCTTCGTAACCCAATTCGTTGGAGCCTTCTTTTTACTCAGACGGACATTCACTCCTTCCCGTGTTATACTAAGAATTACTACTTAGTTTTACTAACTAAGGTTTACCACTTAGTTTCCAGAATCGTTGTTTTCTTAACTAAGATTTACTACTTAGCTCCTTTTGACTAAGGTTTACTACTTAGTTCTCTTTCCCGTCAATTTGGATTGGTTAAGTGTCATTAGTCAATTCAAGCTAACTTAACCCTCTTCATTTATCCTGTTAAACTGGTTAAGTGTTATCAGCAATTCATGTTGACTTAACCCTACCACAAACCAAGTTATATTGGTTAAGTATTTCTTATTACTTAACCCTACCCATTCATCCTGTATTGGTTAAGTGTTCCTTTTTAACTTAACCTTGCCCGTCTGTTTTAACTAACATGTTATTAATGGTTAAGTATTATCCCTTCATATTTTAGACTTAACCTTATTCCTTTATCACAATCTGATGGTTAAGTGCTCAAGTTTACTTAACCCTACGGTCTAGTCCAGCTAACATATCAAATTGGCTAAGTGTATTAAATTTTACTTAACCCCGACCTCTAGTCTAGTTAACATGTTAATTTGGCTCAGTGTATTAACTTTACTTAACCCCCACCTTCTAGTCTAGTTAACATGTTAATTTGGCTAAGTGTATTAACTTTACTTAACCCCACCTTCTAGTCTAGTTAACATGTTAATTTGGCTAATTGTTTTCTTAGTTACTTAACCCCTACAAATCTTATCTTGTTACCATGTTAAGTTGGTTAAGTGTCCCTATGGACTTAACCCTCCCATTCTAGCTTAACTGTGTTAAGTGTCTGTATGAACCTAACCCCCACCCATCGGTTTTGTTATCATGTTGAATTGGTTAAGTGTCTTAGTTAAATTAACCCTACCATTCTTGTTCTAGCTTTAACTAAATAAATTAAAGCCGCGACCACTCACATTAGACAGATATTGTTGCGATTACTGGATGTGCAGGTTGGTTCCGGGCAGGTCTACATCGCAACTCATTCTAACCTCGGGTTAGGCATATTCATGTTTTCTAAGTTCAAAAGGGTTTTGATTAATTTTCAAATCAGGTTTTGAAAGTAACCATCCCGTCTGTCAGATCAGTTAGGGATAGCCAGGGAGAGAAGGAAACTTGTATTTTCCAAACCCAAGCCTAGACACTATCCTCTCTGTCACCCTAGAACTTTCTGGTGAGTTATTAAAAGAGATGTCGTTAATAAACCTTTAATTTGTCTCAATTTACATTTTCTCATTTAGGACAAATTCTATAAGTAAATCATTCCTAATTTACTTATTTCCTAATTACTTTTTTAATGTAAATTGTCAACATTTATTCTTATGGCCCATATTCCCCTCTATATCATATTTATGCTTTTTGGTATGTAAACTATACCAAATTAAGTGTCACTAACCATGATTTTTGCCAAACATGACAATTACTCGCAATTATGGCCAATTTCAAATTTATGCCAATATACTTATTATGCCAAATTAGCTAATCCAATTCTGATTTAACATTCTAATTACAGTTCACGTCAAACTAGACTTATTATTCTAGTTCACAGTTCATGTAAATGCTAGATTTACAAGTCAATACTAGATTCAAATTACACATCCTATAATTCATGTCAAATTTATCCAATTTGCATTTTTATAAACATGCCATAATACATGTTCCCAATTTATGCCAATTTCCAAGTTTATAACTACGTTTTTAGTAAATTTCATATTTTGCCCAAATCGTATTCCCATTGTTCGTATAATCGTGATTCAACCTAGATTATAAATAAATCTAGATTCGTGGAAAAAGGGAATGAACCAAAATGCCATGAAAGAATAGACATAATAACTGGCATAAGATGACAATTCACAGGCATATAGATATGGTAATATTACGACATGAAAAGGGTTGAATAGTATAGGTTCAAGAACATGGGTAGACCTAACTTAATAGGTAAATTCCCAAGATCTAAAACCAAAGAAAACCAAGAATAGACAGAATAGATAATCAGGTTTAGACCCAATTTCACAGTCACAAAACTTAAGCAACACTTTCCTAGTCATGAATCATAGGTGTTTATGTCATAGGCAATAGTTTATGTTTCCTAATCAAAGGCATAGGCTTGTGTCCATAGTCAAGGAAATAATTCTCATAGTCATGAGTCACAGTCATAGGCAGTGTTCATTGTCATAGGCAATGTTCATAGTCAAAGAGGCATAAGGTTTTAAGGTCCATAGTTTCATAGTCACAGTCTTGTTGGTCCTCGAATCATAACAGTTCTTATTTAGGTCCAAAGATATAAGCACTGATTCGAATAGAAAGTTTTGGCATATTCTATTATTCCTTTAATTTCATGTCACGAAAAGAGAAAACATTCAAATCTAAAAAGTAACCGACTTACATTGATCGGTTTTTAGAATAGAAAGATGGCGTTGCTATGATTCGTGCGACGTTGCTCGAAACCGTTTGAGTTAGCCTTTGATTCTTATCTTGAAGCTTTAATCTTGATTCGAATCTCTTCTTGACAAATTTGAGAAGCATAACCTTGTCTTAGATTTTCGTATTATTTTCTTATTTTTAATTTATTTATACATTTTCTCTAAGGCAGCATAAGGATAGAAAAGAATTGTGAATAGAGAAGGAGACTAAGGCTGTTTATATAGGATTAGGCGGACGAACCTAGGCAGAAAACGTGACCAAATACATCAGAACGAACCAGGTTCAAAAAGCTGGATTTCGGGAGCAGGTCGACCCCCAGGTCGACTACCCAGCCGACCTGGGTCTTGGGCGGGAAAATTCCCGCCCAGCCCAATCTGGGTCCGATTTTGAATTTTGAACTCGTTTCTGACCTGTTCGAATTTTAAATCGAATTCTGAAACTTATGAAGACCATAACTCCTTCATACGAAGTCCGATTAACGCAAACTCGGACTCTATCTAATGCAGAATTCCGAGACGAACGCAATGGCATAGCCCATTTCCCTTGATTTTGATTTTAAATTTTAATTCTGCCTTGATTTGTGAATCCTAGTGTTACAGAATTACGGGGTGTTACAGAACGACATTACTAGCCATTCATAGAATAAGTCTGGACCTGTCAAAGGAACACATTATTCGGCAATGCGCGATTGATGGAAACTTGTAGCTAGGTCAATTCTAGAGAATACTAGCGCTCCATTCAAGCAGTCTAATAGATCATCAATACGCGGCAACGAATATTTGTTTCTCAGTGTTTGTTTATTAAGGTCACTGTAGTCCACACACAATCGGAGAGTACAGTCTGACTTTGGGACAAACACCACTGCTACACCCCAATTTGAGAAGCTAGGCCTGATTAAGCCTTTCCACAAAATTTGTTTAGTTTGATTACTCAACTCTCTTTTTTTCTTTCAGCGTCATCCTCCGAATAGAACGCACTACGGGCCTTGCATTTGGAACTAAGTAAATCCTGAAGCCAATTTCTCTTCGCGGAGGTAAGCTATCAACTTCTTCAAACACATCCGCATAATCTTTGACAATAGGAATATTCTCAATAGAAGTAGGAGTGACTTCTAGAGAAGACCAGAATTCCTTTCTATCAGTTGTTGAGCCGTGGCATGGTATAATAATATTTCCAAGTTTCGTCTTAACCTTAACAATTCTTTCTGCACATCTAACTTCGGCCTCCTGTCTTGTTAACCAATCCCGCCCCAGAATAACATCGAATTCGGAAAAATTCATGATGATCAAATTGATAGGAAACTGGTAACAAGAATAGGAGATCGGCACTCAACAGCATAAACCGAGAACGAGAGAACCTCCTATCGGATTATGGACACTAATTGATTCTTTAAAGTTTCTTGGTTTCAAATTTAACTTTTTAACTATGTTACTAAAAATGAAACTTCGTGATGCACCAGTGTCAAATAATACTGTAACAGGAATATTCTTAACAGTAAGAGTACCTCCCAAAACATCTGGTTTACCTTCTCCTTCGAAAGAAGCTGGTGCAGCCGCTCCATCTTATAAATGAACCACCTCAGATTTCTTCAGCAATGGACAATTTCTGATAAAATGCCCCGTCTTGTGGCAATTGAAGCATTCTTTAGAATTCTGAGTATTCTGATCGGGATTCTGACTGGGTTCTGACTCGTTCGTCCTTGGCCTTTTTGGAGCTCTGCATTTGTAATCAAAATGTCCCATCTTCTGGTAGTTAAAGCATCTCACCTTGGCTTTGGCATTTTTACTTCCTTGAGGCTTGGCGGCTGAAGAGTTGCTCGCCTCCGGCTTCTTGTCAGACAGCTTCCTCTTGTTGTTAGTTCGATTCTTCTCTTGATCTTGCTGAGAATTCTTGTCATTTTCTTCATATCGACAAGCCATCTCAACCACCTCGTTAAATGGAAGCTTAATGTGTGCTGTCATTCTATTAAGATACTTCCTTGAAAGGCCATTTATGAATCACTTATTTTTCACAAATGGGTCCTGAATTAATTCAGGAGCATATCGTGAAAGCTCTTCAAATTTCCGCACATACTCAGAAGCAGTTCGATCTCCTTGTTGCAAGTTAGCAAACTGATCATGAAAATGCTTGACTTATTACCGAGGAATGAATTTATCATTAAAGAGCTCCTTGAATTTTGTCCAAGACATGTCGACATCAGTACCTCCAATCATGACTGTCTTCCACCAATTCTGAGCCTCATCCTTCAGTAGCCACGATGCCATGAATCTCTTATGGTGTTCTTCAAGTTCCAAGCCCCAAAATATCTTCTCACATGTCTTGAGCCATGCTTGAGCTTACATTACTATCTCATGGCCCGTGAACGGCATGCCACCCAAATTCCTGAACTTCTTAGCTACTTAGTCGAGGTCAAAAGGCTACGATAGTGGAGGTGGTTGTGGTGCTACTGCCTCGGGATTGGGCTGATCCTGAGCAGTGGCGTGTTTCACCTATTCTCGGTCCTCTGGCTCTACCTCTTCCTCTAGCTCTAGCACTTGTACTCATTTTTCAGTCAGTTCTGTACCATCAAGGAAAGAGTCAGACCAAAAGAAATGATAAGTTTTAAGGAATGGTAAGAGTAAAGGACATATGGAAAAATGATGATGTAATGACTGATTATGATGTGCTATTTAGCTGTGCTCATTCTAGGACATTACTAATCCTATCTCTAATGAGCTACCGGCCTTAGAATACTGCTGATTCTATCTAGACGAAATGTTTTAAATATGTTATACTCTGAAGCTAAGGTTAACCATTAGCTCTGATACCAACTGTGATGACCTTAATCTTCCGTTGTACGAAAGCAAGGGAAATCATTGGAATATAACACATTTATAACAACAATAGATCTCAGATAACAACATAACACATAAATCATAGCAGCGGAAATAGAAATGTCATCAAGATCACAATATCAGAACATCAGAGTGGCACAACTACAGGATACAACTTAGCATGTAGAAAAGTCTCAGTGAATAGGAATAAGTCTAAAACACCATCAAGTACAACATAGGTAAATGATGTCTAAATGTCTCAAAATAGAAATAAAAGATAGAGGAAATCTTCATCTTCTATCCATAAGCATACTCCAATCCAGCACATGTCCGAAAATAACCTGATACCTATCACTTGGCTGCCCGTGTAAAAATAAGGGCACCCAAGTTTGCAAGTGAAACAATCTACGAGTCAGTCATGGGACTGGTATGGGAAATCTTTGCTTAACTTACCTAATAATAAGGCTAATCACAGGACCATGTCGCTAATGCGGAATGGGTTTACTCCATTGGATTGCCAGTGCATATATTAAATAAATTTTTATTTAAAAACAACGCAATGCTTTTTAGAAAATGAAATCATTATAAGACTCAAGTTCTATCACAAAATGCAACGCAAACCAGAGGATAAAGTTTTACCTTATAATGATCAAACATGCTCGATACGTATAAAATAATATTTAATATTATTATTAGTGTCTAATCAGTTCTAAAATACTTTCAAAGTAAATGTATTAATCCTAGACGGTATAGTACCCCATCCTACTATGTCGCCATATATAGGATTACAATCAAAATCGTAATGTCGTATTGGAAATTGGGTTTCCATCATGAGTCGAGGCTATGGATGGCTCCTCACTGATTCGAGACACTATAGCAAATGTCTCAGGATCACACCCACGGGCAACCCTTGGATATTAAGGGCTGGTCCACAAATACTTTAGTGGACTAATTATGCCTGAATACACGTTTCCCGGTCCTATTGAACCTATCAATTGGCCACTATCGACCAATATATCGGAGGCCTCGTAATCCATCATCCACATAAGTAAAAATGTCTGGGCTCCATACGATGACACCACTTCTAGCTAGAAAGAAACGTGTGCACTCCCTACAGTCATGATCCCGTTTTTGACTCATACCAGGGTGTGAGGCTCGCGAAGTAATGCTATACAAAAAGCTATGCTTAAATGGGCTGTGCTTTGATCATCAACCACAAGGCTCTGCTTTTCAACAAAATCCTTCATCATTTGCATCTTGGCATGCCACATTGACAATCCACGCCATGCGATCAATAACTATCAATATATAACCTCTGAGCTCGTGCATCTCAGAGAAGGGTGTTAAGCAAGAGAATAAATTCTCCATTGCCAAAAAGATAGATATTAAATAGAAAACAATTTACTAGAATGAAATCCAATGTCAGACACACATCCATTTACAAGTCCATCCCGGGTCTGAATGAAACTGAAGACACCTTATTCCTCATCCCATATGTCCAATAAAGAAGAGAGGTGTTTGCTTATCCGGACAATCAAAAAGTACATCCGGAAAACTACCACTTTAACCCTTTACTGGGAGCTATCCAATGCCGGGCATCAGTAGTCATCCATTCGATGTGAAGATCATCGGTCTTCAACCACCGTCTTCAGTATATTCGATTTAAATCATCGTATAATTATTTGAAATGAGATTAAACTGGTCTTTTTCAAATAATTCTCACATATATATAATTTAAATCATTTCATATCGTTAATATTATTTTATAATGGTTTATCGCTATTTTTATTTATATGAAAATAGCCCAATTTAATTTAACGACGCTTTGGGTCAATAGACAGCCCTGGCGCTGTTTTTTACCCAAATTTGATTTATACATTTCTCGAAATCTAACCGTTGGATTTTAATAAATTTTATACCGTTTGAAAGTCCTTCCCAAAGTGGTCCTAACGGTTTTAGTTTTGGGAAAATCCGACCGTCGGATCTTTCGGTATAATGGTTTAAAGTTACGATTCTGAAACGTGAACTACTGCGCACGATTCATTTAATTTTAATTTTAATATATATAATTATATATAAATATAAATCATTCGAAAATTCTACTAACGTGTTTAACGCGCTAAATAAAAGAATGTTTTATTTGCATAACATATCTACAAGTTTATAATGTCAAATAAAAATGTATTTTTTTACATTCATTTCTACATGTTTCTAATGTCAAATAAATAAGTATTTTATTTACATTAATTCACTACATGTTTCTAATGTCAAATAAATATGTATTTTATTTACATTAATTCACTACATATTTCTAATGTCAAATAAAATGTAATTTATTTACATGACATTTTCTACATTTCTAATGTCAAATAAATATGTAATTTATTTACATGACATTGTTGCTGATGACAAGTAAAAAGATAATTTTTATTTTCATTATTTGTATGTAATTTCTATTTTTAACTTTAACAAATAATAAGAAATATTTTACTTGTATATAGCTTCAATGTATTAGTGTTTATTTTAATTTGCATACAAATTCTAATGTATAACTTGACAATAGAAATGCCTTTTAAATTTGCATACAATTTCTAATGTATAACTTGACAGTAAAAGTCTCCTTAATTTGTACACAAATTCTAATGTCTAACTTAACAGTAAAAAATGTCTCTTTAATTTGCATAAAAATTCTAATGTATAACATGACACATAAAAATGTTTATTTTAATTTGCCTACAAATTCTAATGTATAACTTGGTAGTATAATTTTTTCTTTAATTTGCATAAAAATTCTAATATATAACTTGACAATAAAAATGTCTCTTTAATTTGCATACAAATTCTAATGTATAACTTGACAATAAAAATGTCTCTTTAATTTGCATACAAATTCTAATGTATAACTTGATAGTAAAAATGTCTCTTTAATTTGCATACAAATTCTAATGTATAACTTGATAGTAAAAATGTCTCTTTTATATTGTATACAATTCTATTATGTAACAATAATTGATATTTTTATTTTGTCGACCATTCTATTTCAACAACACAAATAAAAATGACATTTCTATTTTGATGACAATTCCATTTCAACAAAATGATTAAAAATGATTCTCTCATTTTTGTTGACAATTGCATTTCAAAAAAATGATTAAAAATGATTCTTTCATTTTTGTTGACAATTATATTTCAACAAAATGATTAAAAATGATTCTTTCATTTTTGTTGACAATTCTATTTCAACAAAATGATTAAAAATGATTCTTTCATTTTTGTTGACAATTCTATTTTAACAAAATGATTAAAAATGATTCTTTCAATTTTGTTAACAATTGTACTTCAATAAAATGATTCTTTCATTTTCGTTGACAATTCTATTTCAACAAAATGAATAAAAATGATTCTTTCATTTTTGTTAACAATTCTGTTTCAACAAAATAATTCTTTCATTTTTGTAACACGTATTTTCTGTAAACATATAAGTAACAAATCAGAGAATAATTAATTTTTAAATTGAGAATCAAGGGAAACGGGTTGCGCCATTGCGTTCGCCTCAAAATTCTGCTTGGAAATGAGTCCGAGTTTTCGAGAAACGGAGTCCGTATGAGGGAGATATGACCCTCCGAAGTTTTAGGAATTTTCAGAACCAAAAACATCTTGAAATTCGAATTCGAAATTCGAATTCAAAAGCCAGCGCAGATTGGGCAGGAATTTTCCCACCCAGGACCAGGTCAACCTGGGGGTCGACACTATGGTCGACCTCCCAGGGACCAGGTCGACCCTATGGTCGACCTGGGGGTCGACCTGGTGACAGAACCCAATTCTGAGCCTGGGTTCATTCTGATGTATCTGGTCACGTTTTCTGTCTAGATTCATCCGCCTAATCCTATATAAACAGCCTCCTAGCCTCATTCTCTTTACACCATTTTATTCTCTCCTTATGCCGCCTCTGAAATATTATAAATAAATAAAATAATGGCGTCGCTACTCTGCTGGAATCAAAACTAGAAATAGTGCATCTTCTTCCAAATCCGAATTAGGTTAAAAGAGAACTACTGCAACTCTTCTTCTATAATCCAATCAAGGCAAGCACAGTTATTTTTAGATATGAATTTTAATTATGATCGTGACAAAGTTGTAAATCTGAATTTGAGGTTATGCATATTCTGTTCTGTTTAGATCTATCCTATTGTAACTATTCTGTATCTCTCTTCTTTCTGTTCTATAGCCAGGCTACCACGAGCCTGAGCCAAATCTCATAAGAGATTGACGCACGAATGCCAAACATTTGGGGAAAATAATGAATGATGCATAAATTGGGCATGACTGATCTGTGACTGATTTGAGGAAAGAATATAGGCTGTAGCTAGAACATAAATCTGAGACATATGGCTAGACATGTTTGAAACATAAAGTGTATTGAACATATGACATGAAGCATAGAAGAATATTGTACATATGACTTAGGATTTGGGCATAAAGATTTAACTGTAAATAAGCAATTGATTTAGATACATAGCACATGTTGTAATTCAGGACATAAGTTGGAGGCATATTATATGAGATTGTTTATGACTTAGAATATAAAGGACATAAGTTGTAATTCTAGATCTGGACATACTTTATATATTATAGTCTGTAATTTAGAAGAAGGAGGATTATTTTGTGTATAACTTAGGTGTAAAGACCTATATTAAATAGGATAACCATTAATGTGAACACGCCTAAAAGTGGGTTTTTGGATATATGACATGCATTGTAATCCATGGTTATATTTGGCATAATTTATATGTAAGGTTTTTGGAGAATATTCTGAACTATGCAAGTTTAACTAAAATTTGGGACATATGTTATATGGTGGATTATAACCATAATTTGGGCTTATAAGTTTAGGCTTACTTTATGAATTAGGCAAGATATGTGAATAGGACTTTAAGGAATGTTTAATCGACTAAAACTGTTATTTGTTTAATATACTAAATTTGCCTAATCTGCTAAATCTGTTGCTTATTTAATCTACTGAATTGCCTAAACTGTTAAATATCTTGAATCGCCTAATCTGCTAATTGTGCCCAATCTGCTAAATCTGTTAAGTTGCCTAATATGCTAAATCTGTTGAACCGCCTGAGCTGCTAAATCTGTTAGATCTGTTGAAAAGCTGAATGATTGTAATTTGTGTAAAACATGTTAATTTGTTTAATCTGTTGCGACTTGAAAACAAGTCAAATCTGTTAAATTGGCATAATTAGTCTGATATTTGTATCATTTGTAATGGAATAAATGGGTTATAATAAAAATGCTGAGACACGAGGTTAGACTCATGTTTGCGGTAGAAGCCTGCCCGGACCCAACCGGCTTAACCAGCAACTGCAAACTGCTAGTCGAATGTGAGAGGTCGTAGGCATGAATAAAATATGCTTAGACGCGAGGTTAGGTCTGGCTTGTGGCAGAAGTCTGTCCGGAACCGCCCGGCTTATCCAGCGGCCACAAGCTACCGACCTAATGTGAGAGGTCTGCGCATTAATATTTAATTAATGCAAATCTGAGGTAAATATGATGTCTAAAACATTTTGGGTAGATGGGGCTAAACCAACTGGACTGATGAATTAATAAACCTGTTTCGTGAATCTGTAGGCCCAATACAAAGTTAGACAATCTGTAAGTCTGTTAAAACTGTACATCTGATCCGTTAGTCTGAAAACCTGTTAACCTGATTTTTCTAATCTGTGAACTAGTTGACTTGAACTCTGTATGTCTGAAAACTTGTAAACAAGTTACTCTGAAATCTGTTAGTCTAGGGACACAAGGTTAGGAGGGAAAATACTTGTGTCAACTGTTGTTTGGGACCCATATTAGTCAGTAACCCTTTCTGGTATCAAAACTATGACCCAACAGTATGTAGGTTCTGGGCACGCTTACTGAATTAATTATTAGCATTTCATTCTGATAATGGCGAGGGGTGTTGATGGTGCGTTCCAACTGGGTCATGTGCGTGCATGGATCCCGGTCTGCCTCTGAGGATGTAAGACGCCGTGATATCTGTAAATAGGTCTGTGTCATTTAAAGGTTGCCACTTTGGGGAGTGATACACCCTTCTGTGGGGCTGGCACAGGGTATTTATGTATTAGGGAGCCGATCGCTTGGGGTAGATTTAGGGTACACTTAGTTTTGTCTATTTCCGTTGGGGTACCGTCTGTTTCTGTTGGGTGGTAACACCTGTCTGTTTCTGCGTGGTACCGTCTGTTAGGGTGGTAAAGGCCCATTTACTAGTGTGCACCTAATTCTAACATTCTGTTTCCGTAAGGATTATTCTGTTTCTGTTTCTGTACCTTCTGTTCAAGTGGTAAAGGCCCATTATTTTGTTTCTGTTTAGACATTGGGGTAACACCTAATCCTGTTATACTAGTATTAGTGCAGAGAAGTAAAATATAAGTAAGAAGCATAACTTGGGCTATATCATTCTGTTTCTTCTGTTTAGCTTAAGTATATTAGTTACTCCTGTTGATATTGTCTCTTATCCAGCTTTATTTTCATGTCATGATATTATTATCTGTTCATATGCTGAAAGTCACTGGACTTGCTAGACTTTATGTCTGACCTTGCTTGTTTTCACCCCTTCTCTTTTGTCCCCCCCAAGGTTTGTAGGGTGGAAATCTAGGAGCTTGATTTGAACTTTCTCTGCTTGAAGTATCGCTTGGCCTTGGCTCTATCTTCCCATGGCAGTTTATGTTGGGGGATTATGATTTTAAAAACTATGTATTCTGAAGGCTTTTGTACAAAACTGATATTTTTGTACTTGAATTCTGATATTGTGATTTGAAAAGATGTAACCAAACTTACTTCGGTTTCTGTGGTAATAAAGTTAAAATTTTCAAGTACTGTTTTATCTGTCTTGTAAATTTCTGTTTTGTCTACTAAAACGCTCCATCAAAGTTAAAGCATTCCCTTTGTGAGTGACCTTAACGGAGGTGGGGTGTTACACTTGGTATCAGAGCTGAAGGTTACCAGACTTGATAAAAAGCTTTTGAAGGTATCAAAAGAAAGTATTTTCAAAAAGGGAAAGCCTGTTTTGAAAAACATAATCCCCAAAGCCATAGCCTATCTTTCTATCCTTTGTTTTGAATCTTTCCTTTTTCTTTCGTTTCAGCATGTCTGGGGATCTTAACCTTCCTGAG
Source organism: Allium sativum (assembly GCA_030737875.1). Taxonomy (NCBI): domain Eukaryota; kingdom Viridiplantae; phylum Streptophyta; class Magnoliopsida; order Asparagales; family Amaryllidaceae; genus Allium; species Allium sativum. The sequence goes on from CM060918.1 coordinate 596,274,079, forward strand.
GGCATACCGGTACCTGGCTGGTTCAGGAGGTACTTAGAGGCTAGGTCCAACGATGCAGGACCGACAGACATTCCTCCTCCAGCCGCAGCGATTCCCCCTCCTCCGCCCCACCTCGTGCAATTGCTTTCTCAAAGATCTGTAAAGATTTTAGGGCCGTGTGTGGAAAGGATTTCAAGGGAACTGAATCGTTCGTAGAAGCGAGGAACTGGCTTAAAGAAACTGACGATCTGTTCATTATCTTCGAGGTGGACGATAGGCAGAAGGTACAATTGGCGGTATGGTTGCTCAAGGACGAAGCTTCCTATAGGTGGGAAGTCACTAACGCCGAGAGGCCGGTTGAAACATGGATGGATTTCAGAACAAGGTTTGAGACGAAATTCCTCTCGCAAGCTGAACGAAGTCTACAACTGGAAAAGTTCTTATCACTTAAGCAAGGAAGTATGACGGTCAAGGAATACGTCAACCAGTTCAACCGACTGGCTAGGTTCGGACTAGATTTAGTCAACATACAGCATAAAAAGGCTCTTCGATTTGTTAAAGGATTGAACGAGCCACTGCACAGCCTAGCCATGACCCATGTACCCATGGGAGCGACTTACGAGAGATTGGTGGACATGGCACTACTACACGAGGAAGACAAGGGAAAGAAAGAGGCAAAGAAGGAAGAATCACAGAACAAGAAAGCATGGCCCAAAAAGGAAACACAAAAGAAGGATGAAAAGTATGAAGGTAAGAAGGAGAAAAAGTGCTTTACTTGTGGAAGCTCGACTGAACAAGGATTGCAGAAAAAGAAAGGGCACTTGCTTCAACTGTGGTGAGATGGGACACTTCACTAGGGACTGCCCGAAGAAACGAGGGCAAGGGCAGAGGGCAGGACCAACTTCTGGAGGGCAGGCGAACACTCTCGAGGCTAGTGGATAGGATAGAAATAAGGAAACTTTTTGTAGGAGGTTTAATTTCTTTATCTGGTTGTTGAGTTAAAGCTCTTTTCTGATTCTGGCATTTTTTCTGTAATCGATACTCTGCACTTTAATACTAGTATTGTTTCTGATTCCACTGTAGACTCAGACCCATAAGGGTTATGACTCATCTAATTGTGATAAGTTGGGTATCTGTGTTGAGCGTTAAGTTGACTATGAGGCATACATTCTGAGTTTTTATCATGCTTAGCTTCCTAAGAATCATTTGGTGATCTGATCTGTATCAGTAGTCTGTAGGAGGTTTTACTCAGAGTGTGAAATAGATTTCCAGTTGGGCATTTATTTAATGGGAGTGATTCTTTGAGTATTAATCTGATGTTGATTTTGGTCTTCGGGGTTGATACTTAAGGAGTTATTCTCTTAAACCGATGTCTAATGGGAACCTAGCTTTATTTTTAATTATACTTGCCTCTATCACTCGACTTTATCCTTCGACCTTTAGGTAGAAACAAATGGGTGTAAACATGTGTTTGAGACATGTTATGTTTGATGGTTGCAAGTGGATGCAAGTGGTTGCTAGTGATTGCCGGTGGATGCATATACGCATACTAGGCACTAGATCGGCTCAAAAACACTTTCATACTACATATGGATGTGTGTGCATTTTTTTATGGATGCGAAATGGTTGACTCAGCACATGGATGTTGCATATGAATGAACGGTTGTGCACTCATATAGAAATGATATGCATCAAATAGGAAAATTGCATACATGTGGAACTCATGGCACTGACATAATTCGCATTAAGGAGGTCAACTGAATAAGTAGATCGCCTGATCTTTGCATTAAATAAGGAACATATACACACACTTTTGCATATGTTCATACAACATTAGAAGTTTTCTAAGGACATTGGATGCTTGTGGATGTTGGTTGAGTAGATGGATGACCGGATGGTAAGACACATTCTTCTTAACTTGAAGATTTCGGGGACGAAATCCTTTAAGGAGGGGAGAATGTAACACCCCGTATTTTCTGTAAACGTATAAGTAACAAATCAGAGAATAATTAATTTTTAAAATGAGAATCAAGGGAAATGGATTGCTCCATTGCATTCGTCTCGAAATTCTTCTTGGAAACGAGTCCGAGTTTTCGAGAAACGGAGTCCGTATGAGGGAGATATGACCCTCCGAAGTTTTAGGAATTTTCAGAACCAAAAACATCTTGAAATTCGAATTCGAAATTCGAATTCAAACGCCAGCGCAAACTGGGCGGGAATTTTCCCACCCAGGACCAGTGTAACAACCCGTATTTTCAATAACCTGTTATAACGTAAATCGAGGCAGAATTTAATTTATAAATCTGAATCAAGGGAAACGGGCTATGCCATTGCGTTCGTCTCGGAAAAATACGCGAAATAGAGTCCGAGTTTTCGAAAATCGGAGTCCGTATGACCCGATTAAGGCCCAACGAAGTTTTCAGAAAATTTCAAAGTAAAAACAGATTTCAAATTCAAGTTTGAATTTGAAAAATTAGGTCAGATTGGGCTAGGCGGGAAAACTCCCGCCAGAGCACCCAAGTCGACAGCCCTGTCGACTTGGGAGACGACTTGGTTGGACCCAAGTCGACAGCCCTGTCGACTTGGTCCAGCCGGGCAGTCTTGCCTGGTGCACCATTTTGGGTTTGTGTTGAGTTTGGGGGCCAGATTCGGTTTTAAGGGCTGAGATTGGAACTAGGGTTTAATCCTAAGGCTAAAACTAGTCCTAATCTCTATAAATAAGGCCCTAACCTAACCCTAAATCATCATTATTCATTCTAGTAACTAAACTATGGCAAAATCATTCCTCTCATGGCCTCCACTCTCTTCATAAAATTCCTAAATAAATTTTTAAGAGATTTTCCATGCATACAAGTGTTTTCAAGCTTGTATGAGCATCATTAGCTTGCATTCAAGTCAAGTTTCTATATTTGCATCATAAAGCAAGAGTTTTGATCATTGTGGCTTAAGGGTTTTTCTATTGAAGCTTGCATTTTGGGTTTAATTGATTTCATAAGGGCTTTGTCATATTTTTGTGACTTCCTAAGCATTGTAAGCCCTATTCTACTTTCATACTTAAACTCTAAAGTTAAATGTATGATATGCAAGTTTGCCATGATATGCAAGTTTACTAAGTCATGCTATGCAAGTTTGCCATGTTATGATATGCAAGTTTATCATGTTATGTTATGCAAGTTTGCCATGTTATGATATGCAAGGTTATCATGTTATGTTATGCAAGTTTGATATGCAAGTTCGTCATATGATATGCAAGTATGTTATGCAAGTTTGGGATGATCATTTTGTTCATGTTATCATGTTATGCAAGCTTATCTTGAGCATATGAACATAAAGCTTCAAGCTTTATGCTAAAGGTTGCATTTTGGCAACATGTAAGTTATCATATCTCTTATGATAACTTGCATGTGAGGCTAAATGCGAACCTATGGCCATTTCTACATGTCATTTATCACCATGTATCACCAATATGCTAAGTTTGGTTTTATGCATGCTTTTGAGGCCTAAAAATGTAATATGCAAGTATATGAACATATGTACATTTCATATGCCACCATGTTAAACTTGTGGCTTCAACACCTTTATGTCATGATTATGCCAAGTTCCCTCTTTCTATCCTTTATGCGCTATTGCGATATGTAAGCGATGGGATTGCGTTTGGGGTTGGGTAAACTTAAAAGACATAAAAACATAAGATTGGGAATTTACCTATTAAGTTAGGTCTACCCATTGGGAATTTACCTATTAAGTTAGGTCTACCCAAATGCTTGAAAATTTGTAATATGTTTTGGAAACGTGATGGACATGACACTTAGAGAAGATAAGTGTGACCAACTCGAGGTTGGGTTGAGTTTGTAGCGTAAAACTACCCGGAACCGACCGGCTTAACTAGTTGCTACAAACAATAGGACCCAATGTGAGAAGTTGGTCATGTGGTACCTTGAACCCGAGGTTAGACCAAGTTGTGGTGTAAAGCTACCTGGACCCGCCCGGCTTAACTAGTAACCACAACAAGGTCTAATGTGAGAGGTTAAGGCACATTAAATTAATTAATGCCTCATGATTAAGGTTAAGTCATGGTCCACTTAATACTTAACCAATTTGGGCTTGGTAGATTAATCAGGGTTAAGTCGTGAACTCATCGTTACACTTAATCAAGTTAATCCATGATTAGCAAGAGGGTTAAACCGTACTTAACCCACTAGAAAATCCTAGCAATGGGGGTCCACTCCAGCAGTAATCCCAAGTTTGTATCATCATGACCCTAGGGACTAGGCTAGGGTTGGGGCACGATTACTGGACTTGAGGTAAGCGACCAAAAGCGACGGCAGAAGGGTACGCCGGTGTAGTTCCGGGCGGACTATGGTCGTGCACACAGTCCGAAGCCGGGGAAAACATGCACGGGTACCAGTAGATCGAGACTGTGCACGCATGATTATGGTGTCCAGGGGTTGACACCCTAGGGCTTGATACACCCGACGGGAGACCCTGCACAGTCTGACTACAATTATGTTTGGGCCGTATGGACACCAACACGTGACGAGTTAGGCTTATAGGGAGCCGATCGACTAGACCGTTTGATTTGACCTCATATTAGGGTCACTTCATGTTATTGGGCCAAAGCTTGGGCCAAGGGATCAATACTTGTTTATTCAAGTCATGTTAGCTTGCTAGTACACCTGTGGTGCAAAAACCTTAAACCTGATTATGCGATGACACCTTTATCTACCTTGTTAGTTAATCATCATGCTAGTATGTTGTTATCCTTATGTTCATCCCTGCTTCTCATGCCAGTTAACTTTATCAGTTTACATTGATTGTAGTAGGGCTTACTCAGTCTTTTTGACTGACCTGTTTTTCTTTCGCCTCTTTTCTTCCGTTTCCCCCCCCCCCCAGGTTCTCAGGGTGGGAATATAGGAGCTTAGCTTGGATTTCAGATCGCTTGCTTGTGGGATTTTAGCTCATGTACGGTCTTGACATGAAGCTAGCTATGGTTATCACTTATTTTGGGGACAGTACTTATGTATTTCAGTTTTTCAGTAATGTTGTTTTTATCTAGACTTGTGTATTTGGAAAGTTGACATTATGTTGTACCAGACTTGTTTTGAAATAGTTTGAAATCTTCCGTTGTTTTACTTATCTTATTTACCCTGTTTACATATATACATATGTTCTTGTTCTGCCTTGATATATCATTATGCATGTTTACCTGATTCAAACGCCCCTCCAAAGTCATAGTGCTTGCAAGAGTCACCCTGGCGGAGGTGGGGTGTTACAACCAGGTCGACCTGGGGGTCGACACTATGGTCGACCTCCCAGGGACCAGGTCGACCCTATGGTCGACGTGGTGACAGAACCTAGTTCTGAGCCTGGGTTCATTCTGATGTATCTGGTCACGTTTTCTATCTAGATTCGTCCGCCTAATCCTATATAAACAGCCTCCTAGCCTCATTCTCTTTACACCATTTTATTCTCTCCTTATGCCACCTCTGAAATATTATAAATAAATAAAATAATGGCGTCGCTACTCTGCTGGAATCAAAACTAGAAATAGTGCATCTTCTTCCAAATCCGAATTAGGTTAAAAGAGAACTACTGTAACTCTTCTTCTATAATCCAATCAAGGCAAGCACAATTATTTTTATATTAGAATTTTAATTATGATCGTGACATAGTTGTAAATCTGAATCTGAGGTTATGCATATTCTGTTATGTTTAGATCTATCCTATTGTAACTATTCTGTATCTCTCTTCTTTCTGTTCTATAGTCAGGCTACCACGAGCCTGAGCCAAATCTCATAAGAGATTGACGCACGAATGCCAAACTTTTGGGGCAAATAATGAATGATGCATAAATTGGGCATGACTGATCTGTGACTGATTTGAGGAAAGAATATAGGCTGTAGCTAGAACATAAATCTAAGACATATGGCTAGACATGTTTGAAACATAAAGTTTATTGAACATATGACTTGAGGCATAGAAGAATATTGGACATATGACTTAGGATTTGGACGTAAAGATTTAACTGTAAATAAGAAATTGATTTAGATACATAGCACATGTTGTAATTCAGGACATAAGTTGGAGGCATATTTTATGAGATTGTTTATGACTTAGAATATAAAGGACATAAGTTGTAATTCTAGATCTGGACATACTTTATATATTATAGTCTGTAATTTAGAAGAAGGAGGATTATTTTGTGTATAACTTAGGCATAAAGACCTATATTAAATAGGATAACCATTAATGTGAACACGCCTAAAAGTGGGTTTTTGGATATATGACATGCATTGTAATCCATGGTTATATTTGGCATAATTTATATGTAAGGTTTTTGGAGAATATTCTGAACTATGCAAGTTTAACTAAAATTTGGGACATATGTTATATGGTGGATTATGACCATAATTTGGGCTTATAAGTTTAGGCTTACTTTATGAATTAGGCAAGATATGTGAATAGGACTTTAAGGAATGTTTAATCGACTAAAACTGTTATCTGTTTAATATACTAAATTTGCCTAATCTGCTAAATCTGTTGCCTATTTAATCTACTGAATTGCCTAAACTGTTAAATATCTTGAATCGCCTAATCTGCTAATTGTGCCCAATCTGCTAAATCTGTTGAGTTGCCTAATCTGCTAAATCTGTTGAACCGCCTGAGCTGCTAAATCTGTTGAAAAGCTGAATGATTGTAATTTGTGTAAAACATGTTAATTTGTTTAATCTGTTGCGACTTGAAAACAAGTCAAATCTGTTAAATTGGCATAATTAGTCTGATATTTGTATCATTTGTAATGGAATAAATGGGTTATAATAAAAATGCTGAGACACGAGGTTAGACTCATGTTTGCGGTAGAATCCTGCCCGGACCCAACCGGCTTAACCAGCAACCGCAAACTGCTAGTCTAATGTGAGAGGTCGTAGGCATGAATAAAATATGCTTAGACGCGAGGTTAGGTCTGGCTTGTGGCAGAAGTCTGCCCGGAACCGCCCGGCTTATCCAGCGGCCACAAGCTACCGACCTAATGTGAGAGGTTTGCGCATTAATATTTAATTAATGCAAATCTGAGGTAAATATGATGTCTAAAACGTGTTGGGTAGATGGGGCTAAACCAACTGGACTCATGAATTAATAAACCTATTTCGTGAATCTGTAGGCCCAATACAAAGTTAGACAATCTGTAAGTCTGTTAAAACTGTACATCTGATCCGTTAGTCTGAAAACCTGTTAACCTGATTTTTCTAATCTGTAAACTAGTTGACTTGAACTGTGTATGTCTGAAAACTTGTAAACAAGTTAATCTGAAATCTGTTAGTCTGGGGACACAAGGTTAGGAGGGAAAATACTTGTGTCATCTGTTGTATGGGACCCATATTAGTCAATAACCCTTTCTGGTATCAAAACTATGACCCAACAGTAGGTAGAGTCCGGGCACACTTACTGAACTAATTATAAGCGGTTCATTCTGATAATGGCGAGGGGTGTTGATGGTGCGTTCCAACTGGGTCATGTGCATGCATGGATCCCGGTCTGCCTCTGAGGATGTAAGACGCCGTGATATCTGTAAATAGGTCTGTGTCATTTAAAGGTTGCCACTTTGGGGAGTGATACACCCTTCTGTGGGGCTGGCATAGGGTATTTATGTATTAGGGAGTCGATCGCTTGGGGTAGATTTAGGGTACACTTAGTTCTGTCTGTTTCCATTGGGGTACCGTCTGTTTCTGTTGGGTGGTAACACCTATCTGTTTCTGCGTGGTACCATTTGTTAGGGTGGTAAAGGCCCATTTACTAGTGTACACCTAATTCTAACATTCTGTTTCCGTAAGGATTATTCTGTTTCTGTTTCTGTACCTTCTGTTCGGGTGGTAAAGGCCCATTATTCTGTTTCTGTTTAGACATTAGGGCAACACCTAATCCTGTTATACTAGTATTAGTGCAGAGAAGTAAAATATAAGTAAGAAGCATAACTTGGGCTATATCATTCTGTTTAGCTTAAGTATATTAGTTACTCCTGTTGATATTGTCTCTTATCCAGCTTTATTTTCATGTCATGATATTATTATCTGTTCATATGCTGAAAGTCACTGGACTTGCCAGACTTTATGTCTGACCTTTCTTGTTTTCGCCCCTTCTCTTTCGTTTCCCACCTCCCAGGTTTGTAGGGTGGAAATCTAGGAGCTTGATTTGGACGTTCTCTACTTGAAGTATCGCTTGGCCTTGGCTCTATCTTCCCATGGCAGTTAATGTTGGGGGATTATGATTTTAAAAACTATGTATTCTGAAGGCTTTTGTACAAGACTGATATTTTTGTACTTGAATTCTAATATTGTGATTTGAAAATATGTAACCAAACTTACTTCGGTTTCTGTTGTAATAAAGTTATAAAATTTTCAAGTAGTGTTTTATCTGTGTTGTAAAATTCTGTTCTGTCTACTAAAACGCTCCATCAAAGTTAAAGCATTCCCTTTGTGAGTGACCTTAACGGAGGTGGGGTGTTACAATTTTTGTTGACAATTCTATTTCAACAAAATGATTAAAAATGTTTCTTTCATTTTTGTTGACAATTCTATTACAACAAAAAATGATTCTTTCATTTTTGTTGACAATTCATTTCAACAAAATAATTCTTTCATTTTTGTTGACAATTCTATTTCAACAAAATAATTCTTTCATTTTTGTTGACAATTCTATTTCAATAAAATGATTAAAAATGATTCTTTCACTTTTATTGATAATTCTATTTCAACAAAATGAATAAAAAATGATTCTTTCATTTTTGTTGACAATTCTATTTCAACAAAATGATTAAAAATGATTCTTTAATTTTTGTTGACAATTCTATTTCAACAAAATGATTAAAAATGATTCTTTCATTTTTTTTGACAATTCTATTTCAACAAAATGAATAAAAATGATTCTTTCATTTTTGTTGACAATTCTATTTCAACAAAATGAATAAAAATGATTCTTTCATTTTTGTTGACAATTCTATTTCAACAAAATGATTCTTTCATTTTTGTTAGCATTTCTATTTAAACAAAATAATTAAAAATGATTCTTTCATTTTTCTTGACAATTCTATTTTAAAAAAATTGATATTTTTATTTTGTCAATTCTAATTTCAACAAAAATGACAATTTTATATTGTCAATTCTAATACAATGAAAATGACAATATTATTTTGTCAATTCTAATACAATGAAAATGACAATATTTATTTCGTCATAAATCTATTCAACAAAAATGATATTCTTGTTTTGGCACTTTATATTTCAACAAAAATGTCAATTTTTTTTTGACAATTTTATCTGAACAAAAATGTTATTTTTGTTTTGATTATTTTTATCTCAACAAAAATGTTAATTTTTGTTTCAACAAAAATGTTAATTGTTGTTTTGACAATTTTATTTCAACAAAAATGTTATTTTTGTTTTGATTATTTTTTTTCAACAAAAATGTTAATTTTTGTTTTAATAATTTTATTTCAACAAAAAATGTTAATTTTTGTTTTGACAATTTTATTTCAGTAAAAATAATCCATCCAATCAGCAAATCAACATAACAGCATCATCAACCCAAATTAAATCACGTATAACAACAAATTGAATTTAATAACGGATTTGTAATAACACAATCATAATTAATTAATTTTAATTAAAAAAATAGAATTCTCACAATGATTCTGAATTCTGTATAATTAAGAATTAAATTAGCCCCAAATTCTTATTTGCTCCAAATTCATCCTAGTCTGTTCTAAAATGTAGATCTCGGATTCACAATCCCAACGGTTCTAAAATTGTCCGATTATATATTCGTACGAATAAGATGCCAATTTATTTGTGTAAATAACATTTTAAGTTAATTAATTAAATAATTTAATTAGAAAATACCTTTCTTCCTCAATCAAAAATACAGCCGCGAGTTTCAGCTTTTGTTCAATTCTAGGTCTTGAGTTTTCGATCCAATCACTCAATTACGCGATGATCCGACACCGCTGCTTCGAAGAGGAGAGGGAGGCGTACCTGGCGGGCCTCATGCGGTGATGCGTGATCATTGGTAGGGGGCTGTGCGGCGGTCGACGCGACGGGGGTTCGGGGGCTCCGTTCTTCGTGAATACGCAACTACAATTGACCAAATCCTGATGGATCTGAAGCTTATGAGGTGCTCTACAATAATGTCAAAAGGAGGATAGGATTTTATAGTGTGGATCGACGGATTTTAGTAGTGGAAGGATTGAGAAATATCGGCCATGAAAATAAAGGGTGGCGGCTGTACTATTGTGACAGCTCGTCACCTCCCCGTGAAGGAAAGAGCAGATTGCTTTGAGAACAACACACATCGGAACGCAAACAGAAGAACATTTCATTGCTTATTACAACAATTCCAGCAGAATACAAAAATATCACAGAGTATGAATCAATATTACACATTTGATAAATATCAGAGATTTAAATTACGTTTAAATACATAGCAGCGGAAAAATAATACAACACACTACTGAAAGAAATACACGGATACAGAGCTTTCCGAGTATCATTCCAGCTGTAAACCAGGATCCTGTGAATATAAATCTGCAAAACCAAAACTACTAGCTGCCCGTGTTGAAAAAAAGGGCACCCAGAGTTTAGGTTAAAACAATAAACTCCATGTCAGTCATGTTACTGGTGTGACAACTAAAACAGTTATTAATCTTTATTTTAAAGTTAGGTAAATCAAGGGACCACGCCGTATAACACGGAACGGGTTTTTACCACAAGAACATCAGTGCATATAACAACAGCGTAATGCTAAATAAAGAATATGAAGCTATTATAAGACCCAGGTTCCATCACACAATGCAACGCAAGCCGAAGGATAGGGTTTTACCTTATAATAGCCAAAGAATGCTTTATACGCTAAATTTCATCTTTTATTATTACTATAAGTGAAGAAAACAACTTCAAATATAAATGTATCAATCATAGGCGGCATGGGTACCATATATCATGTCGCCATACTAGTTCTACAATTAAAACCGCAAAGGTCGTATTGGAAATTGGATTTCCGTCATGAGTCGAGGCAAGGGGAAAGCTCCTCTCCATTCAAGACACTCTAGCAAATGTCTCAGGACAACACACAGCGATCTTGGATCTTCAGGGCCGGTCCTCTCTTGCTTTTGAGGATTGGCAATTCCTGAACACACGTTTCCCAGTCCTATCAGACCTATATCCGAGGCGCCTCGCATCCAACAACCACACATGTAAAAAGTATATAAATGTCAGGGCTGGTAGGTCACTGACATCACCCATAGCTAGAAAGAAACGTCATGCTCTTCCTGCAGTCACTATCCCATTTTTAACTCATACCGAGGTGTGAGGCTCGCGAATTAACGCTATACACAAAGCTATGCCACATAGGTCGTGCTTTGATCATCAACCACATGACTTTGCTTTTCAACAGAAGCCTTGATCATCTACCACTTAGGCATTCCACACATGCAATTCACTCCATGCGACTGACGTCCATCGATATACAACCTTTGAGCTCGTACATCTCAGAGAAGGGCATTAAGCAAGAGAATAAATTCTCCACCGCCAAACAGATGTATATTTAATAGAGATCAATCAACATAGAATAAAATCCAATGTTAGACACACAGTCCATTTACAAGTTCGTTCTGAGTCTGAACGAAACCGTAGGTACCTTATTCCTCGCATATCCATCGATCTCCATGTACGTCTGGACGATCACCAACTGATTCCCTCCTCTTAGATGTACAACCCAATCAAGATCATCAATAATCATCCAAACGATGTGAAGACCTCCGGTCTTCAACCACCGCCTTCATCTTCGACTTATCGTCGAATCGGTTATTCAGAATGGGCATAAACCCGGCCTTTCCGAATAACCCGCATATATAATAAACAAGTGTTACACAAACACAACATACGCCTCATTCCAATTCAGGATATTCTTTTATTCAAATATTCACATCCTTAGGGAAAAGTTCCCATTAATTTTATCAAACATAAATTCTTCTAAATTTATTCTTTAATCTTCCTTTGGATATCATTTCAAACCATGTTAAGGTTTTCCAAACTAGTCAAGATTAGCGAACCACACCGAAGTAATCATTTATTTTATTTCCCAATCCCAGCCTATTCATTCCATGGAGCAAAACTGGTAATACTCCATATCTAACACCACGGTGTTATCGGTAGATATTAATTACCATTTCACGTTCAAATATAATTAAGGATTTAACTATCGCTTTGGAGCAAAATTGGTGATACTCCATTCTCAATCACTTTAATCTAATTAAAGATTCATTAAAACTCCACTTAGTTTTAATCTTCCTAAAAATCAATATCTTGTCTTTAACTGGGTTAAAGAACCAATGTCATCTAAAACACGGTTCACGATAGACCAAAAATCATTTCCCATTGTTAATCGGGTTAAAGAACAGTTGTTATTCAAAACACAGCTCACGATAAACCCAAAAACAAATTTAAATTCAATTCCAGTTAAATACTAATTAACTGGACAATTTCAATTAATCTTAATTAAAAGATTTATTCTTTTTCTAAACTGGGTTCAAGAACAGTGTTATTTAAGACACCATTCACGATTAACCCAAAATCCCATTTGATATTAAATATAAGGCTCTGAATAGAAAATATATCGGCTTATATTCAATATCAAATTCTGAAACCAACAAATATCGTATTGGAAATAACGATACAAATATATCTTTCAAATTTCCACAACCATATCTGTATAATTACGAAATCCAACATCGAAATATTTCGAAGATAATTTTGATTCAAATCCATTCCAATTCACATATTGGAAATTATGATTATTTTTAAAACCACTTCAAATCCAATTTATTTATTCAAAAATATTGGATTATAATTCTAGTTCATAACTAGTTCATAACTAGTTCATTTCGATAAAAATATATTTTTAGCCTTACAAATGTGGAATTTTCCATCCCAGTTCTTTCTAATTCATATATTATGATTTTACACAAATTATTAATATTTTTAATAATTTTATCAAGGGTCGTACAGTCGGTTTTCAATAACGGCCAACAAACTGCACTTACAGCGATCTTTTCCAAATTTGATTTGGACATAATTCCAAATCCAACCGTTAGATTTCAAATTTCTAATATTCATTGGAAAGCAATTTTTGATACGAACCCAACGGTTCTAGTTTCAGGAGAACCCGACGGTCGGATCTCCTGCAATGTCAATTCGAAGTCAATGGTCGAAATTCGCAAACGGTCGCGGCGCGGCGCGTTCTATCCAGGCCATTTAATATATATAATATATATTATATGTGACGACCCCAAAACCCCATACGACGGTGTCAAGGGTAATCTTTGGAATATAACACATAAACAGATAATAACAGAACAGAAATAAATAAATACACCAGATAATGTACAATAGAATACACTGGATAAATAACAACATCAGAGTTACACAGTATACAGGATCATACTTAGTACAAATACAGTTTAGCTATACATAAATGTCTACAGCGGAAAACAAACATAATATGTACAATAGGAGCTGAACAGCATAAGAAGAGATAAATGATAGAATCCATCTTCAGCTCCAGCTATCCAGAAAGAGCCTGCTAAAACCTGAACACAAGGCTGCCCGTGTAGAAAAAAGGGCACCCGAGTTTGCAAGTGAAACAAACTACGAGTCAGTCATGGGACTGGTATGAGAAATCAACTTAACACATTTTATAATATGGCTAATCACAGGACCATGCCACTTTCGCGGAACGGGTTTACTCCATTGGATTGCCCGTGCTTAAAACAAGTAAATCTTTTAAACATCGCAATGCTTTTTACAAAAATGAAGCTATTATAAGACTCAGTTCCCATCACACAATGCAACGCAAACCGGAGGATAGAGTTTTACCTTTAAATGGCCAAAATATGCTTGATACGAATAAAACAAAAGAATTTGATATTATTACTAGTGTTTATATGTTTCAAAAACAATCTCAAATAATAAGTATCAATCATAGACGGCATGGGTACCATATATCATGTCGCCATATATAGGTATACAATCAAAACCGCACAGTCACGTATTTGGAAATTGGATTTCCGTCATGAACCAAGGCAAAAGATAGTCCTTACCGACTTCGAGCCAATCTAGCCCATGTCTCCGGAACAGCCGCAATTGCGCCTTGGAGCGACAGGGCCGGTCCACTCGATGTGGATTATAGTGCATGAACAATGCGTTTCTCCACCCTTTGGGCCGTAAATGAGCCAACGAATGACTCCATCGGTCCCGGATCGACCGATATAACCGAGGCGACTCGCTATAGCAACAACCACACAGGTGAAAAAATACGAATGTCAGCCAGTTTAAGCACTGACACCACCTCTAGCTAGAAAGAAACGCATGTCCTCCCTGAGATCCACTCCCGTTTCTAGCTCATACCGGGGTGTGAGGCTCGTGAATTCACGTTATACACAAATCTATGCCACACAGGCTGTGCTTTGATCATCAACCACAAGACTTTGCTTTTCAACAGAAGCCTTGATCACTGCATCTTAGCATGCCACATAGGCAATTCACGCCACGTAACTGACGTCTATCAATCACACGGAATGAAATCCAATGTCAGACACACAGTCCATTTACAAGTCCATTCTGGGTCTGAATGAAACCGGAGGCACTATATACCTCGCATACCCATCGATCTCCACGTACGTCTGGACGATCACCACTGATTATCTATATTTCGGTATGCCTCCCAATCAAGACATCAGTTACCATCCAACCGAGGTGAAGATCTATGGTCTTCAACCACCGTCTTCATCATCGACTTCTTATCGTCGATTCAGTTATTCAGAATGGGATAAACCTGGTCTTTCTGAGCAACTCGCGTATATAATAAACAAGTGCTACACAAACACAACATACGCCTCATTCCAATTCATCAGTCACTAATTATAAATTAGTAAGAGAACGATTTCCCAAGCATTAACCCCGAAGGCCGAAACCAGCATCAGATCAAAACCCAGGAAACCATTCGACTTAGCTAACCTTCAGTTAGTTTATAAATTTCACATTCTTAGGGAAAGGTTCCCATTATTTTTATCAAAGATAAATTCTTTAGTATAATTTTCATGTCAAACACATTCAACCATCAAATATCTAATAAACCGGGTAAATTCGGTTTATTTCCATTCCATATCGTTTATAATATTTTATAACGATTTATCGCTATTTTTATTTATTTTAAAGATAGCCATTTCATTCAAACGACGCTTCAGGCCATAACGCGGCCGTGGCCATGTTTTTTCTTCAAATTTGATTTACACATATATGAAAATCTAACCGTTGGATCTTCACAAATTTTATATCATTAGAAAGATCTTTTCGAAACGAATCCAGTGGTTCCATTTTTGGGAAAATCCCACGGTTGGATCTCCCGGTACACTCGTTTGAAGTTTCGATTTCAAAATACGAACTGTAGCGTCGTTATTCGATTTAATTTAATTATATATATATATATATATAATCGATTCTGGCGCTGTTTTTCTTCAGATTTGTATTAAACATTCCAGACAATCCAACCGTTGGATCTTCACAAAGTTGGTGTCGTTGGAAAGATATTTCCAAAGCGAACCCGATGGTGTCAGTTTCCGGAAAATCCGATGGTCGGATCTTTTGCACTAATCGTTTGAAATCACGGTTTCAAAACACGAACTGCAGCCTCGTTATTCGATTTATTATAATTATATATATATAAATATAATCTATTCTTCGATTTCAAAACCATATTCTTTTCATACATTTGATAAAAATGATATTTTTATCCAACAGACATTTATTTCAACACTTCACTATTTTTAACACTTCATGTATATAATAAAAATGTGATTTTTATTGTAAAACAATTTATTTCAAAACATGACTATTTTATATAGTTCATATAGATGATAAAAATATGATTTTTATTATAAAACAATTTATTTCAAAATACGACTATTTTATATAGTTCATATAGATGATAAAAATATGATTTTTATTATAAAACAATTCCTTTCAAAACACGACTATTTTATATAGTTCATATATTTGTTAAAAATATGATTTTTATTATAAAACAATTTATTTCAAAACATGAATGTTGTTCAACACATGAATTTCTATTCAACACATGAATTTCTATTCAACACATGAATATAGTTTCAACACATGAAAATAATTCCAACACATGAATATTATTGAAAATTTCGGCAGCATAACGGCAGGGTAGTTAAAACCAGGACCGTCCCTAGTACGGCTCTTCGCTCAACCTTAAAGCCTCGCAACTTTTGACAATGGGGATTTCATGCATCTAGTTCGCACGTAGGCGGCATGTTTATTTTTTTCCTTTTCCACAAACTAATCCTATGTGGTTTCAACCAAATAATTCTCAACCACAAACGGTTATTTTTCAACCACAATCAATCAATTTCAACCACAAACAATTCTAATCAACCATTCCTTATCCACCAATTTTCACACCAATCACAAACAATAAATATCGTCCATGGTTTGTGGACGAGGGGCGTATATATATATAAGTATATTTCACTTCACTTTCAACACATACATAATTTTTACAACGCATATATAACTAATACATCGAACATACAACTTATACAACGCTTATACATGAGGTGTACAACGCTTATATAACTCATACTTTGAATATATAATTTATACATCGTCATTTCCATATCGTTTATAATTCAGAAATCTCACATTGGGTTCCACTCCACCAAAAATAGCAGAAGGATCAGAAAAATATCCGGTCTCTTCTAGAATGTAGAAGACGTCCGCACGAGTCCACTATCTCTTGTTTCAATGGATTTCGACAAGAAACGAAAAAGGCATGATTTTTACAGTGAAATCGTAAACTGTAGCGCTTTAAAGTGCTATTAAATAGTTTAATATAAAATAGGTCATACCTTTCAAAATCTGTTCAAAACTAGGTTTTGATTTTTCGTCGAATCCGTTGCACGATACGACGATCGGCCACTGCCATGTGGAAGAGCTTGGAAAAGGCTCTCCGACGCCGTGCACCACCTTCAGATCGACGGTCTCTGGCAGCTCGGACGGCGCTACAAACGGCGGGATTTCGAAGGAGCAGATCTCACAAAATACACAATGTTGGTGGACAAGGGTTATGTGGATTTGAAGCAAATGAGAAGGTCTACAAATTCCATAACTGAAGCACTCGATTTCGTTGTGAGATTGGAGAGAAAAAGAGGTGGGAAGCAATGAATAGGGGCCGCCGTTCGTCGAGAGGAGCTATTGTGTTTGGTTTGGGGACGACGAGTTCTGATTGGGCCAGGTTTTATAATTTATTATTTAATTTCTTTAAATTCGAAATTACCCCTTTCCACATACGAACACCAATTCAAACCCAACGACTGTCGTCCCTAGCTAAATACCCCCATTCCGAACACAATGGGATATGTTTCGTAGGCCCATTTGACTGTTTCAGTCAGTTTCTCTTCAGATTAAAATATAAAACATTCAATATTTATTTTGAACACACATTTCAATTTGTCGGGGCCACATACTGATTCTTAAAATTCCAGAAAAATAAATCTAGTTATATTTTGACGATACGGTTCCAACAAAACTAGTTTCGTCGAATTCTGAGACCGTTTGATAAATGGCCCTTTTCTGGTCGATCCAATTTAATAGAAATCGACCAAACACATTTTCCTTTGCCACGCTCACATACTAGCGTCAAAAATTATGAAATTTGAAACATAGCAATAATTTGACATCCCAGATCCAACAAAAGAGGTTTCCTCGAATTCTGAGGTCGTTTGCAAAATGGCCATTTTCATGGGCTATATAAACTCTATAGCGACCTTTCTGAAAATTCATTTGGCCATAACTTTTGTTTACCGCGACGAAACTTCGATTTTTCAGATTCGTTAGAAAGATATTCACTAACAGATTTAAATATTTTTGGTTTCACTAGAATTCGTTTTATTTTACACCCGGTACAGTCAGTCAAAGTTTGAATTCAAATTTTGAAACTACCGCGCCATTTCAGGCCTTGTTTATAATTAGAATTAATTATATTTATTTTCAAATGTCGATTCAAACACACTTTTCGTCGTTATTATTTAAAATATTTATTTTAAATATTTTAAATTCACTAAAATAGCCAAATTAAAAATTTTATATTGGCTCAGATTTTCTAGGTTGTTACAATCTCCCCCACTTAAAACTTTTCGTCCCCGAAATGGAACAAAGTCGAAAGAGGATTCATTAACCAACTCTACTTTCAATCTGGCTTTCATCCTCCAACTTCTTAGTTTCTGAGAATTTTCTAATTCTTCAAAAATTTGGCTAACATCCTAAATTTTCGAAAAATTTCGCCATAACCTCCTTTGTACGGGGAGGGGTTTGGAAATTTATTGGGCCATATTTGGTACCCAATTAATCCTAATAAGCATGCACATATTTACAGTGATATATTCCGGTGTCCATAGGGGAGTGTGTATAGATCATAACTCCAGAGAATAAATTCTCATCACCCTATAAATGGTTTTTGTGCCTTAATGACCAAAGAGACGTGTTTATTGTCATCTCCAGACCCGTGTGGTTTTTTTTATTAATCTTGCAATTTACCGTTACATTTTATAGGGTCCATATCAGTCATCGGTTCAACCTGTAATATATAGTCATCGCCATACAAGTCTCTCGCTCGTATGGTAAATCTTCCACCTCGTCACACAAGCTCCAAATGCTTATGTGGTATATGATGAAGTATGCCTATCTTCAAGAAGTATGCCATGTAGTGTAGTTCAAAATTAATTGTTACTATCCTATGGTGATGTATATTATTACACACAGAACAACCAGCACTCCGCATCCAATGACATTCACAGGAGTTGACATAATAATAAAATTTGCACATCCAACTCATTAAGGTTTACCTATTTGGCGGGCACGCAAATAAATTCTTTACTCAACAGCTAATCCTTTACCTGTTCAAAGATATATAATGCACATGTATATATTTCTATCTATTTTTAAATCAGTTTAATACTTGATTTAATTTCATAATTTTACCATCATTCGCTTCTTGATTAAATTAACTATCATTCTAACAATTTAATTAATCCTATCTACTATCACACAACACAAACAACGATCAATTTGTTTTTAACTTTTCAAAAATAAACTAATCAATTCATATACTCTTTTAAAATAATCAGACTATAGAATTAAAAGTTTACATCCATGAAAAGAAAATAACAACAAAGTAGAGAACATAATGGAAATTTCAAAATATGGTAAATGTACCTTGCACTAGAGTCAATCATAGATATCCACCCTGCACTTAGGATAGGCTTTCTTAATGTTTTCCTCTGTTTCCCAAGTACAATCTCCGGATCTCCACTCCATTGCACTTTGACTAAGTGAACCTTCTTGTTCCTCAGTTCTTTGGTTTCTTTGCCAATAATCTTTAGCGGCACTTTTCTCACAGCCAATTCTGGAGTAATTTCTATATCCTGTTGTGCGGCTTCTTCCATAACCAAGTCTGGGTCATGAACATGCTTTCGAAGTTGAGATACGTGAAATACATCATGCACTCCAGGCAACCAATCAGGTAACTGAACTCTATAAGTGCGAGTCCCAATCCGTTCAAGAATAGGGAATGGTCCAATAAATCTGGGCACCACCTTCCCATTTTTGCCAAATCGAATCACTCCTCTCATCGGA
Source organism: Allium sativum (assembly GCA_030737875.1). Classification (NCBI taxonomy): domain Eukaryota; kingdom Viridiplantae; phylum Streptophyta; class Magnoliopsida; order Asparagales; family Amaryllidaceae; genus Allium; species Allium sativum. Next base: position 596,293,824 of record CM060918.1, read on the forward strand.
GAGACCCTTAGATACACATAATCACCAACAGAAAAAGCCAAATCTCTTCTTCTCGAATCAGCATAGCTCTTCTTTCGGCTTTGAGCGGCGAGTAATCGTTTCTATACGAAATCGACTTTGTCGACCGCTTCATGGATCACATCAGGTCCCAATACAAGTCTATTACTAGGTTCAACCCAACAAGCAGGAGATCAGCACGTTCTACCATACAATGCTTCGAATGGTGACATTGTCAGGCTCGCTTGGTAGCTGTTGTTGTATGAGAACTCAGCCAAATGTAAATGGTCTTCCCATGATCCACCGAAATCGAGAACACAAGCACGCAATAAATCTTCTAGTATACGATTCACCCTCTCAGTCTGACCATCTGTCTGAGGATGATAGGCGGTGCTTAGATTCAGCTTCGTTCCCGGTTCTATTTGAAATGCCTCCCAGAATTTGCTAGTAAATATAGGATCTCTATCACTAACTATACTGATCGGCACTCCATGTAGCCTAACAATTTCTTTGAAATATATCTGCGCTAGACTCTGAGCAGTTCTGTTCGATCTGACAGGTATGAAATTAGCGGTCTTCGTGAAGCGATCTACGATCACCCAAATACTGTCATTTCCTTTCTTGGTTCTGGGCAAACCATCTATGAAGTCCATGGAAATATGTTCCCACTTCCAACCTGGAATGTCCAGCGGTTGCAACAATCCAGCCAGTTTCTGTTGGTCACCTTTGACTAGTTGGTAAGTAGAGCATCTGCTAACGTATAAAGAAATGTCTGTCTTCATTGACCTCCACCAGAAAGTGCGTTTGATGTCATTATACATTTTTCTCACTCTTGGATGGATACTAAGTTTTGACTTGTGGCATTCATCCAGCACTTCTTTTCCGATCTCAGAAATGTTAGGAACACAAATTCAACCCTTTAGCCTTAGAATCCCTTGGTTATCAATCTGGAAACTGAAGTGTTCGCCTTTCTGTATTCTTTCTCTGATCTTCTGAATGAAGTGATCGTCCTTCAGAAGAGCAGATATTTTATCCATCAATGAAGTCGTAATAATAAAACTGGCGATCATTACATTCTTTCTACTTAGCGCATCGGCCACAACATTGCCTTTCCCTGGAGTGTACAGAAACTCAAAATCGTATGCTGCAAGAAATTCTAGCCAACGTTGCTGTCTCAGATTCAAGTCTTTCTGAGTGAACAGATACTTTAACGACTGATTGATTAACATAGAAATGTGTTTATTTTATGCTCTTATATTTTATCTTTTGTAAATAAATAAATATTACTTTTGGTATTTTTGGTGTATTTTCACAGGTTATCAATAAATGTCTCATTCATTTCAATTAAAGGCCAATTTCAAAGAAAAAGCTACTTCTCCATATTAATGCTCTCTCAATTGCAAAAGAAGTTGTAGCTCACATTTAATTTGGCGCAATCCTCTCCAAGAATTCAAATCCAATCAATCACATTTAATTTCCATGCAAAGAGAAAGGGAAGGCCTTGATTACAAATCTCCAATTAAGCATATGCTTATCTTCCCGCTGACCGTGCCACACATAAAAAGGAATACATTGATTACAATTTTTCAAATCAAGCACCATGAAAGGAATATTCCTTTATCTGTGGAAAGAATTTATATCATACTTGGCCTTATTATTTTCATAGAAAGGGGACTACATTCTTATAAATACACCTTGTATCCATTGTAAATACGATCACAAATTTTCCTGTATTCTATTCTCTATTAATAAAGCTCTCTTTTCTTTTAATTCTGTAATTTTTATTTTCATGGCAATTTGTGTTGTCTAGTCAATTAGATTTGCTAGAACACAATTGCTATTGAAATTTTAATATTCATTAGTGATTGACCGTCTGATTAGATTCAGCGGTAATCCTAATTTTTTTATTTCTGTTTGTTATTTCCTTTCTGCATTTTTTTTATTTCCAGCACTCTGTTTATTTTTTTAATCATTGAATTGATTATAGATTCGATTAGATTCAAATCTATAGTTAATTCAATTGCAGTGTTATTTGTTTTATTGATAATTACAATTTAGTTATCGGTTCAATTAGATTTGTTCTGAACTAAATTGTAATTTCAATGTTATCCCATCTCGAAGATTTGTCTAACTCGCCCAAGAAATTATATAAATAATTTAATTTAATTTACCTCCCTGTGATTCGACCTGCATACTACACGATCTGTGCGCTTGCAGTATTTATTTTAAAAATTGCGCTTTTCTAGTTCTTAGGAAAGCGACGATCAAGTTTTTGGCGCCGTTGCCGAGGAGGTAACGATTAAATTTTATTATTTATTTAATTTTTGATTCGTGTTAGTTTTTGTTCATATTTTCCTTCTGTGTTCTTGTATATATATTAAAAAAATATTGATTGGTTAGATTTGGTGTTGTTCAATGATACCGTAATCTTCCAAATAAGAAAAAAAAACAATAACTTGCCTTTTTCATTGATTTTCTGTCTTTGCCATTCTTTTTATTTTACTTCTTTCCTTTTTTTTCAATCATTCTCCTCCTTTGTACAAATTTCTTTCTTGTTTTACAAGCCAAAAAAAAATCTTTCAATTTTCCATTATTTCTTTCCATTTTTCCATTTTATTTCCAATCTTCTACATTCTCTTTCTACTTTTACAATAATTAAAAAAAATTATCCATTTTCAATTTCTTTCCTACTTTACAAGTTCTTGCCTTCTCTGTACATTGCTTCCCTTCTTCTATTTACAAATTTCTTCTCTGGCCATCAACTCATACATTATTTTCTGCACCCCAAACTCCCCACCATCGCTCAAACTACCCAAATCCTCTTCCCACCATCGCTCCCCCTAGAGCCAATTCCAACATGAACCGTTCATCAACAGTCACAAGAATTTGCCGGTTTACCAATTGTTTTCATTGATTTCTTTCCTTTTTTCCGATTAATTCTTTCCCTTTTTCAACTATTTGTTCCTTGTGCATTTCTTTTTTACTTTTACAATGAAAAAAAACAATTTTTCTTTAATTTCTTTCCTTTTCACTCTTTCCTCTTTCCTCTTTCCAATACACTGATTTCTGCTTTCCTTTGAAAAAAAAAATCTCTTTTTGAAAACTTTCCTTTCTTTTCCTTGTAGTTAATTCTCTGCATTGCCACTTGATTTCTTTCCTTTTTTTTCAATTTATTTCTTTTCAACTATTTTTTTTCTTTCCCTTTTACATTTTGTTTTCTACTTTTACAACAAAAAAAAAACAAAATTTCTTTCCTTTCTCTCTTCATATTTCTTCTTTCTTCTATTTTTTTTCTTTCATATTTCTTCTGCCTATCACATTCCCCTCATCTTCGATGTTCACACCTTCAACCATCATCATCCCTTAATCAAAATCCACTTCTTTCAACAAACAACAACCAAACCACCATCAATTCCACAACTCATACATCGTCCTCCACCTCTCTTGCCACAAACCCATCACCATTCAAATCTTACCACCACACCTGAAGCCGCCCATCCACCTCATCACACCCCAACACACAGATCCACGCAATCAAAAGATCGAACCCCTAAGTCAAAATCAGACCCCAATTCACAAAACCCCAATCCAATTCGAATTGAATCGATTCCAGAAAGAAAAAAAAGAGAAAAAAAAGAGACGAAAGAGTGAATTGTTTTGTGGATGGTTCGATTGTGAGAGTTATAAAAGGATCGTGATTGTATTCAATTGGTATTGAAAAGGCAAGTAATTTTTATTTAGGGGCGTGAGTATTTTGGGTTTTATTTCTTGTGTTTTTGAGGTGTTCATCGTGCATTTTATTACCCATTATGTTTGTGGGTACTGAGTACAAGGGTTGGTGGTTTTATTTGGTATTGAGTAAAAGGGCCTTTGTTCTGTGAGAACAGATAATAAAAAGTGTCGTGATTCTTTCATTTGACTGTCTCTTTGGGAAATTTGTTTCCATTTGTTCGGAATGCAATTGCAGTGCGTGGTTTCTCAACTTTGAGTGCTTGACCATTTTTGATGCACTAGGCTATTTTTGTTGAGTTTTTGTTTTATTGAGTCTAGTTTGTTATTAGTTGTCTTTGTTTATTTTTTTTTATTTTCCTTTTTGCCTATCTACTTATTTGATGAACTTAGCTTAGTGTTTCTTTTTGTTCTTTTTTTTTGGGAAGTGTCATTTAGCTTAGTTGTGTTTTACTTTTATTTTTTCCTTCCTAGTCTATTCTTTTGTTTTAGTTTTTTTTCCCTTTCTTTCTTTTGTTGTTTTATTTCTTTTCAAAAAAAAAATCAAACATCAGAGCCAAGGCCATAAAGCATTTAAGTAATCAGGTAAAGGTTTTGAAAGTCAAGTAAAGCAAAATAGCGGAGTTGAATAGCTAGCACAACTCAAATTACACTGGACGAGCTGCCATACCTCCACTGTAAAATTTTCTGAACTCTACAGGTGCTGCAGTTGCTAAAAAAAATATAGAAATTGCTTGTAAAAATCTTCTGTAGGGGCAGTGGCTTGCTTGTACATTTTTTTTAATTCTGCAGTTATTATTCTGTGATTGTTCTATGACTGAAAATTCTGATTAATTTGGTGAGGAACGGATTTTCATAACTGAAATCTTCACTCTCATTGTTTTTAACAATAAAAATAGACGTTGCAAAATAATATAATTGAAAAGTGGTGCTTTTGGTAGTTGACTGTCTCGTATAATTGGATCGCGGATATGTAGTCGTTCAATTTATTGAACTATTAGCAAAAGAGGTTGCATACTACCCGTAAAACATTGGTCGTATCCCTTAGTATTTATACTATACGTGAACGGCCATAAGACCCTCTTCCCCCTTCTAATTGAGTCAGTTAATTAATAGAGCACAACTTAGTATTTTATACTATCTTTGAAGTGAGAGTAACTTCTAACTTGCATTGACTTCTTTAAAATGTCTGATTCAAAAGAATCATTGAGAGAAATGTGGGATAATAATCGGAGTAGACGTCCTTTTGAAGAGTATGACTATGAATTACAACTCATGAAGCAAAATTTCGTGAGTCCAATGTCAACAATTTTCAAAATTTTCCAACTGACCAACATTTTCAAAATCATATAAATGATCGAAATTGCGACTTCAATTCAAATTTCAATAATTTCGATTATGAGCCACATCCACAGCAAAATAGCTTTGAATCCCAATATAGCTTTGATTCACACCAATATGAGGTTGAAAACCAAAATTTTCAAAATTATAGCCTGTATCAACATCTTGCAAATAACCAAAATTGTAATTTTCCCTCGAGTTTCAACAGTTTTGGTTACGAACATAATTTTTACAACCAAGATGATTTCCAATATAAAATGAAAATTCAAACAACTACTACATTGGAAATAATATTAATTGTGAAATTGATGTGGATTATAATTTTGAGAATCAAGAAATCCAAAATGAGAGCTCTCAAATCAACGATTCTGAAGAATGTCATTTTGATGAGAGTGAAGAAAGGCTAAATGTAACACCCCGTGTATTTTATAACAGTGAAATTCACAAATTAAAGTATAATAAATTTCAAATCAAAGTATTAAGGGAAACGGGATACGCCATTGCGTTCGTCTCGGAAAAATACGCGAAATAGAGTCCGAGTTTTCGAAAAACAGAGCCCGTATGACCAAATTATGGCCCGATGAAGTTTCAAAAAATTCAAATTTCGAAAACAGATTTGAATTTCAGCCCAATCAGAGTAGGCGGGAAAATTCCCGCCCAAACCCACCAGGTCGACCTGGGGGTCGACCCTAGGGTCGACCTGCCAGGCCAGGTCGACCTGGGAGTCGACCTAGGTGTCGACCTGTCCCAGGCAGGTCGACTCTAGAGTCGACCTGGGGGTCGACTGGGGAGTCGACCTGGCCCCTGAGCCAGGTCGAACCCAGCCCACCCTGGCTGGCCTGGTCTGTGTTTAGTCGATTTTCTGAGCCTTGCCTTGTCACTAGGGCTAGGTGTCAGCTCCTGATTGGCCTCTCCTTTGAACGAACGGCTATTATTGAACCAAGCTTCATCGACGGTCTAAATCAACTCACAAACTCTATAAAAAGGACCTAAGACTAACCCTAATTCACCCAAACTAAAATGGAGATGAGACCGTCATGCTGCTGAGGAGAGACTAAGGATAGCCGTCAGAAATAGAGAGACAATTAGGAGATAATTCAAAGCTTAAAGCAACGTTAATCGAATCAACGCCTACAACAAAGGATAGCATCTCCAATTTCAGAATTTAGATTCCTGAATTGAAGATTCGTCATACGTTGTAAGTAGAGTGCTATTCCGATGTGAATTAAATAATTGTGTTGATTTGTGTAAAGTAAGAAATGGAATTGTGGCGATAATAATCTGTATTTGTACGTTGCTTTGATGCTAAACGATTTGGGAATATTATGGTATACGATTGGATATTTGCAAGTATGCGATTTGCGTTGGAAGTTAACAACGAAATGGAATTGTGGAAATAATAACCTATATTTGTATGTTATTTTGATTCTAAACGATTTGGCAATGCTATGGTGTACGATTGGATTCATACAAGTATATGGTTTATGTTGACAACCACATGTTGTGGAATTTTAATTGGGATTCATGCAAGCATATGATTCATATTGAAAACTACATGTTTGTGGTAGTTATTTACAACACCCATTTGATAATTGCAAGTATATGATTCATGTTGAAAATAACAACTATATGTTGTAATAGTTTATTTGAAATTCATGCAAGTCTATGATTTATTGTTATGCCAACATGATGTATAATTCTATGGTCATCTTTAGTGTAATTTGATCGACTTAAGTGTTATGATTCATATGAAGGTTATGTTGGAATTGGCATCATAGTTCAAGTATAAAAATCATGATTTTGTGATAGTGACAAAAGCAAGCGTCTTTGTAAGCTTGTATTAATCTTATGAACATGACTAAACTATGTTTGTTATTATGCCTAGTTGGAAACATGTTTTTAGGCTTATGTTGTTATCGTAATCATATAATAATATATTTGACACATAAGTTACATTAGAATTACACTAGAATTACATCCCACTTACAAGTTACATAGATAGGATAAAAACCATGATTATATGAATAGTAGGATTCATGTTCAATTATGTTTATGCCATGACTATATGAATAGAAGGACTCTTGTTCAATTATGATTATGCCATAATTATATGATTAGAATGGTTCATGTTTAAGTATTATTTATGCCATGACTACATGAATAGAATGATTCATGTTTTGTTTATACCATGATTATGTGAATAGAATGATTCATGTTTAAGTATTGCTTATATTATATGTTGTTACAATTGCAAGTTCACATGTGCCTACCCTATGTTAATTGAATCGTTATGCTGCAAGTTCATGCGTTCACACTCCCCTTTTTATGTTACCTTATAAACACCATGTTATAAGCCTCCCCTTTTCATATGGCTAAATTGGGTTTAAGTGTTAAACCCAACACACCTTACATTGGAGCGAACGTACAAAACGGGGGTAATGACGTTTGGGCTAAAATATAGAACATATGTGTTGGCATGTTTGATGCATGCCAACAACCTTGAAAAACAATTAAGTGGCATAAATAAATCTTAATCAATAAAGATAAATTTGAATAATGGGCCGCAAATATTTACATATAAAAAGAAAAGAGACAAAATATGCAAATGTAGAAAATACGATGTGTTTAACCCGAGGTTGGATTGAGTTGTGATGTAAACCTGCCCGGAACCGCCCAGCTGTCCAGTAGTCACAACAATACCTATCCAATGTGGGTGGTTAAACACGGAGCCCAATAAGGACCCGAGGTTAGACTGAGTTGTGGCGTAAGACTGCCCGGACCCAACCGGCAACAGGCAGCCACAACAATATCTGTCTAATGTGAGAGGTCAAGGCTTTAATAAGACAATTAAGGCTGAGTTAGGATTGATAGGATTAAGTGAATTAAGACTTAATCAAAATAGAACATGCTAAACTAAACAGACTGATTGGGAGTTAGGTTTATAAAACACTTAACCAACTTAGCATGTTGGCTAGAAATAGAAAACCTAGTAGCGGGGGACCCTTTTCAGCAGTAACCCTACAAGGTATCATGATACCCTGAAACTAGGCAGGGTGGGGCACGATTACTGGGCTGGCTGTAAGAGGTCAAATCGACGGCGGTGGTGCAGCAGTGTAGGTTCTAACGGGGTGCGGGCGTGCACACACTCCGACGCAGAAAAATAAGGCACTGGGCACCAGTAGCATACCTGTGCATTCTAGGATTGTGTCGGGCCGCCACCATGGGACTTGATACACCCCATGGTGGAACCAGCATAGGTAACTACAACATCGGGGGCCGTAAGACACATGTGACTATGCGAGTAGGAGCCGATCATCATAAAAATGGATCACTTCACCCTGATTATGGGGTGCCTGTTGGGAACTAGTTTATATGGGTACAGAGATTAATATGGGGTACGATAGTATATTCGACCCTAGACAACTTAACTTAGTTTATGGTGCTTTCCCATTTCTAGTTTATACTTATCATACCCAGTTCTTTATTCATAGACTGAATAGTCCTAGACTTACTCAGGCTTTATGTCTGACTCTACTTTTCTTTCGTCTTCTTTTCTTCCGTTTCCCCCCCCCAGGTCCACCGGGAGGGAATACCGCAGCTTGACCAGCCTTCATATCCAGCTTGAAGAGAAAGAATGTATTGCTTGGATCTTTTCGTTTTGGACTATGGCTTTGGACAACAATTATGGGACTTTTGCAGTTTATTTATGTTTTCTTTATGCTTCTTTAAATAATGTAATCAAGACAGTTATGATTTTGGAAGTATTGTAAGACAATTATGGCATGGTTTGTGTAACACGTATTTTGATGAAATAAAAGTTGTTGTTTTCCGCTGTTCAAAAATATGTGTTCTTATATCTGTCTTGTATATCTGTGACTTATACTTATAAAACCTCCACCAAAATTAGGGCATTCCCTTTGAGAGTGACCCTAACGGAGGTGGGGTGTTTCACTTGGTATCAGAGCATAGGTTTACCAGATAAGATAAAAAGTTTTGAAAATTTATTTTTCAAAAAGAAATTTAAAGAAGCATTTTTAAAAGATAAAATATTATTTTGTTTTAAAAGGCAAAGTCCCCCCAAAGCCATAGGAACTATCTCTTATCCTTCGTTTTGAATCTATCCTTTTTGTTTCAGCATGGCCGAAGAACTTAACTTGCCAGAGGGTGTACCAATACCTGGTTGGTTTAGACGGTTCTTAGAAGCAAGGTCCACTCAGCCAGGTCCTACCGTTCCTCCTCCCTCAGCTGCAGGAAATCATCCAGCTGCAGCAGCACCTCTTCCTCCACCTCCTCCGCGGGGAAACACTTTTGCTAAGATATGTAAAGATTTTAAAGCTATGGGAGGAAAGGACTTCCATGGAACTGAGTCCTTCGTGGCAGCTAGAAATTGGCTGAAAGAAACCGAGGACTTATTCATCATCTTTGAGGTAGAAGATAGACAGAAAGTACAACTGGCAGTATGGCTACTTAAAGGCGAGGCTTCCTACTGGTGGGAAGTCACTAATGCAGAAAGACCAGTGGAAACATGGGAGGACTTAAGGGCAAGGTTTGAGGCTAAATTTCTCTCAGATGCGGAAAGGAGTTTGCAGTTGGAAAATTTCTTATTTCTTAAGCAAGGGAACAAGACAGTCAAAGAGTACGTTAATCAGTTCGATGAGCTGGCTAGGTTCGGACTGGACCTAGTCAACACCCCGCATAAGAAGGCTCTCCGTTTTGTCAAAGGGTTGAATGAGCCATTACACAGTTTGGCCATGACCCATATACCCATGGGAGCTACATATGAAAGGTTGGTACAGATGGCGTTGCTGAACGAAGAGGATAAGGGTAAGAAGGAGACAAAGGCAGAAAACTCTCAAGGGAAGAAAGAGGGTTTGCAGCCTAAGAAGACAGACTTTAAGAAGGGCGGGAAAGGCAACAAAGAGAAGAGGAAGTGTAATTTCTGTGGCAAAGTGGGGCACTTAGTAAAAGATTGCCGGAAAAAGAAGTCCAAGATGAATGGTGGGTGCTTTTCTTGCGGTGAGACAGGCCACATGGCTAAGGACTGCCCAAAGAAACAAGGACAGGGGCAGAGGGCTGGATCCACCTCAGGGGCACAAGTTCATGTGCTAGAGGCGCCACCTATGCAACAGCGAGGTATAAATACTTCTGTAGAAAGTGTAGTTTATCTTTATGATCACCCCGTTCGCACTTTATTTGATTCTGGCGCATCACACTCCTTTATCTCGTCTGCTTTAGTAGAATCTCTGCACCTAAAAACTAGTATGGTAGAGGACCCCTTAATTGTTTCAAACCCAATTGGGGGCCCAGCTCATTTGTCTATGATCTGTTTGGGATTGAAAATTTCTATTCTAAGCATAGAATTTAAATGTAGTGCCTTTGTTTTGGGCTTTTCGGGATATGGTTTGATTTTGGGCATGGATTGCCTATCCAGTAATGGGGCCATCCTTGATTGTGAAAAAAGGGTTGTTAGGCTCCTGACCCAGCTCGGTAACACTTTGGAAATTACTTGTAATCCCCTGTATGCGGTTATGCTTAGTTATCTTGAATCGCTAGATGCCTCCGTTGAAAATTTGCAGTCGGTTAGAGTGGTCCGGGAATATCCGGATGTCTTCGAAGAGGTGAAGGGCTTGCCTCCGAAGCGGGAGATAGACTTCCGCATATATCTTGTAGATAATACAAAGCCCGTTGCGTTGCCCGTTAGACACATGGCTCCACGGGAAAGGAAAGAGCTCAGTAAACAGATTAAAGAGCTTCTAGAAAAGGGGTTCATTAGGAGGAGCATTTCAGAATGGGGAGCTCCAGTGGTGTTCGCTACAAAGGCGGATGGTTCACTCCGTCTATGTGTTGACTATAGGGAGCTCAACAAGCTAACGAAAAAGAATAGGCACTGAAACACCCCACCTCCGTTAGGGTCACTCTCAAAGGGAATGCCCTAATTTTGGTGGAGGTTTATAAGTATAAGTCACAGATATACAAGACAGATATAAGAACACATATTTGTAAACAGCGGAAAATCAACAAACTTTTATTTCATAAAAGCAAATACGTGTTACAACAACATCACCATAATTGTCTTACATCTTTTCCAAAAACATAACATAACACTTCCATAATCTGTCTTGATTACATTATTTAAAGAAGCATAAATAAAACATAGATAAACTGCAAAGGCCCCATAGTGGTTGTCCAAAGCCATAGTTTCAAGCGAAAAGGTCCAAGCAATACATTTCTCTTCCTCAAGCTGGATGTTAAGGCTGGTCAAGCTGCAGTGTTCCCTCCCTGTGGACCTGGGGGGGGGGGGAACGGAAGAAAAGAAGACGAAAGAAAAGTAGAGTCAGACATAAGGCCTGAGTAAGTCTAGTACTATTTTGTCTATGAATAAAGAACTGGGTATGATAAGCATAATCGAGAAGTGGGCAAGCACTATAAACTTGGTTAAGTTGTCTAGGGTCGAATATACTATCGTACCCCATGTAAATCTCTGAACCCATATAAACTAGTTTCCAACTGGCACCCCATAATCAGGGTGATGTGATCCATTCTACGATGATCGGCTCCTACTCGCATAGTTACATGTGTCTTACGGCCTCCGATGTTGTAGTTACCTATGCTGGTCCCACCATGGGGTGTATCAAGTCCCATAGTGGCGGCCCGACACAATCCTAGAGTGCACAGGTATGCTACTGGTGTCCAGTGCCTTATTTTTTTGCGCCGGAGTGTGTGCACGCCCGCACCCCGTTAGAACCTACACTGCTACACCACCGCCGTCGATTTGACCTCTTACAATCAGCCCAGTAATCGTGCCCCACCCGGCCTAGTTTCAGGGTTTCCTGATACACCTTCTAGGGTTACTGCTGAAAAGGGTCCCCCGTTACTAGGTTTTCAATCTCTAGCCAACATGCTAAGTTAGTTAAGTGTTTTCTAACCTAACCCCACCAGTCCGTTTAGTTTAGCATGTTCCATTTTGATTAAGTCTTTAGTTCACTTAATCCTAACAATCCTGACTCAGCCTTAATTGTCTTATTAAGGCCCTGACCTCTCACATTAGACAGGAATTGTTGTGGCTGCCTGTTGCCGGTTGGTTCCGGGCAGTCTTACGCCACAACTCAGTCTAACCTCGGGTCCTTATTGGGCTCCATGTTTAACCTCTCACATTGGATAGGTATTGTTGTGACTACTGGACAGCCGGGCGGTTCCGGGCAGGTTTACATCACAACTCAATCCAACCTCGGGTTAAACACATCGTATTTTCTACATTTACATATTTTGTCTTTCTTCTTTGTTTATATGTAAATATTTGCGGCCCATTATTAAGTTAATGGTGTAAAGGTTACACCAATCATGGGCCCGACCCATACTTGAATTCGGGCCCTTTTTCTTTATATTTTCATTCATTAATTAATTTAGCCCAACGTTATTTACCCCCGTTTAACACGTTCGTTTATATGTTGGGCTTAACCTTTTTAAGCCCAACTTAGCCATGCGGAAAGGGGAGGCTTAAAGCGTGATTACATACACAAAAAGGGGATGGTGAGCGCATGAACTTGCAATGTGACGTTGGAACTACAAAATAGAAACTGGTGTACTTGCATAGTAATAACATATACTTTGGTCATAAAGCATAGGTGACATGAATCAAACCATGTAAACTTGTAGTTAAGATAAGAATCTAAATTAGGTGTCACATAGTCTTAACTACAACATAGACCTATGTTCTTATTTAGGCATAATGTCAAACATAAGCATGGCACAAATATTGCTAACATAAGCATGGCATAATGTCAAACATAAGCATGGCATAATGTCAAACATAAGGATGGCATAAGTATTTGTTCACATAACCATGGCATAAATATTTCTAACATAAGCATGGCATAATGTTAAACATAAGCATGGCATAATGTCAAACATAAGCAAATCATGTTCGTAAGGTTTCTACATGTTTACAAAGGGGATTACTTTTGTTACTAATACAAAAGCATAGTTCAATTTAATCATGATTTAAGTCTAATCACATAACGATGGTACAAATATACTTATGCATAAATACTCCTAAACATGGTGTTTACTTTATTCAAGCAAACTTGCAAAAAGGGATTTTTGGGTCTAACCTAGCCATGTCTCACATATGTCATCATATAATTCTTGCTAACAATATAGGACTAACATGGTTTTCAATTATACAAATTATCAATCATAGCCTAGTCATATTCATAAGTTTGCAAATAGGTGTTCTAATACAAAAGCATGGCTTAATACATGATGCCAAATTCTCAACATAATTTCATATGGATTATAATAACCCAAACTTATTCCAATTACTCACAAAAATGATTTTTGTATAAAAATACATATTATGATGGCATAGTAGCAAAGCCCCAAACTTGCATGAATTTCAATCAACTACATGGATTACATAATTTGCGAATATTCCAAACGTATACTTGCATAGAACTACCGCATGTAGTTCTTTATAATGAATAACATAATTCAAGAATATCCAAACGTATACAATATTTCAAATCAATAATAATCATAGTAACGCACAAATTATGAATTATTTATCACCACAATCAAGTATACAAACCAACACAGTTATTTGTTCATACCAAAGTAATACACTACTTACAATCGTTGCGGCGAATTCTCTAATTTAGGAATTTAGAGATGCGACTCCTTTTGACGTAGGCGTTGATTTGATTTGCTTGAATTGCTTTAGGCTTTAGAATTTTCCTCCTAATCTTCTCTCCAATTGGTGGCTATCCCTAGTCGTTCCTCAGCAACATGGCGGCTTTGTTCTTATTTTTGAATGAATAGATTAGGGTTTAGTCTAGGGTTGTTTTTATAGGGGAAATGAACTGATTAGGACCATTGATGTTGCTTGGATTGATCGTAGCCATTCATCCTAAGGAGAGACCAATTAGAGCCTGCCACCTAGCCCTAATGACAAAGCAAACCACAGAAAATCGGCCAAACACAGACCTGGCCAGCCAGGTCGAGCTGGGCTCGACCAGGTCGATACCCCTGTCGACAGGGCTGTCGACATGGCTAGCCCAGGTCGACAGCCCAGTCGACCTGGGTGCGTCAGGCGGGTCTTTTTCCGCCCTGGCCCATTGGGCCCCACTTCGGAATTTTTAATTGTTTTATTCTTTTTGAATTTTAAACTTAATTTAAAAACTTCCGAAGGCCATATCTTTTTCATACGGACTCCGTTTTTCAAAAACTCGGACTCTATTTCGCGTATTTTTCCGAGACGAACGCAATGGCGTATCCCGTTTCCCTTAGTTCTTTGATTTGAATTTGATTATACTTTAATTTGTGAATTTCACAGTTATAGAATTTTCGGGGTGTTACATTCTCCCCCACTTAAAAGGATTTCGTCCCCGAAATCTTCAAGTTAGGAGGAATGTATATCCTAACATCCAATCATCCATCTACTCATCCATCAAACACGAGCATCCATTGTCCTTAAAAGACTTCTAATGCTTCATGATCATATGCAAAGTGTGTGTGTACATGTACTTATCTAATGCAAAATCAGGCGGTCTACTGATTCAGTTGACCTCCTTAATGCGAATTATGTAAGTGCCATGAATCCATTATGTATGCAAATTTTCCTATTCATGATTCTACATGAGTGCACAATCCCTCAATACAAATGCAGCATCCACCTGACAACACATTAAAGTTCAACCATATACGAATGCAAACATATATGCATATGCAATATGAAGTGACTGAGCCGATCTAAAACCTAGATTGTGTGTGTATATGCGACCACGAGCAACCACTAGCAATCACTTGCAACCACTTGCAACCATCATACATAACATGTTTCAATTACATGTTTCCATCCAAAAGGTTTCTACCTAAAAGATAAGGTCGAGGAAATATACCTAAAAAGATAGATAAAAGCGCAACTTAAGGAAAGATCAAGGATGTACCCTCGAACAGAAAAGGATAGGCAGTACGGATTCTAGCTTCAGTTTCCCAAGTCGCGTCTCCCTCGGCGTCGCTCCACTGAACTTTAACGAGCTTGACTTCGCGGTTGCGTAGCTTCTTCACTTCCGTTCCTAAGATGCGGGTTGGAACTCTTCTTATGGTTGCTTCGCGTTCCACTTCGGCCTCTTCGAGATATTTGGCTCTACCACTTCAGCAGACTCATGTAGACATTTTCGGAGATGTGAAACGTGAAAAACGTTGTGGACTCCAGCCAACTTCTCGGGTAGCTCTAATCTATAGGTCATTTTCCAATTTTTCTCAATGATAGGAAATGGTCCTACCTAAAGGTATAGTCGAATGATAGAAACAAGTAAAAACTTTGTGCCCATTAGGCAATGTCAAAACTGGAAATCTATGCCACATATATATTGATTAGGAGAAGAACTCTCTAAGCATCAGCCCCGAAGACCGAAATCAACATCAGACTGACACCCAAAGAATTACTCAACCCAACCACCATATATGATTCTAGGAAACTAGGCATGATGGACTCCTTTTAGGTCACAAGGGAGTCCCTTCCTAAGACCAACCCGTATCCTATAAAACCCAAAAACTTTAGTCAAACCAATGAACACCCTCGAGCCCCAACATGTGTTACTAACAGATGAGTCATACTCCCTATGGGGTTTGCAACAGAAATTGGATTAAGAATAGGACCGAGAGGATATACACAAAAGATAGCATGCAAGTGAGCTTTACAGGAAGAGAGGGATCAAGGATATACTCTTAAGAAGAGATATGATGCACGAATCTAGTCTTCAATCTTCTAAGTCGCATTTCCTTGAGCTTAACTCCATTATGCTTTGTCCGTCTTTAACTTCACAATTTCGTAGCTTCTTAATTCTTGTTTCCAAAATATGAGTTGGAACCTTTTTCACTGTTGCCTCTCGTTCCTCTTTCACTTACTCTACTTCTAGTATACTTGGCTCAAACATAACGGCGTACTCATGGTTTCACGCAAGCTCTCCAAAATTCACTAGTGAATCTTGGATCTCGTCCACGCATTATCAGGTATTCCACGTAGCAGAACTATCTCTTAGAAATAAATGCCAGCTATGTTGCCAAATGTACTTACTAAGGTGATTCTCCACAACTCATTCATAAGCGAAATGAACCTTCTGCCTTAGTGACGAACACTACTAGAGCGCCCCATTCTGAAATGCTCCTTCTAATGAACCCCTTTTCTAGAGGCTCTTTAATCTGTTTACTGAGCTCTTTCCTTTCTCGTGGAGCCATGTGTCTAACGGGCAACGCAACAGGCTTTTCATTATCTACAAGATATATGCGGAAGTCTATTTCCCGCTTCGGAGGCAAGCCCTTCACCTCTTCGAAGACATCCGGATATTCCCGGACCACTCTAACCGATTGCAAATTTCTCTAACGATTCAAGATAACTAAGCATAACCACATACGAGGGATTACAAGAAATTTCCAAAGTATTACCGAGCTGGGTTAGGAGCCTAACAACCCTTTTCTCACAATCAAGGATGGCCCCATTACTGGATAGCCAATCCATACCCAAAATCAAACCATAACCCGAAAAGCCCAAAACAAAGGCACTACATTGAAATTCTACACTTAGAATGGAAATTTTCAATCCCAAACAGATCATAGACAAATGAGCTGGGCCCCCAACTGGGTTTGAAACAATTAAGGGGTCCTCTACCATACTAGTTTTTAGGTGCAGAGATTCTACTAAAGCAGACGAGATAAAGGAGTGTGATGCGCCAGAATCAAATAAAGTGCGAACGGGGTGATCATAAAGATAAACTACACTTTCTACAGAAGTATTTATACCTCGCTGTTGCAAAGGTGGCGCTTCTAGCACATGAACCTGTGCCCCTGGGGTGGATCCAGCCCCCTGCCCCTGCCCTCGTTTCTTTGGGCAGTCATTAGCCCTGTGGCCTGTCTGACCGCAAGAAAAGCACCCACCATTCTCCTTGGCCTTCTTTTTCCGGCAGTCCTTTACTAAGTGCCCCACTTTGCCACAGAAATTACACTTCCTCTTCTCTTTGTTGCCATTCCCGCCTTTCTT